>CM037094.1:20720238-21409365 GCA_020916435.1 Oxytropis ochrocephala | reverse complement strand
CTTCGAGCAACATCGTGGAGTGCAAGAGCAATCTTCTATTTTCTCGGGCACTCTCAACTCGGCCCTTGCATCACTTTTTGCTAATGAAGTAAGCCGGATTTGTTTCAGATCGCATTCTCCACCAACACAACACAGACTTCTTCCGTTATAGCCAAGGGCATGTGCATAGCGCTTCGCCGCAAGAACGCTTAGTCAGTAATTGGGGATGGTCAAAGCTTGCTTTAATTCATCCAATGCCTCGCTGGCATTGGCTCTGGCCCATTCAAAGTCTACATCTTTCTCTCGAGGAGTTTAAACATGAAGCGCAACACTGCAGCCGCTTTGGGGATGAACCTCGGATAGAGCGGCCACCATGCCATTCACCAATGTATTTCTTTTTAGATGTGGGCGGCTTCATATCGGCGATCGCCCGCATTTCTCGTGGTTTGCTTCATCCTCTTTCGCCAGGTGGAAGCCCAAAATCTGGCAAGCCTCACCCCAAACGTGCACTTCTCGTGATTTAGTCTCGAGCGAATTCTTCCTAGCTTCATCAAAGATTTCCTTAGGTCGCTTCACATGATCCGGGTCGGTCCACACTTGATGATCATGTCGCCCAAATACACCGAGATTCGACCGACCGCTCTCTTGAAAATTTTGTTCATCATTCGGGTATGTCGCTTCCAGCCGTTTTGAGGCCGTAAAGGCATCACCTTTGTAATCAAAATTTCCGATCCATCATGAAGGCCGCTTTTGTGTCGATCGGGGATACATCGTGATCTCGATTGTATCCCAAGTAGGCGCCCAAAAAGGACAATAATTTGTGCTCGAGGCCCCATCGACCACCTTGTCAATGTTGGGTACGGAAGGCATCCTTCGGGCATGCCTTATTCGGATCGGGTAGTCTACACACATCCTCCATTTGCCATTCTTCTTTTTGACCAACACGACATTCGATAGCCGTGTCGTCGTACTTGATCTCTTCTATGAAATGGCCTTTATGAGGTCCTCAACGGCTCTTTAGCAAAACGCTTTCGAGATTTTTCCTCGCTCGAGTACGCTCTTCTTTCGAGCGACTGGCCGACTTTCTTCATCGATCGAAAGTTGATGGCAAAGTTACTTCGATAGGAATGCCGGCATGTTCGATGCCCGCCATGCATAACAGTCAAAGATAGTTCTCAAAATTGCACAAGGTCTTGCTTCACTTGCTCGTAGGTCGCTACCGAAGTTTAACTATCTTTGTCGGGTCGCCTCCCAACCGCACATCTATTAGCTCCATGAGGCTCGCCTTTTCAACCTCGCTTTTTCACTCTCGCCAAGTCATCGCGTTATCCCCTGGTCATTGTCGATCATACCAGCATCCGCATCAATGACATTGACTTGATGGCCTTCACCAGTTGTTTCAACATTTGGGCCAAGGTCTACCTCATCGCAAATTTGCCGATATGCATCGTGGCACCGCTCTTGCCGCTTCGCGTCGGGCCGCCATGGTAACTACACCGGTCGCTCTTTGTCAGTAGAATTTCATCTTCGGGATGTATCGTTGATGCCACTAGCTCTAGGCTTGCCTGGTGGTCGCTTACCAATTATACATCGATAGCACGATTCGAGGGGACTACGAGGAACGCCGTATGGACCGCCCCGCATAAAGTGCTATCTCCTGGTCGCCACCAAATGTGACCATGAGTTCGGATTGTTCCCAACGTAGGCGATCGCTCCATTGAAGCCCGTTAGGGAGTAGGCTCGCCTCGGGAATTATCTCGCCTCGATCAACCTTGATCTTGTCAATCAATCCTTCAAACATGATGTCGGGCCGAGCTACCCCGGGTCGCACTGTAATTCTTTGAACTCGCATGGCCATAATCGCTCGACACTAACGGAACATAATCGCTTGGCCTTCCATCGCGGCGTGTCGCTATCTCCAAACGACGGGGTCTGTTTCGAGACCGGTGGATCGTTGACGTTGAACCGACCATCGTGAGCTCGCCCCACTTTCTTTTGGTGGCTTTATTTGATTCTCTACGGCCCAACGGGTTGCCACCGTGGAATGACCATAGCAACGCTAGTGCACTCCGGATCGTGGGGCTTCTCGATCTTCGCATCGGCCTTTGTCTTGGACGCTGAAACAACTAGAGCGCCTTTCCTCCTCCGTCAGATTTCGCCGCTTTTCTTCGCCTCGGCCGCTTCCTCCGACCTCACATACTTTCCCAACTTGCCTTTTCGAACGAGCTCTTCAATATCATCCTCGAGGCCATACAAATGTTAAGTGTCATGACCCTACTACTCGTGGTAACTGGCAGATCTTTTTAGTCTGGCCGTGTCCCTTCTTGAGCACGAGTGGATCGGGCCGCTTTACTCCCACAAATTCATTATTTTGGCACTCGCTATAGATCCGCAATAGAGGTGTTTAGCCGAGTGCGATGATCGAACTTCTTATCTCGAAAGTCGCCGATCGTCGCGCGACCTTCATGCCCTTTGGCCGCCATCGCTTTCTTCTTTAGGTCGCGGCACGGACTTTACTTTCTTACCGCCGTAGTTTCTTCATACGCCATGTGGACGTTAGCTCTTGTTAAGAAGTAGTCGAGATCTTGGTAATGATTCAATGTAAACTCTTTCAACGAATCCGGTGGTCCTGGCCGAATACCACGCTTCAAGTATTTTAACTTGTCCTTGTCTCGACAATTCACGAACGGACTCTACCTCGCTGTTAAACCGGCCGATATATCGCCTCTGTCTCATTATCTCCTTGGACAACAGAGTCCAAGTATTCTTCATACCCAGACGCGCATTGGCGGTTTTGCGCAGTGAGACAAGAATATTCTCGATCAAGTCGTCCCCAAGAGGGGAGATGGAATTGGTCGCAGAGACTCCCACCATTCCAATGCTCTACCGCCCAATGACTGGGGAAAAGCCTGCATTTCATGGTCGGCCCCAACTCCTCAGAATAATGCAGTGAATTATTGAAGTAACGAGATGTTTGTCCGGATCCCCGCCGCCAAACTTGCTGAGATCGGGCGCTGCGAGATCCTCGGAATTTTGTAACGCCTCGATCTCCCCGAGAACGGGCCGTGCTCGCTCAACGCCGCTCGACCCAAAGCGGTTGTATCATGAGGCATGCCTCGCTGTCCTAAGATTCCATAAAATCCTCCGGATGGGCCGGTTGGTGGAAGTTGAGGAGGCCTTCTGTTCGCTTCTTTGGCCTCCTTGGCCGATGCGAACGCCCCTAATTCTTCCATCTCTCGTAATCTTCCACTCTTCTCGAGAATCCCAAGATCTACTCTCGACCGACGTGGACCCGACGACTCATTCGAGGAGTACTGCGGGTGAGCGACGCGTCGTGATTCGTAGCTAGAATCTTCATAATCGAGGACATTGAACGCCGCTTCACGCTGCTCCTCGCCGGGGCGACCGCGTGTTCTCGCTTCTTCTGCCGGAGAGCGATGAGTAAGGTTTCTCGGCGAGAAATGCTCCTACGACGAGAGGAGCGGTGTCTTCGCTACGGCCGGGCGGCGAGCGTATGTTCTCCGCCTTCGCGACGCGCGCCCTTAATCGACTTCTTTTCAGATCGGTAGATGAGCGCGTCTCGTCATGATCACTGATTTTTGTTTTGCGCAGATCTCGCAAAACGGCCGAGTGACGTGGTCCGCAGAGGTTCTCAATGCCCGCTTCAATCAGCCCGCGCAAGTCTCCGTGAACAGCGGTTGAATCTGGTTGGAGTACTGTGTCCGCGACCGCTGTGCACCAAGGTTCTTGTCGCGAAGTCCTCGAGACTCGCGGGATCAGAACGCCACGCTCCGGGTCTGGGCCGATTTTGCCGGGCGGTTGAGTCGAGAAGTGGCCCTCGCCCGGGCCGGCCGGCCGCGGAGCCAGCGGAAGGAGGTAGGATAGCGCACACGCCTCCCATCGTGGTCGCCAATTGATCGCACCTTGACCAATGAAGTGTTGAAGTAGTTGTTGCCCGCTGAATGGGCCGGCCGCCGAGTGAGTGAAAGGACCGGCCCCGCTTCACGCTGGCTGAGCACCTCGGGTGGTACTCGCAAAGACACTCCGACGATCTAGTGAGAGGTCGCCGCGCGTATAGCACAGGTTAGAGAACGCACTGATGCCATATGCGAATGGCGATATATACCGCGAGGTCCGACCGCTTTGGCGAGATTTTCACGCCGGCGGAATCGCGCCCAAGCGCCGCGGTTCGGGCCGACGAGACGGGCCGGGCCGCAGTCCAATTGCTGCTGGCGCCCTCGTGATTTGCCGGGTACACCCGTGAACATACAATAATAATAATAATAACTCTTTCCGCATTGAGAAGCGCGTTTGGCCGATTTGAGAAGTGTGTCCGCCGACTTAGCGAGGAATTAGCCACTTTAATAGTCCTCGCTAATTAGCGATCGACATTTTTTCCTCGCTAAAGCGGAATTAGCGAGAGGATATTTATGCACCGAATCTGGTCCTCGCTAATTCCTCGCTAATGGCAATTAGCGATTTAAATTGGGCCTTTTAGCCACCGATATTTCCTCGCTAAACCTAATGTTTTTTATAGTGAATCAGGTGGCTCTCCAAGAGCAAATTTTACATCTAACGCAGTGCACCTTCTTAGTTTTCTGACCATGTGATTGACATTGTTTTTTCTTTTTCCATGTGGTGGATGAAATTCAAATGATTGTGGAATTTTTGTTTTATCTCTATCCACCACTATGTTAGGATCCTCGCAAGTTAATATATTTTTTCAAAAGGTCTTCAGATCTTTAGATCACAAACACTGTTAGTTTCAACCACATCATCAAAATAAGGAGAAGTTAAAGAAGATAAATTTTCGTTGGAATTTAAAGCTTTAATAACATCATCTTCTTTACCACTCCTTAAAGTTACCTTTCCCTCACTAACTTCAATTACAGCATCACCAATGGTTAAAACAACTTGCCCAAAAATTGGGGCTTTCTCCTCTTCCTCGAACTCACGAACCAATGGATCTTTTTCATTCTCCTCACAACCACTCTCATCAGTATCATCTTTTATTTCAATATAACTCCCTTCAGTAGGAGCTATTATTTTGATTTGACTCCCTTCAGTAAGAGTCTCTTCATCTTTCTCGAGAGCTTATTCCTCTTTATTATCTTCTCCGGAGAACACTTCATCACTACTAAGAATATTATCTTTGTATTGCTCAAATTCTTCATTTGGGGTAGACTTAGTTTATAAATAAAGAGTTTTTGAGCCAACCGAAAGTTGTTACCATATCAATAACCTTTGACAATTGATTCTTCAAACTATCAAGTGTTTCATTTGTCTCATTTCCATATTTTTCTTACAACTATCAAAATTTTCATTTGTTTGCTCCATAACTTTGACTAAGACCTCATTGATATCATATTCTTCCTCTTTCCTCTGCAGACTTTTAGTTGCTCATAATTATCCAGCTGGAGGAATAAGGAGGTGGCTCATAGTCATCCCAATAGTTTGAATAAGGCTCATAAGGAGGAGAAAATGAGCGCTGACATTGAGGCATATACCAATATGACTTCTCTAAATTTCTTTGTGCCTCTGGCTCTCTAATGTAGTCTCCAAGAGTTTTAACCATGATTTAGACTTTTCATTGCAAAACAAAGTGAACTGCAATGAGCTCTCGGGAGAGTGTTATCAATTTTTTTGTATTTTTCAATAAGATAAATAAAAACAAAAAGAAAAGCAAAAAAATGTCTAAAGCAATAAAAATCTTTTTTCGCTTAATATTGCTAAATTAATCCCAAGAACGCGCTTAAACTTGTTGCTTCAAAGACACACTTAGAGCAAGTGTACTTTTTCGCAGTAATAGTATAAAAGATTATCGATCCACAGTGATTAATTAACAAGTACCAAACTAGTCAAAATTATATATTGTTTAGACGAAACAATAATTTGAAGGTTATAGAAACTAAAATAAAAGAAATAAAAAGTAATTAAAATGCTAAATTTAATTAATGGAGAGAGGTCTAGTGGTCACGGCTTTCACTTGCAAGCTTCGATTCCCTATGTCTAATTCTACCCGAATTCCTTATTCTATTTAATTACCAATCTCTTTACTAAAACTATTAACTGCTTGGTCATTCATGATTAATATTCTTTTTCCTAAATTAACCTCGCTTGGTCATGCAAGAATTTAAATTCAGAAAAGCATAAAGAGCAAAAAGGTTGAATGATTGGAAGACTAAATTATGGTTTGGTCATGCCCTAATTATAGCCCCAATTATCCTATAGGTCCACCAACTAATTGCAAAGACGGCCACGATCAATTAATTAATTAAGAACATGCAAATGGTAGCTAATCCTAAGAATGTGATAAAACAATAGGACAATATTAATTTAAATAAAAATAGGAATTCAAATCGTAAATTAGAACATGAAAGGTCTCTAAATTGTAAGATCCACCTAAGACCCTAGAAGAGGACTTAGGTATCCATAAGTATCAAGAACAATAAACTAGAAATAAGATTCATGAAATACAAAGATAAAGAATAACCTGTAAATTAGAGAAAGTCTTTATCTATTTCTTCAATCTCCTCTTTCACTCCAAAGCTCTCTCTCACTGTCAAAAACTGTACTCCAAAAACTTCAAAACCTCTCCAATGTGTTGTTGCCAAGATCACTGAATTCACATGTGCGCTTCTCTCTTTGATGTGTGAAAATACGGCCCCTCAATTTCAAGTGTAGCACTTTCTTTTATAGATGAAGCCTAGTGGTTCCTCCAATTGATGCCTTAGCCGCTTTTTAATAGATAGCTTACGTGATTGCCAAGTTTTACAATTCAATCACGGCACTTTTGTTTTATGGCAAGCATGCATAACCTAATATCATCAATCAAGCCCATAATATCATCATAACTCATATATATATAACTTCGATTTTTAATTGGCTTTATATTAGAATTTCATTCTTTGTGTCTTTTTTTTCTTTTCTGCAAAATAAAGAGCAAACTAAGTCAATGATATATATAATTAGTAATAATTGCTCTAAAAGTAACACAAAAGTACCTCTAAAAATGCACTAAATTGAGTTTATCATGTACCTGCAGGCCGTGGATTTGTATTGTGATGAAAGAAAGCAACACTTCAAGGTGAATGGTCAAAGGGTGAAGAAGTACTATAGTGAACCAATGGTGAGAAGTTTAAATCACCACCGATGTGCAAGACCTCTAATCTTGGAGGATAGTCAGTCGATGACTCTTAAACCAAGCGCCATCGAGGCAAAACTTGTGGTTTAATCTAATAAACCAGTTGTTGTTGTTTTATGTTGTTTTTGGCAGAAAATTAGTTGGCAATTTGAAGTTTGAGGGTGTGATAAAGAACTGTGGTTGCAAAGAATGCTTTCAAAGATAGTTGCTACAAAGAATGAATGGCAATTGAGAAAAAATAAAATATTGGAAGTTATTGTACCAAGGTCCGATGCGCTTATCGCTGGGTTGTCAAATCCAAGTCATTAATCGCCCAATTTCCAATCCTAGCCATCCATTCACGCCTTTAAACCAACGACTCTTTTTGAATTAAAAGCGCCAATTCCCTTTTTTCCAAGAAAATCGCCCCATCACCCCACCTATAACTACCCACTTCCCATCACTTCTCTCTCCCACCTCTCTCTCTCTCATTTGCGAATACCACCCAAATCCCTAATTCAAAAGAAAACCTCCATTGAAACCGCTCCCAAACCCTCACCAAATTGATTGCAATTGCAATGGCAAGGTCCAAATCAAGTGCTCCTAAGTCCTCTAGAACACGCCAATCAACCTCTAGCCGCGTGGTGAGTCAAGCCAATTGCGGAAGAAGGAACACGAAGGCTCGGCGGGGGAAAGATGAAGGTAGATTCCGTAATATGAATTTCTCGCGTAACGTGGTTTGGAAATGAAAGGTGATCCGATGCGCTCACATCCATTCAGGAACGCATTAGGTCGGGAAACGCCGCGGCAACATCCTAAGTTCTTCTACGCTCGTGGTGCGCGAAGTTTTATGAAGGAATCGTTCCCCCAAAGGATGGTAAGCAAAGGTGTGTCTCTCAGTGGTGCGCGAGTTGGTCGTGGAGTTCGATTCTCTAGCAATCAATGCTAGCTATGGGTCGATTACCATAGTATTGCCTTCACCAATAATGTGGCTAAGCTGGGAAGAAAGAGATGGAAGGAGTGAAGAAAAGCGCCCTAGTGCCCGGTACTCGTGGGAGCCTCAGAAGTGACAACGAAGTTCAAGGTCAAGAGGAACAACTTGCACCATGATGCAAAGCGTCCGGTTCAACTCGTGAAGCAATCCTCGCTGCCCACTTCTCATGCTACAAATGTGGAAAAGGAGAGAATGATATCGCTGGTGCCATCTCGAGCAAGAAAATGTAGATGTGGGAAGATTGATAAGCAGTAGAGATTCCGACCGCCATGGTAAGAATGTCTGGTTACTTATTTTCCCCTTGTCCGATAACAACTCTTTCAGATCAATGCCGGTGTGGAAATTCGATAGAGCGTAAAATCTACCCTCCGCCGCATTCCCAATCGCTCAAGGAGAAGAATGTTGCCGCAAAGATTCGGTGATCCACCATGCTTCCGCAATTTATGCCGCAAAGAACGCGCTATCTCGGGAGTTTATGAAGAAGCAAAGACAATTGGATGTGTGTTGTATCGGGTCGCTACTTTGAAGGAAATGCTCGATGTGGAAGCACCAACATTCCCGTAATGGGTGCTAGAAAATGAAGTTGAAGATCCCGATCTAGTGAATGATGAAGCCAATGTAGACGCTGAGAGGAAGTCCTAGTGGAGAAAAAGAGAAAGAGGCGGGAAATAAAGAAGTGGAAAGAAAAAGCAGAACGAGTCCGTAGGAAGAAGAGGAAGTTTTAGAATCAGAAGATGAAGAAGAGTCTCTCAGTGAGGAGGAGAAGCAGCTGAATAAGGAGCTGAAGGATGAATTGAACAAAGAGAGTGATGAGGAGGACCCTGATTCCTCAGAGGAAGATGAACAGAGTGAGGATGAAGGCAAGTCCGATGCCTCCTCCGACCTGAGATTGATCCCAATTTTGACAACTCTGCAGGAGCTTTGCCGCTAGCAAACCTATCCCCACCACCACTCCCTCTGAAACCCAACCACCAACCTCACCACAACCTGACCTTACCCTCATTCCATCCAAACCACCTACACCTCCACCACAAACCCAAAATCCACCACAAACACCTACCCAAACCCATGTTATTCCACCAACCCCTAACGTGCCATCCGACATCGCCACTATCGATGCCGCAAAGAATCGATAATGCCGCAGCTAGTTCGACGGTCGGTTTCACCCAAGAAAGTAAGAACAAAGAGAGCCGCTAAGAAGAGGAAGCTTGAAAAAGTACTCGAGGATGTCACGAGGAAGAAAGTGACGTGCGTATGAGCAAGAGGACAACTGTGAATTGGCCGATGTTATGCACGGCTTATTAACGCCACGCCAATGAAGCTCGCAGCGGAAGTCGCGAAAGATGAAGGCTAAAGCTGACAAGAAAGCCAAAGAGGCTATGGAATTCGTGGCTTGCCCACAAGAAGGAAAATGTTTCGACGCTGGTCCTGTTGTTGCAGATACAGGATCGATCGCCGCAAAGACTCTCGCAAATTCACCATCGCAAAGAATGTAAACCCCTGATATTCCAAAAACCTCTGGGGCTCAATCATCAAAAGCCTCTGCAAAGAAGCAAAGCAAGGGCCCTGCAGTTCGAGTTAGCTCAAGAACAAAACCAGGAACTCCTGCACCTTAATCTCAATTTTTGTTTTCTGTTTTTAGTGTTTATTTCAATTTCTGTTTTAGTATTTGCTTCTGTTGTTAGAATAAACCTGTTGATGATTGCTGAGACGATTGCTGCAGCATCACTTGAATTACATTTTAGTGTTTATTTCAATTTCTGTTTAAGCCCTAAGCCCTGTATTTATCACGCAGACGATTGCTTCTTTAAGCAAGTTCATCAACCATTTTCATCACGAGACGACGATGCAAAGATCACCGAATTACATTTCTCTTGGTAGATTTCTACTAGAAGAGCTGGATCAGATCTCCATTGTCACCATTGGAGCTCCTTTACTGTTCTCTCTTTATAGTATCATTTCTTACCTTGAAATTTGTAATATGACTTCTACTCTTTTGTTTAAGTTATTTTTCATGTTTTGTAAGCTCAATATGAGCTAAATACTCATAGTTGAGATGTTGGATCCGATGTAGCTAGATTTATTATGTGATTAATGAAGTATGTTTAATGTTGTGCATTTTACCTTGTGTGACAATATTTCCATTTTAGAGCAGGATTGGCCGCCTATTCTAAATAGCATTTATAAATTCGCAGATGGTTTGTAAATTAATCTCACAAGGTAATATGGGTAGTGGACATTAACGAGAGATCTCGATGTTCCTCGCTTAACCCACAGAGATAGGAAAGCATAACCCATAAGGTGAATACCGCTTGGTCGCTCGCAACTAGAGGTACTTCTTTAGGGTTTAGAGATAAACTCGTAAGGAAACCCATGGGAAGTATTCGAGAGAATAACGCCTTATTGCACAAAGACCTAATGTTGCAAAGATTGAACATACCCTTAATTGCATATTAATAAAGCTGCTGAAATGAATGCATCTTAGCTTGTTCTCATCACTGATTTCCATTACCCTTTACTTTTCAATACTGTTTATGTTACCCAAAACTTGTGTGTCATTTACTTTATTCACTAATTTGTTAATCAAATTAAACTTTCCAATTTAAGCATAATTCCTCGTGGGAACGATCTCACTTACACTCTATATTACTTGCTTTAGATAAACAGATACTTGCACTACTATTTCACACAACAGTGATCATTCAAGAATCAAGGTAATGGGGAAAGGAATCATTAGATTAAAGATACAAGGGAGAGTTCAAGTCATCCGGTTCGCATCGTCTTCTCTCTCTCTGGCGTACTACAGGGACGCCAGCCATCTCCAGTCGAACAGAACCGAACGAGGATAGAAGGAGAAGGGTGCTAACCGAAGATGGAAGGAGAGATAAAATGGGATCTGTGATTTTCTTCTTCTTCAGATAAATAAACAGTGAATAATGATGTGCAGGATTGCTTTAACACCTGAACTTTCCGAAGCAGATTGCAAGTCCGATGCAGTTTCTCAATATGTTCCCTTTGTCAAATAGAGAAGTGTTCACACTGTCACACCTTGACTGCACAGACATTATCTGCATTGGCCAAAAAATAATAATTCCAATTAAATCCAAGCCTTCCTACCTTCCTCTTTTCAATTAATTTATGTCCAAGATATGAAACAAAATTCTAAACGGCCTTAATTCAATAAACGAATGTCACAATCATTGTTCGGTGATACAAGTGGAATGAAGAGAGGCCAAAAGCGTCGCCAGATCTTCTCTCTCTCTCTCCCCTGAAGGGTGGCCGGAAATTTCGCCCTTCTCTCTCTCTCTCAGCTGCGCGGCGCAGCAGGTGGAATGAAGAGAGGGAATGAGTTTTAGGTTTTTTTTGGTGTTGGGCTTGTGTAGCAGTCTATATTTTTATTTATTTTATTTTATTTTATTATTTTTATCAGAACGCTATTTGCACTCTCCAATTCACGCGCACACCTCTCCCACTTAAGCCCAGTTTCGCATACTGGGCTCCCATATGCGAATTGGGCTTCCTTTTAACACCTCCTATTAATTATACAACCCCTTGCGACTAATAAAACCTCAACTTACAATTTTCACCCCCTGTTTTTCTTTTTAATTCTTTTCTAACTCAAACATAAATAATTTTTCTCTCAAAATTAAATAAATGGCTAAATCGGTTGTACAACCGGTTAGTCATCATTTTAGGACCCATGAGTCAGATGCAGATTCAAGAATCCTACAAAAACTTAATAAATACAAATAAATTATTTTTCCTAAAAATAGGACTAAGTCTGGTTGATAAACCCAAGTTAGTCGTAACTAATGGGTCAGACAGCCTCCAGAGTTCTAGAATGCCTATTCTAAAACCGACCCACCTCACACCTAAACCAATTTCTTTTGAAAACTCAAAAATCATTTTCAAAAAGTAGGGGACTAAGCTCTGTACAATCCCGTTAGCAATGGCCCCAGAATCAAATGAAATTGCATACTCAAGGAATCCTAGGACCCTACACTAAAAACACCAACCCATAAACCTTTTTCAGAAGAACTACGTAGCTTTGATTCCTCCATTGCATCCAGAGAGACGTAGGAGCAAGAGTCCACTTCACAAGCACTAAAAATTAAAACTTTAAATTAAGTCTTTTTCACTATAAATAAAAAGGGTAAATATTAATAAACCATAAATAATTAGACGAAGGATGTCGTGGGGTGCTAATACATTCCCACGCATAACGACTCCTAACCTTTAAACTTGCCTTATCCTAAAACTAAAAGGATTTTCCGAATTTGCCCTTAAACTAAAATTTGGTGGCGACTTTCTGAACCTTCAAGAATCCATTCCCTGATTTTTCTTTGGCCGCCACACCGCGACTTCATCGGGATTTTTGGTAAACAACCGCTGGTATGAATTATTAACTTGCGAGATCAACCAGTGAATCTCAGAAGCATATTGTGTTAATTGTTCGTAGAATAATGTGTGCACACTCTCGTGTTCTTCTAGTAACTAGTAATTTCAAAGAAAAAGAAACCGTTGAATTGCCTCAAATCCAATAAATTCTTAAAGATAAACGAAAGATAAAGAAAAGTTTAAAGAAATAAACTCAAATTGCATAAAATGTAAAAAGAGTGGTGCATGATCCATACATTTGCTTTTGTTGCTCTCACTTTCTCTATCGCTTGGAATTTTGAGCGTAAGAATGTGTATGTTGGGATTGTGGACCCGCTTTTCCTTCTCAGAAAAAACTATATATACTAAGAAGAGAGAGAAAATTTGTCTACAACTGCTAATACATTTGAAATTTAAACTAAGAACCGCTAAACTCTCGATACTTTGATCACCAAGGTCTTGACAAAGATTAAACCGCTTCCTTCGACGTCATCTTCCAAGCTTAAGCTTGTCACCATTCTTCGCTTTCGTCTTTTCGACGAAATGTATCTTTCAAGCTTTCAAACCTGTTAAATCCCTTTAGTGATCAAAGAACACCTTTGACATACCCTCTTAGTGTCGAAGGCTCAAACTGCTTTCTTCAAAGCAAAAGGTCAAACATCGTTGATCAGATTTATTTAGCCCGTTTAAAAATACAAAGCAACAAATTGCCCCCAAAAATGTCGTTTTCGATCGAGGTATCTTGCCAAGAAGAGGTATTCATCAACAGAAATTGAAACGCTCTCAAAACATCTTGACAAAAATGAAGATGAATTTGAAACTTTAATTTTCTTGTTTCACCTCTTTTTGTACTTTGACAATTTGGTCTTCGACCACGCACCTTTGTAATAATGCCGTGTTTTGTTTTAACTCATTTTTCAATCTTGTATTATTCTTATCTCTTCAAGCATTGGCTTATACTTCTTTAAGTATTTGCCATTTATACGTAAGAAAATTCTTTTATCTACGCCTATTTCTTCGATCTCATAAGCTCCACTTGAGAATACTTATAAATCTTAAATGGTCCTTCCCAATTTGGAGACCATTTTCCTAGGACTCTATCTTTTTTTATCCATAGGCAAAATGACTTTCCAAACAAAGTCTCCTAAGTCGAATGATTTCAACTTAACCTTTTATTGTAAGCTCTAGCCACTCCTTCTTTTTTCCTTGTGAGAACTTCTAAGTATGTGATTTCATCGAATTTATAGACTCTAACGGACTGCACACTTTCCTTGGAGCCCCTGATGAATTTAGCGGGCCGATGTAATCAAACTGGGCTTGTAGGGAAGAACCTGGAGGTATCGGACTGCAGTTTTGGCGTGTAACTCCGCTTCTGATTGAGGTCCAGATGACTTTTTGACCGGCTCTCGTGTTTGTTCAAAGGACCAGAGTTGGTCTTTTCATTGAGGTCGGCGACATGCCTCCACCGAGATATATTAGCCGATGTGATATAAGCGTAACGAGCTTCACAGAACTTCGACAGCTCGTTAATCTAAATTTGTGGCATCGCTGACTTTGCAATCGTGGAGTGCCAAAGAAGTTCTGTAATCGATAACTCTTATTTATAAGAGTTATTTATGCTTTTTTAGCTTAAATTATTGAGAGTTCTAAAGTAATATTGTGTTTAATTAATTAAAATAGGTTGTTTAGTGTAAAAGAAGATTTAATTATGGTTTGAAGTCATTTTGGCACTTGGTGCCCCATTTTGTGCTTTTATGTGTGTATTTTATTGTCCGCAAAGATCGTGTGCCGCAGAAGAATTGCGTTTCTGCGAAAGATGAGAGAGAAATTGCTGAGGCAAGCTGTCAAAAAAAGACTGACATGCCCTATTGCTGGTACCAGGCTGTCATATGCTCAGAATATTCCCTTTTGTAGGTACATTGGCACATGTAATGACAAAAGTAACCTCCAAAAGATATTTCTTGGATCACTAAACCCTAGTACTATTTAAGGAGGCTCATCTTCCTCATTCGGGGGAGGTCGGGTTCGTAACGGAGGCTAGGTTTAGAGATAGCCTTTTTCTCCATTTTAGTTCCAAGTTCCATTTTCACAATAAAAGTATAAATTCTGCACAACAATGCTGGGAGTGATGTTGCAGCAATACAGGAGCTGACTTACTTGAAGATTTTCGTGGATTTGGGAGCTGTTTGTACCTCCATTATCATCGCTTCTTGGAGCCAAACTTCGCCTACCTCTCTTAGTATATTTCTTCCTTGTAATTTCGGTTTTATGGCTTTAGATTTTGCATTTATGCTCTATTTCTTGTTTGTTGTTCATCATGAGCTAAATACTCTTAGTTGGGATGCAAGTAACTATGTAATGAAGTCTTAGTGTGTTTAATGCATATATTTGATGTTTTAGCATTTTATCCTTTGTGTGATACTATTTCCAAACTTATTTTAGAATTGATCGCCTAATATAAGTACCATTTATAGATTTAGAGATGGTTTATAAATTGATCTCAAAGGATAATATGGGTAGTGATCATTAACGAGAGATCTTGATGTTCCTTGCTTAAACCCTAGAGATAGGAGGGCATAACCCATAAGGTGAACACTGTCGGTGCTCAAGCAGTCTAGGAGGTACTTCTTTAGGGTTTAGAGATAAACTCTTGCAAGGAAACCTAGTGTGAACTATTCGAGAGAATAACATCTTGCAGCACCTAATGCTGTAGCATTAGATACAACATTAATACATTACGATGACATTGCATAGTGAAAGGCATTCCACCTACTCTTCCGAATTCCTATTAATCCTTTATCTTACTTACTGTTTGTTGATAAAAATGTGTTCTACAACTTGTTATTTTACTTTTCTTTTACTCACTAGCTTACTTGCTAATTAAATATAGAAAATAACTCAACAATCCTCGTGGGAACGATCTGTACTTACTCTTTATTACTTGTTACGATTGTGTATACTTGCACATATTGTTTTCACACAACACAATCCTGCCCATTTGGTTAGCCAACATTTGATAACTTTGGTTTGTGTTCTGAATCAAAGGATTGAACATAGTGCCTATTTGTTGAGTCAACATATTGACCATATCATGATTACTATCATCCATTTGCTGCCTTAAGGCTAACAAAGACGAAGTTGTCAATGCTGGTTAGGCGTTTCGACCAAAAATGCTTTCTGGGGAACCATGAATTGGAGAAAGTGTTGTTCCCACAATGTATGCATATGCTGACATATTTGTTTGAAGGCCTGCCATCATAGCCGTTGACATATTTTGAAGCCTTGTGTCGAAAGAACTCCCAACCAAAGGATTCACCATCAGAGGGCTCGTTGATGACCATATTACCAATGGTTGCGATATTGCTGCAGTGTTTGACACACGCATATTGTGGGCGCTACCCTACCAAAGGTCGAAGAAGGTATAGGAGCAAAGCATTACTACGACGATTGGCAAAAGATTAGCATCACCCTGTACACTTGTTCTTGTGAACTTTGTGGATTTTGTGCATTTGACGTTGAAGCATTTTTTGAACTTGAACGTGTCATTGTAGAAATTGTTTTTCCACTTCTCAAATGCATATAACGAAGCACAAATTGCTCATGCAAATACTATTAAAATTAACACAATCAGTCCCAATTTGTTTACGGTGATTTTTGGTAAATAACCGCTGGTCTGAATTATTAACTTGCGAGATCAACCAGTGAATCTCAGGAGCATATTGTGTTAATTGTTCGTAGAATAATGTGCGAACACTCTTTGTGTTCTTCCAGTAACCAGTAATTTCAAAGAAAAAAAGAAACTGTTGAATTGCCTCGAAAGCCAAGGAATTCTTAAAGATAAACGAAAGATAAAGAAAAGTTTAAAGAAATAAACTCAAATTGCATAAAAATGTAAAAGAGTGGTGCACAGATCCATACATTTGCTTCTGTTGCTCAGTCTTCTCTATTGCTTGGAATTTTGAGGGTAAGAATGTGTATGTTGGGATTGTGACCTGTTTCCTTCTTAGGAAAAACTATATATACTAAGAAGAGGGAGAAAAACTGTCTACAACGGTTAATACATTTGAAATTTAAACTAAGAATCGCTAAACTCTCGATACTTGATCACCAAGGTCTTCTGACAACATTGAAACCGCTTTCGACGTCATCTTCCAAGATTAAGCTTGTCACCATTCTTCGCCGCCTTCTCACAAAATGTATCTTTCAAGCTTTCAAACCTGTTAAATCCCTTTAGGGATCGAAGAACACCTTTGACATACCTTCTTAGTGTCGAAGGCTCAAATTGCTTTCTTCAAAGCAAAAGGTCAAACATAGTTGACTGTATTTATTTAGCCTGTCGAAAATACAAAGTTAACACATCCCAAACTTAAAAGATTATCTTTTAAGCATCGGGCGATTGCAAAGAAAAGAAACTCAAGGTGATGTTTGATCATGATAAATGTAAGATTTATCACTTAATAAAAGTGGGCTTATCATGACTTCAAACATGTCAAAAAATAGAATGTTTGTTGTCATGGCAACTCCTATTCTACCTGTTTGCCTTCAAGTTACTCGTGATAGCATGACAGAGCTACCAGAGATGAAGGACAGTGACAATATGTGTGTTGCGTGCCAGATTGGGAAGCAACACAAAGAAGCCATACCAAAGCAAAGCAATTGGAGGGCATCAAGGAAGCTTGAGCTTGTGCATTCAGACATTTGTGGGCCAATCAATCCTGAATCAAACAGCAAGAAGAGGTATTTTATCTCATTCATAGATGACTTTAGTAGAAAAGGCTGGGTTTATTTATTGCTTGAGAAGTCAGCTACTTTTGAAACTTTTAAGAAGTTTAGAATGATGGTAGAAAAAGAATCACAATCTCATATTAGTTGTCTTAGAACCGATAGGGGTGGTGAGTTCAATTCAGGTGAATTTGTTGAGTATTGTAGGAAAATGGTATTAAGAAACAACATACAGCTGCCTACACCCCCTCGACAGAATGGGGTGGCAGAGAGAAAGAATAGAACAATTATGAATATGGTGAGAAGTTTGATGAGTGAGGCCAAATTGAAGAAGCAATTCTAGCCAGAGGAAGTCAAATGGTCCTTTTATTTGTTGAACAGATGCCCCACAGTGTCAGTGAAAGGAAAAACCCCTGAGGAAGCTTGGAATGGGATCAAACCCTCAGTGAAACATCTTAGAGTATTCGGTTGTATTGCATACATGCATGTGCCTGATAACAATAGAAAGAAATTAGATGATAAAAGTATAAAATGCATATTTCTTAGTGTGAGTGATGAACCAAAAGCATATAGGCTTTATGATCCAAACACCAAGAAAAGTTTGGTTAGCAGGGATGTGGTGTTTGCTGAAGGTGAAACTTGGAATTGGGGTGACTCTGAGGAGGGTGAAATTGTGAAATGCAGCCTTGACAGTGATGGTAACCATGTTGAGGTTCAGGCTAATGATGGCAACCATACTGAGGTTCAAGTTAATGATCAAACTGAGCCTGAATTAACTGGGAATGTGAGTGAAGCATCTGCTACAAATGAAACTAATCAACCTGAGAACAATGAAACTGTTGAAGAGAATCAAGGCAGAAGCAAAAGACCTCCAGCCTGGTTTAATGACTTTGACAAATGATCAAGACAGTGATGATGATTTACATGATCATGAGGGGTTACATAGCTTACTAGCTTGTGAAGAGAATGATCCTCTCACATATGAGGAAGCTGTAAAACACAAAAGGTGGAGAGAAGCCATGAATAATGAGATTGCCTCTATTGAAAAAAAATGACACTTGGGAATTGGTCGAGTTGCCTAAAGGTGGGAAGAAGATTGGAGTAAAATGGGTCTATAAGACCAAGTATAATGAAGAAGGAGTTGTTGAGAAATACAAGGCTCGACTAGTGGCTAAAGGGTATGCACAAGTCTATGGTGTGGACTATTCTGAGGTCTTTGCCCCAATGGCAAGATGGGATACAATAAGGGCTTTGTTAGCAGTGACTGTGAATCAAGGTTGGAAGGTTTACCAACTTGATGTCAAAAGTGCCTTTCTACATGGCAACTTAGAAGAAACTGTCCTAGTTGAGAAACCTAAGGGTTTTGAAAGAAAGGGGTGTGAACATAAGGTCTACAAGTTAAAAAAGGCTTTGTATGGTGTGAAGCAAGCCCCAAAGGCTTGGTACAGCAGAATAGAATGATACTTTAGCAAGGAAGGCTTCTCAAAATGTCCACATGAGCATACTCTATTCACTAAAGAAGATAGTGAAGGTGTTGTGGTAATTGTGAGTCTATACGTGGATGACTTGATCTTCATAGGTAGCAATGAGAAACTTGTTGACAGTTTTAGAAACTCAATGAAGAATGAGTTTGATATGACTGATCTTGGTAGCATGAGACACTTCCTAGGTGTGGAAGTGATACAGAAAAGAAACTGCATCTTTATCACTCAACAAAGGTATGCAAGAGAGGTGCTAGACAGATTCTCTATAACTGATAGCAAAGCTGTTGCTAATCTAGTTACCGTGGGCAACAAGCTTGACAGAGATGATGAAGGTAAACCTGTTGATTCAACTATGTTTAAGCAAATAGTGGGGAGCCTCATGTATTTGAATGCAACAAGGCCAGACATGATGTACTCAGTTAGCTTAATTAGTAGGTACATGGAAAAACCTACTGAAAAACACCTAATGGCTACCAAGAGAATACTTAGATACTTGAGAGGAACACTGGATTTGGGCATTCTGTACCAGAAATGTGAAAACCAGCAGCTTGTAGCCTATTGTGACAGTGACTACGCAGGGGATTTGGAAGATAGAAAGTCTACTTATGGGTTTGTATTCTTGCTAAGTGGTGCTGCCATTGCTTGGTCATCAAAAAAAACAACCTATTGTCACACTCTCCACCACTGAGGCAGAGTATGTTGCTGCAGTATACTGTGTTAGCCAAGGAATCTTGTTGAAGAGGATACTTGAGGAATTGAGATTGAAGCAAGAGAAGTGTCTAACTGTGTTGTGTGACAATAGTTCAGCTATATATTGTCGCCCAATAATCTCAGAATGCACTGGTGAGAACCAAGCACATTGATGTGTGGTTTCATTTTCTGAGAAATCTCTGCAGAGATGGTTTAGTTGAATTACAGTATTGTGCTTCACAAGAGCAGGTAGCTGATGCTCTAACAAAACCTATGAAGAATGAAGTGTTCAACAAGTTCAGAAGGTACTTAGGAGTTTGCTCAGTTGATGAAATGAACATCATTGTAAATAAACTGCAAGCTTGATAAGCTTCAGTTTAAAGGAGAGTATGTTGTATAGGGTGTATTTGTATTTTTGAGTCTGTTATTAGCTTAGTAGTCTTTTGGGCCGGTTTATTCTTTGTTAGCCCACACTCTTAGGCCCTAATGTAGCCTCCCCTTGTGGGACCTACATCAATTCCCTCCAAAATTCCCCCATTCCCTCCCTTTCCCTCCAAATCCCCCCCCCCCCTTTTTTTTCTTCTCCAAACTTTCTCTCCCCCTTTTTTTCTTCCTTTTTTTCCCTTGATATTTTTATTTCCCTTTTCTCCTCTCTCACTTTTTTTCTTCATGTTTTATATTTTAGTGGTACTTTACAATTAAATAGAAAATGTACCTCCATAATCAATTTTTGGAATCGAACATTAATTTCGTAACAAATTATAAAAAGTGTAATGCTATATAGTGTACCTTTTCAGTACTGTCTGAAAAAATTTAATTGTTTAAATATGCAAAGTTTATTTCTAAGTAACGGAATCGAACATTAATTTCGTAACAAATTATATAAAGTGTAACACTATGCAGTATACTTTTTGGGTACTTTAGTGTGTGAAAAAATTTAATTGTTTAAATATGTGAAGTTTATTCCTTAATAACGAATTTTATTTAAAAAAGGTTAATTTTGTAACAAAATTTAAAATTAATTTTGAGCCAAAATATGTAAAGTGTGACGCTAAACCATTGCCCTCTCTCTATGTAACTCGAAGATTTACTTTGGCCCATCTGGACGGTCACCGCACTAGTTTTGTATTGTGTGCATGGACCTTTGGCCAAGACACCATGTTGTGCAAGGTGTGTGTACCAAAGGCAAAACTAGACCTCTTCATGGTTTAGTTTATAAGGAGAACTATACCGAAATGAACTGAACTATTTAAATATTTTGACCGAATCGAACCCAATTGTGTTAACAGTTCGCACGAACTGAACTCTTTTAATAGTTCGATTCATCAGGTAGAATTCAAACCAAAGTATTTGAATTTTGAATTTTTTTTTAACCGTTGAACCTAAACTGTCTGAACCGTTAATCCCGAACTGTCAGCCAAATTGGTTTTATATAAAAAACGGAGTTGTCACTAAGAACCAATGTTATCGTAACCGACTCGCCATCGATCTTGGCCAACGCACTGTGTCTTTGGTCGCTGACGGTCTTTGGTCGGACAAAGATGACCCAAACACGCTAAAAATAGACTCGATATTATAAGTTTATACCTAACAAAATCATCAAAAAATTCTAAATAACATATAATTAAGTAAGATGATAACATATTTCAATTTAAAAAAAGTCACTTGTATACTTTTATTAAAAAATATATACATATATTATTTATAACGGAACTGTACCGAGGCGGAGTACTAATCAACTCACACTTTGATGACTCACTTTCTTGGGTTAAACTTTTACAGAAGATAGGACATCAATCAATCAATCAAAAACAAGAAATTCAATAGAAATATTATGTTCACAGTACACATTATTGCTCCACTCATACCAAAGAAATTTCGTTGAAAATAAAAATTGAATCAACTAATTCGTCGTACCATTGAGTTTCGGTACAGTGTTTTATTGGTTACAGTTTTGGTATGGTGTTTGTATTTTAAATTTCTGTTTAATTTAATTTTCTATTTAAATAATAAAATATTTAAAAGAAATACATTAGTTTAACTACGCAATAGAAGAAACATATCTTGTCTTATATTCTTTATGTTAAAAATTATGTTTAAATATTTTTTTATAAATATCCTCAAACTTGCTTGTTATATTTTAAAAAGGCAAACACTTGCTTGTTATATTTTTAAAAGGCAAACACTTTTAGGCTTATCAGAAATTAAAAAAAAAACATTTTTAATAGATTGATTGCTTTTTGCTTTGTTCTTTAATGATAGTTAAAATTTCGTCTTGATAAAGTTTCCACCACCAAGATGCATATCGTGAGCTACTAGTTGAGTTCGGTTAACTTGTGTTTACTAACCAAACTTAACTTGTGTTTACTAACCAAACTAGGTGTTGTGGTTCAGTTCGTGAACTTCTTTAGAAAGCCAGTTCAGTTCGCAAACTATAAATATTAGTTTGGTTCTATATCAGTTGGTTCAGTTCAGTTCGACAATTTTTTTGAACAGTCCTAAGTGCAACACTATGTTTTTAAGTAACTCTTATAACAACATTTGGGAACTTTTGATGAAATAGAATTTTGAGAATAGAAAGTGCTTCTTTAGTGTTCTTCTTAGAACTAAATTTGACTCTATCAAGAATCTTTTACTTTTGTGGTGATTCTACCTTTACCTATCATCTTTTTGGATATGATGATTTTGTTGGTTTTTGGTGATGAAAACCTAAACTTAACACCTCTATATAAACCTAAGTTACAATCACTATAACAAACAGAACTACCACAACACTTTAAAAACATTTCAAACATGTGGGTGAAGTTTGTTGTGGTTGTTCCTATGTGGTTTATACCGTTAGAGTTTGTTAGTATCTAAACTAACTCCTCTAACGGTCATGTCCACCTTGTGTGTGCCTATGAGTTGTGTACATAAGTGTATATATAGATACTCATACATGTAAATACATACAATTTTAATTCATACAACAAATAGTAAAAATTGCGCTTTGTTTTACTCTAAGTGTTTCTATTCTACTTTACACTCCCTGTTTGCTCCTTATCTTCTTTGTCCTACCACAATATTATGGGTTCTAGTTGTATAATCAAAGAGTGATTGTACCTCACAAGAATAAGAAAACAGTGTTAGAATTAGGGTTTTTGTGACTGAAATCAAGGAGAGGAAAGGAACAGAGTTGAGGAAAGATTGATTACCTGTGTGAGGGATCTTGAAGGTGTGATTGATTAGCAGCATTCTGGGTTTGAGCTTCAAAGAGGAAGCTCATTTTGTGCATGCAAAGAAGAACAGTGAAAATTAGGGTTTCTGTTCAGTTCAGAGAAAGGATAAATCAAAAGTCACAAAGTTGTGAGATTTACCTTTCTTGATTGATGAGGATCTCTATTTTGTGTGTTCTTCACCTGAAATCAAAAGTGCAGAAATTAGGGTTTCTGCAACAGTGTAAAAATCAAAGAGAAAATTGAAGAAACTGTAAAGAAAGAAGAGATTCAACCTTACGGAAGTTGAATCATAAGCTTGATCGAAGGATTCAAGTGATTCTATGCAAACTAGGGTTTGCGAAGGTTAGAAGTATCATCGAAGGTCTCAGGGTGTTTGATTCAGAGTAAAACCAAAGGGGTTTTACTGCATCATCATCATAGATCATCATTGACCTGAAATCCAGCTTGAACGCAGCTTCAATCACCGGAGTGAGAGCTCCATTAAAGCCAGGTTTCCGTCGAAGCAAAGATAGAGAAGAGAGAAGAAGAAGAACGGAGAAACAAGAAAGAAGTAGGGTTTCTTGTTTTTCTGATAGAGAGAGATAGAGAGCAAAGAGTATAAGTACTTCGGGTTATCACAGGATCCGCGCGTGGTCCAGTTGCACCGGGTTTGGGTGCGCACGACCCACTAAACAATTATTTTTGGTGCAACATAAAGAACATCATTGGGTTGGGTCAGTGTGAAGCTGGGCTTCACTAATTGCACCTCCCCTCTGTTGCTAAGCATATCCTGCAAAGAAAAAGGTGAAAAAATTCAATATGGTATAATCAGAGCAAAGATAACGATCCAAGGCAAAATATTCTACTCTACTCTGTTTTCTTTAAGTGTTCTTTAAGCTTTCTTTAATCTCTCTAACATTTACACAGTGTGAAATTGTGTAAGTGTGTGTGTGCTAATATTTTAGTTGTGTTTCTAAGTGTTACAGGATGATACTTGGGCTATTCAGATGAGGCCTATTCTTGGAGCCCATGGGTGTCTACATGTGGTGAAAGAGGGTCTTACACCACTGGCAGAGAATGACACCCCTGCACAAAAGAAAGAATACATGGAAAATGAACAAAAAGATTTCAAAAGACTGTCCCTGATTCATAGAGCCTGTGGAGAGGCTGACTTTGAAAGGGTAAAGGACTGTGAGACATCAAAGGCTGCTTGGGATACATTGAAGCACTATTACTGTGGTGCTGCTCCCATTAAAGAAGAAAAACAACAGGCTTTAAGAGCCCAATATGAGAGTCTAAAAATGAGGAGGGATGAAAAAATAACAGATTTCTTCAACAGAGTGAAGAAAATTAAAAATGATATGGCCCTTCAAGGAGAGAAGCTTGAAGAGATTCCCTATGCAGAAAGATTCTGAGATCAATGCCAAAGAGATGGTATGTGGTGACTAACACTATAGAGGGAACTACTAAAAATGTAGGCCTGAAGCTGGAAGAGCTTCAAGGCAAACTTGAAGCCAAGGAGATCAGACTGGATATCCTTGAAGAAGAATCAGATGATGAAGACCAGGTCATGTATGCAGCTAAAGCTAAAGGCAAGAAAGGTAAAAAGGGAAGTAGAGAAGAAATGGGCCTAAGAGTTCTAAGAGCAAGTCAGGTAACTGTAACTCTTCTACAAAATCTAACTCATCTAAAAATAGTAGTGCACCTAAGAAAAAGGATAAATCTAAGGTACAATGCTATAGGTGTGACAAGATGGGGCATTATGCCACTGAATGTCCCACCAGAAAGGCTTCTAAGCCTAAGGAGTCGATTCAAGCCAATGTGGCTAGGGAAGACTCGCACTCGCACTGGTGAGTCGATAATGTTGCTTTCAAGATGCTTTGTGATGAACCTAATGTAACTAAACCTAGGAAGGATAGGATTAAAACTAAACAAGGAAAGGAATATGTTGTATTGATTGATACACAGCAAATGATGGTAAAACCATCACAAACTGGCACTTAGACTCAAAGATGTTCTAATCATATGACAAGTAATAAGAAATGGTCGATTAACTTTGATCCCACAGCTTAGAATTGCTATTAGGTGTGTCTTGATGGTAAGACTATAGTCTCTAAGGGTAAAGGAATATAGAACTAACTAGGTTGATGGGGAAAAGGTAATAGTCTATGATGTGGTGTATGTTCTCGAAATTAGTTGTAATCTAATAAGCCTAGGCGCTTAATTGAAAAATGGTTCTCTTGCCTAATAAAAATGCTACGTTGATGTTGTTAAAGAGGATAAGCTAATTCTAACTACTCAATTAGCCA
This sequence comes from Oxytropis ochrocephala, assembly GCA_020916435.1. Classification (NCBI taxonomy): domain Eukaryota; kingdom Viridiplantae; phylum Streptophyta; class Magnoliopsida; order Fabales; family Fabaceae; genus Oxytropis; species Oxytropis ochrocephala. The sequence continues at coordinate 21,384,490 of CM037094.1, read as the reverse complement.
ATAACAGAACATTTAAGACTAGTATAAGTAAGACTGAGGCACTGTGTTTGAGTGCCACTACTGACAGTGATACTAGTTTGTGGCATAACAGGTTTGGACATCTTCACTATAAGGCTCTAGATAACCTAAGTACTAATAAACTAGTAAAGGGGTTACCTAAGATAGCTAATACTAAAGAAAAGTGCAATGCATGTCTATTGAGTAAGCAACCTAGGAAGAACTTTAAAACACAAATTGAACACAAATCTAAAGACTTGCTGGAAGTTGTGTATTCTGATTCGTGTGGTCCTATGGATACTCCATCTATAGGGGGGAACAAGTACTTTGTAACTTTTGTGGATGAATACTCGAGGAAGATTTGGGTATATCTACTTAAGTCCAAAAGTGATACTCTCAATGTGTTTAAGAAGTTTAAGGCTATGGTTGAAACTCAAAGTGGTAAGAAACTAAAGATATTGAGGACTGATGGTGGTGGTGAGCACACTTCAAAAGAGTTTGAAGAGTACCGCACCACCAGTGGTGTTGTTCATGAGGTGACTCCACCATATACTCCACAACATAATGGGATGGCAGAAAGAAGAAACAGAACTATCCTAGAAATGGCTAGGAGCATGGTAAAAACTAAGGGATTACCTAAAAAGCTATGGGCAAAGGAAGTAGTGACAGCTGTCTATATCTTGAATAGGTGTCCTACAAGAGGTTTGGAGGCTAAGGTGCATGAAACTATGTGGACTGGTGAAATACCATGTGTATCTCACTTGAAGGTATTTGGCTCTGTTGCTTACAGTCACATACCTGAGAGTAAGAGATCTAAACTTGAGGATAAGAGTAGACCTCTAATCCTGGTGGGATATCATCCTACAGGGGGTTATAGGCTGCTAGATCCTAGTACTAATAAAACTGAGATATCTAGGGATGTGGTTGTGCTTGAAGACAAGCAACGGGATTGGGAGAAAGTCAATGTAGGTTCAATGGACTCTACAACTATTGGTGAGGTCTTTGACACTGAACCTAATCCCAATGATACTAATTCTGATGATGAGGATCCTGTTCTACCTAATGATAATCCTATTCTACCTAATGTTGATCAAAATCTACATGAAGAGGAAAATTAGGAAGGTGAACAGGAGCCTGAGCAAGGTGTGCAGGCTCCTCCTAGACCTCAAAGAGAAAGGAGACCACCTAGGAGGATGCTAGATTTTGAGATGAACATGGATAATCAAGTTACTAAGGATGGTGACTTGGTTCATTTTGCTATGTTGGTTGATTTTGAGCCCTTAGACTATGTGGAGGAACTAAAGTCTAAGGAATGGAAAAAAGCTATGTTAGAGGAGCTGTCCTCTATTGAAAGAAATGGTACTTGGACCCTAACACAGCTGCCCAAACTTTCATGGGAATAGTGACCCTAAAACATATGTTGATTGAGAGCTTAAAGTTGAACAAATTTTCTCTTGTTGTGATGTTAATGAAGAACAAATGTTGAAGTTGGTTGTATTGGAGTTTAGAGATTATGCACTGATTTGATGGGATAAAGAAAAAAAAATTATGAGGAGTTGTGAACTTGAGTCCATTAAAAAATTGGAGGATTTGAAGGTCATTATGAGGAGACATGTTCATTCTCAAACCTATAAGGAGTTGTGTGACATATTGCATAGAATTACTCAAGGAAGTAAAAGTGTTAATGAGTACTTTGAGATGTTAAAATTGTCTATGACTAGAGCCAATGTGAAGGAGAATTTGGAGAGTACTAGTGATAAGTTTCTTGATGGTTTAAATGAAGATCTAAAGGAAGAAGTGGAGTGTCACTGCTTTGTAAAGAATGAAGATCTTGTCCAACCAACCATAAAGGTGGAAAAACAATTGCAAAGAAAGAAGGCCTACAAGAAATCTCCTTCAAAATACCACTCTTTCAAGTTGCAAGGACAATTCAAGAAGGAGTATCCATCCAAAAGACATGATGTCAAAACCTTCATGAGTAAAGGTACAAGTTCTAGCTCTTCTTCTTTAAACCCTAAGGGTATTTTTGGGAGGGGAGAGGAGGACATATTTTTCAATTCTAAATTGAGGAGGCTAAAAAAAAGTCTCTAAACATAAATGAAGTGTGATTAAAGATGTTAGGTTGTTATCTATCTAGTTATTCTTTAATATATATTTTTAAAAATCTCAAACATTAAAATATAGACTAATCTTTCCTAAGTCCTCCCCTCCCCTCCCAAAATCCCATCCTAAACATACCCTAAGTTAAAGAACATGAAGTGTTTTAAGTGTTTGGAGTATGGGCACATTGCATTAAATTGTCCAACTAAGAGAATTGTGATCTTAAGGAAAATTGGGTGCATTAATTCACATGGGAGTGAATGTAAGGAAAATCATCAATGGGGAGATTTTCTCATGCTTTGTAAGTTTTTTGGAGCCTATGAGAAATGAGAATGATTAACAAAGAAATAATATTTTCCAAACTAGGTGTCGCATTGTAGCAATTGTATGCTCTTTGATAGTTGATGGAGGTAGTTGTGCAAATGTTGTTAGCATTAGGTTAGTGTCAAAGCTTAATGTTGAAACTACTACACATCCTAGTCCATATAAAGAGAAATGGTTAAGTGATTATGGAGAATTAGAGATAAATAGACAAGTCAATATATCATTTTCCATTAATAAATATTGCGATGAAGTTTTACGTGATACGGCAGCCATGGAGGCTAGTTACATATTGCTAACGAGACCTTGACAACTTGATAGGAGAGTTTTTCATGATAGTGAATCCAACCAATACACTTTTGTTCAAAATAGGATAAAATTTACTCTCCACCCTCTTAGTCCAAAGAAGGTTAAAGAAGACATGTTGAATGTGAAACTTAAAATAGAAAAAGAAAAGAAGCGAGAGAGTGGAAAGAAAGAAGTGGGGAATAATAAAAACCTCTTAAAAAAAGGAGAATGAGGTAAAAAGAGCATTGTTTATAAGACTTATTTAAACTTAAAGTTCCATTTGATTTAAACTTAAAGTTCCATTTGATTGTTTGTCTTCTTATACTAGCAATTCCCCCGGTGCTGTTGATCTCTTTTTGAGCATGCATAAGAATGAATATTAAAGAAAGGTATCCCATAGTTTGGTATTTGATGTCACTACTCCAATCTTACAAGTTTTCCAAGGAAGGCCATGTGCTTTAAGGAGTTGATTCTAGGGAAGTTTCTTTCGTTTTGGTTCATTGCAAAAAGATTACATCAATTAAACTTTCTAAATTTGTGATGTACAATTTGAGTGTTGCATTGCTTAAGTTTTACTTATCCTATATACTTGAAAATATTACAAATTTGATAATAGGATGTTCTCACTTGTGTCTATTGCTTAAGTTTAATATGAGAGGAGAAGTTCAACAACACTTGTTGCCAACCTTGAAAGGAGAAATACACTATTTTTTCTATTTCAATGTTCAAGCAAAGAAAGGTAAGTTTGGTTATAGATATCTACTACTGAAGGTATAAATTGCTTCTAATCTCTTACCTTTCATTGTTTACTTTTGTATGGTGTTGAGTGTTGCTTATCTTTGTCACATATGTTGTTTTTCCCAATTTTCATTTGACCCCGGGTATATATTGATATTTATTTGAGTTCTTTCATCATGTTGGATACAACAGAGATCAAATTCGTAGTCAAGTTTCTTCAAGAAAGAGGGGGAATGTTGCGGATGTAAGAGCATCAAAAGAATCTAATAAAACTAGAATAAGCTTTATTTTACTTTAAGATGTAATAATCATACTTAAATTTGTATTATGTTTTGTTTTATTTTGACATTAGAGTATTTTGTATTTGTGTGCATACACATTTGGCCTAGGCACCATGGTTTGCAAGGTGTGTAGCTTAAACACAACCCTAGGTATTTAAGCAACTTTTGTAGCCTCATTTTGGAAACTTTTGATGAAATAGAATTTTGAGAATAGAGAGTGCTTCTGTAGGGTTCTTCTTAAAAACACATTTGAGTCTTATCAAGAACCTCTTACTCTCGTAGTGATTCTACCTTGATTTTATCATCCTCTTGAATGTGACATTTTCTTCATCTTCTTGCCTAATTCCATTTGCATGTTTCTTTTTCTTTCTCTTTGAACCCTTTGTGCTATCTTAATTTCAATAATTTACTTGATGTGAATCCAATTTATTCCATGTGAAATAAAGGATCTAACCAAGTGATTTCTTGAATAAAAAAAAATAGCACAAAGATTCAAAGAGAAAGGGGGAAAAAGTACAAATGGAATTAGGAAAACAGATGAAGAAATTGCCACATCCTAGAGAATGATAAGATCAACGCAAAATCACCACAAGAGTTAGAGGTTATTTATAAGACTCAATTTTGGTTCTAAGAAGAACCATGGAGAAACATTCTCTATTCTCAAAATTCTACTTCATCAAAAGTTCTCAAAACAAGGATACAAAAGTTGCTTAAATACCCTGGGTTGTTCATAAGCTACACACCTTGCACACCATGGTGCCTAGGCCAAAGGTGCATACAAATACAAAATACTCTAATGTCAACATAAAGCAAAACACAATACTAATCTAAGTATGATTATTACATCTTAAAATAAAATTCATTCTAATTTTGATAGATTAAATTATCTTGATTATGCTCAAAGTGAAGATCTCGATTCGAAATCTAGTAACTACTGAAAATATCTAGTCTAACAACATTGACTTTGTATGTTGTGTTATGCGTTATGAGCAAATTTCACACTGCCAAATATCGAGTTTGTCCATTGCGAGAATTGTACCTGGAAGGACCGGGTCGACCCCCCGTGTCTCGAAATAGCTTATGCTATTTTATTTATTTTAATAATAAAAAACAAAAAGCTAAATCTATCTCCACCCCCATATTGACTATCTATACCCCCAAATGTTTTAAAAAAAATTAATAACAAAAATGCCCCAACGAACTGAGTTCCTTATGGATCTGGAAAATTAAAACTCATAACCTTTAGTGAGTTCACTATATGTTATGTGTTTCAGTTTTACAGACCTATAATGAAGTGAGTTCACTATAACTCTAGCAAACTCGGTTCGCTATGGTGATTTACAACAGACTCACCATCGTAAACAGAGTTCACTATAACCATTATGAACTCAATTCATGTTCGTCTTCAACATTTTGAAAAAAAATAATAACAGCTGCAAATCAAAAACCCAAAATCATAAATACAGAATCAAAAACCCAAATAGAAGTCCTCTCGAACGAGAGGGGGGAGGATGAGGAAGACGAAGAGGTTATCATTTTATGGTTACTACTCGAGAACGAAGAACTGAGGAAGAATGTGAAAGTGCTGATGGTTGCGTGGTGGTGGTCGCTACGTGTGGTGGTTCTGATGTTCGGGTGCTGATTGCTGTGAGTGGTGGTGCCAACGTACGTGATGGTGGTCGCTGCGTGTGGTTGTGCCGACACAGTGATGGTGGTTGCTTCACATGGTTGCTGGTTGAAGGAGAGGGAGAGAGAGAGGAGAAAAAAAAAGAGAAGAAACTATTGAGAAGAATAAGGGTAATTTGATAAATTACTAATTAAATGGGGTGTGGAATGTGGATAGCCAATATATGGGTTTTTTTTTTGGTACAATATATGGGTGGTGGTGATGGAACCAACCAAAACAAAATTCGTACTTTTAGGGTCTTGTTTTTAACAATTGCACACTCTTTTGACCAAAAAAAAAAAAAACAATTGCACACTCCCGCCCAGACGAATTGGCGCGCTTCACATGATCTTTTACTATATAGCAACAAATCTCAGAGTGAGTATCCTTAGTTTTCCCTCTCTCCCTCTCTCTCTCTCTCTCTCACTCACACACACTTTGCCGAGCTTACCCTAAATCGGATCTCTCTGCTCTCTCCTCCACGCCGCAGCGCTTCCTTGAATCCTATCTAAGGTGAGTGATCTTTAATTACTAAGTTCACAAAATTATATTTTTCTCTCATAGATCTGAAACCATCTCTTCAATTCTGTGTTAAACCCTAAAATTGTTTTCTATTATTTTTCTTGTCGTCAGATTTTAACCTTCTAGTGTTTCTTTTCACAATTTTAGAACAATTATCATCTGCTTATTGAAGGTGAATTTGTTTCTACGTTTCAGAAGTTACTTGGGTTTTTTTTTTGAATTTTCTGGAGGGGGAAATTTTTGGGTTCACATTTGAGAATGAAATTGAAGTTTCAGTTTTTGTTCTTGTTGTGAATGCTGAATCGTGTGTTATTTTAGCTGATTTTAGGGTTATTCGTGTTTAAAATTAAATTAACCTAGTTTACTGAGATAAACCCTAATTTGTATAGCTTCATGGGAGTGCTTTAAAAAGAATATTATTTTTGAGAAAAGTGATGTCAATTTGATTTGCAAGTTGCATCTCAAACATTTAGGGTTTCCGTTCTTCAGATTTGTACAAATTTGAGGGTATTATTGATTTGGTACTACACCTACATGTTTGGTGTTTTTCTTACTCTGTTTGAGTCCTACTGTTGTGTATGTACTATTACATCAAGATGAGGCTGATTCATTCTTCATTTTGCATTTTCCTGGTGTTTTGCTTTGCTTTGCTTGGTGATCCTGATTATTACGGATTTGGTACCAGACTTATTTTTCTTGTTCACTGGGTTTTGGGTTTTGCTTATGTACTGTACTGATGTAGAATTTTGCTTTGGTGATAACATTCTTGTTAATTATGTTTGCTATATTGTTGGTATCAAGGTAGGTTGCACAAGTGGTTTGTGCATTTACTGGATAGGACGGAGAAAACATTGATTTTTTATTTTTTTTATTTTTATTTTTAATATGTGCACTTCATGTGTTTGAATTAAACATTTTTTTTAGGAATCTTATGAGCATTGTATTTGTAGCTTGTGCAAGTCTGAAAGTAGAATGGGTTGCGATAGATTGTTCTTCTAATTTTGTATGTATTTACTTTTTCTTTTTTACTATTTCCAGTGGTTTGAATTCTTGCTAGACTTAAAGGGAATCATTGGAGGAATATAGTGGAAAGATTGTGATTTTTGTGAGTAAGGATTTAAAATGGAGTTACGCAATGGTGGTTCTTTTCATTTCATCAAGGCTATTAAAGGTGGTGTGGTTACGAGAGTCCCTAATGTATCTCGTGGGCTACCAAAGCTTAAATTTAAAAAGCTCGCAGATATTGAAGATGTTTGCTTGTTTGATAATGACAATGTAAAGGCTGAAAGATCATGCGTTGGTGTGATGGAGGAAAGAGTGGTGAAAACCGAACCTGATGTTTTGGACTGTGACAATGGCAGTGATGGTGATGATCAAAGAATTAATAACTTGGATGATGATGAATTCGACAATTTTACACTAAAGCAATTTAAAGAACGCTGCAAAACCAGGAAGAGAAAATACTCACAAGGTCTCGACTCTTCTACAACTAAAACGAAAATGAAGATTCTTCATCCCTGAAAGATGACAAGGCAAAACAGCAAATGGAAGTAGATGATACTGATTTGATGGAGACTCTCAGTAGCTGGAGAACTAAGAAGAAGAAGAAGTCCAAGAAGAATAAGTGTGTAAAAGTCCCAATATCCTGTCAAGAGATCGTGCTAGTTGTCGAATCTGAAGAATTCCATAAAGGCCAAGAGTTCCCACTCTCTGATGGGGATTCAGCTGCTCCTGTTGAAGTGAAATGTGAGGTTCTTGAAGATGATTGTTTCAACGTGCCAGATGACTGTTCTATTATAGAGGGCAAAGAAGAAGCAGAGTTCACTCATGGATTGAATTTGAAGAGTGAATTAAATTACAAATGGAATGAGTATTTTGATCTAATTCCACTACAAATGGTGAGGTCATCAAGTATGGATATTGTAGTAATCAATTCTGAACTAAGCAGCGATCAGTCTACAAGTTTTCCTGCAATAGAATTTGAAGATCATAGCTCTAATATTCTTGATAATCAACTTGATGATGATGATGATGATGATGTTGTTGTTGTTGATGATGTTGATACACCAGTCTCTCCACCTAATGTGGCTACTCATAAAAGCCTTGAGTGTACAAGTGTGGAGCTTAGAGATGATGATGATCTTCTTGGTGTCTGTAGTAAAGATGGATTAACAGCTGGTTCAGAGGTTCAGGCCAAACCATTCTCCAATTTTGAACATGGTGTCAATCCTGATGGATATCTGGTTTGTCACCCAAATGTTTCACCTGAATATGAAGTGAAGCAATCATTTGCTTCTGTATGTGATGATGAGAAGAGGCATGTCAATGAGGCTTTTGAAGAATTGTCTTCTTGCGACGAACTTAAAGAAAGTTCTAAGCTGCACTGTCCTGAAAGGCTGTTATCAACCAGAAAGGTACAAATACTATCACATAATTTCTGTTGACTTGATTTATGTTATTTCTTCTTCTCATTAGTTGGTTTTTCTTCAGGCCATTTCACCATCTTCTCAGGAAAAGATCTGCAAAGCCATGGCGTTGATTGATTTAGATCATAAAAACAATCCGAGTAAGTGCCTCGGGTATTCTGCTGTGATCTAGATCAATAAATGATAACTACATTTTTAAATCCATCCACCTTTTTGAATACCTTAATCTTTTAACTAATTTTGTTTTATTTACATTTTGTTATGATTTCAGAATGCAGTGGAAAACTACACTTTACTGAGCAGACTGATGAGGATGGTGATGCAGAAGGGCTTAATGATATCATTAGAACTGGATTTACTAATAACACTGAGAAAACTAGAGCTAATCCTAAGATTTCTAAAAGAGGTCCCAGTTCTAAAGGCATTTCCAAGATTCCTAAATCTTCGCGTTCAGCAACCCGTCAGGGGTGCAGCACCTTACAGAGTTGCTCAAAGAGTGCTATTAAATTTTCAAAGCAGCAGTTGAATGATGTAGAATGCATTACTATGAAACTCACAAAAGAATTGAAAGCAATGAAGGACATCGTGGATGATATGTTACGATCTGAATTCTGTCTGAATACGTCTTTGAGATATAAAGTAAACGAGGTATGATAGCCAACCACAAGCATGTTCTTATTGGACTCTCTACAACATAAATAGTGATAATTTGATTGTAGCATATTTGTTACACTAATTGTGCAGTTTCTGAATCGTATTGTAGTTTCTGCTTTTGTGCTCTTTTTAAATTAGTCAGTTGGTTAATAACAGATAACATAATTCTATTACTCAGAAGTTAGTTAAGAATTCCTCTATAAATAGTTAAGAATTCCTCTATACATTGTGCATGTATTTTTTGAAGTATTTTATATCTTGTCGAAAATTGTTCTGTATGTTCTGTCCTATCTTTCTTATGGTAGAGTTGATTGTACATTACCAGTTGAAGATATATTTAACCATAGCGTCAAGCTGGTGTTGAGATTATGAGTTTATGACCCAAAGGGGTTGTTGATGAGAGCCTCAGCTTCTCTAAATTGTTGTAGGACTATAGTGGGACTTCTTTTTTCCATTTCTTAGTAAACACTTCTGTGATGTACCAGGCAGAAAATGATATGGTAATATCTAAGGCAACTCCTAAAATGTTTGCAACTCAAAGCCTTCTATGATTTTGGCTCATTCTGTCAAATAAAGCAGATTATGCTGGCTATAGCGTTCTTTTCTGTTCCTATTTATTAAAAGACAAATTTTTCAAATTTGTAGAGTCATGCGTCTAAACTAAAATATTTTATGTGTTTTTAATTATTGATTTTTGATTATTGTTTTCAGGCATTAATAGCTGTAAAGAAAGCCACAAAAGCTGAAGAAAGTGCAAAACGATGCTTATCCTTCATGGCAAGGGATTGCAACCGATTCTGCAAGATAATGGTTTGTTCATCCTCTACAATACTCTTAAAGATCTTAAATTTTAACAGCTTTGCTATGGTTTAGTTTTCTGTTTCCTGTTTGGTTATTAACTGATCTTGTTTAACTGCAGCAATTAGCTGATGACAGTAGTCCTCCACCTGCCCAAGATGTAGTGCGCAAAGAGAAAAAAATAGCCTTTGCCGATGAAGCAGGTGGAAGTCTATGCGAGGTTAGGGTCTATGAAGATGACGCGGTACATTTGTCAGAATCTAACTGAAATGGAATGTTGCTTCCATAACTTGCCATTTGCTGGGGAATGGGGATTTTGTTGGTTTCCTTTCTATGCAGCGTGTTAATTCAATTGATACTTTAAATCTGTAGAGCGAAATCAATTTTTCAACGACTAAATTCTTCGTGTGTAGTTAAGGAATTTTTTAGGTTGGATCATACTCATATTAATGCATTGGATGGATAGTATTTGAAAGTTATCGTGTTGCGCCTTTTTCTTTTTCGATATGAACAAGAAACTTGATCACAAGTAGTTGCATCTTCGGTTAGAGTTGATGGTCTTCTGAGCCCCTTTCAAGCTCGTGGTGTCAATGTTTGTCTGAGTTGCGAAGATGCCTAGTTTTAAGACGAACAACATTCACACTTGCTCTCCCTTAAAAAAACTTTCAAATTTGACCTGGCAAATACCAAGCAATTCATTACTATTATAACCCCAATTGTAACAGCTCATTCAAAAACCTTGACTCAAATAGGTGTAAATCAAGGGAAAACATTTTGGACATCAAGCCCTAAAGTTTAATAGTGTGCTTGGTTGTGAGAAAAAAGTGAGAAAAGAGAAAGTCAAAATTGGAAATAAGGCATGCATGTGGTAGTTGCTATGTTCCAAATTTCTGTTGTGTTGGTGTCCGTACGGGTCTTCCTCCAACAATTTAAAGTGTGTCTGGTATTTCTTCCACCACTAGTCTGTATTGCTCTACCAACTCCATCGAACCCAATAGTAACAGAACCACCCATTGGAAAGTTTTAGTATCACCAAAAAATAGAATGAAAATACAGAGTTTTTACGATACGACCAACGCATATTTATATATTGAACCACAAATGTAGGTAGAAAAGTACCCACGAGTACCCAATGAATACCGATACCGGCCGGATACGTATCCAGTACGGGTATGGCTATGATTTTGAAGTACCCTTCAGAGATCTCCCTTATAACCCACACACAGGGAAACCATGCTTGCAATCAGTGCCTTTAAAAGGGAAGGATTGACATTATGAAGGAGGGAAAAAATTATTGGAAGGGTCCGTAGAAGCATAAAATCAAACCACAAAGAATACACCAAGAACATGGGGTGTCAATGTCATCAATTAGAAACCGGACAGAAGATCGAACTGGAGAGGCCTTCGGGTAATGGTTCAATTGGTTTAACTATGGTTGAACTGGATGAGTATATATGAAATTTAGGAGAAAAGGTAACTAAAATATATTAAAAAATGCATTTTGGATGGTTCAACTTAGGTCAAAAGACGGTTCAAAGCGGTTGAACCGCGGTTCAATTCGATTCTAAACGGTTCAACTGGTCTGTTGTTCAAAGGAGGGTTGAACCAACCGTCGGACTGCCCGGTTCCCCGTCCAACCGTACGGTTCGGCCCGGTTCATAAAACACCGCATCAATGGCAAAGGAAAACAAGCACCTGTCCTGTGGTAAGCAACACCAAATTGTGTAAGCCATATGATGAGATGGTGATGCACACCTAGAGCGACATCAGTACTCTTAGGATATATGGTGACAAGGGCCTTGGGTTGCTTCATAAACGCAACAGTGGCCCACAAAAAATGTGGCATTGATCGGCATCGACTTGAATGAAGAGTCTAACAATGAAATTACCTATCGCTAGTATCCCTAGTGATCTTATGGTTAGCAAGTTATGTTTCTAGCCTTAGGTCTTGGGTTCGAGATTGGCAAAAGACTTTTCAAAAGTTGATAATGAGGTATTCTAAAATACCTCTTTTTGTTAATTTACTTCCTTCCTTAACATTATTTTTTATTTTTTTAGGATGACTATAATTCTCCTAGTAAGGGTCAAGGGAAACATTTTAAGATTGTTATGTTATGGCATGAATTTAATTATTTTTTGGATCGGATCGGAATTATATGTCTTTTCATTATCACTTCATTTGTGCTATTAAATTAAAATAAAAATGGAGTCAATATGTTTGTATATAAGATAAGATGCATATTAGTTAAATAAACTAACTACAGGAGCAAGGCCAATATAAGCTAAGAATTACTCAGTAGCTAATACAGTCCTTTCCATATTGAAATGAATGTCAATACTAAAGTTTACAAACGTATTAAATAAACATAGGTTTTATTTTACCATCGGTGAGTGGATTTGTAAAACTAACGAATACAATTAACCAAAAGCAACCATAGATAGTACAATAAAAACAACAAAGCATAAAAATAGAGTGGCACACAAAATCTTTCCAAGGAAAATTTGGAGCACCTCTATAGACATGGCATCCGCCTAACCACTACTAAAGAAAATAAATCTAGGATTTTCGACGGGTATTTCTAACTTGAAAGGAATATTTTCTGGAAAATCTTCTTTATCCGCGAGAGGGAGCCAACCACGAAGTCTAATGTTGCCATCAATAATTCGCCTGATAGTAGCAATGTACATTCCCATAGCTTGCTGTAACAATCGATCAGCAGGATATCAGTATCCACTCTATTAGGAAAAACCCCGTCAAAATAATCTAATTGAATGTGCTGCAAAATAAAATGAATTGAATATTTACGCCATAATTATTTTTTCCAAATTATAGTAAAAACGAAAAATTGGATTTATAATTACCAAGCAAGGAGTTGAAATATCGGCGTAAGTGAGATTTGCAAACATTGTTAACATAGATGTAGGATTCTATGCAAAAAAGATTATTGGTGCCAAAGATTTTGCAATAGAATCATCATCTTCTATTAGAGATTTAGAGTTGGTGGCTGGCCATGCTTCAATCTTTTTGGAGGCCCACTACAGAAAGGGGTGTTGAGAAATCTATCCCTAACCTCAATGGAGAAACGGGCGAATCTTACATTTGATCCAACCACCTGAATAGAGATTGTAAAATCCACCTAAGGCACGACATCCTTCAATGAAATAAAGTTCATCTCCTCGCCTAACAATCAAACGAAGATAGTCTATGTATTGGGTTGACAGGAAATGTGGAAGCTTAACTTCATTCTAAAATGAACAAGTATTGCAATCAACTAAGAAGATAGGGGACTTAAAGAGCAGTTTAGAATCTAAAATAGAACCAAATATTGGTAAAACAAACCTGATCTGGGACATATTCGACATGGTGTTGTTCAAATTTCACATTTAAGGAATAACAGAAATTTCTTCCATTGGACCCAGGTGTAGAACGTATCATCTGAAACGGAGGAAAAATTGGACAACCAAATTAGTACAACAAATAGCCGATGGTAAGAAAAGTTAAAAAAATACTGATTGTTATTCAAGTATGGTTGAAATGTAACACCTAAAGAAAATTTTAATTAATTTGGAAATACTGATTGTTATTTAAATGCCTAGATAGGTGACTGAGAAATTTAATGGATGTGTATGATTGAATAATGGGGGTGTGATTAGTAAACTATGCACAAATAAGGATCAGCCCATAACACAAAGCCCAACCCAACACCCAATATAGAGAGGGTAGTGAGCTGAAAACCATTTTTCCCACTTCAGTTTCCAGAATTTTAAATTTAAAAAGTTGAAAATAAAAACATAGAAACGAACTACCATAACCAAAGGCTTAAAATCAAGAATAAAATGCCTGTGTATTATTTTGAAAGCATAATTATTCAGTTACAAATAAACTAAATATCCTTCCAGAGTGACTCTATGGTCTCATAATAATTATTGGGCCAAAATTAACCTACATTGTCAATGATAGAATTTTATTCCAGATTTATATGATGTGTGTAGTGGTAAATTTGATTCTGTTGAGCAGTTTGGTGCGAATGGATATGGAATTGGGAATGGGCTGATGGTGTGAATGGAGATGCAGCTGAACAGTTATTGAACTTACAGGATATTCTAGCAGATATGTAATAGGGAGGAGGATAGATGGATATGGATGATTGAACCCAAGAAAAATTTCTCTGTTAAATCTTGCTATGCTTCGCTTGTTGAAAACTTTGCAGGTAATGTGCAGTGGCTGGATGCAGAAACAGAGAAGGCCTGCGCGAAGTTGTGGAGGTGCGCGGTCCCGTCGAAGGCAGCAGCATTGGCGTACGTGGAGATTGTTGCTGAACCGTCTGCCAACTAGAGATGAGCTGATGCGACGAGGCGTGGTGGAGTCAGCAGGGGACGGACGGCTGCTGCGTGATGTGTTTTAATACGGACGAAACAGCGGAACACTTGTTCTTTTCATGCAGTAAAACAACAACAGCAGCTGCTACAACAACCTGTGGCGCACTTGGCTTATTTTGGAAGGTTGTTGAAAGGAAGAAAGATTAAGGGGTTAAAACATCTAGTATGGGTTACTACTGTGTGGGGGTATTTGGAGGAATAGAAATAAATTAAGTATTATTTGAGGGGTCTGTTGCAAATGTAAAGGATATTGTAAGTTATATAAAGTTTGTATCTTGGGGATGGTTTATGGCTAAGAAGGGTAGGAGGACAAAGTTTAAGTATGAGGATTGGTTGATTTGCCCAATGGGTTGTATGATGTCAATTTGAAGAGGGGTACTCTTTCTTCACACTACAAGAAAAATGGGTTTTTCCGCCAGAAAATACCGGAATCCGTTGCAATTACGTGTATTTCCGGCGGATTTTTTCGTATTCCGGTGGATTTTTTCCGCCAAAAAATCCGCCGGTACTTTCCGGGGGAAAATCCGCCAAAAGTGTACCAAAATCCGCCGCAAATGTTCCGGTGGAAATTCCGCCGCAAACGACACATATTCCGCCGCTAAAAAACTTTTTTTTATTTTTCTAAAAATTCTGCCGCAAACGACATAATTTCCGCCGCAAATTATAATTTTTCTTTTTCCCATGTGTAGGCAACGAACTAAAAGCGATAGGAAGTAAGCACTCCATGAATACATGACAGTCATGGCTCTTCATCCCATGCAACCTCCCATTATCCACATCCGCACATCTAGATAAATTGGAAGAATAACCGTCTGGCATTTTCAACTCTTTTATCCACCTCCAGAAGCGCTTTCGCTTATTCCCTAGATAAAGTATAATTGGCTTTGGGTTTCAATGTCCTAGTACCTTGCTCAACCAACAACAAATCCTTTCGTCTACAATAATGATCTATGTCCTTCCTAGCTTTCTCATTGTCTTTCGTTTTACCTTTCACGTCCATGACAGTGTTAAATATGTTATCAAAAAAATTCTTCTCTATATGCATTACATTCAGATTGTGTCTCAGTAGATTATCTTTCCAATAGGGAAGTTCCCAAAATATACTTCTCTTTGTCGGTTGTGCCATTGCCCATAGTATACGGGACGAGAAACAACACCGCCACGACTTCCCTTTGGAGGATGTCTTTAACACCGCCCCAAACTTCCTCTGGTGTCAAACTATGAGGAGGTCCACTTGTTTCAACATTCCCCTTGATGAATGCATATTTCTTCTTTCTAAACGGGTGAATCATAGGTAAGAACCTACGATGCGAGTCAAACCACGAAGTTTTCCCTCCGTATTTAAGAGTAAAAGCCTTCGTGTCAACCATGCAAATCAGACACGCCATCTTACCATGTGTTCCCCATCCAGACAACATTCCATAGGCAGGGAAGTCATTAATTGTCCACATCAAAGCCGCCTCATTACGAAATTTTGTTTTGCGTCTTTGCATCATAAGTTAAAACACCATGCCACAACCTTTTTAGGTCATCAATCAAAGGTTACAAATATATGTCAATACCAATTTGTTGGATTGCTTGGCCCCGGAATAATAGCATTTAAAAACATGTATGGTTTAGACATACACATTTTACGTGGAAGGTTGTGCGGGGTAACAATAAGCGCCAACAAGAATACGGTGATGTCGATGCTTGAATATAGGGTGTGAAACCATCAGAGCATAAACCAAGCCGAACATTGCGTGGATCACTGGCAAACTCTGAACGAACACGATCAAAATGCTTCGAAGCTTCACCATCAGATGGGTGACGTAATTCACCAGAATTGTTTCTATTTTCATGGTGCGACGTCATTTTACCCGCGGTCTCCATTGATGCAAACATCCTCTGTAGCCTTGGTATAAGCGACAGATAGAACATTGCTTTTCGCGGAACCGGTTGCCTCTGCTCATCCCTTTCCTGCTGACACGATAACGTGGCTCTCCACACAACTTGCATTCCTTCAACTCTCCATCATTTATGCCAAACTCATTGTTATAATAGATCATGCAACCAGACACACAACAATCAATTCTTTTAGACTTTAAGCCAAGTTTCGATACCAGTCTTTTAGCATCATAATAACTCTGCGGCAAAAGTCCTTTAATAGGGGTTGCATCCAACATCATTTTGGTCATATATTCCATGCACAACTCGGCAACATTAAATTGAGACTTAAGACCCAACAACCGAACACACATTGATAATTTTGAGTCTTTAGATCCTTCAAATAATGATTTATTTGTCTTGCTCAAATACGTGTAAAACAATTGAGCTTCCTCATTTGGAACTTCTTCAGCATCATATTCTGTTTCTTCAAAATCCAAATTTACTCCAACAACATGAGATATCATTCCCTGATAAACATCTAACACAGGTTGTAAAATTTGGCCAGATCCAGATGTAGAAGCTACTACTTCAACTGGAACATTAGATGAATGATCTAGTTCAACCGGAACATTAACCGCAGGAACAGCTACCGCAGGTGTAGTGACCGAAAAATCCGGGATAGGATTCTTCGACGTTCGAAAGGAAGCCGCCACCAAATTTTAGTTTAAGGGCAAATTCGGAAAATCCCTTTTGGTTTAGGATAATGCATTGTTAGGGCTCGGGAGTCATTATGTGTGGGGAAGGTATTAGCACCCCACGACATCCATTGTCTAATTAATTTAGATTTATTTAATAATTACCCTTTTTATTTGTAGAGAAAAAGACTTATTTTAAATTTTGATTTTTAGTGCTTGACAAGAGTTGAG
This sequence comes from Oxytropis ochrocephala, assembly GCA_020916435.1. Classification (NCBI taxonomy): domain Eukaryota; kingdom Viridiplantae; phylum Streptophyta; class Magnoliopsida; order Fabales; family Fabaceae; genus Oxytropis; species Oxytropis ochrocephala. The sequence goes on along the minus strand of CM037094.1, from coordinate 21,367,524 downwards.
TCTTGCTCCTACGTACCTCCAGATGCAATGGAGGAATCAAAGCTACGTAGTTCTTCCTGAAAAAGGTTTGTTGGTTGGTGTTTTTTAGTGTAGGGGTCCTAGGATTCCTTGAACCTGCATCTGACTCATCGATTTCTAGGAATGTTGACTAACCCGATTGTACAACCGACTTAGTCCCCTACTTTTTGAAAATGATTTTTGAATTTTTGAAAGGAGTTGTGAGATGGGTTGATTTTAGAATAGGTATTCTAGAACTCTGGCTATGCATGACTCATTAGTTTAGGCGCTGACTAACTTTCGGTTGTACAACCGACTTAGTCCCCTATTTTTAGGAAAAATGGTTTATTCGTATTTATTAAGTTTTCAGGGTTACTGAACTGTACAGCTCATGGGCCCTAAAATAATGACTAACCCGGTTGTACAACCGACTTAGCCGTTTATTTAAGAAAAATAGTTTATTCGTATTTATTAAGTTTTCAGGGTTACTGAACTGTACAGCTCATTGGCCCTAAAATAATGACTAACCCGGTTGTACAACCGACTTAGCCGTTTATTTAATTTCGAGAGAAAAATTATTTATGTTTGAGTTAGAAAAGGATTAAAAGGAAAACAGGGGGTGAAAATTGTAAAATGAGGTTTTATTAGTCGCAGGGGTTGTATAATTAATAGGAGGTGTGAAGAGGAAGCCCAGTATGCAAAACTGGGCTTAAGTGGGGAGAGGTGTGCGCGTCAAACTAGGGGTGCAAATAGCATAAAATTAAAAAACAAAAGACACTGCATAAACCTAAAAACCCACAATCAGAAAAACCCGAAAAAACATTTCATCTCCTCCTTCCTTCCAGCTGTGCGGCGCCGTGAGAGGAGAGACATCTTCATGGCGAAAATCTCGCCGGTTTTAGAGAGGATAGAGAGAGACAGTCGGGTCTAAAGTGAGAGAGAGGGAGATTTGTGAAAAGGGGCGGAGGTGATAGTGAGAAAGGAAGGTCAAGCCGGAGGTGACGCGAACGGAGGGAGGAGATGGCTCGCGATGGTGATTTCGAGTTGGTGTGGCTCGGTTTTGGGGGAGGAAGTTTCGGTTTGGGTGGCCGGAGTTCATGGTGGAGAGACGTCGCCGGAGGGAGAGCCTTGGTGGGCGCCGGCGACGGTGGATGAATCTGAAAATGCGAGGGTTCAAATGCGGTGGTTCAGCTTGCCGGAGGGAGCTGCCGGAGAAGACGACCGGAGCCACCGTGGGTGGTGGTGGAAAGCTGCTTTCTTTGCCTTTTTTCAGTTCTGTTTGTATTTTTTTTAGCCTTCTCTGGTCTGAATCTTTTCTTCCCTATTTTATTTCCTCTATTCTATCTATGATTTGATTTGAAGGTTATGTTTGTTCTGAGCTTATACTATATCTTATTTTCTTAAACAAACTGAGGCATTCTTAATTTGAGTTATCTACCTACACAACAAGCTTCATCATATTTCTGAAACATTACCATTAAATCTGTTCAGAAAGAAAAAGAATTTAACAATATAGAACTTAATCGCCTACGACTCTATTTTGAAAGATAAAAAAAACAACGGACATGCTACTTCGCCTATGGTTCCATACTCGTTCTTTGTTGTTTATTTTTTTAAGTGTAAACTATTTTGCAAAAGAAATAAGGCAAGAACCTATCATTTTATGAGCAAATTTTAGTAATCGAGAGTTAAAAGAACAACAATGGACTCTATAATTTATACATCCGAACACATAGTAATAATTTTCTTTGAGTCTATGATAAAATACCAACTCGCACTCTAAACACGATTAGTCTCCAAAATTGCTTGTTAGCGTGACTATAATCGCTCTGCATTGTGTCCGCTGATGCCATTGCTTCTTTCTCTAGATCATAGAAACTTCAGAATCGTGTCTAGTGGATTAGGGTTTCGATGTGAAACTCTAATCCTATTTTTGGGTGATTTTAGCGGTGGTTCTCGCCTTGTTTTTCGTGTGTGTTTTAGACCCTAGGCTAACCGTTTATTTATAGGTAGAAATTAGGTTTTAGCATTAATTCTTTGTTTGGTAGGCTTTTGCGAGATCGATAATGTGGGCTTCTTTGGCGGTCTTGGAGAGCAAGAACGGACCCCAGAGATTACTGATGCTGCTCCTTTATCTAATTTTCGTTTTTTATATTCTTTGTATTTTTAATATTATCATTTTTTGTATTTTTGGACATTTTGGACAATTAGACACTTTTTAAAATGTAAATAAAGTTAAATAGATTTTTTTGATATTTATATATGTATATGCAATAAATAAGGACGAAATAATAAAAATAGAAAAGAAGTCGGAATGATGAGCCCAATTGCGAGAAAACAACTCGAATAAGCCCATTTGCAAGGAAGCGACTCGGATAAGCCCAATTAAGTTCGACTAGGCCCAAATACGAAGATTCAACTAAAGAATGCGCGAAAAGATCGATCATTCGCGCGCATTCTTAATTTAAATAACGACATTTCGACTTAGTTGAACAGGTTAGTTGAGATTGGCTTAGATTAGTAAATGAGACACATTTTTTTAATAATTCTCGTAATTGCGCGACTTCAGAACATGAGTAAAATGAATGACTAAAACCAGAAAAAGAACACGGACAAAATTGGGGTATAATAAATTTGCCTCTTTATTAGTATTTTACTAGAAAGTGATGAGTTCTCAAACTTTCGTAGTAGAAATAGGAATAAAGATAAGATAGACGCTAATTTTGTCCGTTTAAGGGGGAAGTGGAAGGTTTGAGAGATAAGAGGGAGTGGTTAATGCTTGCGCGATAACCGAGAGTTAAATGAAGGGTCAACAAGGACTGAAGGAGCACTAAGGCTCGAAGGACCACTCGTGGTCCGGAAGGTCGCCTAGGCCTTAATTGAAGGACCATCGTGGTCTAAAGGAGGCGCAACTAGCTACGGTACTAGTTAAAGCGATGCGAGGGGGCCTTTATATTCGGCGGCCATGATGGGTCAAGATCGGTCTAGAAGCGATATGTTGACCATGAAGGGCGCCCACCGTGTCTTAGGTCGACACAACTAGTCCGATGGACCACTCGGGTCTGCGAAGGTCCGCGGGCTCGACCGACGTTGCGACGACCGGGCCACTTAGGGCTTTGCTCACGAAGGACCACTTGGGGTCTATAGGGGTCTGAGAGATCAACCTGGTGATCTGTGATACGATATGAGATCAATGCTTAAAGCGCTGATAATAGAGGAACAAAACATAGGGAACGACACTTATCGTGTTTATCCGAGCACAAATGCATCTTCCCGAGGAGGGAAAAGCTTTCTTCATTTGGCAATGTAATTAATGGTGCACGCGTACGTGCAATGATTGGTATCTGGTGGAATGATGATTTTTTCTTGTTGTTTTTTTTTTGTTTTTTTGCTTGTTACGTAATAAATGCATGAAATGCAAATGTGAATATGATGCAAATGAAATGCTTGAATGCAAATGCTATGGTGCATGGTGCGATGATATGAAATGATTGATTGGGTGTAGAAACATTTTTTTTTATTTTTTATTTTTTTTTTGTGACGATGAGATGTGAGGCTTTGGATACGAGAGGCGGAGATGAATATTGATCATTCTTTGGAAAAGTTAGTTTTGATTCAAACTTCGGCAATCTCAAAGTCGTTATCTCAGACACCGACGTGAAAAGGTACTTGACCTGTATTTGCAAGCTCGTTCATTTTCTCTTCCATTATGATGCCCCATGATGACCGAAGTTTGTGTCCACAAAGTTACCTAAGTGGATTTTTAGCATCATATGATCAACTTGTGTTTTCTCTCTCTGAAGCATTGTTTTGTGAAGATGTATAGTAGTGCGAATATAGATGAATGAGTCAGTTAACTTGGGGTTCTAAAGACCTAGGGTGTGGACATTTGTGGCACATGAAGGGATGAATGACTGACTGGTCTTTGTCAAGGTCATGAAAGGTAGGTTTTCCCAAGCCAAGAAATGCGGGATCGCCTTGATTTAGATTTGATGACGGTGAGTGAATAACTTGCCCCTGTCTAGTGGTGACAAGCTAGGGGTGTAGAAGATGATGAATTGGGAAGGCATTGGCTTTGGAATGAAAGGTGGCAAGTAGGAGATGTGGAATGAAAGGTGACAGAGTTAGGGTTATAGGTTTTTGGAGATGGTCAAATGCGGCTGTGTAGACTGGGAGTGGCATGGGACGGATACTGGACAAATTTCCCCAAGTTCAAATGGAATAGATGGTAAAAGGGGTGCCCCACCTTAGGATCTAGGTAACGATCCTAGCATGAACTTTTGGTTGTTTTGAGAATGACTCTCAGACTATGATAGTCTTGAGCTTGCTATGATGAAAGCTACACTTGGTGATCAATAGACCTTGTCTTGGTATGATTGTAACTTGGATGGATCTCATAGTGCAAGTCCTCTGATTTTTCCTTTATTTGAGTTTTTTTTTTTTGAGCAAACATATTGTAAATAAATAAACTTATTTGTCCTAAGATTAAAACTTTGAGAAAACAAAAGCAATCGGTCATTGATCAGAATGGATTTTTGGAGTTGTAATGAAGGAAATGGTTATGAGTGTTTGAGGTTTTATTGAGACAGTAGTTGATGTGCCTCATGGTAGAACGGACCTGTTTAGGATCGTCACTTGGCCAATGGTTTGTGGAGGGTAGGATATTGAGGCCAAAGGAAGGGTTTGAGGATTGATGAGACAAATGATTTTTATTCAGCAGTGTAGTTTGGCTAATGGTTAATGGCTTATGAAAGAAGGGTTTATTAGGCTCAAAGGGGTGTTTGAGGGTCTATGTCTCGTGGTAGAATGGATCTGTTTAGATGGATTAATGAAGGATAGGACATTGGGAAGTGTTTGAGGGTTTATTTCAGACAAGGATCTCTTATACGTTTAATTGTACGAAATATCAGCTCACTACTTTTACTTTTTTTTTTTTTTGGGATTTTTCAACCCCTTTTTTTTTGACTTCACTCTTTTGTGATTTTTGCTTCTCTTTCTTTTGAGCTGGGTGAGCTGATAAAGGTGATACGCAATTTTTGATGTGAGATAGATCTTTGTCTAAGGTGATTGGAAGTTTCTTTGGATTTGGCTTAAGGTGGGTAGCGAAGGTTTTTTCGAGGACATGGGAAGATGGTCAAACTTCATTTCAAATCATGATTACTCGTTTTCTCAAAAATTAACTCAAGGACAACAATTTACTTATTTTATATACTAGCTCTTTTTCTTTATTTCTTTTTATGCCCTAATTTCTGCTTAAGCCGCTCTTACGAGTTTTCAACCTAACGGGCCTCTTTTGATTTTATTTTTTGTAAAGGACTTGCACCAAGGGAATACAATGTTAACAAGGTATTTTAGAGATCACAAATTTGCCCCAGTATGGAGGACCTAAAGTGTTATTTCATCAGTGAGAACAAACCAAAGAGTTGACTAGGTAGGGGAGTACGTACTTTAGGGTGGTCGGGGTGGGATTAGACTTGGACGGGGGTGATGACAAGGTAGGGATATTAAATGACTCAAACAAGAATGAAGTCACATGTCACACACAAGTTACTACACGAATGCTTCGTAGAGAGTACTTAACATTAGTTAACACATGAAAGAAAATTTTAGCGGACCATTTCGGTCATTCATCATGGGATGCAACGCTTTGTTTAAAAAAAAAAGTGAACGAGCTGCTAATTTGAAAAATTGAGTACCTTGAAATGCCTTGAGCTTGCAACTAAGTATGGCTAAACTTTTTCAAAAAGAATGATTTACCTCACAAGAATGTCTCACCTCTCACCACAATTTTTTTCTAGAATTAATTATGCTCATTTTTTTTGTAACGCATGATGTAGGTATGCAAATGAATGAGTGTCACTACAACAGGAAAAGCCATCAGGGGCGCTTTTTTTTATCCATTGGGGGCGCTTACGAGCGCCACGATCTAGCATTGCCGCCGTTGCCTACCACTCTACAGAGCGCTCGAAGCGCCTGCAATAATTAGGCAACAGGGCGCTCGCAAATAAAGCGCCTCTATTGGTCTTGGCGTCTCTAACAATTGGGGCGCTCGGTTTATAAAGCGTCCATTGTTGGTGTTAGCGCGCCTTGACAATCGAGGCGCTTCTAGGTAGAAGCGCCCCTGTTGGTGACGACCATGAAGCGCTTTCTCTTGGGAGCGCCACGATTGTCAAGTGTGCTTACACAAAAAGAGGCGCTTTTAACTTTGGCGCCCACGATTCTCTGTTTTTTTAAAAATATATTTTACATTTACGTATATATATACAATATTTTGCAAAGACTCACTGGCTTTTTTCTGTTGTAGTGCCTACGTTCATCAACCAAAATCAATTCAACATCCAATATGAACCAAATTTCAAATCAACAAACCAATTGCAAGAAACTTATAAATCATTAACAAAGTACGTACCAACAAAAATACATAACTCATTAACCAAATTCGGAATGTCAACATATATAGACAACAAATTAAAGATTACATGATGTTTCTCCTCAACAAATAAGTGCTTGGGCAAAAAAAAATCGACTTTTTCTTCCACCCTCGTTTGGAAAGCTCTCCTGCAAAAGGCTTCCCAAACTTAATGTCCATATCTTTAACCTTTTCAAATAGTTGTTCTTTGGTCAAAGGCGGGGAGCTTTACGAGTTTCGAATTCCCATTGAATGCCTTTCTCCACACCCGAGATAGTGATGAGTTGGTGGCAAAAATCTCCGATGGCCCGGATATATATTCTTCTTGCCATGTTCCAACCACATCCAATCGTATTATCTTCACATATAGGACATGCACATCGACCTTTGTTATTGTACCCGGATAGATTGCCGTATCTTTGGAAAGTCATTAATGGTGCCAAAATCATAGCCTTAAGAATGAAACTTTCTTCTCTCGAACCCATCATACACCTCTACCCCAATCTCCCACATTTGCTTCAAGTCTTCTATTAAAGGAGCCAAGTATACACCAATATCATTTCTGGTTGTTTCAGAGAAATTAACAAAGACAACATCATATACTTGCGTTTCATGCAAAGCCATGGAGGTAAGTTATAAATCGCCAAAATCACGAGGCCATGTCTTGTGGGAGCTACTCTGATACCGTGTGGGTTAAATCCATCTGCGCAGACAATGCAAGGCGTAGGTTTCTTGTGTCATCCCCAAAATCAGGATAATCAATATCAATCTTTTTCCACTGTGGAGAATCCACCGGGTGTCGTAGCATGCCATCTTTAATCCTTTCATCCTCATGCCAAGTCAATTGTTTTGCATCTTCCGAACTACGGTACATACGCCTAAATCGAGGAATTATGGGAAAATACCACAATACCTTTTCTGGAGCAAATTCTTTCTTCTTATACCGTGATGCATTACATTTAGGGCACGACTTTAACAACGCATGTTCCTGCGAAATAAAATGCAATCATTCGGACAAGCATGTATCTTCTCATAGTTCAAACCAATGGTGCCTAACATTTGTTTTGCATCATACGTCCGAGAAGGGAGCACATTGTCTTCCGGCAACATATCTTTCAATAGTGCAAGTAATTCAGTAAAGCTCTTATCCGTCCATCCGTGGCAAGTTTTCAAGTTATACTGACTTTATCACGACCCAATAACTTTGTGAATTCGAGTGCAGCCCGCATACAGCGGTGTCTCGCGTCGGTTATCAACTTCTCAAACATTTGAGGACAATCATTAAGATCGTCTTCAATCGCTTTGCCATCTCTTCAAATTGGTCGCGCCGTCAAATGTATGTGTTTTGGGATAATCAACCGGATCACATCCTTGAGTACTATTATCCATATTTGAAGGTTCACCTCTTTCCTCACCGTGCATTGTCCAACAAATATAACTTTGATCGATTCCGTTGGCCTTTAAATGTCTTTCCAACTCAAGTGCGAGAACTTTCGATTGGCGTAACAACATCTTAAACAAGGACACTTGAACTTACTAGAAGTTCCTAAAGCGTCGAACGACAAAGTTCACAAAATATTCCACTCCATCAACATATTCTTTTTCGATGAGACGATTGGCGGACATCCACTTTCTATCCATATTAGGCGATTTATTATAAATTCACGATAAGAGAACTTAAACATATTAAAGGTGAAAAACACACAACGTACAACTTTTTGAATGCATGTCGAATGCATGTGGAGCTCAAACAAAAATCACAAAGATTTACTATACATCTCGATGCAGTTTGTGAGACAAGTATAAGATAACCGTATATAATATATTCGGTATCCTCAAAATATAAAACAACTTGAAACTCAAAATATATATATACTAGACACTAGGATCAGCCAATCATCATCATTATCAGTCTAGCAAATAGAAAAGAACTTGGCATTTCTTCAGCTGGTAACACTATCTGCTCCCTGCTGATTCATCATTCAAGCTCATAGCTTATGCTGATGCTAATAGTCAACTTGCATAGTTAAGTTCTATCCACTTTACTCTTTTCCATTTTACAGATCTCACTAGTTGAGCTTCACGTAGTTAGATTGGTTATTACTATATATATACTCATCTTAAATCTTTTGTAACTAACTCACACCAGAATGTAAAATCAGTTTCTTCCATTTGATCAATTTCTGTGAGCTTCTTGCTCTCTGTTTTTTTATTCCACTCCAAATACAAGAGTTGGCACATTATTCCTCACAATTCTAAAACCAACAAACTAACTTATAAACTAGATAAATTAAATTCTGTAACATAACAAACAGAAACAAGAAGCTAATGCAACCTTCACACTTTCTTTGTTGTTTTTCATCAAGACATAGATTTCCACCATAAAATACTGGAAAAATAAATCTAATAGATACAACACAGATACAAACAAAAATCAAGAATTGAACCAACAATCTCTCATCCCAAAATCCCCAAAACAAACAAAACAAATCAAAAAAATAATTTAAAGAATGAAGAATGATATACATACAGCTGAACGGCGTGAACTGTAACACCCCTTTTCTACCCTTAATTTACGCGTCATTATCAGAGTAATTTCTTTTTCAAAAATACAAATTTATTCGATAGAAAAGAAGTGCCACGTCGTCATTTATAAAACTCCTCATGTCATAAAATTTAAACCTCAAAAATAATCTCGTCGCAATGAAATAACAATAGCTCACTAAACAACGCCAAACACGTCTCACATCATTAACATAATCATAAAACGGTTAATTAATAAACTAACAACTTCAACTACGCCCCCTAGGTGCTACGGTATCGAGAGCGACTTCATTGCAGACACCCCAACAAACTAACGAGAGAAGCGCAAAGAAGACCTTCACTCGCGGGTACTGCGGCGTTGCCACGATAGAGCAACATTCCAAGAGAAAGGGTGAGTCTTCAAAAAAGCACAAAGGCAAATATAATAGTCAATATATTAGAGGACAACATCTATAATTACCATAACACACCCAACGTCGCATTTCGACCATCACGCATAACAGGCAAACAACATAGCAAACACACCAACAAGTAACTACATCACTTTTATGCACATGTATGAGAATGCAAACATGCATGTGGTACCATCATCGTCGCTCATTTGTTGCACTGGTGGCATATCGTCGCTAGGCGCATGACCTTCCGTCGCTTAGGCGCAGCCTTTCGTCGCTTAGACCGCAACCTCTTCATCGTCACTTGTCGTGCATATGAAATGCATGAGACTTCATGAACACACAACACACACTAGTTCCACACATCGTCACCGTCACTTACATCATCATAACATCGCTTATAACATTTTATCGCCGCTATAACATTTTATCGCCGCTATAACATCACCGTCGCTTTTGGCCATAACCAGACCCATCTCTATCATTATCTTCACTTTGGTCCTAATGACCCACTCATCAATCAGACAACACACACCCACACTCACATCAACTTCACATCGTCGTCACACAACACACTCACATCAACTTCGCAGCATCATTTACAGCAAGATACATATCAACATACAATTACCCTTTTTATATTCATGGGTTATAAAATAGTAAGACTAATTGACTATGGGATTACTGTAACCGATACTACTTGCACAGCGGACGCTTGGCCACATTTGCAAGGCTCTCGATGATGCCCTTGTAAATACACGGTGAAAGAAATTACGGCCTTAGCGGTGAAACCACAGTCTAGCCATAGTCAAATAGCACACTAGTAGTATAACGCACGAGTCGAATCAAAATCCTATTCCACGAATCATTATCAATTCAAATCAATTTAGACATCACATTAGATTTAAGGAGACACCCTCATTCCATCTAGAAAAATACCCCATTTACATTTAGAAAAACATCGCCTTTCGATTTAGACAAATACCACATTTTACTCAAGGAAACATCGCATTTTAAGCTTAGGGAACACATATTCAAATTAAGATAAACCTCACCTATTAATAGCGAAAACAACCCATTTTCCTTTTTATAAAGCAATGAGAAAATCGGTTCAAAAACAACAACATTTTTACAAACAAAACAACAACTTATATTCTTGAAAAATAGCAACCCTTTCTATTTTATAAATGACCAAACAAAGAGAAAAAGCAGTGTGGGTAAACAGCAGAAAATGGCGCCTCATTTGGTGTAAAACAACGGCGTTTTTATTAAAAGAGAAACGGCAAAACAAAGCAACATTAAAAATCTGGTTTACAGCACATAAAAATCTGGTTTACAGCAACTTATTAAAAGGCTAACAGCAACATTAAAAATCTGGTTTACAGCACATAAAAATCTGGTTTACAGCAACTTATTAAAAGGCTAACAGCAACATTAAAAATCTGGTTTACAGCACATAAAAATCTGGTTTACAGCAACTTATTAAAAGGCTAACACCAACATTAAAAATCTGGTTTACAGCACATAAAAATCTGGTTTACAGCAACTTATTAAAAGGCTAACAGCAACATTAAAAATCTGGTTTACAGCACATAAAAATCTGGTTTACAGCAACTTATTAAAAGGCTAACAGCAACATTTTTACTTGTAAAAAAACAGCAACACATACAAGTTAAACCCCACACCCAACATCCCTCTTTTATTCTTAACCACGTCTCATTACCCAAACATTCCGTTAATCAATCGCACATGTCACGATACTAAATTAGAACGAAAACATATTTTTATGTCACATCTTTAGTTCAAGTTCAAAGAAGATCGTTCAATCACATGTTCTCACCGTATATATAAAAATCGATTGCTAACCATACAAAACCACCCAAATTGATATTGACTCATCATCTCCTATGCTTAATCACAAGACAACATCATCAATTCATCAAATCACATCATCGATTTATCCAACAACCCCAATAATTCATTAACAACATCAATAATAACATCAACACATCAATAATAACATCAACATATTTTATGGCAACCTCAATACATCAAAACCCCAAATCAAAATTCATTCTAGCATCTTGTATAATAACCACATCACAAATCAATTCGACCACAAGCGAATAACACCCAAACGATTCAACAACATGTTTAAACATCAAACGAATTTAACAACGCATTCAAACATCCTATTTCATTCAAACATAATCACAAATACCTCCTAGGCATCATAGAACTACCCTCCTACATATTAACCATTATATAAACCCTTATAATGCGAGACTCCCTTACCTCGAATACGTAAGCTCGGAGAAGATGAAGAAAAAAACACGTGCGGAACCACAAAGAACACACACTAACGATCTCCTCTTCTTCTTTCCCTCTTCTCCTTCGCGCTTCTCCTTCCCTCCCTTTTTCTCACTCTCTCGCGATCTCTCTTCTCTCTCTCTCTCTCTCTCTTTCTTTCTCTTCTTTCTTGCGTTTTTGCTTACATTCCAAGTAGCATATCTCCTTCTTCTTAATTCAATTTTTCTCTTTTATTCTCATTAACCCTAGGCCCAAATGGCCTTTGGGCCTTATTACTTACACCCCCTCTAGTTTCTTCCACCAATCACAACCTAATTAACACACCACCTTAATTAATTAATTACCCTATTATTATTTTAATACAACCCACCATATACTACTTAATTAATTAATTAAATAAACACTTAAACTATTTTTGGGGCGTTACAACTCTCCCCTACTTAAATTATTTTCGTCCTCGAAAATTCTAGCTCACATGAACATGTCTATGCTCTAGCTACTCATATCCAAGGTTACACCTAACCTACCCAACGGCAACCAAACAAAATTCACATCAACGATCACGGTCGAAAACAAGGGGGGACAGAGAAACACACCAAACAACACATCACAATCCTAACAGTTAATACGGTATTTAAACGTACCTCGATTGCTACCATCATTTCTCCGTAGATTCCGCACCCGCCAAAACAAACACTCTCCCACTGGACTTCTCCTTCTTCGGTTTTGGACACCTAGAACTAATGTGTCCCACCTCTTCACAGTTGAAACAGACTACCTCTTTACGATCACAATCGGTTGCTATGTGGCCCTCTCTACCACACTCGGAAACACCTTTTCACTTGAGCTTGCACTCAAAACTTTTGTGTCGGGCTCCCGCACTTGTAGCACACAACTTTCTCACGGGCATCTCCCCACTGGCTTAGACCCATCAACTAACTTTCCTTTGCCCTTACCGCAGACACCTCATATGGCTTGTTGCGACTCGAAAAGTTCTTCTTCTCTCTCTCTCATAACTCTGGAGAAGGCATTATTGTCTTCCTCAAAAATCCTGGCGCTATTAACTAACAAGGAAACACACGAATTTGTTGATACCCTATGGCTCTCTTAATATCGGCCACGCAACCCGTTTCGAACTTAACACATTTGGAGAACTCAAAGCACCCTCTCCGTCATAATGAGGATAAAACTTAGACGACTCAGTAAACTTTGCAAAGATACTCGGTGTGATCATGCTACCTTGCTCAAGCCTCGTAAACTCAACCTCCTTTTTCCCGCGGACATCCTCCGGGTAGTACTTCCCTCTTGAACTCCTCAAATACCACCCAAGTGATCTCCTCATTGGCGATCGTCAACCCCGACTAGCTGCCTCCACCAATCATAAGCCTCTTTCTTCAACATGTGTGTGCCATAGCGAACCTTCCGAGCATCGGTGCAATCCATGACACGGAAAATCCGTTCCATCTCACTTAGCCACTCGAGGGCACCATCGTGGTTATACCCGCCTTCAAAAGTAGGAGAGGTTCTCACGCTGGGCGTAGCGGACTACGCGTCCCATCGCCGATAGCATTGGGTATGCTACCCACGACCCAAAGAATAGCCTCCAAGCAAAGCGAGCAAGTGCGGCATCGTTCCGCCCCGCCATTCTAATGCGCAATGAGAAAACAAAAATCGTAAAGCGAGTAACAAGGCTCAAATGTTACTCCACTTAACGACTCAACCACCGTACGGACAGACCGAAGCGCGCTCGATACCACTAATGTAACACCCCTTTTCTACCCTTAATTTAATTTACGCGTCATTATCGTGAGTAATTTCTTTTCAAAAATACAAATTTATTCGATAGAAAAGAAGTGCCACGTCGTCATTTATAAAACTCCTCATGTCATAAAATTTAAACCTCAAAAATAATCTCGTCGCAGCGGAAATAACAATAGCTCACTAAACAACGCTCAAACACGTCTCACATCATTAACATAATCATAAAGCGGTTAATTAATAAACTAACAACTTCAACTACGCCCCAGGTGCTACGGTATCGAGGCGACTCAGCGGACACCCCAACAAATGCTAACGAGAGAAGGCAAAGAAGACCTTCACTCGCGGGTACTGCAGCGTTGCCACGATAGAGCAACATTCCAAGCGAAGGGTGAGTCTTCAAACAAAGCATAAAGGCAAATATAATAGTCAATATATTAGAGGACAACATCTATAATTACCATAACACACCCAACGTCGCATTTCGACCATCACAGACAACACCGGCAAACAACATAGCAAACACACCAACAAGTAACTACATCACTTTTATGCACATGTATGAGAATGCAAACATGCATGTGGTACCATCATCGTCGCTCATTTGTTGCCTGGTGGCATATCGTCGCTAAACCGCGACCTTCCGCCGCTTAGACCGCGCACGCTTTCGTCGCTTAGACCGCAGCCTCTTCATCGTCACTTGTCGTGCATATGAAATGCATGAGACTTCATGAACACACAACACACACTAGTTCCACACATCGTCACCGTCACTTACATCATCATAACATCGCTTATAACATTTTATCGTCGCTTATAACATTTTATCGTCGCTTATAACATCACCGTCGCTTTTGGCCATAACCGACCCATCTCTATCATTATCTTCACTTTGGTCCTAATGACCCACTCATCAATCAGACAACACACACCCACACTCACATCAACTTCACATCGTCGTCACACAACACACTCACATCAACTTCACAGCATCATTTACAGCAAGATACATATCAACATACAATTACCCTTTTTATATTCATGGGTTATAAAATAGTAAGACTAATTGACTATGGGATTACTCAGGTAACCGATACTACTTGCAACGGACGCCGGCCACATTTGCAAGGCTCTCAGTGATGCCCTTGTAAATACACCAGTGAAAGAAATTCTGGCCTTAGCGGTAAACCACAGTCTAGCCATAGTCAAATAGCACACTAGTAGTATAACGCCTGGAGTCGAATCAAAATCCTATTCCACGAATCATTATCAATTCAAATCAATTTAGACATCACATTAGATTTAAGAAGACACCCTCATTCCATCTAGAAAAATACCCCATTTACATTTAGAAAAACATCGCCTTTCGATTTAGACAAATACCACATTTTACTCAAGGAAACATCGCATTTTAAGCTTAGGGAACACATATTCAAATTAAGATAAACCTCACCTATTAATAGCGAAAACAACCCATTTTCCTTTTTATAAAACAGCAGTAAAATCAGTTCAAAAACAGCAACATTTTTACAGCAAAACAACAACTTATATTCTTGAAAAATAGCAACCCTTTCTATTTTATAAACAGCCAAACAGCAGAAAAACAGTGTGGGTAAACAGCAGAAAATGGCGCCTCATTTGGTGTAAAACAGCAGCGTTTTTATTAAAAGAAAACGGCAAAACAGCAACATTAAAAATCTGGTTTACAGCACATAAAAATCTGGTTTACAGCAACTTATTAAAAGGCTAACAGCAACATTAAAAATCTGGTTTACAGCACATAAAAATCTGGTTTACAGCAACTTATTAAAAGGCTAACAGCAACATTAAAAATCTGGTTTACAGCACATAAAAATCTGGTTTACAGCAACTTATTAAAAGGCTAACAGCAACATTAAAAATCTGGTTTACAGCACATAAAAATCTGGTTTACAGCAACTTATTAAAAGGCTAACAGCAACATTTTTACTTGTAAAAAAACAGCAACACATACAAGTTAAACCCCACACCCAACATCCCTCTTTTATTCTTAACCACGTCTCATTACCCAAACATTCCGTTAATCAATCGCACATGTCACGATACTAAATTAGAACGAAAACATATTTTTATGTCACATCTTTAGTTCAAGTTCAAAGAAGATCGTTCAATCACATGTTCTCACCGTATATATAAAAATCGATTGCTAACCATACAAAACCACCCAAATTGATATTGACTCATCATCTCCTATGCTTAATCACAAGACAACATCATCAATTCATCAAATCACATCATCGATTTATCCAACAACCCCAATAATTCATTAACAACATCAATAATAACATCAACACATCAATAATAACATCAACATATTTTATGGCAACCTCAATACATCAAAACCCCCAAATCAAAATTCATTCTAGCATCTTGTATAATAACCACATCACAAATCAATTCGACCACAAGCGAATAACACCCAAACGATTCAACAACATGTTTAAACATCAAACGAATTTAACAACGCATTCAAACATCCTATTTCATTCAAACATAATCACAAATACCTCCTAGGCATCATAGAACTACCCTCCTACATATTAACCATTATATAAACCCTTATAATGCGAGACTCCCCTTACCTCGAATACGTAAGCTCCGGAGAAGATGAAGAAAAACACGTACGGAACCACAGCAACACACGAACGATCTCCTCTTCTTCTTTCCCTCTTCTCCTTCGCGCTTCTCCTTCCCTTTTCTTCTCACTCTCTCGCGATCTCCTTCTCTCTCTCTCTCTCTTTCTTTTCTCTTCTTTCTTGCGTTTTTGCTTCTGTTCCAGCGCATATCTCCTTCTTCTTAATTCAATTTTTCTCTTTTATTCTCATTAACCCTAGGCCCAAATGGCCTTTGGGCCTTATTACTTACACCCCCTCTAGTTTCTTCCACCACTCACAACCTAATTAACACACCACCTTAATTAATTAATTACCCTATTATTATTTTAATACAACCCACCATATACTACTTAATTAATTAATTAAATAAACACTTAAACTATTTTTGGGGCGTTACATGAACGGTTACTCAAAGAGAAAGCTCAGCTTCTATTTCATCAACAGGAAATACCTCTTGGCTTCAATCGGTTGTGGAAATACCTTGCACTTTGAGTTGACAAACAGAAAAGAAGAGGAACGAGAAAGAAGATGACAGAGAGAAGAGACTGTTGAGAGAGGAACGTACGTAGTTGAGAGAGTGAGAACGTTGAGAGAGTGAGAACGTCGAGAGAGTGATCAGAACATTGAGAGATTAGCTAGGGTTTGGGTTTGGGTTTGGCAAAAGAGAGGGAACGATGGGTTTGGGTCTGAGCGCGTATGAGAGAAACGAATACAACGGGAAGCTCGCGTATGAGGGAAATTAAAAATTTAGGAATTGGGGGCGCTCGCGTGCAAAGCGCCCCTGTTGGTGATTAGGAATTTGGAATTGGGGGCGCTCGTGTGCAAAGCGCCCCTATTGGTGATTAGGAATTGGGGGCGCTCGAGTGGAAAGCGCCCCTGTTGGTGGCTCCGTGTTTTAGGAATTGGGGGCGCTCGTATGTAAAGCGCCTCGATTGTCTTTCCGTGGCTCCTATGTTTCAGAAGGTGGGGCGCGTGTATGAAGCGCTCTAAAGACCCTCCTTATTTTGACAATCAGGGGTGCTTTTTTAAAAGGCGCCTCTAAAGTCCCTCCTTGTTTTGATAATAAGAGGCACTTCATAATAAAGCGCCTCTAAAGGGTGCGTCCTTTTTTTGCAATTCTGTTGTAGTGTGTGCATGAAATGCGAATGAATGTATGTGAAATGCGAATGTAATGATAATGTATGTGAATGAAATGATAATGTATGATTTTATTTATCGCGTCGGGGAATTATAAGTTTTACGTTTGGAGAGTAAAGTACAAAGTTTGACTTTGACTTTAGCATGCATGGCTTCTCTCCAAAATAAAGCTTTTAATTCTCTGGCAGTCGTAACATAAGATGTTTATTTTTGTAATGCAAAGAAAAAATGCATGAGGTATGGTTTCTAAGAAACTTGCGGTAAATAATAATTTGGGTTCTTGACTTTTTGATTTTTGGATAAAAGACGGTAAGCACAAATATTTGTTTGAATGCAAGGGTATGAAACTCCTTTGTGACCCTAGAAAGGTAGCTTACGGAATGGGTCTAAGGTTTCTTTTATAGTGAACCTCACAAGGATGGTTCTAAAGAATCCTACACATGGTCCCTAGAGCCAAGGACCCCAGTCAAGAATACTGACCCCAACAATAGGCAAGCTATTAGAAGGGATAGCATCCTCAAAAGGAATCAAACTCTAGGTGAGATTTTCGTGACCACCCAACGAGACGTACGTCCCGCAGGCCATCACTACGCAATCTCGTTCTAACTTAGATTTATGCTCGAGTCCGGGTAGAGGACTTTTTCTCACAAGTGTGTGATGTGTATAGGTGCAGTGTGTGTAGGAGCAATTTAAAAACAACCCAAAAGCTGCAAACAGACAAACAAACATATATACAAATATCGTCTTCTATCCTAGGGTTTACACAAATAAATAACATAATTATGCAAAAGCAAATAAATAAATAAAAGGGTAAAAATTGAATTAATCCTAAATTAATTAGACTAGGTTTTGACTCTCTAAAAATAAATAAGTCCCAGTGAAGTCGCCAGCTGTAGCGACCGAAAAATCCGGGATAGGATTCTTCGACGTTCGAAAGGAAGCCGACACCAAATTTTAGTTTAAGGGCAAATTCGGAAAATCCCTTTTGGTTTAGGATAAGACATTGTTAGGGCTCGGGAGTCATTATGTGTGGGGAAGGTATTAGCACCCCACGACATCCATTGTCTAATTAATTTAGATTTATTTAATAATAACCTTTTTATTTGTAGAGAAAAAGACTTATTTTAAATTTTGATTTTTAGTGCTTGACAAGAGTTGAGTCTTGCTCCTACGTACCTCCAGATGCAATGGAGGAATCAAAGCTACGTAGTTCTTCCGAAAAAGGTTTGTTGGTTGGTGTTTTTTTAGTGTAGGGGTCCTAGGATTCCTTGAACTGCATACTCATTGATTCTAGGATGACTAACCCGATTGTACAACCGACTTAGTCCCCTACTTTTTGAAAATGATTTTTGAATTTTTGAAAGGAGTTGTGAGATGGGTTGATTTTAGAATAGGTATTCTAGAACTCCTGAACTGCATCTGACTCATTAGTTTCGAACGCTGACTAACCCGGTTGTACAACCGAGCTTAGTCCCCTATTTTTAGGAAAAATGGTTTATTTGTATTTATTAAGTTTCGTGGTTCTTGAATCAGCATAAACTCATGGGCCCTAAAATAATGACTAACCGGTTGTACAACCGACTTAGCCGCGATTTATTTAAGAAAAATAGTTTATTCGTATTTATTAAGTTTTGAGGTTCTTGAATGCACACGACTCATGGGCCTAAAATAATGACTAACCGGTTGTACAACCGACTTAGCCGTTATTTAATTTCGAGAGAAAAATTATTTGTTTGAGTTAGAAAAGGATTAAAAGGAAAGCAGGGGTGAAAATTGTAAAATGAGGTTTTATTAGTCGCGAGGGTTGTATAATTAATAGGAAGTGTGAAGAGGAAGCCCGGTTTCGCTAGGAGAGCCCAGATATGCTGGCCCGGGCTTAAGTGGGAGAGAGGTGTGCGCGTCAAACTAGGGGTGCAAATAGCATAAAAATAAAAACAAAAGACCTTTGCATAAACCTAAAAACCCACAATCAGAAAAAACCCGAAAAAACATTTCATCTCCTCCTTCCTTCCATTGCATGTGTGTGCCGTGAGAGAGAGAGAGATCTTCATGGCGAAAATCTTGCTTAGGTTTTAGAAAGGATAGAGAGAGACGATCGGGTCTAAAAGTGAGAGAGGGAGATTTGTGAAAAGGGGCGGAGGTGATGGTGAGAAAGGAAGGTCAGAGGGAGGCGAACGGAGCGGAGGAGGAGATGGCTCGCGATGGTGATTTCGAGTTGGTGTGGCTCGGTTTTGGGGGAGGAAGTTTCGGTTTGGGTGGCCGGAGTTCATGGTGGAGAGACGTCGCCGGAGGGAGAGCCTTGGTGGGCGCCGGCGACGGTGGATGAATCTGAAAATGTGAGGTTCAAATGCGATGGTTCACTTACGGAGGAGGCACGGAGAAGACGGCCAGAGCCACCGTGGGTGGTGGTGGAAAGCTGCTTTCTTTGCCTTTTTTCAGTTCTGTTTGTATTTTTTTTAGCCTTCTCTGGTTTGAATCTTTTCTTCCCTATTTTATTTCCTCTATCTATGATTTGATTTGAAGGTTATGTTTGTTCTGAGCTTATATCATGATTCGATTTTCTTAAACAAACCGAGGCATTCTTAATTTGAGTTATCTACCTACACAACAAGCTTCATCATATTTACGAAACATTACCATTAAATCTGTTCCCGAAAGAAAAAGAATTTAACAATATAGAACTTAATCTGCCCTGACTCTATTTTGAAAGATAAAAAAACAACGGACATGCTACTTCGCCTATGGTTCTGTACTCGTTCTTTGTTGTTTAGTTTTTTTAAGTGTAAACTATTTTGCAAAAGAAATAAGGCAAGAACCTATCATTTTATGAGCAAATTTTAGTAATCTGAGAGTTAAAAGAACAACAACAGACCTATAATTTATACATCCGAACACATAGTAATAATTTTCTTTGAGTCTATGATAAAATACCAACTTTGCACTCCTAGCACGATTAGTCTCCAAAATTGCTTGTTAGCGTGACTATAAGCGCTACTGTGTGTCCGCTTGATCTCATCGCTTCTTTCTCTAGATCATAGAAACTTCAGAATCGTGTCTAGTGGATTAGGGTTTCGATGTGAAACTCTAATCCTATTTTTGGGTGATTTTAGCAGTGGTTCTCTGCCTTGGTTTCTGTGTGTTTTAGACCCTAGGCTAACCGTTTATTTATAGGTAGCATTAATTCTTCGTTTGATGTGGCTTTTGCAGAGATCGATAATGTGGGCTTCTTTGGCGATCTTGGAGAGCAAGAACGGACCCAGAGAGATTGCGATCTTTGCTTCCTTTATCTAATTTTCGTTTTTATATTCTTTGTATTTTTAATATTATCATTTTTTGTATTTTTGGACATTTTGGACAATTAGACACTTTTTAAAATGTAAATAAAGTTAAATAGATTTTTTTGATATTTATATATGTATATGCTTAAAATAAGGACGAAATAATAAAAATAGAAAAGAAGTCGGAACGATGAGCCCAATTGCGAGAAAACAACTCGAATAAGCCCATTTGCAAGGAAGCGACTCGGATAAGCCCAATTAAGTTCGACTAGGCCCAAATACGAAGATTCAACTAAAGAATGCGCGAAAAGATCGATCATTCGCGCGCATTCTTACTTTAAATAACGACATTTCGACTTAGTTGAACAGGTTAGTTGAGATTGGCTTAGGTTAGTAAATGAGACACATTTTTTTAATAATTCTCGTAATTGCGCGACTTCAGAACATGAGTAAAATGAATGACTAAAACCAGAAAAAGAACACGGACAAAATTGGGGTATAACAGCAGGTACTCCAGGCACTACTTCGCCGTGACGACTCCATATCCAATAATCTGGCCTAAACCCATTATTGTACAAATCAATTCTGACTTCATCTTCATTTTTTATAAATCGAAATGAACATTTCGCGCACGGACATCTAATTCCCACTTCTCGCGCAATCCCTTCATCACGCTTAGCACAAAAAATAAACTCTTCTACTCCTTCTGCAAAACGTCTCTTTAAACCGCTTCTTCCAGAAAACAATCGACCATACATCCAACTACGATCCATGCTTTCAAGATCACAGTACTACGTAATACAATAAAAATTATCATAAACAATAATTATTACTTTTCATCTCATAAATAATAAATAAAATTTTATATTTTTACTTACATACGTACCCATACACACATACACATACACATATACACGTATTTTTCATACACTAACAATGTAACACATTTTATATATTATGTTATGGTAAACGTAAATATTACTCATTTTAACTAACACTCTATTAACTAACAACATAAATAACTGCGTCAAAAAAAAAAACAACATAAATAACATTTTAACACATAAATTACAACATTTAACACATACATTCTATTAATATTAGTCATTTTAACTAAAAACAAATAACATTTTAACTAACAACTCTATCAAATTTTTTATTTAATATTTTATTAACAATAAATTACATATCATAACTATTTAAAGTAAATGAAAATATAACAATAAATTACATATCAAAACTATTTAAATGAAAATAAATTACATATCATAAACCTTTCATATATTAATTGATAATATAATGATTATCGAATATATAATAAATTTTATCAATTTAAAGAAAAAATGATAATATAATGATTTTCAAAAATATAATAAATTTTAACAAATTAATTAAAAGAATGATTATATAATGAATTTTTGAAAATTTAATATATTATTGTATTTCAAATTTATCTAAAAAGTATTATCAACATAAATTAAAAATTAATAAATACGTTAAATTTATTTTTTTAACTACTATATTATTATATTTCATATTTTCTAAATAATATTAGCACGAATTAAATTTAATAAATATAATCATTATTTTATTTTATTTCGTATTTATGTATTATTTATTAAAAAATTATTAACATATAATTTCGTCATTTTTTAACATAAAAAAATAATTAAAATATTAAAAAAATATTAACATATAATTTCCTATTTTGTAATAAAAACATTAATTTTACTTTGTACTACTTTATTTACTAATATTAACTAAATATTAACTATTTTAATATAACATTTCATCTTTAATTATTGAAGAAATTTTAACTAATAATATCAAATAACGTTTAATGACAACTAATAACTTCAATAACTAACCGGTGGTGCCGAGAAGACTCTGACTTGATGGTAAACCAGAATCCTTTGAACAAAGAAACAGAGATCACCAAACTCAAACAAATCATAAACAAAACAACACCACAATTAGTAACAAAGTATAAGTTAAAACAAATTATAAGTTAAAACAAAGTCTAAAACTAAAAACTTACCTTCAAAACTTTGAGAGAGGAGAAGAAACAAATTGAAATTGTAAGAAATTTGAAGGAAAAAAATTGAGAGAAGTGTTAGAAAGAGTGAAGATTGAAGGTGAGAAATGTTGAGAGAGTGAAGAGTGAAGAGAGAATACAATCGGATTTATCAATGGAGAAGGGAGGGAGCCGTTGGAGCATAGAAAACTGTGTGTATTTGCGGCGGATTTGTGTCGTTTGCGGCGGATTGACCAACGCATTGACTGAGGCGTGCAGTTGCGGGAGATTTGTGTCAGTTGCGGCGGAATTGACAACGCTCTGACCGAGGCGTGCAGTTGCGGCGGAACTGTGTGTATTTTCGACGGAATTCGAATTTGAATTTCTCGCATTTTTTCATTTTCGGCGGAAAACCATTTTTTTCGGCGGATAATTTTTTTTTTTTTTACAAAAAAGTTTTCCCTATTTCATTTCCGCCGCAAACTACCAATATTCCGCCGGAAATTCACAAAATCCGCCGGAACGTTTCTGGCGGAAACAATCCTCCGGAAAAAACAAAAATCCACCGAAAAGTTTCTGGCGGATTAAATTCCGCCAAAAAGTCAAACCTTGGAATTTCAATTTTTCTTGTAGTGTCCTCTCTAGGTCTTTTTCTCAAAGGGTTTTGACTCAGTGAGGTTTTTAAGGAGGCTCATTGTAAGGGTTGGTGCACCCCTTGTGCCCCCTAATATGTTGCTTATAAAAAAAACTCACACACACAAATCAGTTGTAAAAAGAAAGGAAAGAGAGAAAGAAACCCAAAGAAAGAGAGAAGAAAAGAAAAAAAGGGAGTTGAGTGAGATAGAGAAGCCGAGAGTGGGAGCTGAAACCTTTGCTCCATTCTCCATTCCATTTATGAAATCCAACCCATTCAAACACTCCATTTTCACTCTTTACTTCATCTAAACCTTAGGAAGAACACTCAAG
The DNA here is from genome assembly GCA_020916435.1 of Oxytropis ochrocephala. Classification (NCBI taxonomy): domain Eukaryota; kingdom Viridiplantae; phylum Streptophyta; class Magnoliopsida; order Fabales; family Fabaceae; genus Oxytropis; species Oxytropis ochrocephala. Next base: position 21,344,065 of record CM037094.1, on the reverse strand, counting down.
GTCATTATCATCATCTTCTTCTCCCATTTCCCCATTGAGTGTTGAATGTGAAGCTAGGAAGCTTAAGGAAGCTTGGGATATGGATGCATGTTAGTCATTTGAGTGGAGTAACGCTCATGGGAAGGTACATTGTGGATAGGAGCTGTTTGGAGAGGACATAGGAACTGATTTCGAATTTGGGTAGCAAAGGGTTTTTGGGTGTTCAAAATTTGACACTTGCCTGCTTGATTTGGGTCTTGAGCTCCACCTCCTTGTTGTATGTGATTTTCATTACACTACGGTGGGAAATCGAACCTTGTACCCTGGGGTTCAAGTACAAGTTCAATGCATTCCCACTATAAATTAGGCCCTAGTAGCTCAATTGGTAGTGGGAATACATTGAACTTGTACTTGAGCCCCAAGGTACATGGTTCGATTCCCACGGAAGGCAAATACTCTACTTGGGGGGTAGAGAAGGTCATGATGTACACTTTTGGGTTCCTACTAAGAAAGAAAAGGGCATAGGGTGTTACAATCAACTGGGCCTCTAGCGCCGGGATTTTCTCATCTGTCGATTTGAGCGACTCCAGCTCACCCCACAACATCAGATTCTCCTCGTGAAGCTCCGGAAGAACCACATCTTGGACACACTCTAGCTTGTTCTCCTGATCCTGCATATCACCCTCAGCCCAAAGGTTCATCTTCTCAAGTCTCTTAAGGTTCGCTTGTAACCACGCTACAGCGGGATTCAAGTCCTATAGCTGAAGCTTTTTGAAGAGAGCCCTCCCCGCTTTGGCAATCTGACCATAGACTTCAAAGTCTGCCTCGGTAGGGATCTCGATTGGCCCTTCCTCCGTTGAAGTTTTGAGTTTTTTTAGGACAGAAGTACTTGAGCTCGGAGTGTCCCGTCTCCGAATCGAAGAAGACTTTTTGCCTTTGCTCTTCTTCAAAGAACAGGCCCGAACCACAGACGATTGGGGGAGATGCCCCCAAAGTCAAAACCCTCAGCCAGTTTATCTGCGCAAAAAGAAATAAAAGATAAAGATAGTTTGAGCTATGCCCAAAGGGAATGCACGAAGTACGGATAAAGAGTTTTGCTACTTACCTAAAACTGACTTCAGCCTTTCCTCAGACTCCAGCGCTGCTTCAATAATCTCCTTGCAGCTGAATTTCAGTTCGCCCCTCGACAACTATGCATCTCACAAACAAGTTGTAAGTCACGGCATCTTTGCGCCAAGGGACTCGGGTCAAAGCAAGTATGAAGCGCCATCAGTGCAGAAGTGGCTTGTAGACCAGGAAAATGGGAAGTGAGGGTTAATCTGCTATTTGCCTTCATAGTCGTCTATCACCTTCTTGGCAGCAAGATTGATTGCCCTCAAAAAGAAGAAAACAGATTTAAACCCTTTGTTAGAGTCGTTTACCAGCTTGAAATATGATTCACTCCAGAAAAAATGGAAAGCAACATGGCCGTGTCGTGTTGCATCACCTTTCTCTAGCAGGCAGAAGGTTTCAATCATAGAAAAGAAGACCGGACTGACAGCTCGCGCTCTAGGTAAGCCATCAAGGCCTCAAATGTTCGGATATAACCCCAAGCATTGGGGGCCAACTGAGTCGGAGCCAGCTTCAGATGTGCCAACACCTTCTGCTGAAACTCCGTGAGAGGAACCCGGATTCCCATCTTCTCCATTGACCTCCCATGGAAGAAATAGCCGATCATCTTTCCCTGAAGGTCGGTGCAGACTGCCAAAGGGTCTGCTTCTTCCAACCTCCACTTCTGCTCCGGAGGGGCCGTGATAAACTTTTAGAAATAGGAGAGGGGCTTGCTCTTTATGAATTTGGTCGGTGTGTTCACCACTGTGGGTGACACCCAAAGGTACCACTCCGGGTTATCTTCATATGTCTCCACAGCACCTGCAGCGTCGGCCTCCGACGAAACTTCCACCCCTTCGTCCTCGGTGCCATTAACGCCGGCAGAGTTAGAATCCCTGACTTTCATCTCGGACTTATGAGGCGAAGCAGGCGATTAAGGAAGATCTCGGCTCAGTTTGAGTGGAAGATGACATCATTCTGGAAAATTCTTGAACAATGAAGTCGGACAGGGTAAAAACCTCAAAAATATCACTTCACGTGAACAAGGTTGAACTCGAGACGGTTGCCGGAGAATGCAGAAAACACTTTACTAGTGATCGTAATCGGGGAGGACTTTGGTACTTCGTGGTCAAAACACTACAAAAAATGGAACAGATAGCGTGGGTTTTTAACCCCCGCAATGTAATCAGCGGAAGTTTTAAAAAACGTTGGAGTTTCAAGTGCTGCAATCTATCTGCGGGGGTTTTTTTGAAAATGCTGGTATCGTATCATTTAGCGGGGGTTTTTAACCCCTACAATTCGTGGAGGTTTTACGGAGGGGGTTATAAACCTACTGAAATTGACTGATTTGTAGTTTTTTTTGTGGAGATTTTTTATTGCCATGGTTGATAGGACTATTTTGTGGGGGTTTCAATCTCCTATGCATAGACAATATATTTTTCCTTATCTAATTACAATATTTTCATCACTAATAACTATACATACATCTTACATAACACTTACTAAACTTACTAAAAAAACTGAAAATTTCATTAAAAATATAACCGTGATAACATAAATGTAGTGTCAAATATTTAATGTCATTCAGTTGAAAAACATAATAGAAAGAAACAAATGTAGCTCAAATATCTATTGTCATACCGCTCAAAATGATAGTAGCATAAAAAAAATCCTATATACTAAAGGATCCTAAAGCCACTAAATGTTGCTAGCATCGAATGATCCAATTGCATCCATTGGAGAATGAGGCTCACTTGCATGCTCACTTGCCTGAAATCACAAAAGAAAAATTAACTCATTTCAAATATGAAAAATCAAAATAAAACAGAACTAAATTGATACATATTTAAACAATATATCAAACATCAAGCAATAATATTAAATACAATAAATTCTCAATTTTTAGAAGAAACAAAGAGAAACTGAAAACTACAAATAAATGGGTAAACAAATACGAAGCAATTAAAAATACAATGACCAAAAACAAATCATAGAAATCAACAATATCCATGTGTATTTGCTTGGACAATATTCATCAAAGATTCTCCAAATTAGCAAATAAAAGAGCAACAATTTAAAATCCTGACCCCCTTAAATAAACCAATAGAGGAGGAGAGGGGAATTTCCAACAGCAAAATCAATGAGAAATTATTGGGATGATTATATTCATTACTGTGTAGGACTATAAAGGATATAACTATCTATATGACCCTATTATAGTATCATCCCCACTAATGAGTTTGGATCATAACTATCTATACCAATTTTGCACACTTATCTTTGTTTTTCCCTTTTGATTTAAGCAATATATCAAACAACAACCAATTTTGCAGCAGACAATGTCATTTAAACTGATTAAATTGAGTCTTATTACTACTTACATTTGATGAATCAAAGACACCAATAAATTCTTCGGGGATCTCTCCTTCTTTCAGTACCAAGTAGCCTTTAAATGCACGTTCCATGTTTAAGTACCTCTCTTGCCATATATTAGGAGATGATGTGGTAGCAGTGGATGAAGAATGACTCATATTGAAAGTTGAACTCTAGTGTTTCTAAATGCAATAGTAGGAGCTACTCCCATACCCACACTCTGCGTTCTCCCAGAGTGTTCAAGCCCCAACAATCTACCCAAAACGTCATTTGGAGTCACAACAGATCAGAAAGAAACTTAAGCTCAGTAACTTGAAGCATGTTATTGGTTGGAGTCACAATCTCTGTTAATAGTAAGGAGAAAAGCAACATAATGAAAAGAATCACATGCTTTATTAAGTTGAAAAAAATACTTGCATCTTTTCAAATCACTGGAGATGGCCACATATCATATGAAACTACATCATAAAGAAGGAACTGCGGCGGATGTATACTTGTTTAAGAGGGAACAAAATATAATAGGGAGGCATAAAAATTAAAAGCACAAAGTAAATTAATCTGTGAAGAGGGCAACAAAACAGAATGACTAACTCAGTAAGTTTTAGTTCTCTGCAATTACTAACTCAAATTAAATTTTATGAATTTCAATATCACCTGATTTTGCTTAAACAATTGAATAAAATAAGCAAGTTGTTCTTTCAATTGAGGTAAGTCAGCAAGCTCTGTCTTCAGAACATCTACTTCAGAAACTCTTCATAGCAGATGTGATGTATACTTGTTTAATGGCCATACAGTAGTAACTCTGACTGAAAGCAATGATTGTATGTGAACATAACATAAGCAATAAGCAAAGAGTGTGACACTTGTACATTTAATGTTCCATAACTAGTCATTGAAGTCCAAAGAACATACATTTAAGTAAAATTAAAGACAACCTATGAAGAAATGGGCATCGAATACTAAAAAGAGTTTAATTGTGTTGTGTGAGTGATCATATTCATAATAAGGCTATAGACAGCCAGTTTCAGTTTCTTTGTGCAGCATGACCATACCATACAATGTCTCTTCCAGTTTATCGACACATATTTTTATTTATCCACACAGTATTATTCACACAACTCCAATTTATAAAAATGTATTTGGCTAATTGGCCAACACCGTGTTATTCACTGTCCGAATAAAATAACTAAGAAAAGCATAATTGTAACGCCCCAAATATAATTCAATTATTTATTTAGTGGATTCTTTAAGGCTTACAACATTTGGTTAAGTCAAAGGATTAATTGGAGTTTTAGGATATTTAGGAGGTATTTGATTTAAATGAGGAGTGGTGGTTAGTAAAAGGGGAGTGGTAATTTAATTAAAGGAGGGAGTAGTGCAAGTAATGGAGGGAGTGTGATTAGAGACCCATGAGAGTTAGACCCATGATCCATGAATTAAGCCCATATTCATGCTTAAGGTGTAGTGGTCGATGGTGGAGAGTCCATTACCACCAAAATCTAAGAAAAGGCAAAGGGAAAGTAAGAGAGAGAGAGTGGTAGGTGAGATGGCTTTTAGAGAGAGGAAGAGGAAGCTTGGCGTGGAAGAGCTCAATGCCAAGGAGGAGGAGCTGAAATGTTGGTGATTCTTGGTGGATCGGGAAGGCTTGGGGGAGAGAGTGCTACTTCTTCTTCAATCTTTTGAGGTTAGGGGGCTCTATCTTTCATCTATAATAGATTATATGATGTGTGTTATGTGTGAGTAGACTCTAGGAATGATTCCGAGCTGCCTTGTATGTTTTGTGTGTTTGATGTGTTTGAAGTTGTGTCTTAGTTCCACTCCAGTGGAGTTGTGATGTATTGATGTTGAGTAGATCCTATGAGAGACAACGGAGAGGAATGGGAGCTGAGAAACTCTCAGTCCCAGTGAGCTTGTGTGGGTGTTGTAACCTTCGTGAAGTCCTTAATGAGTGTTGGACTAGTTGTGAAGGGAAAGTGTTTAGTAGTTGGCTGAAGTATGATCATAGCGTGAGAACTAGAGAAGGGAAGGAAGAGGTAGACTAGGCGTGTAGAGAGACCTAATGGTCGAGGTGTAGATGCCTATCTACAAGTGTATCAAAACTCATAGTGTGTAGAAGTATGTAAGTGGCGAGAGATGTGTGTGTCGACATATACATGAGTCGAAGGAGCGTACGTAGAAGTATAAGGGTGTGTTGGACTAAGTATAGTTATCGAATTGTACTTGCCGAGGTGTAGAGTGGGTATGCCGAGGTGTTGTGACCGAGATGTAGTGTATATAATACCTAGGTGTACTTGCCGAAGTGAGGCGTATTATGTGCCAATGCGTAAGTGTTGAATATAGGTGACGGAGCGTAAGTGATGATGTATAGGGGACGAAGGGTAAGGAAGTGTAAGCCGAGGTGTAATGTGTCGACTTGTAGCTACCGAGGGTGAGGGGTATGTGTACCGCAGGGTGAAGTGGCGAAGTGGAGTGTATATATACCTAAGCGTAGTTCTTTGTAGTGCGAGGCGTTATGTTACTGGCGTGTATCTGTCGAGGTAAGTGTACCGAGGTTTAGGTACGTGGAATAGTAAGTGTAGTGAAGCTTAGCATGACGCAGTGTAGAGAACCGAGGTGCCAAAAGAGTGTACCGAGGTGTTGTGAAGTATAGTGGCTGAGGTGAAGTGAATGCTTAGATGTAGCGGGCCTAAGTGTAGTAGCCAAGGTGAAGTGGTGTGGTTAGGTGTGAAGTAACTAAGCGTAGATGATGAAGTGAGTTGTGAATAAGCCTATGTGTAGTTGATGAAGTGTAGTGCATGGACATCTAAGCTAGTATTGCCGAGGTATAGGGTGTGTATACCGAGGTGTATATGTCGAGGTGTAGATATGAGGGGAGATAGGGTGTGTGTGCCGAGGTGCAATATGGTGCGCCAAGGTGCTGTGTAGTGGTGACGAATGGCAGGGTGTGTATGCCGAGGCGCAATTAGGTGCACCGAGGTGTTGTGAGATGAAAAGGTACTTATGGGTGCCGAGGTACTGAGTGGTGCCGAGTTGCTGTGAGTGTAGCCGAGGCAAAGCGAGGTAGTTGTAGAGGTAAATGGTGAGGAGGTGATGTTCCTAAGTGTAAATGTAGGTGGTAACCGAGGTAGAAGCCGAGGTGAATGATGACGAGGCGTAGCTGCCTAAGTGAGGTGTCAAGGTGCAGATTTAAGTATGCCTAAGTGTAGCTATTTAAGTGAAGTGTATGATGATCGAAGTATGTATTGTCGAGGTGTATAGGTGTTAAGGGTAGTGTAATCATGCCTAAGTGTGTGGTCTTTGAAGTCTGCGGGGATGTTCGTCGAAGTCAGCATGGCCGAGATGTAGGAAGGTCGTAGTTATATTGAAGTGTTGTATACGTTGTGTACTTAAGTATATTAATCGAGATGAGTTGTTGTGCTTAAGTGTAGTGTGCCTAGGTGAAGTAGCCGAGGCGAGGTGTTGCGTTTAAGTGTGGTGTGTTCAAGTGCAGAGTAACCGCAGGGTGGTGTTGTAGGAGTACAGTGAGTGTGTGCGAAGTGAAATGTTGTGCGCGTTGTGTTGGTAAATGTTGCGCGTTATGTTTTGGTGTGGGTGGGGGTCACGGTGAGGGGCACCAAGTGTGGCATGCCCTTGTGCCGTGAGGGTCTCGGTGTGGGCGCCAAATGTGGCGTGCCACTGCGCCGGTCCGGGTGTGTGTGGCCAGGGTTTCGCGAGAGTCCGAGGTGCTTGATGAGAGTGTCGAGGTGATGCGAGAGTACCGAGTGCGGGATGAGAGTGCCGAGGTCTTTGTTTTAACCCTGAGTAGCATAGGGAATGTTGCGGGCATGGCAGTGTGAGTCTTTGTCTAGTGCCGAGAACGTTAAGTGGCTGAATGGTGTAGTCAGGTTTGGTCCCTAGGTGACGTTTTAGTCCTAGGTGACGTTGTGGTCCTCGTAGTGACTATGTAGTCCACTACTTTAGGTGGCAAGGTGTCGAGTGAGTTGGACACTAGCTTTTGAGCTACTGACCAGAGGTGTCAAAGTTAGCCATAGAGTTGGTGATGAGGTGTGGAGATGTCCGGTGAGTTGGGCGCTAGCTATAGAGCTATTGGACGACGTAGAGATGTCGACCTTAGTGCGGTGATGATGTCCGAGTGATGTTAGCCTTAGGGTTATGAGCGAGAGGACTTGGTCCTATTGATGAGCGGGGACTTGGTCCTATTGATGAAAGCGAGAGGACTTGGTCCTAGAGGTGAGCGAGAGGACTTAGGTCCTATTTATGAGCAGTAAAGGCTGCGGTCTAATTGGTGAGTTCTTGAGATTGTGTTATGATTTAATTGAATGATGTATATCTTTGTGTGTTATGCATTGTTCATGGTGTCGCATAAATCATAAGCATAATGGTGAAAGCAGAGGACTTCGGTCCTATGGTGAAAGCAGAGGACTTGATCCTAAGGTGATAGCAGAAGACTTCGGTCTTAATGGATCCATCATGCATATGCCCTTGGTGTTTTGGAGTGCGCATCATGCATATTCTCATGCACATTGGTGTCTTTGATGATTAGGAGTTGGTGTGCCTTAACTTGGTGTGTTGTGTGGTTGGTTGAGGCGGAGTGTTTCTAGTTGTCTTTCTCTAGCATAACGTTTATCATACATTTTATTATTTATGAAAAGAGACTCACCCTACTGCTTTATATGTTGCTTCTTATGTATGCAACGCGCGGTGATCTGAGTGAAGGTCCTTTCTTTCCTCTCGTCTAGTTGTGGCGTCTTGCTCTGTGGACGTCGAAGCGGGAGCCGGGTAGTCTATTAGTTGTTTAAGATTAGTGTTGAACTGTAATAGATTGATGTATTAGAATTTGAGGGTTCACCCCATTTAAGTCGTGCTATGTATCACGCAATTATATTTTATTAATGAAAAGTATTATTGGCTAAGTGAAAGTGATGTTTGATGAACGTAGCATTCCCTTGAGGATGTATCTTTGAAAAGAAAAACGATTTTTGAACTCTGATTTTATAAATTAAAGTATTAAGAGTAAGGGGGTGTTACAATAATCATATCTCATAAGATCTACTTTTGCCAAGAAACAAGCCCTTATTATATAAGTGATAGTCAGTTATACAAATGCTGCAAACTAGGTCAGGAGAGAACCATCAAACACTACAAGTTTTGAAGTTGGTAATACCTTTACTTGTTTCTATTTGCAATTGCATTGTTAGCACAGATAATTGAAAAAAAACTATAGTTACAAAGAAAACAAAATACATAAACACATTTTCATTCCAACTCAATCAAACCAAAATTATCAAGAAAACAAATCATTAAGTTTCGAAGAGGAAGAAACAAAGACAAACTAGAAAGGGTTCAGCAATAGAGGATGAGACGAAGAGAACAGACGAAGAGGAAGAGATGAAGAGGATTCGTACCTGAAGCAAGATATGGTGTTAGTGATCCGTAAATGGAAGCCTGAGATGAAAGGGTTTCTGTTTTTCACGGTAACAATGACAAGAATCATCGAAGTTAGCAATTCATAAATGGAAGACCAACGATTTAGGGAATAACAATAAAAATGGCAAGATGAAAGGATTCGTACCTCAATCGTAAGGGATTTCTGTTCTTGAAGCCTGAGGGTTCATCTTGGGTTTCTAATGGAAGAAAGGGTTTCAGTCGTGAGAGTTGTGAGAGAGAGGTAGGGTTTCTAATATGGCGCGATTGAGCGAGAAGAGTAGGGAATATTTTGTGGTTTTTTTTTTCAATCTGCGGGGTTTTTTTTTTAACCTCTTCAAATTGAATAAAACTTTTTAACTGAAGGAACCCAAGACCATATTTTTAACGTTATTCTGAGGAGGTTTTTAAAACCTCCGTAAAATAACCCTGCTATCCATTCCGTTTTTTGTAGTGAAATGAAGTCTCCATTTATACTCTCCTAGGCCTCGGAAGTTGAATGGCGCATTAAATCAATATGTCACTTCATAACTCTCATGGGAAGTCGCACCGCAATCATGATAGACACATTGGTTGCCGAAAAAATTGACAGCTGGCAAACCCACTGTTGCCCAGCATTGACCTCGGATTACTCAAGCCGAGGCCGATCTCCTGCTTTCTCCGACCTCGACTTGGGGGGCCACTGTTTCAGTCTGGGCCAAATATTACAATATTACTACCAGCTACGGTGCGCAACACGCTAGTACAACGGCCTTCCGCACTCAACGGCTAGGATCTTCTGCCCAGATCTAACGCTCCGGAGGTGGCACTTTCCTCTATAAATACGGCTCCTACCCCTCGTTTCTAGTTACGCTTTCATTCCTTACACTTTCCGCCTCATTCAAATACTGACTTAGGCATTAGAGTGTCTACAGGTACACCCCACCCGACATGGAGTCTCAATCACCTCGGGCCGTCCGTTTTCAATCTTTAAAGACCGAGACTCATCATCAAATATACTGGAGCAAGGCATCAAGTGTTGAGGCAAAATCCCTAATAATGTTTTAATGTTCAACAAACCTCAAAGGTGAGAAGCTTAAGATTTCTGATCATATGTATTACTAATGCCCTTGTTGAGTGTTTCATAAGAACATGACTTTAAAGAACTCTCAACAAGATATTTGCTTATGAGAAGCATAAATTCTAAGAGAAAACAGAAACGAAACATTGTCTACACTATTCTAAGAAGGGAAGCTTTTCAAGCATAAAGGATTAAAGTCAAGAACCACTTGGTAATCTTGGAAGAATTCTGCTTGAGAAGATTCATCATGTGTTATGGCAATATGAGAAGAACATCTAAGAAGATCAAGCATAAGAATAGTCATGACAAAGAAAATTGAAGAAGATGGAATGCAATATCAAGCTAAGAAGAGTCATGATCCCAAGAAGGGTCATGATCATATGAACCATGTTAAGAAGTGTCATGAATCTGAGAAGGATCATAACAAGAAGAGTCATCATCCTAAGTACTGCATCAACATGAGAAGATTCATCTTGAGAAGCTTCATCTTCAACTTTACAAGTCATGAGAAGAGTCACTGTGAGAAGGGTGATGACAACTGTAAACAACTTGTTTCTACAGAGTGCAGAAAACGACAACAGGAGCGTATTTCAACGGCTCCAAACGGCTATTTGTTGATGCAACGACTCTATTTCTTGGACCAGGAGTTAAAGGGCTACAACAACTCTATATAACAACTGCTTTGGTCTTCATTGATCTTCAAGAGAGTGAATTAAATTCTGAGCTATCAACCTTCTCACACATTCAAGTTCTCTCTTCCATACTCAGCTGCTTTTAAACCAGAAGGGATTCATCAAATCTCTAAGTATGTATTAAGTCTTGTGTTGTAATACATTCTTGTATATCATAGATATATCAACCAAGCTCTAAGTAATCCCAAAACCCTTGTAATCAAAAGAACCTAAGTAGGGAACCTTCTCAAGTGGCATGTGTTGCTGTAGGACTTGAGAAGTGAGTGCTTTTGTGTTAAAAGCAGTCTAATAGCTTTGAAGAAGTCTATTAGCGAAGTATACAATAGGTAGAGCTGTGAGAAGAAAACTACCAAAAGCTTTCAACTTGTGTGAATTAGTGTGAAATGGTGTAAACTATTTGGAAAATAGTGGAAAATCTCACTAGGTGTGAGGAGTGGAGTAGCCCATGTTCTTTTTGGGTGAACCACTATAAATCCATGTGTTATTTACTGCTTTAAGTCTTTAGTTTACTGTTTGAGAAAAACTCCTCTTGTGGAGAGATTTTTGAAAAACCTAAGAAGAGTCACTTTTGACCCTTCTTAGAAATAACTACTTCTAAAGACTATAAAATGTTTTTGAAACTCTGAACAAGTAGTTTATGAACTAGATACATTATCCACAACAAATTTTACTTAAAACAATTGTGAAACAACTGTGAGAAGAGTGAATGAAGTACTAACTGATCCTTCTCAGTTCTGTATAACTGTGAAGACAGTTCAATCACCCTTCTTGGCTCATCTATTTAACTAAGAAGATTGTTTCTGTATAACTCATTACACTCACTCACTTGATTCTCAAACACTTGTGAATTAAAGTTATCTCATTTCAGGACAATTTAAAAAAGGGTCACAATTCCAACCCACCTTCCTTTTGACATTGGTAACTTCATCAAGTACAATCAAGTATATCCCCGAGATCCAAGACCGAACAGTTTATATAAAATTTTCTGAAGATACTTTTGGTGGAAAATTGAGGTGTAAAAGCATTGTAATGAAATTTCAATTAATTTCAATTTCAAATTTCCAGCAAACAATTGAAAATTTGAATTTCATTTTCAGCTCCAAATTTGCAAAAATAATTTTCGTTTCAAAAGTAAACCAATGTTTTTTTTTGATAAGGAAAATAAAAATCCATTGATTTAGATGCAGTTAATTAGAGGTGAGAGGACAAAATTAATGAGTAAATTAAACCATCGTTTCAAAATAATTTTCGAGTGAGAGGACAAATATGTGTATATTTATTGAAATTTAATGACATTATTAACGCCATTAATTAGAGGTAAGAGGAAAGGATTGGAAAATTAATGCGTTAATGACACAGCTAACGCTATTTCAATTTACTTTAGTTTTCTGAAAACGCATGCGGCGGTATCGGTAGTTGAAAGGGGAGATGGCGGTGGTGGTTTAGAACTCAACAAAGAAGATGATCGATTACTGTTGGCTGCTTGCAATCAGAAAGAGAGATGAAAGAAACTGGAAGAAAACGGAAGAGTTGAGTCGTTAACTCTTTTTAATTAATTAATTTATTTATTAAAACATTCCCACGTGTAACTTTTTAATTGGACAACAGTAAGACCAGCATCTAAGTTTTGTCCTTGAAAAAATGGTAGCCGCAATTTAATTGAATATGAGATGTCTAGATTGTGAATCATATTTAACTTTCATGAGGAATTGTTTAGATTGGACCATTGGATGATGTGAATGCCAAATATTTATTCAGAAATGAGCATGACATTTTTTAATTGGTCTTACGTGGATAAACTTCTAATTTAATATACTTATGATTATGATTATGATTATGATATTTGATATGAGCGCCTTCAAAATATTGTTTTCATCTTTTGTCTTTTGTAACAAAAAAATGTTTTTTCAAGTAAAATTCTCTTTTTTAGTGATATAAGTATTTACTTTTTGACTTTTAATAATTCTTCTAATAAAATTCATTTTCACTCCGTATAACGTTGACATGTATTATGCATAGTGTATTTATAGAGAATATAAATGCATCTAACAATGTTTAAACCGTGTTATGAACTCTTTCGTGCACTTTCCTTCAGACATTTCATAAGTATTATTTTTATATTTTTATTATGTATATATATATATATATATATATTTATAATAAATTCATATTTAAATTATTATTATATGTATATATATATATATATATATATATATTAGCTTTTTTAAATGTTGGTTTAGTCTTTTCCTTTGTAATTGTCATATTAAATGTTGTTGGTCAAATAACATTATACAAACTCTTTGTAGAAAAAACAAAACATAATGTACCCAAAAAAAACATAATACAAACTCTCGATTATAATGCAATTAATGTAAAAAAAAATTATAATGCATGCAATTAATGCTGATTTGTTATCACCATACAATGACCGTTCTTGGTGTCAATTATAATAAATGAGATACCGCCGATAAAGGTTGGCTCAGTTGGTAAGGAGTTGGCTCATACTCCACAAGGTCGTTGGTTTAACTATATATCGCTGTCAATGTAAGTACCTCTTTAGTGGTTGTTCTGTAAGTACCTCTGTAAGTGCTCAAATAGTCTTTTAGGCCTGCCTTGACCCTGGTGAGCTCCGGAGCCCAACTCGCCTAAATTTTATATATTAAAAAAAAAAAGAGATACAAAGTAAACATATACTATTTTGATTTGCTAGTGAAATAGTCAGGTATCAAAAAAAAATTGACCAAAGGTATAATTATTTTTCGACACAAAATAGTCAGGTATAAATGCTAATAAATCTAATCCTTTAATGCCTTCCACAAAATAGTCAGTTTATTTGGTTCTTCTTTTTTAGCAAAACATATTATTCCTTTCCATCTTTAAAATATTAATTATAATATTAAAATATTCCTTAATATTTGGCAAAACAATAATATTTTCCGTCTTAAATTTTAATATCTTTCATTTAATGGCAAATTCCTCAATCAAATAAAATCAAAATCATAACACAAATACGAATCCCTCTCACAGTCTCACACCATAGAGAAACACAATGAAACTCAAAAGTTCAAAACAATGCCTACGTCGAGGAAGAACTTTGATAAACTTCGGTTAGTGTTTTCATCTCCATTCTATTTTGTGTGTTACTTCTTCTTTACCATTATCATTTGTCTATCACCTTCTTATTTTCCACCATGAATGATACAAAGCATGTAGAGATAACACCTATACCCACAAAATTTTCTCTCAATCTCAATGAAACCATTGGTTCAACCAATCAAAATAATGTAACCAATGGTGAAGGAAATAGTAGAGAAAAGGCTATTAAAGTTGAACTTTTTACAAAGATTCCCAAGGAAAAATTGGATCCTTGTAAAGGTCAATATATCTATGCTTATAATCTTCCTACAAGGTTCAATGAAGATTTGTTAAAGGGTTGTGACACTCTCATGAAGTGGGAAGATATGTGTCCTTATATGTCAAACTTAGGGTTAGGGCTTAAGATTGATAATAAGGAATATTCAAAGAGAAAAAGTTGGTATGCAACAAATCAATTTTCACTTGAAGTTATTTTTCACAATACAATGAAGCATTATAAGTGCTTAACCAATGATTCTACAATGGCTTCAGCTATATATGTACCCTATTATGCTGGTCTTGATGTTGGTAAATACCTTTGGGGAGACTATAATGTTTCTATTAGAGATGAATCACCTAAAGAGTTAATGAAATTTCTTTCACAACAACCTCAATGGAGAAAAATGTGGGGTAGAGATCATTTCATGATTGGAGGAAGAATTGGTTGGGATTTTAGAAGACAAACTGAAGAAAATGAAGATTGGGGTACAAAGTTAATGCTTTTGCCAGAAGCAAGAAATATGTCAATGTTGCTTATAGAATCAGGAGGTGAAAATACTAATGATTTTGCAATTCCATATCCAACTTATTTTCACCCTTCAAAGGATAATGAGATTTTTGAGTGGCAAGAAAAAATGAGAAGAATGAAAAGACGTCACTTGTTTTCATTTGCTGGTGGTCCAAGACCTAATTCTATAAGAAATGACCTAATTCAACATTGCAAATCTTCTAGAAGATGCAAACTTGTAGGATGTGATAAAGGTAATCAATGTAATGATCCTTTGCATGTTATGAAAGTGTTTGAAAGGTCAATTTTTTGTTTACAACCTCAAGGTGATTCATATACTAGAAGATCAACTTTTGATTCAATGGTAGCTGGTTGTATTCCTGTTTTCTTTCATCCAGAATCAGCATATAAACAATATTTATGGCATTTTCCTAAGAATGGTTCTAGCTATTCTGTTTATATTCCAGAAAGTGATGTTAGTGAGAAGAGAGTGATGATCAATGAGACATTGGCTAGGGTTTCGAAAAGTAAAGTTTTGGCAATGAGAAATGAGGTTATAAGATTGATTCCAAGAATCATATATCGTTATCCAAGTTCAAGATTAGAGAAGTTTGAAGATGCATTTGATATAGCAGTTAAGGGAATTCTTGGGAGAATTGAAGCAATAGCAAGGGAACTGTTTACAAATGTTACAATTGATTGATGGTTGAGAACCTGATCAGTGAGTGAAAATTACACTTTTTTAATCCTCATATTGTTGGATTATTCTAGTTTTAGTCACAATTATGTGATCACTGTTATTGGATTTAATTTTAATTATTATTGCGAAGCAGTTTTGTTAATTGGTGAATGTGGGAGGTCTTATAAGTGGACTTGCTATCATGTTGGAAAAAAAAACATGAGGGCGTTATGTTTTTAATCTTCACCATTAAATTATATTGTTTTTATTTTTTTAATATTTATATACTTACTTTCTCTCTCTTGTACATATTAAATGAGTAGTTGAGATTCAATATGATAGAAATTAACATGAGAGAATCCTTTCCCAGTGTAGTTGTCTTGTTGAGACTATGGAACTCATTGCCATCAATATGTTCAGGCAACCCTAATCTTTAATATTTATTATTTGGATTATTAGTTGTTGATGTTACAATTTAGGATTGTTGGTGTTTTCATTGTTTTCACATATATGCCTACATTACATTGTTATTTCCTCTAATTTGAAAAATTACACCTCCCTTTCTCTGAAAGGTAAACTTTTTTTAGTACAATAATCAAAATCAAGTTGGGTGGGAGGAAACTGTTGGGAAGTGTGGTGGAGCATCGGGAGTAACACCGAGCTAGTCAATGACCTGGACCACTAAGAGACTTGGACACCACATCTCCACCAAAAATCTAAGGCATTAGCCATATGCTTCCCTATCTTATATCCATTTCATTTAGCCCATTCCTAGTCGATGTGGGACTAACCATTCACACTTGAATTCCCAAAGCAATCTTCTCCTCAAGTGTCGCCCTACACGTCGCTAGCATTGATCCAAACCAGAATCCACTTGGGCCCCCACCGAGCCAAACCACTTGTTGGTGAGTCGGGAGGAGCACCGGGAGCAAGCAACGAACTAGCCAATGACCGGGACCACTAAGAAACACGGACACCACATCTCCACCCAAAACCTCAAGGCCTTAGGTATATATGGTCCCCTCTCTTATATCTCCTTCATTTTGCTCATTCCTTGCCGATGTGAGACTAACCACTCACACTTGAATTCCCAACAATAATCCCCCCTTCATGTGTGTGTCACCCACGTCGCTAGCCTTGATCGAAACCAAGATCCACTTCTCGCTCCTTCACCGAGCCGAACCTGGGATCTGATATTCAACTTGTTGGAGAGTCACTGGGACCACCGGGAACAACACCGAAGCTAGCCAATGAACGGGCCACCAAAAGATTTGGACACCACGTCTCCACACCCAAAACCTTAAGGCATTAGGTATGTAGGTCCCCTCTCTTATATATGGTTCATTTCCTAATCGATGTGGGGCTAACCACTCGCACTTGAATTCCCAACAAAAATCTTACTGATTTCAGTAATTTTTGGCTTAATCACAAAGGGTTCTCGGATGTGGTCTCAAAGTGCTAGTCCTCAGTGGAGTTTTCGGGTTGGATGGGGATTACTCTGAAGGAGAAGCTAAAGGTTCTCATCAAGGCTTTAAAAAGAGGAATAAGGAGGTGTTTTGGGTATGTAGATGTCAGGATCGAGCTCCAAATTCAAGAAATTAAGGTAGTTAGGCCTAAACCACATTATAATATGGTATCAAAGCCTATCCTAGATACTTCGGGCCACCCACCATTATTATCCACGCACCAAGCTCAATAATGTTGGGCGTGAGGGGGTGTATGGGGAAAAACCCAAGTCCCACATTGACTAGAGATATGGTCTAAAAAGAGCTTATAAGTGGGAGGCAATCCTCACCTTACAAGCCGGTTTTGTGGGGTTGGGTTAGGCCTAAACCACATTCTAATACCATGTCAAAGTGGTAAATCACCGAGAGGAAGAAGAAGATAAACTGAGAGCTTTTCATTGATAATCTGAATAATGAATATTCTGTACAGGCATGTGTTATATACCATATATCTCATCTAACAGACTTGTAACAATATTTTACTAAAAATGCAGCTGAACAATTAGGCTACAACTATACAAGAGGGTCAACTATTCAAGTCTCTATCTAACTATAGTTAATACTAACTAACTGAACAATTAGGCTACAAATAACATCCCCCCTCAAGTTGGACTATGTATGTTGCAAAGGCCCAACTTGGGAAGAAATGATTGAAAAGATGTGGAGTGTAGAGGCTTTGTAAAGACATCTGCTAACTGGGCTTCTGAAGCAACTGGTAGGAGATGAATCAGCTTGTTTTGAATCTTCTCACGCACTACGTGACAGTCAATCTCTATGTGTTTCGTTCTCTCACGAAATGTGGGATTGTGTGCAAGATAAATGGCTGATTTGTTGTCATAGTACACAGCTGTAGCATTGTTTTGAGGCATCTGCAGGTCTTTAAACAAGTAGTGCAGCCACTGTATTTCACAGACCAAGCTTGCCAACGCCCTATATTCGGCTTCAGATGATGAACGAGATACGGTATTCTGTTTCTTGGACTTCCAAGATTTAAGAGCAGGCCTGAGAAACACACAGTAACCAGTTATAGATCTCCTAATATCCAAACAGCTACCCCAATCTGAGTCTGCAAAGTCGGATAGATTTAATTGATTTTGTGCCGGAAAGAACAACCCTTGCGTAGGAGCAGTTTTGAGGTATCTCAGTATATGAACAGCAGCTTGAAAATGAAGTTCAGAAGGTTTTGCAACAAATTGACTTATCTGTTGAACTGAGAAAGCAATGTCAGGGCGAGTATTTGTAAGATAAAGCAACCTTCCAACCAATCTTCTATAAGCAAATTGATCAGAATGATCCTTCCCCCCTTCACTGCTTAACCTGACAGAGGGGTCTGCAGGAGTTTTGGCAGGTTTAGCAGCGAGAACACCTGCATCTTGTAGCAATTCCAAGGTGTATTTTCTTTGGTTGAGAAGTAGCCCTTGCTTGGAACGAGCCACCTCAAAGCCTAAGAAGAAACACAATGATCCAAGATCTTTTATCTTGAACTAAGAGTCAAGAGTATTCTTGACAAAAGAAATTTCATTCATATTGTTGCCTGATGTACCAAATCATCCACATAGACCAGCAATATAGTAATTAAATGATGTTTAGATTTCACAAACAGAGAGTGATCTGCCTCAGATTGTTTGTATCCCAAAGAAATGAGAGTATTGGTGAGTTTATGGTTCCATTGACGACTATCTTGCTTCAAGCCGTACAAAGACTTGTGAAGTTTGCACACTTTGCTACTTAAAGGAGAATTAGGAGGTAGTAGACCAGGTGGAGCAGCTGTAACACCCCCTTCTAATAGACTACTATTTAATTAATAAAATCAGAGTTTTCAATAACCTTTCACACAATTGAAAGCGAGTGTCACATTTGCTTCTAAACGAGCTAACATCAAATACATGCTCACATAGATAATGTCAATGATACATAGCACATAAAGTTGGGACGAGCCCTCAAATACACCTGTCTCAGTACATCACAGCCATAATGAATATCTCGCAGCGGAATACCTCAAAATAATAATAATAACTCTTTTACATCACAAAACTAACGAGTGAAATAACATCAAGTCAAATAAAACATAAACTAATACGCCCCCCGGTGCTACGTATCAGAGCATGACTCTACAGACCCACTAGAAGGTAGGAGAACCTTCACTCGCTATCACCTGCACGTTGTCGACATGAGAAGCAACATAAAAGCAGTAGGGTGAGTCTCTTTACATAAATAATAGCAAATAGGATAAGCATTATACTATGGAAGGCAACTAGAAGCACCAATTCACAACCATATCAACATATATCATTGAATCCACAAACTCCAAGAAATATCACCGAATGCGTGATTAATGCATGAAATGCAACCCAAACTCCACGGGCCATGCATGTGGATCCATCACCCAAATAAGCCTTGAGGGCACATCACCAATAAGGCCAAGCCTTACGCTCACCAATAAATGCACATGGTTTATGTGGACGCCATGAACAATGCACCATACACACCATATTCACCACATTGAGCAATAAGCATCATCACCAAAAATTAATAGACTCACCATTGCTATTAATTAATTCACCATCACCCAAATAAGCCTTGAGGGCACTCACCAATAATTTATAATAAGGCCGAGGCCTACTCACCAATAATTAACTTCATCAACACACATAAACAACACAATAGTGGTACAATGCCTCAACTCCAATTTCAACACCAATTCACCAACACACCATCAATTAATAGCTCTATGGCTAACACCAATACATCAATCAATAGCTCTATGGCTAACATCAAACTCCTTTGGATACATCAACACCAAAAGTCATGGTCTAAATCATCACTACAAGGACCAAACCGTCACTGAGGACTAAACCGTCACTCCCAGGGACTAAACTGTCACTACAAGGACCAAACCGTCACACAAGGACTAAACCGTCACTACAAGGACTAAACTGTCACATAAGGACTAAACCGTCACATAAGGACTAAACTGTCACATAAAATGGCGCCTGGTGGCAACACCGGCACCACCGGCAGCCACACAACACAAGTGTTGAATTCCTACAGCAGTGCACCTACTTCGGCGAATTAATTTAAATAGCAAACGACATCGGATTTCAACAAAAGACCACTTGTTGGAAAGCTCTCTGAGTGTAGTTTCTACCTATGATTTTAGTTTTTCAAAATAAGTATCCAGTTGGTACAGTTTTTCAAAACACTACACTGAGGTACCAAAATCGGACAGAACTCTTTACCCAACTTGCAACCAAATTTTCTTTCTCATTTCTTAATGAAATTTCGTGAAACCAGTGCCTATTTCGCAGAGAATTAAGTCTACCTTTCAATGAAATAAGAATCATTCAAAACAGAGTTCAATTGAGAACACAAAACCTGCAAAAACTGAACCTACTCACAGTTTGACTCCAGAAATTTGACCTAACTTTGGAGACTCATAACCTTGAACTACACAACTCCAAATTGAACGAAACCAGTGCCAAAACGACCGGCCTTAAGTCTATTTTCAAAAACAATCAGCCACACAATTTTTGGATCAACCAAACAGTACCAGTTTCAGAAAGACCGAAACAGCGTCCAGAAACGCACAGAAACCATAAGCAAGTAAAATTCATCATGATCAATCACCAAAACCAATTATAATCATCACATACTTATGCATTTCATCAAGCACCACATAAGCATAGTAAATTCACATTCAAAACTCATAGAGTAATATCATCAAACACCTTGTAAGCAACATATGTTCATAGTTCATTTCAAGTTCATCTTAACAACAAATAACATGGGTTCATCAAATTGAGTTCAACACAACACCAACCAAAAAAATAACACATAAATCAATCAATTAACTATCCTAAAACCTAACCCACATAGAATACTCATCATATAACCTATTATGAATGAAAAGATATCCCCCTAACCTTAGGAATTGAAGAAACACAAGCACTCTCCCTTCCACAACTCCAATAACCACCAAATGCCCACTCAATCAAACCTTGAGCTTCAAACTCCTTCTATGGAAAAACGAATTTGAGAAGGAATGAGAACATGAAACTTATATAAATGGAAAGAGGAAGAAAAATGAGAGAGAATGGGACCAAAATCCCCTTACCAAGAGCAAAAATGAAGAAAATCTCCCTCCTCCCCTTCCCTTGTGGTGCCGTCGGTTCCTCTTCTTCCCTCCCTCTCCCTTTTTTTTCTTTTCTTTCTTAAAATGAAGGAGACCTTAACCCTAAGCTTATTTCATTGGATGTGGGCCTACTAATGGGTCATGGGCCCTTTATTTGCACCACCTCAGATACTTAAACACCTCCTGAATAAAATAAAACTCTAAATTAATTATTTGACTTAATAAAATGTTGTAAGCCTTAAATAACTTAATTAAGTGAATAATTAAATTATTTTGGGGCGTTACAGCAGCCATGTATACTTCCTCAATTAAGTCACCATGGAGAAAAGCATTATTAACATCTAATTGTTCAAGAAACCAATTTTGTGAAATAGCAATAGCAAGGAGGACCCTAACAGTTGTGATTTTGACCCTTTGGATGAAGGTTTCAAAATAATCTACTCCTTCTAATTGATTATAGCCTTTGGCAACAAGTCTAGCCTTGTGCCTCTCAAGGGAGCCATCTGCCCTATACTTGGTTTTGTAGACCCATTTACAACCTATTGGAACTTTTCCTTGAGGAAGATCAACTAAGGACCAAGTGTTATTTAAGGATAAGGCATCAAGCTCAGCTTGCATTGCCTTTTGCCAACAAGTATGTTTGGAAGCTTGAGAAAAGGTTGAAGGATCAACAGTGGAAGAAATATTACAACAAATTGTTTTGTACGAATCAGAACATTTTGCATAAGAAAGGACAGAGGATAAAGGATAAAGAAGAGGAGTACCTTGTGAATAATTGGCCCAGCTTGAGAAGCTACAATGATAGTCTTGCAAGTAACTAGGTGTGTGAGTGATTCTAGTTGAGTGTCTAACGGGTTGGACAATGGGTAATGGTGAGTTAGTGGCAGCAGGTGAAGGTGTTTCTGTGTGGTCATTGTCAAGGTTAGTTGTTGAACTAGAGTCAATAGTAGTGGAATTATTTGTGTTTTGGTTATGTGAATTGGTTGAAGGAGGTATTGTGAAGTTGTAATCTGAGGAATATTTGGTGTGTTTGGTGGAGTATCGGATGCTTGATTATTTGGTGGAGGAAATGGCTCGTGTGGTGGGTCTTGTTGGATAGGTGGTGAGGTAATTTGTTTATGTGGAATGGGAAATGGTCCTCATAGAAAATAACATTTCGAATTGAATAATTTGGTAAGAATGTAGGTCATATAGAATGTAGCCTTTGAGGCCATCTTTGAAGCCTAAGAAAACAGTTTTCTTAGCTCTAGGATCAAATTTAGTTCTATTGGCAAGCAATGTGGATGCATATGCAAGACATCCAAAAACTCTTAGGTGTGTAAGTATAGGTGTTTGTTTGTGCAAAAGCTCAAAAGGTGTTTTGTTTTGAATTATTGGAGATGAAGTTCTGTTTATAAGGTGGATGGAATGCTGAATAACAAAATTCCATAGTTTCGGTGGTAGATTTGCTTGAAAGGATAAGGATCGGGCAACATTGAGAATGTGTTGATGTTTCGTTCCACAAGACCATTTTGTTGAGGTGTCTCTACACAAGATCTATGGTGAATGATCCCTTAACTAGAGTAGAAGTCATTCATGAGGAATTCTACTCCATTATCACTTCTAAGACACTTTATTTTGTATTGAATTGGGTTTCTATGTAGGCAATGAATGAGGTAATGTGGGTATGTGTCTTAGACTTTTGTTTCATAAGGATAACCCAAGTATATCTACTAAAATCATCAACTAATGTGAGAAAATATTTGTGACCTAGAATTGAGGTTTGTGAATACGGACCCCATATATCAGCATGCAACAATTCAAAACAATGTGTAGATTTAGAATTGCTAAGAGTAAAAGATAACTTTCTTTGTTTGGCAAAGTGACATATGTCACAAGGTAAATTGTTATTTTCATATTGAATAAAAGGAAATTTTTTGGCCATACAATGATGCCTATCATGAGATAAATGTCCTAATCTCATGTGCCAAACATTTGAAGTATGTAAGGAAACTTACAGGTACAGAAAGTTGGTTTTCAACACTACAAACAGAATTAAAAACACTAGCACACCAAGTCACTTGTGAGATAAACTCGTAGAGCTTCCCTTCAAGCTTAGCTGATCCAATCATCCGTTTGGTATGGGCCTGAAAGAAGAAACAACCATCAATAGAAAATAAAACATAAATTTGGCTACTAATGGCTAACTCAGGGACAAAAATCAAATTAGAGCCAAAATTTTCAATGTAGAGAACATTTTATAGCACAATGTCCTCAGTTATGTGAACTGTTCCTATGTGTGTTGCAATTGCGGAAGTGTGATTTGGACAATTTATCACAGTGTGTTTGATAGGTCTACAACTGCTAAACAAGCTAAAATCTCCAATGATGTGGTCAGTTGCTGCAGTATCTACCAGCCATAGAGTGAATTTCTTACCAGAAACTTGATTAATGTTGTCCAAACCTGCTATAGGTTGAAGCAGGAGTTAGGAATAGGAGTCAAAGATCTTTGTATTGGCCAGGAAGTGAACATTCTTTGGCGAGAATGTGCAAAACCCTTGCTATGTTGCTTGGACTATTGAATGAATTCAAGAATCTCCTTGTATTGATCCTGAGTGAGTGTGACTGCAGTATTACCATTCCCAGTGTTAGCATCTTGCTTATGTGATTAAGGTTCATATTTTGTGGCAGAATTAGTTGAATTTTTCTAATTCCTTGTCTGATATCCAGGTGGAAACCCGTGGAGAAAGTAGCATGTGTCTACTGTGTGATTTTTTTTTTTTTGCAGTTAGTGCACAAACGTGAAGGTGCTTGCCCTCTACCTTGACCACGACCGGTTCTTCCTCTGACACGATAACCATAACCTCCTCTATTGTTTCCTTGTACATAATTGACTTGTGTAGGAGTTTTTCCTTCAATTTCAGTCTCTGTAGAACTAGAACCAGCAGGATGCTTATTTCTTTCTTGTTGAATTACAAGTGAAAAAGCCTTAGTAATATTAGGGAATGGATCCATCATCATTATCTGACTCTTAACGTGTGAATATTCCTCATTCAATCCTTTCAAGAACCTAATTGTATAGTCTTGTTCCTTAAATTTCTTTACATTCATCAAAGCACCACAAGCACATGGAATTGCACATGAACAGATAGAAAATGGCCTAAAACTCTCTAATTCATCCCAAAGCGATTTCAGTTCAGTATAATACTCAGAAACGTCACGCGTACCTTGCGAAACTTTGTAGATATCTTCTTGAATGTCGCCTATTCTGAACATGTCGCCTTGATCGAATCGGTCATGAAGATCCTTCCAAGTATCATAGGCTTTATCGAAGAACACGATTGATTTCGCAACATTAGCGTAAACAGATCTCTAAAGCCGTGCAAGCACCGACTTGTTGCAGCGAAATCAGCGATTGTAGATAGCTTTTCGTCTTCGGCGCGACGCGGTGGCAGTTCCATTGCGAAGATCATTTTGTTCTTGAAATCGAGAGATACGCGCATCGATCGTATCCACGGTTGAAAGTTCTTGCTACCTTCCAACGTTGGTTGAGCGAGCGGCGGCAGTGTTTCGTTTGGATGAATGTAGAAGGGATTAGAGGTATTGGTGGAAAAATCGGCGTATTGCTCAATCTTCTGGCTCGCCATCACAATTCAATGAAAAGGAACAGAAGAACCCTATCTAATTTGGGAATTTAGGGTATCGGATGAAAGAAGAGCGAATCAAGATCCGAAATCGATGAATGCAAAGCGAATCGAAGAAGTGAAGCGAGAATTGTGAAGAATCGATCAGTGAGAAGAAGTGACGATGCAAACCAGAGCTCAATTGAGCTCTGATACCATGTCAAAGTGGTAAAATCACCGAGAGGGAGAAGAAGATAAACTGGGAGCTTTTCATTGATAATCTGAATAATGAATATTACGTACAAGGATGTGTTATATACCATATATCTCATCTAATGGACTTGTAACAATATATTAAGCGATGCGATTAACTATTCTACTAGAATGCTAACTATAGTTACAAGAGGGTCAACTATACAAGTCTCTATCTAACTATAGTTAATACTAACTATTTGAACAATTAGGCTACAACTAATGTGTACATCATAAAAGGGAGGAAATTAAAGCGGACCTTAAATTGACCCTTCTTAAAATATAATTTTAAAATAAAAATTAAATTTCAGAAATCATAGTTTTGGAATTTCCGGAATGTAACTTTTCATTCCAAAAAGTATGTTGATTTTTGTGTTTCTAGAAAAGAAAATTCTAAAAATGTGTTTGATTTTTATTTTTTTAGTTTTGTTGCTTAAAATATATTTTATTAATTCTTAAAATCAACTTTCTTGTTGATAATTATATTTTAATTTCATTTTTAATATTACTATATTTTATTTTTATTTAAATGTAATAGATATGGATACAAGTGATCATTCATGTCTCTCTCGTGTGTAGATACCTCAGACGTGTTTACCTTTGGAGAGATCATTTTAATTAAATCTTAAAATAATATTTGTTATCATAAAATATCTTTGTTATTTTTGATTTATTTACACACCTAAACTCTTCACGATGATTGAGCCTATGGTGTTGTCGAAAATCACGATGCGGACATGTCTACATTTTCGGCCTAGGGTGTGAGGTTTTGGAGCGCTGAACCCATATTGGTTAGGGTGAATAATGAAATGTCCGTTGATTTTCTTATAAGCAAAAAATAATATTAAATGGGAGTGCAAATGGGCACCCCAACCGGTACATATACAAAGGGGTCTCATTAAAAACTCTCTGGGCCTTCTACAAACAAAAAGATTATCTCACCAATCAGAGATATTATAATTGGAATTTTGACCTTCTATGCTTATGAACCAAGCCCAAGTTATAGACTTAACATGGTTAACAACCACCCGCACACGAAAAACTTGACCTCTGAAAAGGATATGATTTCGATGTAACCATATGCACCAACTGACAGCCATCCATATCAAATACTTCAATCTGCATGCCTTATTTGATTCCAATTGTAAACCATTAGCCCGGAAATGCTCCACTCCTACTAGAAATCTGAAATCACCATGCCCAACAATTTTTGAATAGCAAAGCCAAACTAATCGGGAACACCTGCACAAGAAAAATAGATGTGTAATCGACTCATCCTGCTCTAAACAAAAGGGGCAACACACCCCATGAAGGTCATTGATAATGCCCTAAGCAATAAGAGAATCACGAGTTGGGAGCTTACCCCAAAACAATCTCCAACTAAAACTCTCACCTTATTGGGAATAGATAGTTGCCACATATCAACAAGAGCACTCTGGATATCGCTATCCAACCTATCTTCTTTGCATCAACTTCATCAATAGAACATAACGAGATTTATGAGAAAAAGAATGAAGATTTAACAAAATGACCGTTGATGAACTGAAGGAAAAATTCAACGAGAAGGTTGGAGTTTTTGCTACAACACGTCGTGTAGGTTTGATATATTATAAGTTAGTATAGATGTGTATGTGATCTAATAAAGATTACCTCTCCTATCCCCAAGTATAGAGGTATGTGGGTGTGTAATACTGGTGGGAATCGGTTAAATTTGAGTTGGGCTTTGCAATGCTTGATCGCCACGATTGAAAATGTTAGTCCCGAGTCCTTTTGTGGCTGTTTATACGCCCATATTTAGGTCTAGCCTAATCTTTTTGAAAGTCTGTTAAAAACCTATTTCACTATTTTCTTTTACGAAAGCCTATTGGTGTGTGGAAATGCCACATACACTTGAGTGCAAGTATACACTGTCCAAAAACAAGTAGTAAAAAGATCGAACCCACAGAGATTGAAAAACTCACTTTTAAAATAATATAAAGTAATAAAGTGTAAAGTCACTAAGTAACAAAATAATTTTGGATTTTGTTTGATGATCACAACTAAGTTAGAAAGAAAGCAAAGTAAAAAATGTTGATAGTGTAAAAGAGAAAAGCTAGTTGGAATGTCTTCATCAAGTAATTTACTTATAAGTGTATGATGCATTATGTGATGCTGTTTGCTTTGAATCTTTGTTGCATTAGCTATGTGCCTTTCGGTCACTTTCTTGAGTATCATTACCCGACTCTTATGATCATTGTTCTATGCAAGTAAAGAAAGGGGTGTTAGTGCCAATCTTGCCTCCTAACAAGTATTCACT
Source organism: Oxytropis ochrocephala (assembly GCA_020916435.1). Classification (NCBI taxonomy): domain Eukaryota; kingdom Viridiplantae; phylum Streptophyta; class Magnoliopsida; order Fabales; family Fabaceae; genus Oxytropis; species Oxytropis ochrocephala. The sequence goes on along the minus strand of CM037094.1, from coordinate 21,317,120 downwards.
TTGCTTAAGTGAATTCACTCTTGTATTTTAAGTACCCACAATTATCCTATGGACTATACTATCCTATGTCTAGGACTTAGCATGGTTTTCACAAAGTTTTCTTTATGTAAAACACTCACCCATATTAGTTCTTGAGTTCTTAATTGTAAGCCATGTCCGGTCATTTACAAATCTACTTATTCTAAGTGATCAAGTTCAAAATAAGTTTTGAAAAGATTATCAAGCAAGAACTAAAGTACAAACATACATACATGCAACATACTTACTTAAAAGCTCATTAAATGATTAGAACATTCCAACTAAGAAAGGTTTAGCTAACAAGAGACATTGCAAGATATATATAAACTGAATAAACCATGTTTATATATATAGAATTCACAAAAGAGAAACAACAAGAGTAAAGTTACAAATGTTGAAAACCTTTGTATGAAGTCTTCTAGCAATGCACTAGCATTACTCCTTAGCACTATACAAACACTATGAAAATGAGTAAAGGAGGATTTATGAATTCCTTCCTCTTCCTCTAAAAATATAAAAACTAACTATGTATATTGAAATTTTGATCTAACTTATGGATTGTGATATATTTTCAAATGAAGATGTGAGGTCCTTTTATAGCTTTCAAGTGAGGTGCTTCCTTCCTTCATGTTGAAGTCATCTTGAGTGGATCATAGCTGTAGTTGCTTTCCAGAGGTTTATCCATGTTGAAATCTTTGACTTAATCACATAGGGCGGTTCCATGGTGATAGAACAAGTGTCCCTATGTTGGTGACTCTTCAAAGCTATGCCTATAGCTATGTGTGAATGGTAGCGCGCCTACTATACAAGGTTGGATGGCATCAGAGAACCAAGCAGGAGGTCATCACTTTGCATGTGGATGCATATGAAACAGTCGCTTATTCACCAAGTAGTGCGATTTTGATGCGGGATCGGTCAGGAGCATTGATGCTGAGACAACATTGAGAGACCAGACCGAACAAAAACATCAAACATACCACAATATATCCAAAATGGCCTAATAATAACTATAACCATTCAAATCACTCAAGATATCATATATCACACTAAATACTATATAAACTCTTTATTATTACTTGAAAGAGAGCAAATACTAAGTTTAAACATATGAAATACTCTATATAAAATAGAGTTATCACCTATACAACCTTTGATTGATATATGTTTTTGTAAATAGAGTAAGTCTGTGAGATTAAGTTCTTTTTATTTGACATCCAATTTAAATTTTATTTTTATAATAATAACTTTAAGTATGTCAAAAATTGATGTAGGTCAATATGTTAAAATTAACTTAAAATATTAGTAAAATAAATATTTAACAAAATGTAGAAAATTTAGTATAAATTAATAACAATAATAAATATACTATTTATATTTACTTAAATAGACGGCTTGCAGTAAACATAAAAGACTTTGTCGATGACATGTAGTCCGGCCTTGTTTGCTAAATAGGCTTTTAAAAAGCCTTAGCCTTGTCTATTTAAAAAAAGTGTCTGGCTTCGAGCTTAACTTGAGCTAGGCGTAAAGGTAGAGCTATCAATTTTGGCCCAGCTCAACAAGTTGGCCCAAGACCCCGTGTTTTGGGCTGGGCTGGGCTCGGTAAATAGAGGCCCATGATCGAAGCAAACCATTTTAGCCCAGCCTAGTTGGCCCATGGGTCAAACCAGACCTACTTTTATGTTTTTTGAACAATCTTTATGATTTCCTTTGTTAAAGTTAGATTGGGCCGTGGGCGACTTATGGCATGATGTTTTGAAATTTGGGTGGCCTACACAAAACACATCCCAGATGAGAATCGGGCTGGCCCAATCCATCCCACTTTAACGTTTGGCCCAATAGGTTGGGCCAGACCGGGCCGCGCCATCTTGATAGCTCTAGCTGTAGGCCCCTGTCATTCGCCCTATCCTATTCTCACCCCTAGTCAAACAAAATTATGGCCGATCGATCAGTCTTATAGTGTTTGGATCCAACCTCAGGCATTTGCTCAGGCTGATCCTCCATATAATTTGCCTCTGGCTGCTCAGCTTCAAAATTCATACGGTAACCCAGCTCTGGCCGTTGGTCCCCCTTCAAAATTCATACGTGTGACCGTAATCTTTGACCCTAGTGTGACCGGGCGAATAATCCTACCATGTGCACCTCTTGTTCTGACCACTACAAAAAATCCATAAAATACCAAAATTTAATCTCGTAATATTTTTTTGGGTACATAACTAAAAATACAAATTTAAGAAATGTAAAAGTGTTTTTAAAGTTATTTTAAAGAAATGCCATTTTAGGAAAACAATTTAGGAAAAAACTAAAATATGATTTTTAGGGAATTAACTAAATTCTTATAATATCATATATTAGTTTTTTCTGGATTGTTAAAATTTTTAGATAAGTTTCAGAAAAACAAAAATATGATTTTTCCGGTATTAATACCTCTCTTAAAACATTTGGGAAAATATTTTGGTTTTTAAAATATTTTTTTGGGTACATAACTAATAATACCGAAAAAATCATATTTTGGTTTTTCCAGAACCTCTCTTAAAACATTTGGGAAAAAACAAAATCAATACTTTCATAACCTTTCGTAATAAAAATAAAAATACTTTCGAACCATATATGTCATTTTTTCCTAAATTAAAATGGTTCATGCTTTTCCCACTCTCCCGCTATTCACCACACACCCTGAAACCTTGCGAAATGTCCAAAATACTCTTAAAGAATAAAAATGTTTCATGCAAGCCCATTTTTTTTCTTAGATTTCCACAGTCCGATGACAATGTACCGAACCTAAATACGGTTGCATGGTGTCGTGTCTTATGTCTTGTGTGCCCCCACCCACATGATGGAATTTTAACAGGTTAGGCTTCGTGCTGCCACACGCACATGGTGCCGTATTTGTTAAAAAATTTGCTCTCCTGCAGAATTTTTTAATGGCAATTTTGTATGTTTGAATGGGTCAGATTATTTTTCCCTTGCAACAACGACTTTAATCGTGAGTTTGGTCCCCCAAGTATTTTTACAAACTCACGATTTTGGTCTCCCAATAATTTTTTTCACGAATTTGGTCCCCTATTTTTTCGCTAGCTCACGATTTTAGTCCTCCAAGAATTTTCTCATGAATTTAGTCCCCTATTTTTCGCCAATTCACGATTTTAGTCCCCTATTTTTCCAATTTTTAAAATCAAAGTCTCCCTCTAGGAAAAATAGGGGGACTAAAATCGTGAGTTTGCGAAAATTAGGGGACTAAAATCGTGAGTTGGTGAAAATAGGAGGACTAAATTTGTGAGAAAAATTATTGGGGGACTAAAATCGTGAGTTACTGAAAATTGGGGGACTAAATTCGTGAAAAAAATTCTTGGGGGATCAAAATCGTGAGTTAGTGAAAATAGGGGGACCAAAACTGTAATTAAGCCTAATTGTAATCAGTTATGCATTTGACGAATAATGGTAATTAGATATACTCCCTCTGGTCCATAATATAAGAGAAAAAACCAGACATCTCACATACCAAGGAATGACATTGAAATCAACTATTATCATTTAAGAAGGCTAAAAGTTTATCTTCTTTCCAAGATTGCCTTTTTCATTTAATGATGATTTACACTCCTAATTAATGATAACATTATTAACTACACCACTTAAATAAGGGTAAATTTGGGATTGATCATTTAATACACCTCAAAATTTATATTTATTTCTTAGATTGTGAACCACAAAAAATCAATTTTTCTCTCTTATATTGTGGACCGGAGTAGTAATAATTAACTAGAAGTGGAAATATGATAATTAACTAGAAGTACAACGTACTTCGAACGAGTTACAGATAATTCATTCAAAGTAGTATTCCATTCAAAGTCAGAATTAAAAATAAATAAAAAGGACTACTGTGTTTAGGGCCCGCGTCGCCCATGTCTCTGCTGGTAGATACACCTAGTAAATGGATTGAATGGCCTAAGCAAAGCTTTTAGTCGGTCGAGTATGCCCCAAGCATGCGTCTGTCAGTGAACACTTCTATGCAGCACACCCTCCAACTTGTCCACCAATTCCAGTATCTCGGGCATTATCTGTGACGTAGAAAATAAGTATTAAAATAAGATCTAATTTAATAAAATAATAAATAAAAACATGTAAAACACCTACCTGTCTAGCATCAGAGTCATCAAGTATCTGGTAATTATTCGGAAGTAGGAGTGAGTGTGAGACCCTCCTAAGTAAGACAAAGTACTCGACGATGGTGTCTCGGGTAACCATCGTGATCAGCGGCCCACACTGAATAAGATGTCGGGGAAGATCCGCCCACATGCACTCACTATCCTCTAATGTCACAGTCGGTCGAGTAGAAGGTTTGGGTTAATATAGGATCCCTCAGTACATAGCCAAACTACCTAACGAAACGATCTGGCGGATACGACACCATGCACCCAGCATGACGTATAAACCCTCTGAACAAGGACAACAGGTAGAAGGCCATGACATGTTTGTGAGCTGTGTATGGCTCCCAAGTGACCTCATGTAGAGTAAGCTGATATGGCGCTAATCGAAAGGGTTCACTAGCCCCGAGCGCCTTTGTAGTCCCCACCGCTTAGCACTTGGCGGTGTCTCAACATAATCAGGGTTCAACCACTTATTACCGAAGTTGGCACCCTGGAAACATTCAAATATCCAGGACTGTAATCATCATAGGAACTGGGTTGGTACTCCTACGAAAACACTGTAAAATGATAAATAAAGTAATTATAATACATACTTGAAGAAGTTGTTGAGGCAATTAAATCCCTAGTAATGTTTTGATGTTCAACAAACCTCAAAGGTGAGAAGCTTAAGATTTCTCATCATATGTATTACTAATGCCCTTGTTGAGTGTTTCATAAGAACAGGACTTCAAAGCATTCTCAACAAGATAGTTGCTTATGAGAAGCATTAATTCTAAGAGAAAACAGAAAAGACTAAGACTTACATCACTAAGCATTTTGCTTAGTGATGATCACTAAATCTATATTAGCCGTTGGATGATAAATATATTACTTAAATTATATTCAATGGTTGTTATTATAGGAGGGTAATTTAGTACTATCAAATATTCTTTATAATAATTAATTAAATATAAATAACTAATAAAACCATTATCTCCTATGTTTAATGTCATTAATTCCGACGGTTACACATTCCAAAGTTAATGGCTAATTAATCGGAACCCACATAAAAGCTAATACTAAATTATTATTATTTTATTAATTGGTAAATTACATTTGTATCCCTTTAGTGACTATCACTAAATGTGTCATTTAGTGATGTAAACAGGACTCCAAGCTAAGAAGAGTCATGATCCCAAGAAGGGTCATGATCATATGAATCATGTTATGAAGTGTCATGAACCTGAGAATGGTCATGACAAGAAGAGTCATCATCCTAAGTACTGCATCAACATGAGAAGATTCATCTTGAGAAGCATCATCTTCAACTTTACAAGTCATGAGAAGAGTCACAGTGATAAGAGTCATTGTGAGAAGGGTGATGACAGTTGTAAACAACTTGTTTCTGCAGAGTGCAGAAAACGACAACAGGAGCGTATTTCAACGGCTCCAAACGATTAGTTGTTGATGCAACGACTCTATTTATTGGACCAGGAGTTAAAGGGCTACAACAACTCTATATAACAACAACTCTGGTCATCATTGATCTTCAAGAGAGTGAATTAACCACGAGCTATCAACCTTCTCACACATTCATGTTTTCTCTCTTCCATACTCAGCTGCTTTTAAACCAGAAGGGATTCATCTAATCTCTGAGTATGTATTAAGTCTTGCATTGTAATACATTCATGTATATCCTATATATGTCAACCAAGCTCTAAGTAATCCCAAAACCCTTGTAATCAAAAGAACCTAAGTAGGGAACCTTCTCAAGTGGCATGTGTTGCTGTAGGACTTGAGAAGTGAGTGCTTTTGTGTTAAAAGCAGTCTAATAGCTTTGAAGAAGTCTATTAGTGAAGTATACAGTAGGTAGAGCTGTGAGAAGAAAACTACCAAGAGCTTTCAACTTGTGTGAAGTGTGAAAGGGTGTAAACTATTTGGAAAATAGTGGAAAATCTCACTGGGTGTGAGGAGTGGAGTAGCCCATGTTCTTTTTGGGTGAACCACTATAAATCCATGTGTTATTTACTACTTTAAGTATTTAGTTTACTGTTTGAGAAAAACATCTCTTGTGGAGAGATTTTTGAAAACCTGAGAAGAGTCACTTTTGACCCTTCTTAGAAATAACTAGAACAAGAGTTTTTCAACCCTTCTCAGAACCTTCTAAAGACTATAAAATGTTTTTGAAACTCTTAACAAGTAGTTTATAAACTAGATATATCATCCACAGCAAAACTCTACTTGAAACAAATGTGAAACAACTGTGAGAAGAGTGAAGGAAGTACTGACTGGTTCCCCTCAATTTTGTATAACTGTGAAGACAGTTTAATCACCCTTATTGGCTCATCTTCTTAACTAAGAAGATTGTTTCTGTATAACTCATTACACTCACTCACTTGATTCTCAAACAACACTTGTGAATCAAAGTTCTCTTATTTCAGGACTATTTAAAAAGGGTTACAATTCCAACCCCCCTTCCTTGTGACATTGGTGACTTTAGAAGTGTAGCGTAGCCAGCCTCTTGTCTATTTTTGGGTAATTTGGCATCCCCCAATTGGTCATATAGATGGGCAAGGGTCATCCCCCATGTGTAGCCTCGAATCTTCTCTAGCTCAATGAGCATCCCAAGATAGGTCGCCTTCACCTTGTTCCCCAATTTTTCGGTGAAGATGTTGGTGCCCAGCAAATATAGAAGATAGGTCGGATCTTTCTACAACCCTCTGGCAGCAATCTGCTCATGTGCATCTCAAGGGTCTGCTGCAGAATAGTCAATCAGAAGTGGCTCTCCTTAAGACTTAGTTTAGTCCACCATGTCGTAAAACCTACCGATGATGTGGATGTGCAGAAATGCAAAGGCGCCATCAAGTGTCACTATCATCTCACCAATCAGAAGGTGGAAGGTTGAGGTGTCTGGCTGCCACTGCTCAATAAAGGCATTTAAAATGATCGTAAGTAGGGGTGGAAATAGGCTGGGCCGAGAGATAACTCATATTTATATGAGTTATTTATGCTCTTATTACATAAATTAATGCAAGTTTTTAAGTAATATTGTTGTTAAATATGTAAATACACTACAAGAAAATCGGTGTTTTGCCACGGACATTCCCGTGGCAAACGTACAAATTCCCGTCGCAAATATGAATTTGCCACGCACGGCGACGGACAAATTTTGGTGGCAAAAGCGCTGTCGTCATGAAAGCGCTTTGCCACGGACTTTTCCGTGGCAAATTTTTCCGTCGCAAATCGTGGCAAATCGTCGCAAATTTCCGTCGCAAAGTCGTGGCAAATTCTTACACCTTCCGTCGCAAATCCGTCGCAAATTTTAAAAAAAAATTTAAAAAAAATTTAAATCATGCCTCCAAATTCTATTTAATAGTGATATCTATACAGAACACATAAATGCTCCAATATCAAATTTAATAAACTTATATATAGCAAAACATAATAACCACAATAATGTTGATAAAAACAAGCGAAGGCACATAATAAAACCGAGCTTTGCCATTACAAGAATGTTGATTTTATACTAAGTTTGGGATAAATGATCTTGCAAGTCTACAATTAGAGAGAGAGCAAAACAGTGGTATTAATAAATATCGGATATCCCCTAGAGTTCCAAACTAACCACACAGGTACTATACAAATTTAGATACACAATTCACATTGACTAGCTAGCATTAAATACTAATTAAGAGTATAAAGGGAAGAACACAACCCATAATTGAACTTATGAAGAGGTATGGTATTGCCAAGTCTTGTTCATGATTTGCTTTGATATCTTGGACAATGACTTGGATCATCATCATCATCATCATGCACTCTTTCCTCCAAATAACCTTATTTGAATGAACATTTATATCGAGTTAGGTGATAACATCACCTTACGGACGCAAAGAGCAGTTCTTTCATTTCTCACTACACAAGCTATGGCTTTATTTGCCACTTACCTGCATTCTCAAAGACAAACACCACCTTCAAAGTCCTTTTGAAAATGCCTGAAGAAGAAGCTGAATCCTCTCATCCTTCAAATATCAGGAAACATCGTTTTAATCCTAATATTTTCATGATAATATGTATATGTATACAATAGGATAGGATAGGATTTTAAAGCAAATATATAAACAACAATAATCGCGAGGAATATGAACCCCAAAATTAGAGGCAACCATCAAGTAGGTAAGAATTATCATCAATTCTTACCTACTTGAGTTGTAGTTACCAACCTACTCGAGAGGCCAACATGCATACAAATGCACAACAACAAAGTATCAACTGAGAAGTATCTACAAGATTAACTTCCATCAAGATCATTATGAGCAGGAACAAATGATGTAGCACATGAATTTATTTCCTAGTTAATGACAATAGTTGTGGAAGATACGGATCATCTGATTATTTGGTGACCGATATACTACGCTTTTCATTCATGATGCGAGAGGACAAGCATCTAAAGTATAACTAGGCGAGAAAAATCAATTCATTATGTGTTGCGGTTCCAAGACATTCTAGTATGTTTCCAAATCACTTAACTATTGATGAAATTATCCGCCATTAACAATTAATGTGGGCATGATCATGAAGTTCTATAGCCAAAAGTTATCTTGATTTCTATTACAATGGTTTAGGCCCTCCACAGAATAGCTTAACTATGAGAAATATACAACTCTTCGATTCCCCATTTTCCCCCATGGACCAAATACATTGATACATTAAATGACCATGTTCAATAACAGTACAATGATCAGAATTTTATTGATCATCCAAATGTTCAATAACAAAGTGAGAAATGAAAGAAATTTTGTAGTTACGTCTTAGAAGCTTAAATTACTTTGTAGTTTCACAAAGTCAACTAATTGGAAATTTCTATACGTAAAAATTGTAATTTAGTCCTTGAACTTATCAACATTTTTAATTGGGTCCCTACATGCTAAAACTTTTAAATAATTGGGTCCATACATTCAAGGACTCTAATTACAAATTACTCAAAAGTTTAGGGACGAATGATGGTTGCATAAGATAACATATTGTGTTGTTTTCAGTTAATATGCATACCTTCAACGGTGGAAACTTTGAGAAAGGAGCATGACCATGGGCAAGCTCCAATGCCGTTATACCAAATAACCATATGTCAGCTCTGCAAGAACAAAATCTAATTCTTAAAATCCAGCAAAAACAAAATCTAATTCTGAACAATCCAGCAAAAACAAAAGACAACAAAATCATATGACTCCTAGTCCATTGGGGAACAGAACCACTGCATCCTTGATCTCTCTTTGCAAATCGCAACAAATCAATACAAGTAATATAATATCAAACAAGAATTAAGAAAAACACATCGTCTAAAACAAGCTTTTCTTGTAGTGGAAGCACCGCACACCACAAAACGTGTCGGATAGGACACGATTCAATCCGAAGTGTCAATGCTACATAGATGTGTATTGGGTTGCAATTGGAAGATAGACAACATAAAAACGATTTAAAAGGAAATGAAATCATACATGCCTCTTCTATCGGATAGCGGGTATTGAGTTATAATAAAACAAGGGTAACATTTAGATAAAGTAGGAGTTCATGGTAAGGTAACAAATTATATAGTTAGATTTTTAACAAGCAAATAGAATCATGCCTTAAATATTGTGAAGATACAACACGAACTTCAAAAGAGAATTCATAGTTATGCTTAAAAACCAAAACAAAATCTTAAAAACTTGCCTGAGAAAGTAGCAACTAGTCCATGGAGTTGCGACTCCAATCAAACCCACGGATCGCCTCATGCACTCAAAGATAGTTTCGCATCCAAAGTCTGGCGACCAATTTTCCCACAACGCAGATAACTTCAGGCTGGCTTTCTTTGATTGAGGAAGGTATTGAATCCAAAGTCTAAAATAAAGTCAAGTTATTATACACATAAAACAGAGAACCATATATTCCAGAATTGATAACAACAACTAATCAAACCTAAATCAAACCCTAACAACTATTGATTCCTACCAAAAATGATTGTTAGCACTACAAGAAAATCATTTGGTTTTGGTATGATTTGAATTTCAAAATTTCTTTAGAAGCCAACATTGCAACACAATCTTTGGATGAGAAATATCTTGAAGGTTGTATTTCTTTTCACCTTCTCGCCACTCACCTGTTATAAGAATAGTTACAAGTTTGAACAAAGATGTTATTGTCTTTGAAAATGACTTACGGGGTAATGATAACAATAACCATAAAAGAAGTTCAATAAATGAAGGGAAACAAACACAACAAAGTAAGCATATGTCAATTGTGTGACAAAGAGGCAATGTCACTAACTACATAATTAGGATTTTCTTATGGACAAAGCAAGAATATCCACAGAAGGAATCAGTGTACCATAAAAGCGTACCCGCATTACACGGGATAATCAAGAGGAAAATATCGTATTAATCTACATCTAAGCAGAATAGAAAAAATGAATATGTATTCCGATTTCTTTCGAGCAAGATAATTGCACAAGTTCACCGCTAACTTCAAGAAGTTCGATATATTAAATATTCTTATCAAGACTAATGCTTTCACTAACCTTTTGTCATGGCCACCACTTGCAAGTAATTTTCCATAAGATGAGAAATGGCAGCGAGCAACTTTGCTTGAGCTTGCACGCATGCAATTTACATCGAGAAAACGAAAAACACGAAAAAATATAAATAACACACCTAATCTGAGTCGCGCCTCGGTTCAAGTAATTAAAAGTAACTATGCACTATGCGAGATCCGGATATAAATATTTTATGATGAATATAAAGTGGCATTTATTTGCACCTTTGCTTACATCCATACAACGACGAACGGCGGCGACAAATGGCAATCAAACGAATGATGGATTAGAGGAATGAAATCATAGAAAATCTTTCCTTCCATTAATTAATCAAAACACATAGAAAATCAACTCACCAACTGGTTTTGAAGGTGATGTAAGAGTATATTGTGGGATCTTCATCCGATCTCTCAGACTTGCTTTGTGGCCCAGCGATTCTGTGTGTTGCGGAAGGTGCACCTATAGTAACTTCTCGCAAATGTCAAAATGGGTTGTTAATGAGATGCCAACACAGTCAAGGCAACTAATAAACTTGAGTCATCGTGATTCTTTTCTAAAGCGATTACATAGTTGAGTCCTCTAACTCGGGATATGTGGCACCAACGATGTCTTTCTCGACCATATTTTCTCCGCTTTAGCCATCATCATGTGGTCCTTCAAGACTACTCTCACAACTCACTCTTATCCGATCCGTCCATTTAGGCACAATCTTTCTGGAAATCAATTTGAAAAAAAAAAAAAAATGTTAGAAGTCGTAGTATAACCAAAACAAGGTGGTTTCGTGGCGTAAAACCGCTCTTAGGTGTGTCCACTAAAAACTCACCTTTTCTTTGAGTTGTGTTTAACCTCCTCGACGTCCTCGCTCGGTGGACTTCCTTTGGCGCACTTTGGGGGGACTCGTGACGGTTATCGCTCGATTCTTTGTCTCAGACTTGGAAGTTGGTTCGTTACAATTTAGAATCTGCAGAGCTTTTTCATAAGATGATAGTATTATGCGCAATCGCAAATCCCTTGTATCGTGAGAATATGGTGTTCTCAAATCTTCCTTCAATCTTCTTGCTACCTCCATTCCTGAAGTACAGTGTGAGCTATGAACATGAACAAGATTTGAAATTTCAAATAGATTCTTTTTGTGGGTTGAGTGGTATGTTTACAAAAGCAAAAACTAAAATCTATAATGATGAGTTATTTTTGAAATTTCAAATATTAATAGATTCTTTTGAAATTTTAAGAAATCTGCATTCGATGTCATTACAAAAGCAAAAACTAAAATCTATAATGAACAAAAAGATAATAACAAAGAGAGGTGAAGAAATTATTAGTACACGATGCTTTCTTGTTCTTATAAGCTTCTTTGAAATCGACAACCTCTCACCACCTTTGAAATCGACAACCTCTCACCACCTTGCTGAAACCACAAATCATCGCATAAACAAAAACACATCACAAAAAGAGGATTTTGATTACAATTAAAATTAGGGTTTAGAACAATAAAAGAGGATATTTACATCTTGGATATTTACAATCAAAACTACAAACGAACAAACGACGCTGCAGAGATGAGATTTACGAACGAAATACGGCGGAGATGCGAGGTGAAAGCGGTGGAGAAACAAGTGGAGGTGAAATGGTGGAGGCGCAAAGGAGAGGGAGAGTGGAAGAGGAGAACGTGTTTGTCACGTGGAGAGGTGGAGCTCGATTAGCGATGGAGGAGGAAGAGGAGGAGGCGGAGGAGGGTGGAGGGTGGAGGTCGGAGGAGGAGGCGAGGTGGTGGAGGCGGATGAGGAGAGTGAACCGAGGAAGAGTGTGTTTTGATGTTTTGAGTTTTTAGGAGAGAAAGCGTTCGATTTTTAGGGATCGTGGGAGTTTTATTTTGATCATTCGTTTGCCACGGACTTGCCACGGCATCTCCGTCGCAAATTTTTGTCCTTTCACAAGTCCGTGGCAAACCCGTGGCAAACACCAATGGAAATTTCGCGCTCTTACTTTTTACACATGCCGTCGCAAATCCGTGGCAAATTAGCGACGGCCAGTCTTCCGTGGCAAACTTTGGTGGCAATGCAAGCTTATTCTTGTAGTGATATGTGTTATGAAGTGTAAAGGAGAGTTAGGAACTGATTATGTGACAAATTTACACTTTTGGTTCTCTCTTGTTATTCTTAATTTGTTTGTTCAGTGCTACAGCATTTGACGTTATAACGTTTGCGCCATGCGTGAGCAAGAGAGAGAAAAGCAAAAAGCACAATTTTGGAGCTCATACTTTATGTCATTTCAGCCCATATTTAAAGGATATTTTTGCTGCTAAAGTCACCAATCAAAAGGCTTTATAGAGACATTTGTCCACTTGCATGTGGAGGGTACTTTTGGTTGGTGGCTTGTCAAATCACTTTTTGAGCAAGTTGGCTTTATCTTTTGGAAAGGGTCTTCTTCTCCAACACACTTCATACTTGCTGGTCCAGTTGGAGGGAGTTTTTAACACATTCTCCTCTCCATTTTCGTTTAAGCTAACTCACAAAAACGCAAAGTAAAAATTCTGCACTTCAATGTTGCGAAGCAACGTTATAACGTCACGGGACATATTTGTGCAAAGGAGTTTGAGTAGTGTAACTTCTATGCTATTCTCCTTCTTTTGTATTTTCAGTTATATTTGTGCAATGTTGATATTTATCATGAGCTAAGCTTTTTGTAGTTGGATGCTTTTAACTTTGTAATGACTTTTTAGTAGTTTTAATGTAATGTTTTGATGTTTCATTTTAATCCTTGTGTGAAACTTCTTTGAAACTAATTTTAGAACTGATCAACTAATTATAAGTACATTTGTAAATCCAGAAATGGTTTACAATTCGAACTCAAGGATTAATATGAGTAAGTGGTTGTTGGCTAAATGGAGGTGGAGAATATTAAACAGAGATAATACACAACTATGGAGAAGGGTGATAGATGCACGGTATGGTTTGGAGAGACCATGGTTCGGAGTACGTATGCCTTCAAATGTGGCGAGGAAATCTTTGCTATGGTGGAGAGATTTGGCACTACTTGGGGATGACACAATGATGGGATTGGGATGGTTTCATAATGTAGCGAAAAAAAGAATAGGCAGCAGATGATTGTGAAGTTACTCGAAAGATATATGGGCTGGCCGAAATCATTTGCTTCACTATTCCCTGCGGTATTGGAAGCATGTGGAGGAGAGGATGCTCTTGTAGGAGAGATGGGCCATTGGAGTGGTTCGGTGTGGTCCGGGAGCGGTTGGTTTGAGCTGACTTACGCTATAGATCTTGAAAATCTTTGAATTGATTGACATTTTGCAGGGAATTAATTTATGCAGGGATGTGGAAGATAGGTGGATTTGGACGCTTGATGCAGCTCGTGGATTCACCGTAAAATCATGTTACAGCTGGCTCTGCAATCAGCTGCATACCAAGCTGCTGTTAGTGGATGACCCGATAGTGTTGGCATGTAAATCGTTGTGGAAGAGTGATATTCCATCGAAGGTGTTGGTGTTTTGTTGGAGACTGCTGCTGGATAAATTACCGACGAGAGAAAATTTGCAAAAACGTGGTGTGATAACATCTCCTTATGAGGTGGGATGCGTCTTCTGCTCCCAATCGGTTGAAACAGCAGATCACTTTGCTTCTTGCAGCTGTTGTTGGGTCAAAAAGGTATGGAATAATGTGCTTAATTGGTTGAATGTGGAAGAATTTAATTATAATGGGAGGCTACTGATGTTTAAAGAAGTGGGTGGTTTGGTTAAAGGGAGGAAGGCAGCAAGTATGCAGCATCTGTTTTGGGCTGCTACAGTATGGCAGTTATGGATGATGCAGAACAAAGTCATTTTTCAAGGCGTTGTAGCAAATTTTAATTCAGTTGTAACGTCCATAAATCTTGTATCATGGGGATGGTTATATCTAGAAGTGGGAGAATTAGTGGGTATACTTTTTCGGACTGGTTTAATAACCCACTAGGATGTATTTCTTCTTTGTAAGCATCTAGACACTTTGTTGAGGTACTCTTTTTTCCTACCTGAGTCTTTTTCCCAAAGGGTTTTGGCTCAGGGAGGTTTTAATAAGGCCCTTCCCCTTTCCTTACTATATGTTTTGTATGGGTTGGTGCACCCCTAGTGCCCCCATCAATACATCTTTTGCTTATCTAAAAAAAGGACACTTAGAACAATTCATGCTTAAACCTAGGCATAGAAAAGCATAGTTCATAGGGTGAATCTTTGTGGGAGCTTAATAAGCGGGGGTGAACTTATTTAAAACTTATACATAAGAGTCTTGTAACGAAACCCTGACGTCAGTGACCGAAAGACACACATCAAACGCTACAGCACCCAACGCTATAACGTCTAACAGATCATTAAATTGTTTTAAAGGATATACATAGTGAAAAGCATTCCAGCTACTCTATTCTGAATTTCTACTTATCATCTATCTTTACATGCTTATTTACATTTATGTTATTCACAATACTTGTTGACAACTTGTTATTGTTATTTGTGATACTCACTAGCTAAATTACTAATTTAAATATAGAAGTAAACTCAACAATCCTTGTGGGAACGATATTTACTTATCATTGTATTACTTGTTGCGATTGTGTGTACTTGCACATCACCTTTTCGCACAACACCGAGCTAGGCTTTGCATGGTCTGGGCCTGCCCTACATTGAGAACGTTAGGTCTGAGCCTGGCTTGGCCTGTTGTAGGCCCGTTTTTTAGGCCTAGCCTAGCCTTTTTGAAAGCCTGACAAGGTCTAAAAGTCTGTTTAAAAGCCTATTTGAATATTTTTTTAAGAAGACCTACAACATTTAAATGGTATAAGCCATTTAACTAGACTAACAAGCTAATAGGTCAATGAGATTAAGTTCTAATTGAGATCTAACAAAACATTTTAGGGAAATATCTTTATATGACATCTTATTTAAATTCAATTTTTTAATAATAACTTCAACTATGTCAAATATTGATGTAGGTTAATATGTTTAAAGTAACAAAAAATGTTAGCAAACTTATGACTTAACATAAAGTATCGAATTCAATACAAAATAATATTAGTAAATAAAAATATTAGTTATATTTATTTAAATAGGCATAAAAGACTTTTTCGATGGCATATGGCCTGGTCTATTTAGCTAAATAGGCTATTAAAAAAGTCTTGACATTATCTGTTTTAAAAAAGTCCGGCTTTGGGCCGTGGGCTTGTCGTCGAGGTGGGGCCGTAACCCTGTGTAGACAGGTCCGGCATTTCCCACCCCTACCAGTAAAGACACGGGCATACCCTAAGTCCCTAAGAGGGTATAGCCCAGATGCCTCAACAAAGCCTATAATGCGTGGATGGGGGATCTAGTTTTGGGTTTCACCACCTGTGTGAAATTATTTTCAGCTGCTTACGATCCTGCATTGACAAATGGTTTCCGTTACTCAAACATTTTAAACCAAAAAACAAAAAAAGAATAACAATAAATATTAAAAAAATTATGAGCATTAACTTACCAAGCCATCCCAGATGGATTTAGCAAAGTGTGAGCCGTAAGTCGGCAAGGCCCGACTGTCCTCCGCATGCCGGAGTGCAGGATGTAGATGTAGTTGATGTGGAGGGCTCATCAGCGAGAGTGTCAGCAAGAGCATGAGCAGCCTATTAAGGATCATCACCAGCAAGATCAGTGGCAGGATGAGCAACATCGCGCTCAATATTAGACCTAATATACCTTAAGAAGGTTGAAGAAGCCAGAGGAAAAGGCAAGGAAGACATAGTTCCTGGAAAAGCTCCTTTCACCAAGTCCCCTTTTCGAAGGAAACAACAGGTTCATCAGGGACAAAGGATCTATGTTCCACCTTACAAGGTCCCTAAGAACAAGTGGATAAGAGGCATTAATCGTCCTACATCCAAATAATCGGTGAATGATAAGAACCAGAAGTCTAGTAATGTTTATTTAAAGAGCGAGAGTTCAAATGCGGATTATGCTCAAAACCAAAACTATGGTTTTGAAAACCCAGGAATGACTAGGACCCATATAAGGAAAATCCACATAATGCAAAAGGATTCTTATGAGGCAAGGCAGCGCCCAAAAGTTACCATCAAATAGAGAGGAGACAATAGTGTTACTTATCAGAATGCGGAAGGCATTAAAAAAGTCAAAATTTCGAAATGATAATAAGAAATGACTGGAGTATGATGATGAGGATTATCTCATGATAGATGTATTTGACTCTGGCTTTGATGATGATTTACATGACATCTGCGCAGTGGTGTTTATTTTCCCCACTGAATATGCTGAAAGAGTATTGGGAATTGAAGAGCTCGAAGACTATTTTGAGAAGGCAACGAAATTCAAAGGGGAGGCTCTTGTGTTAGTTGGATGTATGCCTACGTCCTCTATAATTCCAAGGCTAGACCCCCAAATTTGGAAATTTGCAATCTTTGAAGCCCCATCTGATTGTACGAAAACTCACCTAAACCCTTGATTTATACAAATACAGATTGATGGTTGTATATCTTGTTAAATAAAGTACTCATTGATGGTGGGTCAACAGATAATTTAGTGACTAGGGGAGTAATGTAAATGCTTAGAAAGACAGATGAGGAAAGGTTTTTTTCTTCGTTGAAGCGAAGGTCATAGGAGCTAAGATGAATAATATCATAGATACCTTGTTGCTTCCATTGTCTTCCCTTCGCTTTGGTGACACAGTTCAGCTAGTTGCGGAAAATATTGTTTGAGGAAGAAGGATTGCCTTTAAAGACCATGTTAAGATCAAGAGGAAATTGATCTTCAAGTCCTTCTTTGGTCCCCACACTACAAGAAAAATTGATTTGCCACGGACATTTTTCGTGGCAAATGTACAAATTTCGTAAGCAAAACAACATTTGCCACGGATTTCTGCCTGGACCAAAAATGGTGGCAAAAACGCCGTCGCAAATCGTTTGCCACAGACTTTTCCGTGGCAAAATTTTTCCGTCATAAATCCGTGGCAAATTTTTAAAATCGCAAATGCGTGGCAAATTTCTCCGTCATAAATCGTGGCAAATTTTTTTAAAAAAATTAAAAAAATAAATAACTTTTGACTAGAAAGGATCAAAGGTAACTTTTGCGTTTGGTTGAAGAAATTACATTGAGTGTTATATCAAACTATTTGTCCTAATAAAACATTTAAAACATAAACTACTTCACTTCAAACTCAATTACAATCAAATCAATTTGACAAAATCAATTACAATCGAATCATGTTTATCAAAAGCTCATCCCAAATTACACACACATAATTAACTAAGCTAGCGAGAAAGAGCTCGAGAATCAAAAGAAATCACACATAAGCAAGTATCCTCAACCAACTAGCTATGCAAACAAAACATAAAACAATAAACTCAGTTCATGAAAGAATCATTCAACTAGAACCAATTCATGGCAAAACATAAACACAGTTTATTCATACACTTGCACAATGCAAATTCCTTCAATTAATCCACAAGCTCCTTCCCAATGCAAATTCCTTCAATGAAGACATTGTCCCTGAGCAGAGTGCACTGGAAAGATCAAATCATAAATTCATAAGAAGAGGAAACAGCAGAATGAATGGGCCATCCTCGGGGAAAATAAGAGGGATTTTTGGGGTATCTGCATAAGAAAGCTGAGAACCCAAGAAAGCATGATTGATCCCATCACGAACAAAAGTTTCAATAGAATTACCTTCTTGAGAGCCTTGAGAAAAGTTTTCAGCAAGTGGCTTTGTGGCATTGGAGGAACTGCCATCAAGATTGGAACTCTTAAGATTTTGGGTGGTTGAAGAATAATCCATTTGAACAAAGATTTAAAAACAAGGTGTTAAACGCATAAAATCTTTGAAGTAATGAACGGAGAAAAGATTTAAGAAGCAAGTGTATCTTTAAACGCACAAATTTTACTGAAAACAGACGTAGTACATCTTCTAGAATTTTGCGTGATTTGTTCAAGGAATCATGTATTTATAAGGTTGAAGTTTTTAGCCGTTTGGGAAGAATTGATGGCATTCAGGGTTGGTTAACGCAATTATTGGAAATGGCGCTGGAAATGAGGAGTGTCACGCGCGCGATTGAAGTGACTAGCAATGACTACCTTTCATTACAAGGAGTGACATTTTCGGCTAAGTTCATGCTGTAAAAAAACTATTTAAAATGTTTACTCTCTACACTTTCAAGACCAAACATTTGGGGGCATACATACAATTGAATTTGAATTTGAAATTTTTGCTGGACACGTCAACAAGCCTTTAACGCAGAACTTGAAGGATGGTACAAGGAAAGGGAACTCGAATGACGCCACAATTCGAGTTATGCTTGCGGGTTTGGAAGGTGTTTTTCAAAGTGGAAATTCGAAGACTAGTGCAAGGTGTGCAAAAGCATAAGAGCAATTGTGGCAGTTTCTTTAGTAATCATTAAAATGAAAAGACGGGTGTAAAGCATCCAAGGGCCAAAGGACACATGGCAATAATCATCAGCTATCAATAGTTAGCCTTTAGATTAGATTAGTTTTGAATGGAAATAAGTTAGCTTCTACTTGTAAAATCTATAGATTGTGGTGAACAATGTATGTTTGAGCCAATCTTTTATGTATTCAAACCTTTACCTTTATGAAATCATTTTGATTTGACAATTGAGTGTATCGCTCTTGTCCTTTTTATTCAATTTTCTACTTTATTTATCTTATCACTCTTTACACTCATACTTAAAGGATTGTGATATTCTTTCCTCACAAGGATTGATTTCGATGATTTGTTGAAGTTATTTGACTTTATAAAGACTTCGAAACCCATTTGTATAAAATTACTTGAGGAATTCATGATGTTCAAACCCTTTGGGCCTTGATTCTTGTGTCTTGTTCAAGTTCTTTTACACTTGCACTTTTGAAACTTAAGTTCGAATCTCAATTGCGTTATTGATCTTGAGGCATTGACTCGATTGGTAGCATAATTGGATTCCTTTGAAAACCACTTTACTCTTTGAAAACACATTAAATTTGAGGTTGGTGCGTAAACTTGTCAACTGGGTGAACCCATGATCTAATTCGAGTGCTCTTATTTTATCTCTTTCGAATTCATTTGTTTGGCAGCGAAGTAAACAAATTTTACCGAAAACAGACGTAGTACATCTTCTAGAATTTTGCTCCAACCGGAATTCTCAATAATTTGAATGAGGTTGAGTTTATACAAGATGATAAAAATTGTTATGCCACTTGGATCATATGATCCCCAAATCCACTCCAAATAAATTACTTTAGGGTTTTTTCTTTTGGACCCCCACCCATTCCTCTAACACCCCCACCCACCGTGTGAAAATACCAAAATACCCCTGACTGTTTACAAAATCACCATTTCTTCACATAATTGGTCATACCTACGTTTGACCACCTTCACTCGCATATACGCCAGAGAGACGTATATACGATCAGGGGTATTTATAATTTTGAAAAAATACGTAAATTGACTTCAAAAAATAAGAAATGCTGGCCGAAGGCGCGAAATAGGGACCTCGAGTTTGCAAACAACACACCTATCCATCCCGCCAACAAAGTTTTTATTATTATTATTGTTCATTTAATTTTATATAAGCTAAATAGGTATATAAAATATATGTGTATATATAATAAATTTTTAAAAAATTGGGAGGGGGGGGGGGGTACTAAGAAGATCCAATAAAACCCAAAAATAAGCTGGAGACATATATAAGTTAAATTTTGAAAGGAAAATTTGATAACTTATTTGGGTTTTTTTTCGCACCCCCTCCTTCTCCCCTACACTCCCATAACCCAATAAAACCCAAAAATACCCCTGTTTTAAAAAAAAATTAAAAATTTTGGAATTAAAATGGGGTATTTCGGATTTAGCTTGTAAATCCGAAATACCCCCTATTTTGAACCGGAATTACCTTTTTTAGAGGTAATTCCGAAATTTTTAATATTTTTTTTTAAAAAGTTTGTATATTAAATTAAGATTTAAACGCGTTTTATTTTTAAAATACGATACAAACGATTTACGATTTAAATAACAATACGTCAATCAGGGCACAATCACAAACAGAGAAAATGGTGTCCATTTCGAGAGTCCAAACCTCATTTTATGCAGGCTTAACGACGACATCACCTTTGAAGCTCTGAAAGAAAAAATAACAACGAAGGTGTAGCTGGAGGGTGACGAGCAAGAAGTCACCCGGATCATTTATCGCTACCCCACTATAGGCGATAATAATCGTGTTCAGTGGTCCACCAAGGATGTGAAGAACAACGATGACGTTCGAGTAATGATGGACCGTTTTGACATATATCAGATGCGGAGTCCTATTCAGCTGTATGTCGAAACCAGAAGGACCGTTGCTGAGGTCCTTCAACGTCTCCAACCACCATCTCACAAATTTCTACCGTCTTTTCATTTTCTTTGTTGCTGTGTTTTGTTGTTTCCGTTCAGAACTTTCATGTAGTATTTCGTTTCGTCATCAAAAACGCGTCTTTAATTAATTTTAATTTGTTTTTAATTAATTTTATTTTTTTTTCGCAAATACCGTAAAAACCACGTAAATCCGGTAGGGGGTTTGTGGTTTTTAGGAATTCTACAAAAAGCGAGGTAATTAGGTTCACAAAATGTGAATGTGAACAGGAATTACCTCTTTTTTAAGTCGAGAAACCACAAAACCCTACCGGATTTACCTCTTCTCTAAGGTAATTCCGAAATTTTCACTATTACTGGGACTATTTTTGTCCAAAACAGTATTTATGGGAGTGGGAGTGATAATGAGGGGGGTGTAAAAAAAAGCCCAACTTATTTTTCTTAAATGAAATTTTAATAAGTTAGTAAGTAACATGTAGTACATGGTATTAAGTATGAACTATGAATGCATCAAAGTTAAGTAACGGGCGAAAGTTGTGGGGGTCGTGATGAATGCAGCGAAAGGTGCAGTGTACGTGCAAATGACTGGTCTCTGTAATTTGTAAGCTTGCATTTGACCATAACTTGAGATGTGAGACTCATAAAGATTCACCCTTCCTTTGAGCCTGCCATGACTCTGTACATTCATGTCTGAACAGTGAACAATCACAATCTCCGTTTTGTTCGAAAACGACACTATATACTCCCCTCTCTCTCCACTACACATATAGTATATTTCTACTGTGTTATATTTCAATTTTCACATGCACATTCAAATCAATTATTTATATTTCCTATTAATTGTATAATTGATGATTCATCTTCTGCATCATGTACATATATAATAATTATATAATCTTAGATTCTGTGTTACTGTGTCACCCACCTCGATCACCTTGAATTTCTCTTTACCCATGCCGATCTCTTTAACACACTGACCACGCATAGTAGAATTACTGTTGAGTTGAGTCAGAATAATTTTCTTAAAAGAGAAATAACTATAGCCACATGCACTTCTTTTTTTTTATTTATTTCAAATACTATTTATATTTATGCAAGGCTTATTCAATTTTGGCTTTTTTTTTCACCCCCTCCTTCTCTCCTACACCCCCATAACCTTATTAAACCCAAAAATATCCATGTTTTTTAAAAAAAAAATTAAAAATTTTAGAATTATCTCTAAAAAAAGGTAAATTCGGTTCAAAAAAGGGGTATTTCGGATTTACCTTGTAAATCCGAAATGGAATTTGTCCGAAATACCCCCTTTTTTAAACCGGATTTACCTTTTTTAGAGGTAATTCCGAAATTTTTAATTTTTTTTAAAAAGTTTGTATATTAAATTAAGATTTACACGCGTTTTATTTTTAAAATACGATACGAACGATTTACGATTTAAATAACAATACGTCAAAATATATAAAATGCCCAACATAAAATAGGAGTACAAATACAACTATGGGTCCAAAATGTATAAAAATGACTGAAAATAACGACGTGAAGTAGCAGGTTAACGGTCGACATCTAGGGCATCCTGGACCAATGCAGCTGCTCTCTGAACCCTCTCCTCTAAAGTCTCTGGGACAACGGGCTCCTCATCTGCAACTGGCTTTGGCTGTGGCTCGCGGCAGAGTAAGGCGCACACAGTTACTACCGTGTACCAAGGTAGGTATCAGGATCGCACTCGCCGTGGTAGGCTGCCTCTCTACCACCCCACCAAAAAGTTCGCGCCCGAATCTGATACATCAGCAGCCCCCGTATGATCCTGTCCGAAGATGGAGCATTACCCAAAATGGGTGGAGAGAAGGATCGTGCATGCTGAATCGCCAACGCGCACCCATCGGCATGTAGGAACCAGGGTCATCGCCCCAAATCAACCAGCCCTCTATAACCGGATATGTTCGACAAAGGAACACTCTGCCTGTGGTCTGCATAAGGGGTGAGGATGACATCCTCCAACTGCAAGTTATCGATCCGCTCCCTAAAGTCCACCAACTTTATTTTATCCAACTTCTTGTTCCCCCAGCTGGTGGCACGTGGCTGATGCGTCCTAGCAAACACTTTCTGACCAATGATGGTGGGAAAATGCTCGTATATCCAGCACTGAAAATAAATAATTAAATTAATAAATAACCAATTATTAACATAAGAGTAATTTAATTAAAAGCTTAAATTTAAAAAATAAATACTTGATTACCTGGAGCAGTGTCGCGTATCCACCAAACTGCTTGGTCGTATAAAAGACTGCTTTCGTCAACTGAGTGTAGAGGTTGTGGATATCTTGTGTTGCAGGTTAAGTTTTGATGATGAAGTAATCTAAGACAAAGTGACAAATGGAATTCCAAGGCACAACCAACCTAAGAAGTAAGTCCGTGTTAAGGGTAATTGCTAGGAAGTTGGGTCGTGTCTTAGGAATAAATGTAAACCGCTTTTGAGGATCGGCTCAAACCTCTCAACACACAAACACTCACACAATGAACCTAACTTATGTCTTCAATTGATAAAAGCATGTTAAATAGGTTAGGCACTTGTTTTTAAAGGAATAGATTCATGGCTTAGTGTTTTAAAAGATATTGTTTTTGAAGTGAAGAATCGATTCTTGATTTGGTATTTTAAAGCTTGAAATCGATTTCACTCTCATTAGTTAAGCCAAAAATCGATTTCCATTCATATTGTTTAAAGCACCAAATCGATTTCTCACCTATATATTAAGGAAGAAAATCGATTTGCAACCTATTTTCTAAAGAGGAAAATCGATTTCCTACTTGCTTCTCTTGTTTCTCTAAAGCTAACAATCGATTGTCTACTTACCTTTTTAAACCACTAAATCGATTTGTTGATTGCCTTATTAAAGCTCAAAATCGATTTGTATCTTTCCTTCCTAGTCTTTAGGAACTTGATTTTATAAAACAATCGATTATCTACTTCCTTTATTGAAGCACAAAATCGATTCCTCACTTGTTCCCACAAGCAAGAAATCGATTTTCTACCTATTATTCTAGGAGCAAGAAATCGATTTCTATGTTATGTTTTCCAAGCAACTAATCGATTTGTCACTTACTACAATAGAGTTAAAAATTGCTTCAACGGTTATATTTTTACAAACTCTATAAATAGAGACTTAGGGCTTCACAGATAAGCACAACCTACAATTCTAAAAACTTGAGAACACACCCTATCACACTTTGTCACACTTGCTCTTCTTTGTTTCTATCAATTTGAGCTGATCTCTCTCTCGAGGGTTAGGTTGGGAAGCTTCAATTTGTTGTATTCACCTACTTTAGAGGTATTTCTATTTCATGTAATTTGTTCAATTTTCTGTAATTGGTTATACTAGAGAGTGGGGAATCTCTCTAGGGTTTTGATTGCAACAAGGGTGGGGTATCTCTTGTTTGTAAATTGGTTGTACTAGAGAGTGGGGGTATCTCTCTAGGGTTTTTGATTGTAACAAGGGTGGGGTATCTCTTGTTTGTCAATTGTAATTGTTTTGAGGGCTCTTGCACAAAGGTGGGGATCCTAAGTGTGAAGAGTGCACGAGTTTTGTAAGGGTTTGAAAGCACCCGTTTTAAGCTTTGTTTTGATAGTGAAAATCTCACAAAGGGTTTGTGAGAATTTGGAGTAGGTCACTAGGAGGTGGTTTGAACCAAGTATAAATCTCTGTGTTATTTATTGTTTTTGTTTTTAATTCGTTCATTCCATAAACTCGCGTGAAAATTAATCTAAGTCATTTAAAAAGGGAAAAGTTTTTAAAGTCTCAATTCACCCCCCCTCTTGA
Organism: Oxytropis ochrocephala; assembly: GCA_020916435.1. Lineage (NCBI taxonomy): Eukaryota > Viridiplantae > Streptophyta > Magnoliopsida > Fabales > Fabaceae > Oxytropis > Oxytropis ochrocephala. The sequence goes on along the minus strand of CM037094.1, from coordinate 21,292,241 downwards.
GATGAAGCCACTTGGTAACAAGTGGTATCGAGCTAGACTCTTGTTTAAAGGGCCTAGCGACTTCAAGAGAAATGGCTTCGAGTTGGTGTACGCAGAGAGGTGCATCTCTTACCCGTCCTCAGGGATTCAACGGGAAAGATTATGCATATTGGAAAGAAAGAATGAGAATATTCATAGAAGGGTAGATATAGATGTATGGGATCTTTGTGGAAAATGGACCTTTTGTTCCCACTCACATGGTTAATGGCGCACTCACTATCAAAGAAAGAAATGAATGGACGGATAATGATAAAAGAAAAGTTCAACATAATCTCCGTGCCAAGAACATCATCACTTCCGCACTCGGCCCAGATGAGTTCTTGATATCAAAGCGCAAAACCGCTCAAGAAATGTGGGACAATCTTCAAGTCACTCATGAAGGTACTAGTGAGGTAAAAGAGCAAGAACAAACACTCTTATCCGAGAATATGAACTATTGAGAATGAATCAAGGAGAAACTATACAAGAAATGCAAAAGAGGTTCACCCACATAGTGAATCAACTGGGCTCATTAGGAAAATCATTTCTGCCAGAAGACTTGATCAACAAAGTCACGAGATGTCTAAGCAGGAATGGCAACCAAAAGTAAGCTGCTATAATTTGAATCAAGAAATTTAGCTACTATGTCACTTGCCACTCTTTTTGGGAAACTACAAGAGCACGAGTTAGAGCTCGCTCGCTCGTCTAGCGAGAACATGAAGAAAAAGAAAACAAAAGAAAAGCTTAGCTCTCAAGGCTTCAGTCAAATTCATCGGATGATAGTGATGATTCGGAAAATGAAGATGATGAAGGCGAGGAGAATATGGAGCTAATGGTTAGAAAATTCATAAAGTTCATGAGAAGGAAAAGCTTCCCCAAGAAGAATTCTTCACCCAAAAGAGTCTCAACCAAGGAAAACTTCTCAAGTCCTCCAACTTGCTACGAATGTGGCAAATCCGGACACGTGAAGATGGAGTGTCCAAACTTACAAAGAAAACTGTCAAAGTTTAAGAAAAAGGGATCCAAAGGAAACAAGGGTAGAAAAGTCTGCATAGCATGGGAAGACAATAACATGGACTCATCAGATGACTCAGAAAGTGAAGAAGCTCAAATTGCTCTCATGGCCGGCCACCACGGCGGTGAAAATGGCGAGGTAGATTCTAACTCGAAACTTCACAAAATGCATATGATGAATTACATGAAGCATTTCTTGAATTGCATAATGATTCTTTAAAATTAGCTAAAGCATTAACCCAATCAAAGAAAACTGTTGCTCATCTTCAAAACGAAGTTATTGTTTTAACTAAGGAAAAATTAGAACTTAGAAATGAAAATTATAGTCTTAGTTGCTTTAAAGAAAATTATGTATGTGATAAGTGTGCTGAATATGAAAAGAAAATTCATGAGCTTGAATGGACAATAGGAAAAATGTCCAACATACACCATGTGCATCCTAGGTCTCCAATAAATAATTTCGTCAATAGACATGTGCATTATAGACCTAAGTTCACTACTAGTCCATATATTAGATGTTATTACTGTGCCAGACTAGGACATATTGCATCTGTGTGCATGGCTAGAAGAAGACAAGTTGTGAAAAAGGTGTGGGTTCCCAAAGGGACTCTACCAAGTACTAACCCACAAGGACCCAAAGAACTTTGGGTACCAAAATTTGCAACTTGATCTTATTGCAGGTATGCTTCAAGGTATGGGGGAAAATCAATACCTTGATAGCAAATGCTCAAAGAACATGACTGAAGATATGACAAAGCTCTTAAATACTCACCCCCAGAAAAAGTGGTCATGTGACTTGTGATAACAGCAAAAGAGGAAGAATCCTCGGTGATTAAGATTGGTAAAAAGTTATCCACCTCTATTGACACTGTGCTTTATGTAGAATATCTTAAGCATAAGTTACTGAGCATTAGACAAATATGTGATTATCATTGTTTGATTTTGATTTATGCTCCATGAGGACAAAATCGGTAAGCAAGTTAGAATAATAGGAAACAGAGTAAATAACAAGCAATTAATCTATCAAAGAGCCCGGTTCAATGTTTTAGAAATAAGCATATAGATATTAGACATCTTTTTCATAGAGATCATGTTCAACAAGGTGATTGTTAGTTTGTGTATTAAAAAAAAAAAAAAAACTACCTATATTTTTCTAAAACCATTGCAAAAAGAAATTTTCCTTTTCATTCGAAGAAAACTTGGAGTCATTAATTTATCATTTATATGAATGAAATATGAATTGTTGATTCAATTATGTTTGGCTATCTTGTGTTGAAACCCGACTCTCATGTCATTTTGTGGTTTATGCCTATCTTTTTTAAAATGCAATGGACTCACTTTATTACTATTAGTTTGTGTTTTCGACTCACCAACTAAGTTTTGCATTAACCTTTTGATCATGACAAAAGGGGAGAAATATAGGATGGTCACTTTGCATTTAGATAGGGGGAGCATCAAGTAAGGGGGAGTCTAGATACATATCTTGAATATTAGCGCATTGTTTTTTTTTGCTTGATGAACTAACCTCCCACCTAAGATTAATTAAAATTTTGTCATCATCAAAAAGGGGGAGAATGTGGATATCTTGTGTTGCAGGTTAAGTTTTGATGATGAAGTAATCTAAGACAAAGTGACAAATGGAATTCCAAGGCACAACCAACCTAAGAAGTAAGTCCGTGTTAAGGGTAATTGCTAGGAAGTTGGGTCGTGTCTTACGAATAAATGTAAACCGCTTTTGAGGATCGGCTCAAACCTCTCAACACACAAACACTCACACAATGAACCTAACTTATGTCTTCAATTGATAAAAGCATGTTAAATAGGTTAGGCACTTGTTTTTAAAGGAATAGATTCATGGCTTAGTGTTTTAAAAGATATTGTTTTTGAAGTGAAGAATCGATTCTTGATTTGGTATTTTAAAGCTTGAAATCGATTTCACTCTCATTAGTTAAGCCAAAAATCGATTTCCATTCATATTGTTTAAAGCACCAAATCGATTTCTCACCTATATATTAAGGAAGAAAATCGATTTGCAACCTATTTTCTAAAGAGGAAAATCGATTTCCTACTTGCTTCTCTTGTTTCTCTAAAGCTAACAATCGATTGTCTACTTACCTTTTTAAACCACTAAATCGATTTGTTGATTGCCTTATTAAAGCTCAAAATCGATTTGTATCTTTCCTTCCTAGTCTTTAGGAACTTGATTTTATAAAACAATCGATTATCTACTTCCTTTATTGAAGCACAAAATCGATTCCTCACTTGTTCCCACAAGCAAGAAATCGATTTTCTACCTATTATACTAGGAGCAAGAAATCGATTTCTATGTTATGTTTTCCAAGCAACTAATCGATTTGTCACTTACTACAATAGAGTTAAAAATTGCTTCAACGGTTATATTTTTACAAACTCTATAAATAGAGACTTAGGGCTTCACAGATAAGCACAACCTACAATTCTAAAACGCAGAACACACCCTATCACACTGTCACACTTGCTCTTCACTGTTCTATCAATTTGAGCTGATCTCTCTCAAGGGTTAGGTTGGGAAGCTTCAATTTGTTGTATTCACCTACTTTAGAGGTATTTCTATTTCATGTAATTTGTTCAATTTCTGTAATTGGTTATACTAGAGAGTGGGAATCTCTCTAGGGTTTTGATTGCAACAAAGGTGGGGTATCTCTTGTTTGTAAATTGGTTGTACTAGAGAGTGGGGGTATCTCTCTAGGGTTTTTGATTGTAACAAGGGTGGGGTATCTCTTGTTTGTCAATTGTAATTGTTTTGAGGGCTCTTGCACAAAGGTGGGGGATCCTAAGTGTGAAGAGTGCCTGAGTTTTGTAAGGGTTTGAAAGCACCCGTTTTAAGCTTTGTTTTGATAGTGAAAATCTCACAAAGGGTTTGTGAGGACTGGAGTAGGTCACTAGGAGGTGGCTGAACCAGTATAAATCTCTGTGTTATTTCTTGTTTTTGTTTCTAATTTGTTCATTCCATAAACTCTGCAAAAATTAATCTAAGTCATTTAAAAGGGAAAAGTTTTAAAGTCTCAATTCACCCCCCCTCTTGGATCAAGCCACTTGTAACAGAGGTAATCGAGAGCAGCTATACCCCAAGACCACTGGCCACACTGCTGAAGATTCTGAAGCAGATACATCCACCACTGGCAGTAAATGGTGACTCTTGTCGGCCAGAATGGTGGTGCCTAACAAGAAGAGCATGTAGCACCGTGCAGCCTAGTCATAAGCACCACGTGCCATGTTCTCCCTGTAAAAGTCCTCTACAAAGGCGATCCCCAAATATTGCCCCTGTTTTCCTTAAGCTCCTCGATGACACTAGCTTCGATGCATGCCCAAAGAGTCGGGCGACCAACCGAAGAGCCTCAACAGAATCAAAATCGGGCTGTGGTCCAATGGGGTGCCTCCCGTGGCAAGTGGAGCGGCACGGCCACATCGTCGGTGGTGTGATCATCTCCCAAAGGGCATGTGGAATGAGCGAGGTCTCAGGATGCCACCTCCACAAAAGCGAGATATCAACTCATGGTTGATCGCCCTGCAGGTGTGATGTCCAACTCAAAAGCTTAGCCTCGCGCGCAACGGTGGGCTACCTGTGGGTGGTGCTCGGCAGGTCTAACTTTAGGAAACTTCTGGACGCGAGATACAACCTTTAGTTTCCGAGGTGAAAAAATTAAAATTAAACCATACGTTATTAAAAATAAGTAATTAATTGTTGTTAAGTAAAAATTAAAATAAAGAATTAAATTATTACCTCGCCTCTATCTATCCGGGGCCAGCGCAAAGTGCGTATCGGTGTAACAATAATGGTGGGTGATCCACAGCTGCGGCAGGCTGAACCTCCTCCTCCTGAACCTCCTCCTCCTCCTCCTGATGTTGACCCTCATCCTCCTGCTCCTCCCAAGCCTCCCAACCGTGAGCAAGAATGTCATGATACAGCTCTGGGTGCTCTTGTTGGTGCCGCGTATGGTACTCATAATCTAGGTGGTCACGGTAGGGCTGTTCATACCGGGGCTAAGGCTGAGGCTCAGGCTCAAGCATCTCTACCACTTTGGCGCGGGCTCTCTGGCGCATCTGACGCTCAGAAGCATGTCCAGCAGCTCTAAGCATCTGTAGAGTGTCCGGAGAAGGAGTAGCACTCCTACCGGAGGATATCTTGCTATCTGCTGGACTCCCAACATGTTGTGCTCGCTGTCGTCCATTTGCGAGTCTTTGCTCCCGAAGACTGCTTTCGCGCTACTACATGCAGTCGTCAACTCGCCCTTTACTTTAAAAAAATTGTAAATAAAAATATTAAGAGATGTGCCAAGAAATAAGAGATGTGCCAAGAAAGATGCAATAGCTAGTGATAGATTTGCGTGTGTTTGGACAACAAGCCCAGTTCGAGTCTACAAAACTAGCGCTTCGTGAGTGGTAGAAGAAAAGAAGAAAAGACCTTTGGGTGGAGCGGACATCAAGTAGCACTGAGACACGAACAACAACGGCCTTGAAATGAGTTGCCAATGGTTTGGCCACAAACCGAGTGAGTTCTTTGGGACAGCAAAGAGAGATATCCGGTCTACTAGTGGTCGGAGTAAAGTAGGCGTCCAACCGGTCTTACGTAGGAAGATTCATCGAAGTGGGGAGTTGAGTCTTTACATGTAAGTTTGATAGAGGATCACTGGAGTAGTGGCCAGGTTTAGTGGCAAGGTTGCCTTTGTCTTGAAATAGGTCTAAGGTATATTTCCTCTGCTTGAGGAAAATGCTCTGCTTGGATCTAGCAACCTCTAGTCCAAGTAAGAACCGTAATGGACCAAGGTTTTTAATTTTGAACTTGGCATCTAACAAATGTTTAACAGAATTAATCTCCTCCATAGAATTACCTGCAAGGACCAAATCATCAACATACACAAGTAAAATGGTGAGAATCTTGTCATTGGCTTTGGTGAAGAGTGAGTGATCAGCCTGAGACTGAATGAAGCCAATAGAAAGTAATGTGGCGGTGAGTTTCTGATTCCAATCCATGCTAGCTTACTTTAAACCATATAGAGTGATTTGTAGAACCTGCAAACAGGGTTGGGTAAATTGTTGTTAGATAAATTGAAACCTTGGGGAAGTGACATGTAAACCTCCTCATGCAAATCACCATGTAAAAATGCATTATTTACATCTAGTTGTTCTAAAACCCAGTCATTCACAGCTGTTAGGGCCAACAATACCCTCACAGTAGTGAGTTTGGCCACAGGGCCGAAGGTATCAAAATAATCTACACCCTCCAATTGGGTGTATCCTTTTGCTACAAGGCGTGCCTTGTATCACTCAATGCTTCCATCAACATTGTATTTGATTTTATACACCCATTTGCAACCAATGGGAACCTTGCCAGAGGGCAATCAACAACAGAACAGGTCTTGTTCAAGTCAAAAGCATGAAGATCATCCTGCAAAGCCCTCTGCCAACACTCTTGTTTGGAGGCTTGGTGATGTTTGGATAGTTCAGACCTAATAGAAACAAAAGAGCAAAAAAATTTGTAATCAAGAGAACAATTTTTATAAGATAAAATTGAAGATAAAGGGTATAGAGGAGAAGAAATGATACCTGGCGAGTTATTAGTAAAGCTAGACAAATTACAATGATAATCTTCTGAGTATCTAGGGGTAAATTTTTGCTTAGTGGAGTGTCTAGGAAGTATGGTTGAAGTGTCAGGTATATTGGTAGTAGGGGAAATTGGTGAAGGTAAGTGAACTGGTTGAGGGGAAGCTAGTGAAGATGGTGAAGCATGATCAGGTGTGGGTGGTGGTTCTGGGGTATGCATAGGGCCATCAAATGACGAAGAGGAAGGTGATGGGGTGTCTACAGGAGCAGGATCAGCAATAGAGGCATTGGGTGATGTCATGTGAAATGGAAAGCGGGTTTCATAGAAGATTACATTTCCAGAAGTGAGAAGTTGGTGTGAAAGCAAATCATAAAGAAGGAAACCCTTGACACCATCAGTGCAACCAAGGAACATAGCTTTTCTTGCTCTATGATCAAACTTGGTTCTATTGGCGTGTAATGTATATGCATAAGAGTGGGAGATTGATTGGAGAGAATTTGGTATGGGGAGTTTTCCTTAAGCAATGGTGTAGGAATTCTATTAATGAGATGAACAGAATGTTGAATGATAAATTTCCAAAGTTTGAGGGGAAGGTTGGCTTGAAAAGAGAGGGCACGAGCAACATTTAGGATGTGTTGGTGTTTACGTTCGACGGTGCCATTTTGTTGGGGTGTCTCAACACAAGATTTTTGTTGAATGATCCCTTTGGATGAGAAGAAATCATGCATCAAAAGTTTGGGGCCATTATCACTTCTAAGGCATTTCAATTTGGTATTAAATTGAGTTTCAATGTAAGAGACAAATTTAGTAAGATGGCTACGGGTTTCACTTTTGGATTTCATGATAATTACCCAAGTGAACCTACTAAAGTCATCAACTAAAGTGAGGAAATATTTGTGACCCAAAATGGATGTGTGAGAATATGGGCCCCATATGTCAGCATGTAGAATGTCAAAAGGTTGTGTTGGTTTGGTTAACCATGGGGGATGAGGTAGTTTTCTCTGTTTGGCATAGTGACATGTATCACAAGGGATGTTGGAGTTGTGAAATTTGATGAAAGAAAATTGTTGGGACATACATTATTGTCTATTGGTAGGGATATGTCCTAATCTCATATGTCATAAACAAGAATCAGATATTATGTTCAGAACCAATAGATGTGGAATTACTTGTATTCAATGTATGAAAATTACATGATGCAGCATTACATGAAGTATGTGTAGAACTACATGGGGTGAGTGTTGTATGTGGTAAAGTATTGCTAGTAGGTGCTAAGTTGGAGTGATGTATAGTACATGGTGTTTCAGTGTGGTAACCAGTGGAACAATCACTAGAGTTAGGTGTGTTCTTAACTAATGGAAGACTTATCTTGTAGAGACCATGAATGAGGCTAACTATTCCAATAATCCTCCTTGTACCCGCCCGCATGATAGATAAAGCAGAATCATCAAAAAAAGCAGTACATTTGCTAGACTTAGCAAGTTGTGGTCCTGACATCAAATTGGCATGAAAAATTGGAGCATACAAGACATTGTAAAGACTCAAACCATTTGAAAAGCATATGCTGCCTGCCAATGTGGCGATGGCAATGGTATTATTTGGTAAACTAATATGAATAGGTTTGATGAAAAAACAATTTGATAAAAGGTGTAAATAGTGAGTGATGTGGTCAGTGGCTCCTATGTCAACAATCCAAAGATCAAACTCTTTGTTATAGGCATAAACATTACCAGAATTGTCAAAGGGCTAGGCATTGAAAGTAGTGGCGAAAATTGGCTATGTGGTAGGGAACAAGAGCGAGATTGGAAGAGTGAGATCCAGAAGCAGCTTGTAACTTCGAAGCTTGAAGCAATTCTAGCAGTTCTTGATATTGCTCATTTGACAGAGATATGCTAGCCTTAGATTTAGTTGATCTCAGTTTCTCCTCCTCAGTGTGACTATTGCCACTGTTAGCAGTGTTTGCAGCATTGGCAGAGGTGTTGTTGCTGTTTTTTTTAGTCTGGTAGCCAGGGGAAAACCATGAATAAAGAAGCATGAATCCAAAGTGTGGTTGTTCTTCCCACAGTTGGTACAAAGCCTAATTCCTCCTTGAGACCTTCCGCCGATTCCACCTCTGCCACCACGATTTCTACCACCATTAAAACCTACCCTACGACCTTGAAACTGAGAACCATTGACAGAATTACCTGTACATTGCTTGCTACGGTGTTCTTATTATTATCTAATTCTGTGACAGTAGGGGAATCCATCTGCCTTTCTTCTTGAATTATTATGGAAAAGGCCTTGGGGATTGTTGCGTTAAAAACACACTTAGAGCAAGTGTACTCTTTCGCAGAAGTAGTATAAAAGATTATCGTCTCCACAGGGATTAACTAACAAGTACTAAACTACTTAAAATTATTTATTGTTTAGACGGTCGAATGATTGAGTTGTTACAAAACTAACTTAAAAATAAATAAAGAACAATAGTAAAATGCAAGTTTGATTCAGTGGAGAGAAGCCTAGGGTCACGGTTTCACTTGCAAGGTTCAATTCCTCTATGTCTAATCCTACCTGAATCCCTTATTTTATTCAATTACCAATCCCTTTACTAAAGCTATTAACCCGTTTGGTCATTCGCGATTAATATTCTTTTCCCTAAATTAACCCTAGTTTGGTCATGCTAGAATTTAAATTCAAGAAAAGCATAAAGCACAAAAAGGTTGAATGATTGGAAGACTAAATTATGGTTTGGTCATTTCCTAATTATAGTTATCCTATAGATCCACCAACTAATTGCAGTACAGTCGCTGATCAACTAATTGATTATGAGCATGCAAAGGGTAGCTAATCCTAATCATGTGATAAAAACAATAGGACAATATTAATTGAAATAAAAACAAGAATCCAAACCAGAAATTAGAACATAAAAAGGTCTCTAAACATGCAATATCCACCTAAGACCCTAGAAGAGGACTTAGGTATCCATAATAATCAAGAACAATAAAATAGGAATAAAGTTCATGAATTACAGAGATAAGAATAACCCGAAAATAGAGAAAGTCTTAATCTTTGTCTTAAATCTCCTTCTCCTGTCCCAGAGCTCTCTCACAGTGTCAAGAACAGTACTCCAAATCTTCAATCTCTAATCTGTCACGTTGTTACTGTGATGTGTGGCTCCCTTTTTCTCAAGTGAAGTCCTCCTTTTATATTAATTCCTTTTCTTTCTCTCCAAGCAAGGGGTGTGTGTTATTCCTTTCTCCTCAAGTCAAGCTTGTTTCCTTTTTTAATTGCAAGAGCACCTTTTTATCTCAATCCCTAAATATTAGGGTTTAGATCCTTCCTAAATATTTGTTGCTTGCTATCCACTCCATGCCTCTTTCTTTCTCTCCAAGTCTCATGTGCATCACTTTAAAATGAAATCTCCAAGAGGATCTTCTTTCTTTTTATTACTGTGGGCCTTCTTGCATTAATGGGCTTGGGCTTGCTTTCTTATATTTGTTAGTCATTTCTTCTAATTTCAGCCCACATTTATATTTTTTTTCTTTTTCTACATTCCTGCAAATATAGAGTAATTTAAGTTAGTTATATAATTAATCAGTAATAATTACTCTAAAAATGACTCAAAAATATCTCTAAAAATGCACTAAGTTGGAGTTTATCAGGGATAGTTGGAAAATGATCCATCATCATAATTTGAGATTTCACATGTGAATATTGTTCGTTAAGGCTTTTTAGAAATCGTATGGTATAATCCTGATCTCTATACTTTCTAGTTGGTTTTAGAGCATCACAGGAGCATGGTACACTGCATTTGCAAGAAGGTAAAGGCTTAAAGTTCTCTAACTCATCCCAAAGTGACTTCAATTCATTATAGAATTCGGAAACAATGAGATTACCTTGAGAGAGACAGTATATGTCCTCTTGCGGATCGGCGATCTGAAACATGTCACCTTGATCAGGCGATCTTGAAGGTCCTTCCAAGCATAAACGCTTTATCAAAGTAAGCGATAGATTTCTGAATGCTCGGAGAAATGGATCATTGAATCCATGAGAGAACCATCTTATTGCATCGCGTCCACTGGTTATGAAGAGGGTCGTTTTTCGCCGGAGCTTGGAAAGCTCCATCAACAAACAAAATCTTGTTTTTTGAAATTATCGATCTGATCCATCGTTGTAAGTTCTTCCTACCTTCCAACGCCGGTGTGACGAGAATGAGCGTACTGTGTTCTTCGAAGGAAATTGAGAAATTGATTGAGGAAGAAAGGTTTCTCGCAGGAATCTTGAAGAAGAAATCGAACCGAAGTGAAGAAGATTCTTGAATAAATTTAAAACAGAAATGCGAATCATGAAGCTAGGGTTAACGGAGAACAGCGATGAACCAGAGCTCAATGATTGAGCTCTGATACCATATTGGCATCCAAACACCAGCACAAAATAGAATTCATCTTGTATTATTGTGAAATGAATAATCTGGATATACAAAGATGAAGAAGAAGACTATATACAAAGTACAAACAGAAACTCAACTAAACTAAATTGTGTAACCGTAAAAGCTAACTAGAGACTAACTGTACAAGTTAATTTAACTAGCTATCAACAAACTAATTAACTATGGTTAATATGCTCCTAATAACTGCTATATTATCTGAGCAAAGGTGGTATAAAATTTCATTAACAGTTGAAATTTAATATTAGTTGATTCAATTTCAACCATTCAAAATATTTTATATTATATTTTACAGTCAATTTTAGTGGTACATCGGTAAGAGACTTAATTGATGATTCTTCACCCTAGAAGTCAGTGTGGGAAATACGTATATAATTGAGTAATTTTTTTAAAAGCAAAAGAAATTATAAGATTCTGATCATTAAAACATTCTGATGCAAAATTCTTTTTAGAAAAAAAACATTAAGACTCCCCTAAAATTTATTGATAAAAAAGTGAAAATAAAGAAACATGGTGTGGCTAGGCCAATATGCTTGAACAAAAACAACAACGTAATCAATGGGAAATAAAAATATTCCTATTAAAAAGAAACTGGTTCAAAAAATATCAATAATTGACATGTAAAAACATTACTATAATGACTCTTGTCTCAACTAGGTTGGTAGCAAAGATATTAACAATCAAAGGAAAACTTAATCCATCAAAAAGGAATAACGCTAACTTCAAGAAAAATTAAGTAAAACTTAAATCTAGACAAACTTAGTATATTCTTGAAAAAATCCTCAGCAATGAAACTAGGCATTAGGTTCCACCAAACAAAACCACTTATACTAGTTTCATGTCCAACAATTTTATCAGCACAATCATTTTTATCTCTATAAATGTGAGTGCAAATGAAGCTCATCTGTCGAGTTATGCATAAAATATTATTCCAAGTATTTCTTAGCTTCCACGAAAATACTTTGCAAATCTTGAAAGCACAAACTACTATCTGAGGATCACACTCCAACTACAAAAACTTTCAACGTTTATCAAAAGCAATTTCTATAGCCAGCATAATTGCCCCAATAATTTCAGCATGAATCACATAGCTGATGCCAATAGAAGCAGGAAAAAGCCAAGTAGAGTAGCCCTTTTGCATCTAAAAGTACCACCACATGCTGCTATTAACTTGACTTTTGAATTTCAGAATACTTGATTTTAAAAAATTTATGTTGATTATCTATAAAAAAATATCCTAGTCTTTTCTCTCACTTCTCTCTCTCTACTCTTCTCATCCCCCATGTTCATATATCAAAGAGAGGTAATTTTTAGTCATATTTTTGGCCTAGAATTACCCATCCCTACTATTTTTCTCTCTCTTTTTATCTAAATACGTGATTTCCACATAGATCTATTTTTTCTTTATTTTGTCATCTGAGTGTGCGTTGTTTTGTTCATGGTGTTTGTGTGACACTGTTTGTTTTCTCATCTTGTTGCGGTGTTTGTTTGAATCCAATTGACAAATCAACTACGATCTATTATAATTAATTCAATCAAATGCATGACCGTCAACGTTATAGATTTGGATGCATGGGTATTATGATGGCTTTGATTTTGTCATATTTGTAGGTGTTTTCAGTTAGTTGCTATTAACGTTGTGAATTAATTTGTTTGCAAATTCACCCTTTTCATTTTTAGCAATTTTAAATTTGTGTTGTTACCTTTGTATTCTACCAATTGAATAAATGAATATCTTATTCAGTCACAAAAATTGATAATCATAACATTTGTTTGATTGGGAAATCAAAGTACATATATGAAAATATATTTTGTTACAAAATCATCAGAAACATATGAGAGAATAGAGAGGAAGTAAAAATGGAAAAGAGAGAAAATGTTACGTGAGTCTTATTTATATGATACAAATCTTATAACTCTTATAGATTAACATAGTGTGTTTTTTAATGTATTAAGTATAATTATTGTCAATATATAAGTAATGTCCTTTTACTAGTGAGAGTTATAAGATCAGCATCATTGAAAATAGTGAGAGACATGCTAATATTCACATGCCTTCTTAAATTTTCATAGAAAAAATTGAGTGGGGGTAAAATCTTGGTGAAAAAAAAAGAGTACAATTTATTTTGAGGCAAAATAGTAGTGAAGGAGAGAGAGTACAAAACATATTTATTTGTCCCTCATGCATATAATTACCAATTTGAGACAATGAAGACAAATATTTTATACGAATTGTTCAAAACTTTTCCTTGATAAAGTCTTTGTTAGAAGACCTGCTAAATTATCACATGAATGGAATTTTTGAATGCTAATATCACTACTCTTTTGAAGATTATGATTGAAAAAGAACTTTGCGAAATTTGTTTTGTTCTACTCTTTCAACGGAGCAATGCCTTTGGTGTTATCCTCATATATCATTATTGCGACATTTTTCTAGAAGACAAACCACAACCCTCTCGTATGTGATGAATTGCAGACCTCAACCAAATGTATTTTCGACTTGTCGCATCTAATGCTAATATTTTCACATAGTTAGATAATGTTGCTTTTACAGTTTGTTTCACAGACCTCTATAAAATGTCTGCACCACCATAAATTACCTCTATAAAATGTTTGCACCACCATAAGGGTTAAATAAATTATTTGTGATAAACCACATGAGGGTCAAAAAAAATAATATTCATCTACATAACCACCACACCCAGAATTTTACCTGTAATTTTAGTCTGCCCATTTTTTTCTTGCAACTTTCGACCCCCAATTTTATCAAGTCTGCAATTTTAGTCCCCCCCATTAAATTGTCATCCAATTTTTGACGAAAATACAGACATGCAGTCGCGTGTCGTACTAACGTAATCATTGAGTGTTGAATGAATACTAATATGCAACTCTTAGAAATGTTGGTGTTAAATGAATTAATTATTGTGTAAAAGATATTTTATAAATTTTTTACCACTTTTCATAAAATATGAATTAATATTTTTTATAAAATATGGTCGCTTTGCTTCAAAAAAAAATATGATCGCTTTTAAATTAAAATTATGACATTAATTATAATAGAATTAAACGACTTGTATCAATCTTATTCCCAAACTAATTTTTTTAATATTCTTTTTGGGAAAAGAAAGAAGGGAGCTCTCGTTAAAACTTTTTGATGCAAACTAATATTTGAAAAAAATTATCTAAAAGGGAAAGGTGTAATAATAACGCAATTTTTTCTCATAATTTTTCTACTTATATATTTTTGTACTAAAGTTTTTAAAAATGAGTTTAGAATCTACTTTTGGTTTAGTGTAGTAATATGCAAAATAGATAAATGAAAATACATATATATGAAACCCCATATTTAGAATTTTTTAAATAATGGTAAATGTGCTAATTTTGGCCCCTTACTATAGTACGTCACTATCGTACTGCACATAGCATTTTTGTTTGAAAAATGGCGGACAATTCTACGAGAGACTAAAATTGAGGATTTGATAAAACTAGGGGACCAAAGTTGCGGGGAAAAAATGTGGCGACTAAAATAGCGGATTTGATAAAATTGGGGGACTAGAATTCCGAGAAAAAAAAGAAGGGACTAAAATTTCGGATGGAATAAAATAAGGGGACCAAAAGTGAAGTTAAGCTTAACAAAACAGTTTGACTTGGATACACTTGAATAAAATAAAGGGTCTTTTTTTATACCCCCACCTTATACCCATTTACCCCCACATACTTTCTTAATCCCAAAACTACCCCTCAAAAAACGTATTTTTTTTTAAAAAAATAAATAAATAAAGCAATCGTATATATGTATTTAAACATATATACGACATTAAAAAAATACCATCGTATATAGGTAAATACGATGGTGGGGGTATCGTATATAGTGTTGTGGGGGTATATACGACCCTGTATATTACAGGATCGTATATACCCCCCACAACACGTATATATGATTTGTATTTAAAAAAATTTAAAAAAACGTTACGAAAATGCTACTAAAAATCTGTCAAAGAGTCAAAACTAATCAAAAAATTATAAAAGCACCACTAAAAATCTAACAAAACCAAAATAAGGCTATGAAATTTTTTTAAGATTTTTTGGAGACTATGAAAAATTAAAAAAATTAATAAAAAATAGTAAACGATGAAATTTGGGATTTTGAGCCCGTAGTTCCGTAAAAAGTCCCTCCTATTGGTCCTTGATTTTTTTCGGATTTAATGGTTGTTGTTTCATTACAATCGGAGTAGGTTGCCCGAAAATCGATTTTTCGATCTCTAGCAGTCTATGTGTTGACTTAGCCGATGATTCAGACGATTTATAGATTCACACGTGTTTCGTATTTATTATTGTACCGCGTTTTTGTAATTACACGTGTTTAGTTATCCATATCTACACCGTTGATCAAATCACAACCGTTAAAATTAAAATCGTTGATAAAATCACAACCGCTAAAATTACGACAGTTAAAATTACAACCGTTAAAATTAAAACCGTTGTGAAATCACAACCAATTAATTTTTTTATGGGCATCATATATACCTTAGGTGTAGCTATATACGACCCTTAATATTACATGATCGTATATACCCCCACAAAACGTATATACGAGTGACCTTCTATAACACCAATCGTATGTACGTCCAAAAACATATATACGATGGCAAAAATGTAAGGGTCGTATATATGTTCATTGAACATATACGATTCGTATAAAATTTTGAAAAAAAAATACGTTTTTTAAGGGTATTTTGGGATTTCACTATTATGTGGGGGTAAAAAAAAACAGGTAAAATGCTCTTGGAGTCCCTTACCTTTATTTTTGGTAACGATTTAGTCATTTATCCTTTTTTTTGTCCCGAATTAATCATTTATGTTTCAAAATATGTACAACATTATCCTTTTTTTGAGTTTTTAGTTAACTCCATTAAAAAATGTCCACATGACTGTTATGGTGATGACATGGCAATAATGTACATTGATGTGTCAATTCCACCTAGACATTTAATTAAATTATATTTTTTATTCAAGTTTTATTAAAAAAAATCCCAAATCAGACGATTCTTCAATTTTTCCTCTCTTCAACCACTGTCTCAAACGATTCTTCATCTTCATGATGTTCCACTCTTTATTTCTTTGAACCCTCACACCTACGATTCTACAAACGAAACTCAGTTTTCTTGAAACCAACAAACTGAAACCCAACAACCGAAATATATTTGAACCTGTACAAAACCCAGCAACAACAACAATACAAACCCAGAAAATAAAGGTGAAGTTTTGGTTTGGGTTTGGATTTCGTTTTCATTGATTTTGATTCAATTGATTTGAATCTGCGTTTTCATACAGCAACAATAAAAACCCAAAATCTACACAAATCTGAATCTGTAACAAGCCAATTGTAACAGTACTAAAATTTGCAATGTGGAAATGGAATATTATTCACTGGAACAAGTTCATTCAGTGACAGAGGAGTACAATTAGAAGGAAATTGCAGAAAATGGAAAAGTACAGAGCAAAGGTAAGAAAGAGAAATGAAATCCTTCACATTGCATAAGAATCTTCTCTCCTCACAACAACACACATATAGTGTGTTCACTGCCTAACGAATTCCTTCCACATGGGGTGGTCCCTCTTGCTACGCTCACCACGACGAGGCTGAGCTGATTCCATCCCACTTGCTTCTTGGCGCGTGTCTGTCACCACGTGACCACTTGATTCATTCATAACACCAATATGCAACACAAAAGAAAAGTAATGTAACAGTAACAGAACACCAGAGATGAAGAACTAAATTTGATTCACTTCAAGTATTAAAATGGAATCATAGTCCTTCAATTTTACAATAGGTGAAAGTATACTATATGAGGTATAATGGAAATTGGGGCCTAGAACAATTTCCAGTAAGAGGGAGGAAGAAGACTGTAGAGAGAGAAAAAGAAGAAATGTTCACACATTCAACATGACCTCAATTCCTGATTCCCTTTGATTTTATTCCCCACGCACGAAATCCTTCAGCAACGAACTCTCCTTTTTCGCGCGTATACTTCTTCTTGTTGCCACCGTGTCCTTCAATTCCTTTTCCCCACTTGCTGAGTCACCTGCCAGCTCATCATTCATTACAATACCATCCCCTTTAAGAACAATCTTGTCCTCAAGATTGAAGGAGGGATAATTCATCCTGAAGGTAGCTACATCCTCCCATGAAGCATTCTCTATTTGACTATCTTCCCACATAATGAGTACTTGCTCCACCAGTTTGTTGCCTTGCTTAACTAGTCTGCTCTGCAGCACCTCCTTTGGCAATAATATTGGTCCTGTGTCCATACCAGTCAAGGGTAAAGGAAAATAAGGAGCGGAATTGTCTCCTTTAAACAGTTTTAACTGTGATACATGGAATACAGAGTGTATCTTTGCATCCTCCGGTAACTTAAGCTTGTAAGCTACTGTGCCCACCCTCTCCAACACCACAAAAGGCCCAAAATAACGCATTGACAGTTTCTGGTTTTTCCTCAAAACCAATGAATGTTGTCTATAAGGTTGTAACTTGACAAGGACCAAATCACCCACATTAAACTGCACATCCAGCCTCTTCCTATCTGCATATTTCTTCATCCTATCCTGAGCACGTTGCAAATTAGCCTTCAATTGTTGCAGTAGCATATCCCTATCAGCCAATTGCTTCACTGTCGCGGTATTATCTGCACTATCTGCTGCAGGTCTCAACAAAGTAGGAGGATCACGACCATACAATGCTTTGAATGGCGTCATTCCTAAGCTGGTGTGAAATGATGAGTTGTACCAATATTCAGCCCAACTCAACACTTTGAACCAAGTCTTAGGATTTTCAAAAGTGAAACACCTCAAATACATCTCCAATGATTTGTTCAAATTTTCTGTTTGTCCATCGGATTGTGGATGATATGCCGATGACATTGCCAACGTGGTGCCCTGCTGTTTGAACAAATTCTTCCAAAAGAAACAAGATAAAAACCTTATCCCTATCTGATACAATAGACTTAGGAACTCCATGTAATTTCACAATGTGATTCATGAATTGTTCAGCCACTGATGCACTAGAGTAATCAGCTTTCATCGGTATAAAATGAGCATATTTTGACAATCTATCAATTACCACCATAATTACAGTAAAACCATGTGAATTAGGCAAGCCAGTAATAAAATCCATTGCCACATCTTCCCATACTAACTGAGGAATCGGTAAAGGCTGTAACAACCTTGCAGTTGGAGAATTTAATGACTTAGCTTGCTGACAGACCACACAAGACTGCACATAAGCCTGCACATCTTTCCTTAAATTTTCCGATAAAAAATTGGTGAGATTCTTGCCACTTGCAGACGAGCAATACCTGAGTGGCCACCAAGAGGAGAACTATGATACTCCTCCAACAATTCCTGCACCAATTTGCTATCTTGTGGCACCACTAACCTGCCCTGATATAGTAACAATCCATTCTTCACTGCATAGTCTCTGCATTCTCTTTGGTTTAGCGAAGACAATCTTTGAATTAATTCTTTGTATATGTGTATCGATTGATCTTGCTTGCCTAAATTTATCCACAAACAATGCAGAGGCTCGGACAGGTGCCATAAAGCAGGACTCTTGACAAAGCATCTGCGGTATATTCTCTTTTCGGTTTGTATTCAATTGTAAAATCAAAACCAAGAAACTTGTGCAACCATGCTTGTTGCTCGGTGTTTGTAAAGCTTGGTCTAGCAAGCTCCTCAAGCTTTTCTGATCTGTTCTTATAACAAACTTGTGTCCCAACAAATAATGACGAAATTTTGCCAATGTGATAACTCTATTTTATATAGAGTATTTCATATGTTTAAACTTAGTATTTGCTCTCTTTCAAGTAATAATAAAGAGTTTATATAGTATTTAGTGTGATATATGATATCTTGAGTGAATTGAATGGTTATAGTTAGTTATAGGCCATTTTGGATATATTGTGGTATGTTTGATGTTTTGTTGATGCGATCTCAATCTTTATGCATCAATGCTCTGCCAGATCGATCCTGCATCAATTCTGCGCAACTTGATGAATAAGCGGACTGTTTCATATGCATCCACATGCAATGTGATGACCTCTGCTGCTTCCACGATGCCATCCAACAATGTATAGTAGGCGCCTACCATTCACACATAGCTATAGGCATAGCTTTGAAGAGTCATCAACATAGGGACACTTGTTCTAACACCATGGAACCGCCCTATATGATTAAGTCAAAGATTTCAACATGGATAAACCTCTGGAAAGCAACTATAGCTATGATCCACTCAAGATGACTTCAACATGAAGGAAGGAAGCACCTCACTTGAAGGCTATAAAAGGACCTCACATCTTCATTTGGAAATATATCACAATCCATAAGTTAGATCAAAATTTCAATATACATAGTTAGTTTTTATATTTTTAGAGGAAGAGGAAGGAATTCATAATTCCTCCTTAACTCATTTTCATAGTGTTTGTATAGTGCTAAGGAGTAATGCTAGTGCATTGCTAGAAGACTTCATACAAAGGTTTTCAACATTTGTAACTTTACTCTTGTTGTTTCTCTTTTGTGATTTCTATATATATATATAAACATGGTCTATTCGGTTTATATATATCTTGCAATGTCTCTTGTTAGCTAAACCTTTCTTAGTTGGAATGTTCTAATCATTTAATGAGCTTTTAAGTAAGTATGTTGCATGTATGTATGTTTGTACTTTAGTTCTTGCTTGATAATCTTTTCAAAACTTATTTTAAACTTGATCACTTAGAATAAGTAGATTTGTAAATGACAGGACATGGCTTACAATTAAGAACTCAAGAACTAATATGGGTGAGTGTTTTACATAAAGAAAACTTTGTGAAAACCATGCTAAGTCCTAGACATAGGATAGTATAGTCCATAGGATAATTGTGGGTACTTAAAATACAAGAGTGAATTCACTTAAGCAAAGTGATACTTGTTAGGAGGCAAGATTGGCACTAACACCCCTTTCTTTCTTGCATAGAACAAAGATCATAAGAGCTGGTAATGAAACTCGAAGAAAGTGACCAGAAAGGCACATAGCTAATGTGACATTCGGTCTGTTTGCATCACATCTTTGCATCATACACTTTTAAGTAAATTACTTGATAAAGACATTCCAACTAGCTTTTCTCTTTTACACTATCAACATTCCTTCTTTGTTTTCTAACTTAGTTGTGATCATCAACCAAAATCCAAAATTATTTTATTACTTTGTGACTTTACACTTTATTACTTTATATTTGTTTTAAAAGTGAGTTTTTCAATCTCTGTGGGTTCGATCTTTTTTACTACTTGTTTTGGGACGGTGTATACTTGCACTCAAGTGTATGTGGCATTTCCACACACCAAGTTTTTGGCGCCGTTGCCGGGGATTGAAGTAAATTCTTTTTAAAATTCTGATATTGAGTAATTTAGTGTTGTATATAAATTCTGGTTTTTAAAGTTTCTGTCAACAACAGTACATGGTACTTAGTATATGTACAGAACAGAAGCAGAACACGAGAATATAGTTTAGATTTAGAAATAGAAAGAAAATTCGGGGAGATTGCTAAGACTCCAAAAGCAGAATCAACAAGCTAGCAACATGTCATTCGGTGAAGAACAAAGCTCAAGGCCACACTCGGTGAGAGGAGGCCACGGATCACTGACATGCTCTTGAAGAAGAAGTTCATAGAGAAAATCTCATCCACATGGATCACATAGGTATGATTAATGATAGAGATAGACCTATGAGGATTATGCTCGATTTGATCATCAAAACATGCAAACTAGTATAAACGGACCTCATATTGATGCCATGCATTTTGAATTTAAGCCTATGATGTTTCAAATGCTTCAAACTATTGGTCAATTTGGAGGATCTCCTCATGAAGATCCTCATTTGCATTTAAGGCAATTTCTAGAAGTATGTAGTAATTTTATTTTACGGTGTCGGTGAAAATGCATTTAGATTAAGGTTATTTCCATATTCTTTGAAAGATAGAGCCAAGGCTTGGCTAAATTCTTTAGAGCCTAACTCTATTCATTCATGGAATGAAATGGCTGAAAAATTTTTAGGAAAATATTTCCCACCTATCAAAAATGCCGAGTTAAGAAATGATATTACATCTTTTAGACAAAAGAGTTTGAGTCTTTATTTGAAGCATGGGAAAGATGGAAGGAACTTTTAAGAAAATGTCCTCATCATGGTTTACTGTTATTATTCAAATGGAAACATTTTATAATGGTTTAGAACCTCAAACCAGAATAATGCTTGATGCATCATCCGGTGGAGTGTTATTAAATCTGTCATACAATGAAGCATGTGAATTAATTGATAGAATAGCGACTAATAGCTCTAGTTGGCCTCTTGAGAGGGTAAGTGCCCAAAAGAAACCATCGGGGTACATGAAATCAATGATATATCCGCTCTATCCGCTCAAGTAGCCACTCTAGCTAATTTGATGAAAAACTTCATATGCAGCATGATCTAATGCATCTAATGCGTTTGCATCACCGTAGAAAATCTTATGCTGTGATAGAACAAGTACCTCCGAGGCACACCTAGTTGTGTGTCTTGTGGAGGAGGTCACTTGTATGAGGAGTGTTCTAGCAACCCTATCTCTGTAAATTATGTAGGTTATAATAGGAATAACAACCCTTATTCCAACACTTATAATCCACGGTTGGAAATATCACCCAAATTTTAGATGGAGCAACAATAGTGCACTGCACCTAGAAGCTGCTCCAACTACACCAACCAACCCACCAGATTCCCCCACTCAAAATAACCAAAGAAACTCTCAACCTACCACTGATAATTCTCTAGAATCCATGTTCAAAGCATTTATAGGTGAATCTAGAACTGCTAGACAAACCCAAGATGCTTCCATTAAGAACTTAGAGAATCAAGTTGGTCAATTAGCCACAACTCTGTATCAAAGGCCACAAGGTGCCTTACCTTCAAATACAGAAGCTACTCCTTCCCAAACCAAAGGAAAGGAGCAGGTTAAGGCTATTTCATTGAGAAGTGGTAAGGATTTGGTAGAGTTAACTGAGAAGGAAAGTGTAGAAAAGGGAGAAAAAACCAAAAATCAAAAAGAGACCAATGCAGAAGCATCTAGTGCTCCTGCATCACAAGAAGTTCAAAGTCCACTACCTAAGTTAGTACCTGAATACCCTCCTCCTCCTTATCCTCAAAGACTGAAAAAAGCACATGAGGAGAAGCAGTTTGGTAAATTCTTAGAGGTACTAAAACAATTACACATCAATGTTCCCTTAGTAGAAGCCCTCCAACAAATGCCAAATTATGCAAAATTTATGAAGGATGTGCTTACTAAGAGAAGAAGATTAGAGTGAGTTTGAAAGCAGATTGCCATGATGAAGAAGATTGTAGTTTGCTTATGCAAAATAAGATCCCTAGGAAATTGAAGGATCCAGAGTAGTTTTACAATTCCATTTTCTATAGGAAAATCCTATCTTTCAGTAAAGCTTTATGTGATTTAGGTGCAAGCATCAACTTGATGCCTAAATCTATTTTTGACCGATTAGAAATAGGAAATGCAAAACCAACCAACTGTGACACTTCAATTAGCGAGATAGATCAATAGCCTATCCTGAAGGTATCATAGAAGACATCCTAGTTAAGGTAGACAAATTTGTATTTCTGTAGATTTTGTTATCCTTGACTTTGATGCTGAGATAAAGAAGTGCCTATTATCCTAGGTAGACCATTTCTAGCATTTGGTAAAACCATAATTGATGTGCGAAAGGTGAACTCACTATGAGAGTGAATGATCAAGAGATAAAATTCAATGTAATGAATGCTATGAAGTATCCTGCAGAGGAAGCGGAAGAGTGTTCATCCTTATTCTCTCTAGATCAATTGGTAGAAAAACAATTTTACAAACAAGTATGATCACTTAGCCAATGCAGATGCATTAGATGCAACTGCATTGCTAGATGATGAAATACTAGAAAAGGAAAATCTGCCAATAGAAAACTCTTGTAAGGAAGTATGGGCTAGGACTTATGAACCACTCAACCTTGAGGATCCAATTCTCAAGAAGAACTTACCCTCAATAGAACAACCTCCTAAGTTAGAATTGAAGATCTCGCTGAACACCTTAAGTATGCATTCTTAGGAGCAGATGAGACTTTACTGTTATCATTGCTTCTGATTTAACATCAAAACAGGAGAGTGATCTCATTAGTACTCTCAAGAAGCATACCAAAGCTATAGGTTGGCAAATGGCAGATATCAAAGGAATTAGTCCTTCTATATGCATGCATAGAGTCATTTTGGAAGAAAATTCAAAAAAAACATAGAGAGTCAAAGAAGACTAAATCCTATCATGAAAGAGGTTGTGAAAAAGGAAATTATTAAGTGGCTAGATCTTTGGAATCATATACCCCATATCGAGACGGTGCTTGGGTAAGTCTTGTCCAATGTGTACCAAAGAAAGGGGTGTGTGAGAATAGCCAATGAAAAGAATGAGTTGATACCAACTAGAATCACACAGGTGGAGAATCTGTATGGATTACGAGAAAACTCAACAAAGCTACCAAAAGGATCACTTTCCTTTACCATTCATAGACCAAATGTTAGATAGATTAGCAGGGAAAGAATTTTATTGTTTCCTAGATGGCTATTCAGGCTATAATCAAATAGCCATTGAGCCTAAGGATCAACACAAAACCACCTTTACATGCCCTTATGGAACCTTTGCTTTTAGAAGGATGCCATTTGGCTTATGTAATGCACCTGCTACATTCCAAAGATGCATGATGTCTATATTCTCAGATTTCATTGAGCAATCAATGGAAGTATTCATGGATGATTTCTCTATCTTTGGAGAAACATTTCAAGTTTGCTTAACAAACTTGGAACAAATTCTCAAGAGATGTGAGGAAACAAATTTAGTCTTAAACTGGGAAAAGTGCCATTTCATGGTACAAGAGGGCATTGTGTTAGGACATAGAATTTCAAAGAAAGGTCTAGAGGTAGACAAAGCTAAAGTTGATGTCATTGAGAATCTACCACCACCAAATCTGAGTTAAAGGTATCGGGAGCTTCTTAGGCCATTTGGTTTTTATAGAAGGTTTATCAAAGATTTTCAAAAATCTCAAAACCATTATGTATGCTTACGCAACATGATGTAGAATTCAACTTTGATGAATCTTGTATAGAAGCTTTTGACAAGCTTAGAAAGGCATTGGTGACAGCACCAATTATAGTAACTCCAGATTGGAGCAGGCCATTTGAATTAATGTGTGATGCTAGTGACTTTGCAGTAGGAGCAAATTCTAGGGCAAAAGATATGATAAGGTCTTTCATTCCATATATTATGCTAGCAAGACATTAATTGAAGCTCAAGTGAACTACGATCCACGAGAAAAGGAATTATTAGCTGTGGTCTTTGCATTTGAAAAATTTAGATCATACTTAGTTGGCACTAAAATTATTGTCTATACTGATCACTCTGCCATTAAGTATCTAATTTCAAAGAAGGATGCAAAGCCAAGGCTGATAAGGTGGATTTTACTCCTACAAGAATTTGATCTAGAAATTAGAAACAAGAAAGGAGTAGAAAATCAAGTAGCAGACCATTTATCAAGGATTGAAGGAGAATCACTTGGTACACAAAGAGAAGAAATCAAGGAAAGCTTTCCAGATGAGAAACTATTGGCAATCACAGTCAATGCAAAAAATGAAACTGCATTTGCTATAGGCAATGCAGGAGCATCAAATGCATCTGCACCATGGTTTGCTGATATTGTAAATTTCCTTGCAAGCAAAGTGGTACCAGTGAGTATGACATATCAACAAAGGAGAAAATTCTTCCACATGGTTAAGCAATACTATTGGGATGATCCATTCCTTTACAAGATGTGCCCCGATCAAATAATGAGGAAATGCATACGAAGAGGAGCAACAAGCGAGCTTATGCATTGCCATTCTCGCACCTTATGGAGGACACTTTGGAAGCACTAGAACAAAGAAAGCTAAGGTATTACTGATCACGGTTATTTTTGGCCTACTTTATTTAAAGATTCTTATTTTATGGTCAAATTGTGATAAATGTCAAAGAAGCAGGAAATATCTACGATAAGCATGAAATGCCTAGAACAAATATTTTAGAAATTGAATTATTTGATGTTTGGGGCATGGATTTCATGGGACCTTTTCCACCCTCTTTTGGCAATTTATATATCTTAGTAGCTGTTGATTATGTATCCAAATGGGTAGAGGCAGTAGCATTACCTAATAATGATGCTAAATCAGTGAGTAAGTTTCTGCAAAGAAATATATTCACTAGATTTGGAACTCCTAGAGCTATCATTAATGATGAAGGTTCACACTTTTGCAATAAGATCATAGAAAACCTTCTAGCTAAGTATGGAGTTAAGCATAAGATAACTCTGACAAAGATACCATCCTCAAACTAGTGGACAAGCAGAATTATCCAATAGGGAAATTAAGAGAATGCTAGAAAAAATGGTAAGTCCAAATAGGAAAGATTGGTCTTTACATTTGGATGATGCTTTATGGGCATATAGAACAGCATTCAAAACACCCTTAGGAATGTCCCCTTACAAATTAGTCTATGGAAAAGCATGCCATTTACTGTAGAATTGGAAAACAAATCTTATTGGGCTATCAAGAAGCTCAATTTCAATTTGAACAAGGCAGGTAAAAAGAGAATGATAGAGCTTGATGAGTTAGAAGAAATTAGGCAAACCTCTTATGAGAATGCTGAAATCTACAAAGCTAAGACTAAGAAATGGCATGACAAGAAAATTCACAGAAGAGAATTGAAAGAAGGAGGACTAGTTCTGCTATACAACTCTAGGTTGAAGCTATTTCCTGGAAAACTAAGGTCAAGGTGGTCAGGACCATTTAAGTTGATAAAGGTTTATCCACATGGAGCAGTAGAATTATTTGATAAAACCTCAAATACTGTCTTCAAGGTGAATGGTCAAAGAGTTAAAATGTACTATGGTGAACATGTGGTGAGAGACAAAACCACCACCTATTTGCAAAATCTCTAAGTGAAAAGAGGTAGTCAGGCTGACAAGACTCTTAAAACAAGCGCTTAATGGGAGGCAACCCATTGTTTTTAATTATTTTTGTGCAATTTTATGTTTTTAGTTGTTTTGCGAAATGCACGGGAAACTAATGCTGTTTGCATCAAATGCACACGCATTGAAGGAAAAAGCGTGCCTCGCATCAAAAAATTATTAACTTGAAGAAAATTGGTTAAGTGTGAATCATAAGGCTTGGGAAGATCAAAGGAGGTTAAGTAAGATTAATGACACATTGGTAGCCAAAGCAAGACACTTGGCAAGATGCATGCGTAGCACGCAATGCTAACGGCTACCTAATAAATCCACTAACTTCCCTCTTCCTGAAACATAAAGCCTTGTATTGTTACCGTTACCTCTTCATTCGCAAACTCTCACAAATTCTCTCATCTGAAACACAAACCACCCTTCCCATTCTCAATCCAATTTTTTCTCAATCACAAAAGCAATCAAAAACCTAGAATTTCAAAGCAAATACAATGGTGAAAAAGCAATCAGCACAGAAATCATCAGGCAAGCAGGCCAGAACTCCCCAAAAAGAGAAGAAAGCCATGCATGCAGGATCATCATCATCAAGAAAAGGCAAAGCCAAAGAATCATCAATCGAACCGATGACAATGTTCATCGTGGAACATGCATCTACTACCAGAGAGAGGTATGATTTGAAGAAGGCAAGCCCATCATTCATGTCAACAAGTGGCCAATCTCAATTGGGACCACTTTGTGCTACCACGAGGAGGCTATATTGAAGATTTGGTGAGAGAATTCTATCTTTGGAATCACACCACAAGAAGGAAGCGAGAACATTCCTACACTTCCATGGTGAGAGGTAAAATTGTGCACTTTCATGCCAAGAAATTAAATGAACATTATATCTTTGAAATATAATGGGAATGATTTTGAGAATAGAGTGGCAAATGCCTTTAAGAAAGAAATGGAAGAAATAAGGAATAGGATTGCTATACAGGGGTGTTTGGGAGAAATTCACACCTAATGAGATTAAGCTTAGAAGTAATTACTTGATAAATGCATTAGGTAATTGGCATTTGTTCATAGCTAATTCAGTGCGCTTACATCACATACATATGCTATGACCAAAGAGAGATTGATCTTGCTAGATACAATTCTCTCGAAGGACATGTAGACATAGGTAGATTGATTGCTAGGGAAATTCTTGCATGTTCAAATAAGTCAAAGGGATTTTGTTTTTCCCTTGTCTTATTCTTGAGCTATGCATGAAAGAAGGAGTCCCTATAGCCGTGCTAATGAACAAAGAAAATTTCCCCAGTAATTTGAGTCTTTGAAGTGAAGGAAAAATTGAGGAATGTAAGAGGCCCTGCACCTGCAATGCAAGAGCATTACATGCAGAAGCAGAGGGCAGTCTGGAAATTTCAGAATGATCAACATGTCTGGCTTCAATTGGTTTTTGACAAGATCTTTGATCTTGTGGGCCAAGTGAATGCCCCTGAATTCCCAAGTTGGGTATTGAGAAGTGAAGGAGAAGAAGAGGAGGAGAAAAGATGAAGAAGGAGGAACAAAGGAAAGGAGAAAGTAGAGGCAGAACCTAGCACCAAGAAGAAGGTGACTAGGAAGCAATACAAAGTACAGAAGAAGGTTGTGGTAGAACCTGTTGTGGAGGAATTGTATGATTCTGAATCTGAAGCTGAGGATGAGGAATTAAAAGAAATGGATAAGGATTTAGAAGAAGAAGAGGAGGAAGAAAGTGATGAGGAAATTGATGAAGAAGAAGAGGAACAAGCTAGAGGTGTGATCCTAGAGGAAATTGCTAGGCAGAAATATGCCAAACCCTCAGTATCAACCCAACAACCAGAAACCCCTATCACTTCACGCCTACCAAAACACCCATCATCTCACCAAACCAAGAATCCTCCTCCATTCCAAAATCACCATTACCCTCCTCAATGATCCACCGGTCCTATCACAATCACCACCACAAACAACCCCTCCACCACCTCTCCAAGAAATGAACCACGTAAAACAACTCACACAGAACAACCAACCCCCTGTTATGCCAACAGAACATGCGGTACCTTTCGACCCAAGCAACATTATTTCTAATGTTGTTTCGCTCTTGAGAAAGATATTTTGCAGGAAAGAGAAGAAGAAGGACTCGACAAAGGAGATAAAATTGAAGAATCATCGCAAAGGAGACAAGAACTCAAACTGTTGAGATGCGAGTGATGCTCTGCATCACTTCTTCACGTGCATCACTGTGAGCCAAAGCGATGCATGATGAGGCAACTATCAAAATGGTTCTGGAACAAATGGCACAACAGAAAAGGGATGCATTACACAATACTCAAAAGTTCTTCAAGCAACTGCAGGAAGGCAGGCAAAATTAACACCAAAAAGGAAGAAAAGTGATGCGAGTCAAGACCGATGCACTGCATCGATTCTGAGAACAAGTTCCTGCAACTACACCAGAAGTAGGAGGTGCATCTACACCTACAGAAGCAACACCAAGCAAGCCCAAGGAGAAGAAGCAGAAGGTGAAACACACTCCTCCATCCAGGCAAAGCACCAGAATTAGGAGTGGAGCAAAGAAATGAGTATCAATTTACAAAGCTTTCACCTACTACTACTAATGCTTGTTGTGTTAATTCTATTTTGAACTATTTCCCTGGTTGTACTAATCCCTCTCCCCTATTTTGAACAAATAATTTGTCTGTTTTGAACAAATTTGCAGTGAGGACACTGCAACCCCTTAAGTTTGGGGGGGGATTTGCATGTTATGTTATGTTATGTTTTAATATGTTTTCTATCTAATATGTTGTGTGTTTAATTAATATATTTTAGATAGTAAATATATATGTTTTAAGTAGTTTTTAGTTTGTTTAAATATTAGATGTACTTAACAAAGTAGTATCTAAATATTTTAGTAGAAAAGATCAGTTTTTCAAAAATATGGTGAAAGCCCTATGGATGGAATTTCAATGATGAAAAATAAGCCTTATTTCTCAGAAAAACCAAAATTATTTTCACTTCAAACACTTCAAAACTGAGTTTGTGAAAAGAACCTTGCTATTTAAAAGATCAATCTGATGCAAGGGGAATTTTTGGTAAGCTTAGGTCAAAACAAAGCTTTACTAAAAAGAAAGAAGAGCTTAAAGAATTAAGTTTGGGGGTGTTTTATGAAAAACAAAGGCTGAATTTCAAAAGTATAAGAGTAAACAATGTAGAAAAAGAATACAAAAAAAGTGGACAAGCCATATCCTGAATCTTTTGAAACTATACCTGTGCCTAAGTACATGAATGCATCTGGAGGTCAAAGACCTGTGCCATGCAGGAATAAATGTATCTGGAGGATAGTTCAATAAACTGAACCTGTGCCAAAGTGCAAAGAAAAAATATATGCATCTGGAGGTCAAAGACCTGTGCCAAAGTGCATTTGCATCTGGAGGTCAGTGAGGAAGGTATGAGCTAGAAAAAGAAAAAGCATCATCAGTGCAGCTGCATCAATGTAAACTGCACTGAAGAAAAGCAAAATGCAGAAAAAAATCAATGCACAAAAACACTTCAAAGAAGTATTGCATTTGCACAAAAAGATCCACATAAAAAAATAGAAAATTGCATTGGCTCAAAAGCTTTGAAAGATTCAATCAAGTCCTTTGAATTTTAGAACTCCCCAACACTTGAGAAAATTTTGTGAGTCTAAACTTTCTTTTGAAAAATAATTTGGTGTGACCAAAGATGAACCAATCCTTTCAAAGGCTAGGAGGAAATTTTTTACTTAGTCTTGGAACCAATCTCAACTCAGTGGGTTCACACACACACAAGAGAGTTTGAATAAATTTGGTAGTTTTGAAGAAATAAAGGCACAAGAAAAATTGTTGATAAATGAAGTTCATAGGGAACTCCTCATAAAAATCCAAATCAAACTGATCTATCTTCTAGAATTATAGTTTTTAATAATTTGTCTTTGTCATTACTTGCGGACAAGCAATGGTTTAAGTTTGGGGGTGTGATAACTCTATTTTATATAGAGTATTTCATATGTTTAAACTTAGTATTTGCTCTCTTTCAAGTAATAATAAAGAGTTTATATAGTATTTAGTGTGATATATGATATCTTGAGTGAATTGAATGGTTATAGTTAGTTATAGGCCATTTTGGATATATTGTGGTATGTTTGATGTTTTTGTTCAAGCGGTCTCACGTCGTATGCATCAATGCTCTCAGACCGATCCTCGCATCAATTCTGCGCAACTTGATGAATAAGCACTGTTTCATATGCATCCACATGCAATGTGATGACCTCTGCCGCTTCCACGATGCCATCCAACAATGTATAGTAGGCGCCTACCATTCACACATAGCTATAGGCATAGCTTTGAAGAGTCATCAACATAGGGACACTTGTTCTAACACCATGGAACCGCCCTATATGATTAAGTCAAAGATTTCAACATGGATAAACCTCTGGAAAGCAACTACAGCTATGATCCACTCAAGATGACTTCAACATGAAGGAAGGAAGCACCTCACTTGAAGGCTATAAAAGGACCTCACATCTTCATTTGGAAATATATCACAATCCATAAGTTAGATCAAAATTTCAATATACATAGTTAGTTTTTATATTTTTAGAGGAAGAGGAAGGAATTCATAATTCCTCCTTAACTCATTTTCATAGTGTTTGTATAGTGCTAAGGAGTAATGCTAGTGCATTGCTAGAAGACTTCATACAAAGGTTTTCAACATTTGTAACTTTACTCTTGTTGTTTCTCTTTTGTGATTTCTATATATATATAAACATGGTCTATTCGGTTTATATATATCTTGCAATGTCTCTTGTTAGCTAAACCTTTCTTAGTTGGAATGTTCTAATCATTTAATGAGCTTTTAAGTAAGTATGTTGCATGTATGTATGTTTGTACTTTAGTTCTTGCTTGATAATCTTTTCAAAACTTATTTTAAACTTGATCACTTAGAATAAGTAGATTTGTAAATGACCGGACATGGCTTACAATTAAGAACTCAAGAACTAATATGGGTGAGTGTTTTACATAAAGAAAACTTTGTGAAAACCATGCTAAGTCCTAGACATAGGATAGTATAGTCCATAGGATAATTGTGGGTACTTAAAATACAAGAGTGAATTCACTTAAGCAAAGTGATACTTGTTAGGAGGCAAGATTGGCACTAACACCCCTTTCTTTCTTGCATAGAACAAAGATCATAAGAGCTGGTAATGAAACTACGAAGAAAGTGACCGAAAGGCACATAGCTAATGCAATGACATTCGGATCTGTTTGCATCACATACTGCATCATACACTTTTAAGTAAATTACTTGATAAAGACATTCCAACTAGCTTTTCTCTTTTACACTATCAACATTCCTTCTTTGTTTTCTAACTTAGTTGTGATCATCAACCAAAATCCAAAATTATTTTATTACTTTGTGACTTTACACTTTATTACTTTCTATTTGTTTTAAAAGTGAGTTTTTCAATCTCTGTGGGTTCGATCTTTTTACTACTTGTTTTTGGACAGTGTATACTTGCACTCAAGTGTATGTGGCATTTCCACACACCACAATGCCTCAGTAATTGCAAACAATTCTCTAGTATATGCTGATTGTCTTTGCATTCGAGGTACCATTTTCTTAGAAAAGTATGCAATTGGGTGCCCGTTTTGGCTCAATACAGCTCCCACAGCTACCCCTGATGCATCAGTTTCCACAGTGAAAGGTTGAGCAAAATTTGACAGCGCTAAAACAGGTGCAGTTGTCATGGACTCCTTCAATTTGCAAGAATGCCGCTCAGTCTCACCATCCATTGGAATGCATCTTTCTTTAGGAGGGTCAGTTAAAGGACTAGCTATGGCAGCATAACCTCTAATAAATCTCCTATAATAGCAGTGAGACCCAAGAATCCCCTTAATTCTTTCACATTCTTAGGGGTAGGCCACTGCTTCACAGCTTGCAATTTCTCAAGTATCCATAGCTACTCCATGACCGAAACTTGGTGCCCCAAATAGTCCACTTGTGTCAATCCAAAAGAACACTTAGATAACCTTGCATACAACAGGTTGTCTTGGAGTTTCTTCAATACTACCTCCAAATGTAATAAGTGGCTCGGCCATGTCTCACTATAAACTAAGATATCATCAAAGAACACTAGGACAAATTTCCTTAATTCTTGTTGGAACACTTCATTCATCAAACTCTGAAATGTAGCTGGAGCATTTGTTAATCCAAATGGCATGACAAGCCATTCATAGTGTCCATGGTGAGTTCTGAATGCTGACTTGTGTCTATCTTCTGGTTTAAGCAGTATTTGGTGGTAACCAGAACGTAAATCTAACTTAGAAAAGTATTTGGCTCCAAACAATTCATCAAGGAGTTCATCAACTGTAGGCATAGGAAAACTATCATTGACTGTGATAGCATTCAAAGCTCGATAGTCTGTACAAAATCTCCATTTACCATCCTTCTTCTTCACTAGCACAATGGGTGAAGAGAAAGGGCTAGTACTATTTTGAATAATGCCTTGTTCCAACATTTCTTTCACCATTACTTCAATTTTCTCTTTTTGACTGTGAGGGTATCTATATGGCCTAACTTTCACTGGTTTAGATCCCTCTTGCAATGTAATAGCATGATTGTGAGTTCTTTGAGGAGGAAGAGTGGTAGGAGTCTTAAACACCTCCCTGTAAGTGTGCAATAAGAGAGCTAATTCTGGATCAATGTTATCGGGTATATCAGTGAGCTCATCTGCTGCTACCCGATCCTGCACATGTTGTACTGTGAAACATTCCTCAATAGAATCAGTCTGCTGTAATCTTCTCATATGATGAAATTGGGCCTGCCTCGGTTGCATATCTTTGTCTCCTTGCAATATGATAAATTTCCCTTGCTGAAAGAATTTCAATATTGAAGCTGAATAGTCTGCTACATGAGGGCCAAGTGTAGCCAACCATGTAGAGCCAAGAATCAAATCTGCACCAGCCACCGACAAGATATACACAAGGACAATCAATTTTTGTTGTTGCACTAATACCTTCAAATTCTCAATCCATCCTTCAGTTTTCATAGTTTCACCATTACCAATGAGAACTTTGAAACTAGCTTTAGGTTGCACTGGTAATTTCAAAAATTCAGCAATCCTAGGTTGCAGAAAATTCTCTGAACTACCCCCATCTACCAAAATCTGTACTGGTAATTCACCAATCATACCTGTGAATCTGATTGTGCCCATTCCTGTTCCACCATTCATAGCATTCAATGACAAATGGTGTGCATTATTCCCCACTGTATCTGCTTCTGTATCTTTTCCTGTATCCTGTCCTGCATCAGTATCCTCCTCTGCATCACCTAATTGCAGCAACATTAACTTTCTATTGGGACATTTGTGTGAGTAGGAAAACTTCTCATCACAAAAATAACACAATCCTTTCTCACGTCTCAATTGTATTTCTGTTGCAGACATGTTTTTGATAGCAGCATTACGGTTTGTAGTACTAACAGGTTGTGCAGAAGGTGTAGGTAATAAGGGTGGTAATTTCTGGTTGTGTGTATTTTCTGGTTTGGTTTGTGTATAAGTGTTTTGTTTTTGGTATGGTGTTTGAGTATTTGTGTATGGTTTTGTGGTATATGTACTGGTTTTTGGTTTAGTATACTTTTCTTCAAATAATTTGGCTAAGGATACAGCTTTCAACATTGTATTAGGGGTCAACGACTTCACATCTCGCTTAATATCATCCTGCAGGCCACTCACAAAGCAATCCAACATAGCTTCATGGCTAATTTCTTCTGATCTATTCGCTAGAGCAGTAAATTCAAGATAATAATCATTCACATTACCAGTTTGTTTCAACTTAAACAAGTTAGCTCTAGGGCACTCATAAGGAGATGGACCAAAATCCAATTCAAGGGCTCTAGTAAATTGATTCCAAGATTGAAAAGGATTCACTCTTTGCATCATTTGGAACCATGGAACGATGTCCTGATCTAGGTGTACCGAGGCAATCGTCAACCTCTCAGCATCAGGAGTATTATAGTAATCAAAGAATTGTTGTGCTTTGAAAATCCATCCAATCACATTCTTACCATCAAATCTAGGAAAATCCAATTTAATAGATCTCACCTGAAATGGAGTTCTAGGCGGTCCCAGAACTTGCGATGGGCTGCCAACGGCCGTTTTCATCTTCACACTCGGTCCTCCAACCACCATTGAGCTGGGTGTCACTTGTTCTTGGTCTGTCAGATTCAATGCGTCTAAGATCTTAGCAAGAACTGCATCCTGTGTGACCATCGCTTGTTCAATCTTCTCAAAGCGTGTTCCATTTTCCACCTCTACCCGCTTGATGTTTGAATGAGCTTCCGCATGATTCTTCTCCATTTGCTCAGTAACCCACTTCAATTCTAAGCTCAGCTCCTTAATTGTAGTACCTTCAGCCATAGTTCAAGAGATGAAAGCACCAATGTAACAAGCCAATATGCAACACAAAAGAAAAGTAATGTAACAGTAACAGAACACCAGAGATGAAGAACTAAATTTGATTCACTTCAAGTATTAAAATGGAATCATAGTCCTTCAATTTTACAATAGGTGAAAGTATACTATATGAGGTATAATGGAAATTGGGGCCTAGAACAATTTCCAGTAAGGAGGGAGGAAGAAGACTGTAGAGAGAGAAGAAGAAGAAATGTTCACACATTCAACATGACCTCAATTCCTGATTCCCTTTGATTTTATTCCCCACGCACGAAATCCTTCAGCAACGAACTCTCCTTTTTCGCGCGTGTACTTCTTCTTGTTGCCACCGTGTCCTTCAATTCCTTTTCCCCACTTGCTGAGTCACCTGCCAGCTCATCATTCATTACAGAATCTGCGTTTTCATTGATTTCAAGTTGGGTTTTTAGGCTTTCGAAATTGAATTTACACAAATCTGAATCTGAATCGTTGTAATCTTCGTAGCCGCGTTTTCATAATTTGAATCTGAATCGATTTTGTGAATGGAGTTGAAGAAGATGATGATATTCAGATTTCGTGAATGGAGTTAGAAGAACAAAACTTATGTTGCTTCAAACGTAAATGGAGTTGAAGAAGAAGAATCGATTTCATGAATGTAGTTAGAAGAACAAAACTATGTTGCTAGAAACGTGAATGGAGTTGAAGAAGATGATGCTTTTGATTTATTTTTTTAAAAATAAAATAAAATTTAAAATGACTTGTATTTACACTAAATAATCCACATAAACATAAATTGTGACACATCAAAGCACTATAATAGACACATAGATTATTATTTTTAACAAAGTTGGATGAAGGTTGTGAAAGGCTAATGTTGCTTAAACGTTGAAACATAAAAGACTTAATTGAGACAAAAAAAAAGATAAAAGATCAAACTGTTATCTAAAATAAAGTTGAGCGACCTCTGGAGCAATTTAGCCAAAAAAAAAAAAACTAAAATAAATCTATATCAACTAAAAGAAAAGTTAATGAAGTATGTGCTTCACTTGATTCCAACTTTTGGGTGTTGGTAAAAACTATATCTTTCTAATAGGTTGACAGTGTATAATTAGCAAGGTATATTAGTGCCTCAATTGGAGTCCGACTTATGTAATAATGATATCCTTAGTAGTTGTTACTAAGCAGACATAATAGTAATTTCCTCATCAATGAAAAATTACGTGACCACACTAAAGTTATATTGTGGCAAACATGTACTAACAAGTGTTTTCATTTACCCGCTCACTCACCACACAAAAACTAAATTGTGGTTAACTTAATATGTACTAACCATTGGATTGTTGTATAGTGGTCATCGAAAAATTTAGTAACTATTACTAAGGATATCCTTATTATCATAACTCGTAGCCCCTCAATTGCACCAAGATGCAATTCTACTTTCTTTTCTTCGAGGTCTAGCTAAACAAATCTTTTTTTATATCTAGTGATCTTACAATCGTTAAAGAGCAAAAGAAGATTGTTTTATCAACGTAGTATCATTTTAGCACCTTTGCTAAATAAGTTTCTTGATGTACAAGAATTGCATTCTTTAAATACTCAATTTATAAGTCTAAACAAAACTTTGCTCTTCCTAAGTCTTTCATCTCAAACTCATTTTTTAAGAAATCTAGAACATTTGGAAGATCTTAAAAAGTTCCAATAATATTTACATCGTCAAAAGAAACAAAATTTATAGAAAGTTCATTTCTAAATCTTTTCATAAAAGTACATGAACATATATGGTCAATTTTATATCTTTGTTTTACCAAATATCCGAGACAATACCACAAGCGTCTAGATTTTTTTTATTCCATAGAGAGGCCTATTCAATTGGATTGACTAATATTCTCGAGAGCATGAGGTGTGTGCCTTAGGAAAATTAAATCCTCCAATTAATTTCATTTAAACGCCACTATCAAGTCCATAACACCCTACTCTCGTTAGCTAGACGAGATTAGTATATTAACCATAATTAAATACCAATAAAGGATTTAAATTTAGAATATATCAATTCTAGTTAAAACACGACAATTATGATTTAAAAAAAACTACACTTTATTGAAATACAATGTAGTTACATACATCGAAATCTTATTAACATTACAATGCAATGGAATAGTAATGTTACAAACAAATAAATGAGTCAATAAAGGACTCTTCAAGGGAGTTTAGGTTATAACCACCTAATGTTTTATGTTCTTCATCGACCTTCATGTACTAAAAGAATAGATAAGTTGAGAGATAAAGTCTTGACGAATTCTTACAACAAATATATCCATAAATGATTTCTCATATATGACATCAAACACAGCAGCATACGTCCAAAGTAGGTAGTTCAATTGGTAAGCTAAGAGATGTTGAATGAGTATAATCAAAAGGACCGAGACTCAAACCCATAAAACCCAACACTTCAAACAATTATTAACATTTACCTATAAAAAAACACACAACAACATACATTAAATCCTTTTAAAATTTGATACTCGTTAACATGTTATAATCCCGTGATAAATTTTTCGTCGAGTATCTGATGGATTTGTTCATAAGAGGGGCTCGAACAAACAGGACAAAAAATTCTTCCAAGTTTACATAAGGGGGCTCAAACAAAACTTGAATGAAAAATTTTCTGCCAATCTACATAAGAGAGGCTCGAACAAGCATGATTGAATTAACCTCCTCGGATAATACAGGTCACTAACAGACCTAACTTACCTCACATAATAACTCAACCATGGATGGTTGATAGGTTATTGATATGAAATGAAAGTAGTTTCAGTTCCATGAATTCAGTTACAACAGAAAATTGAGAAAGAAAATAGAATCTTATTCAATCTCAAAATGAGTCAATTTACAGGAGTTGGTATTTATACAATATGGTCAACTATAGACTTGAAGTCAACTCAACTATATACTTTCCTTTTGCTTATTATCGTGTATTACCCCCCCACACGCTGTAGATTGGTAAATATCTAAAAGCTTGAGCTTTGGAATGAGATGGTTGAATGGATGAGGTGCCAAAGCTTTGGTG
This sequence comes from Oxytropis ochrocephala, assembly GCA_020916435.1. Lineage (NCBI taxonomy): Eukaryota > Viridiplantae > Streptophyta > Magnoliopsida > Fabales > Fabaceae > Oxytropis > Oxytropis ochrocephala. The sequence continues at coordinate 21,254,596 of CM037094.1, read as the reverse complement.
AATAAATCTACAATCTGTTGTTTGGTGGAAAGAGGAAGAAGCTTCATGAGCCCAGCTGCTACCTTGTCTCTAACAACGTGGCAATCGATCTCTTGGTGCTTCGTACGTTCGTGAAAGACTGGGTTTGCAGCAATGTGCAGTGCACTTTTGTTATCACAGTAGAGTGCGGGTTTGTTGCTGCAATGAATACCAAGGTCTGCTAGTAAGTAGGAAAGTCATTGGAGTTCACAAGTGGCCGCAGCTAGAGCACGGTATTCAGCTTCAGAACTGGAACTAGCAATGGTGGTTTGTTTCTTGGAACGCCAACTGATGAGAGAGTCCCTAAGGAAGAAGCAATAGCCACTAATGGAGCGTATAGAATCAGGGCAACCAGTCCAGCCAAAAGAGGGCGTTCTGTTAAAAAAAGACCTTGACCAGGAGAATTTTTCAAGCAATCAAGCACTCTGTGAGCTGCTTTGAAATGGCACACCGTGGGACTAGAAAGGAACTGAGAGAGTTGTTGAACTGAGAAGGTGATGTCCGGTCTAGTAGTAGTCAGGTAAAGAAGCTTACCAATCAATCTTCGATATTGAGCAATGTCATGAAAGGGTGTGCTGTCATCACTGTAAAGATGAGAGCCAGGTTCCATAGGTGTGGAAACTGGTTTGGCACCAAGAGAGCCACAGTCTTTCAATAGATTCAGGCAATACTGTCTCTGACAGAGGAAAATGCCTTGTGAAGAATGTGCAACTTCAAGCCAAGAAAAAATTTCAAAGTTCCAAGATCCTTGATGCCAAAGTGTGTATCAGGAGTATGTTTAAGTTTGCAAATATCATTGAGAAAATACCCAACTAATACTATATCATCCACATAAATGAGTAAAGCCATGTAAGAGGACTTGGTAATGTGAGTGAAAAGAGTGTGATCAACATGGCCTTGTTTGAAACCAAGAGAGAGTAATAATGTGGAAAGTCTATCATACCATTGTCTACTAGCTTGTTTAAGGCCGTAGAGAGATTTAATCAACTTGCAAACCTTAGTAGAAGAAGCCTTGGCATCAGGGAGCCCTGGTATAGTCATGTATACATCTTCCTTGAGTTCACCATGGAGAAATGCATTGTTGACGTCCAATTGGTGAATATGCCAACCTTTGACAACAGCTACAACAATGAGAGTTCTCACGGTAGCCATCTTTGCAACAGGGGAGAAAGTATCAAAGTAATCAATGCCTTCAGTTTGAGTGTAACCCTTGGCCACAAGTCTAGCTTTGTATCGTCTATGGTGCCATCAGCCTTGTGTTTGATCTTGTAAACCCATTTACACCCAATAGGAGTGACATTAGCAGGTTTATCAACAATCAACCAGGTCTTATTTGCATCAAGAGCCTGTAATTCTATGTTCATTGCATCAATCCAGCAGGGAATTTTGCTAGCAGCACCATAAGAAGAGGGTTTAGTGACTGCATCAGTATGGGCTATGTAAGTCTTGTGAGATGGTGATATCTGGTCATAAGACAAATAGTGATGGATAGGGTAAGCACAAGGTGATCTGGTAAGATTGCAGATGTAGTCTTGAAGGTGAGATGGGGGATTGTGAAGGCGAGTTGATTGGCGAGGAGGATCAGGAATAGTTGGTGTAGGTTGGTCTGATGTGAAGGTATCTGGTATAGCAAGATATGATGGAAGTTTACGATATATCGGTGGCAGCAGTGTGGGGAGCCAGTATTAGTGTTGATAGGAGAGTCAACTAGATCTACAGTTGTTGGTGAACTAGTAGTAATAGGTGGTAGGTTAATGGTGGTCTGTGGAGGTTTGGTGTTAGTGAGTGAGAGGTCCCAACATTGGTGAGAAGTGGTGGGAGTGTGATAAGGAAAAACAGTTTCATGGTGAACAACATGTCGAGAAACAAAGATACTCCTATTAGAAATGTCATAGATGGTGAGCCCCTTAGTGTGAGATTGGCAACCAAGCAAAACACCTTTTCGTGCCCGAGAATCAAACTTGGTTCTGCCAGCAGTGAGAGATGTGGCATAGCAGAAGCTACCAAAAACCTTGAGGACACTCAAGTCAGGCAATTTTCTCCTTGGATCATTGACTCGGGTGCTACAGATCATGTGTGCACCGATCTGAGTCTCTTACATCATGTGGCAATTTGCTCTTTACATCATGAATGGTAAAATTTGAATTGAGCTTTATCGAGCTTATGATAGATACTACTGTAGAGGTACCATTGGGGAGTCTAACATAGATAGGTTTAATTGATCTATAGGATGTAAAGAGGCTCGGATCGGTGCACACATGATGCAGTAGCACCCGAGTCAATGATCCAAGGAGCAAATTGTCCGACTTGAGTGTCCTCAAGGTTTTTGGTAGCTTGTGCTATGCCCGTCTCTCACCGCCGCGTAACCAAGTTTGATTCTCGAAAAGCGAAAAGGTGTTTTCCTTGGTTGCCAATCTCACACTAAGTGGCTGTCATCTATGACATATCTAATAGGAGTATCTTTGTTTCTCGACATGTTGTTCACCATGAAATTGTTTTTCCTTATCACACTCCCACCACTTCTCACCAATGTTGGGACCTCTCACTCACTAACACCAAACCTCCACTGCACTCACCACTAACCTACCACCTATTACTACTAGTTCACCAACAATCTGTAGATCTAGTTGACTCTCCTATCAACACTAATCTTGGCTCCCTCACTGCTGCCACCGCGATATATCGAAACTTCCACTATGCTCGCTATACCAGATACCTCCACATCAGACCAACCTACACCAGCTATTCACGATAATAAGCAAAAGGAATAGTATATAGTTGAGTTGACTTCAAGTCTATAGTTGACCATATTGTATAAATACCAACTCTTGTAAATTGACTTATTTTGAGATTGAATAAGATTCTATTTTCTTTCTCAATTTTCTGTTGTAACTGAATTCATGGAACTGAAACTACTTTCAGTTCATATCATGGTATCAGAAGTTTTTCTTTCTTGATTTTTCGTTACCGGCGCCACCATATATGCCTCGCCATGCTGCGCAACCGTCACGACCGTCTACCTCGCAACCTTCTCCACTGGATCCTTCTAACACTTCCTGTCCCTACTATGTTCATCCTAATGAGAACCCTGCCGTTTCACTTGTCACGAAGCTCCTCACTTCGAATAACTATCACTCTTGGGCGCGTTTGATGCGTAAAGCTCTGATCGGCAAGAACAAATTCAAGTTTGCCGATGGCTCAATTTCGCCACCTGATTCCTTTGATCCTCTTTATGATGCTTGGGAACGATGCAACAATCTCGTTCACTCTTGGATCATCAATTCCGCTTCGCCTACGATTGCGCAGAGTATCGTCTACAAGGAATTTGCCTCCGATGCGTGGAAATCTCAAATCCAGATTCGAACGTGTTGATAGAGTTCGCATTGCTGATTTGAGGTATGAGCTTTACCAATTGAAGCAAGAATCACTCTCCGTCACCAATTTCTACACCGCAATGACTGTCCTCATTGAAGAATTGGACAATTATCGTCCTCGTCCCCAATTTACTTGTGCGATCCAATGCTCGTGTGATGCTATGCGAAACGCGAGACTCTACCATGAAGAAGACGCTAGCTGTGATGTGCTTTCTCAAAGGTTTAAATGACAATTTCGCTATGGTACGTTCACAAATCCTCTTGATGCTCAGATACCTTCGATCACCACCGTTTTTCTGTGGTGATTGAACATGAGCGCCAAAATGGCCTTGCTCCCTCTCCCGATGATCTTGCGCACTCAAATCAATGCGATTGATGGCAAGAAATACTTCAATAAGAAACAGATCTGCGAGTCCTCGCGGTGTACCTTACAGAACAGTCCGAGTCATCATGCCGTGGAAATGTGTTACAAGAAGCATGGTTTTCCATTAGGATCCAAGAAGGATAACAAGCCGGTTTTGTGGGGTTGAGTTAGGCCCTAAACCACATTCTAAGATGGTATCAGAGCCAATCCAAGATCTGTTGGGCCACCCGCTACCGGGCCTTCTAAGATGGTATCAGAGCCAATCCAAGATCCGTTGGGCCACACTATCGGTCACGCCGATTGTCGATCCCGGGCGTGAGGGGTGTGTTAAGAGTCCCACATCGGATGCGATATGGCCTGAAAAAGAGTTTATAAGTGGGTGGCATCTCTCACCTTACAAGCCGGTTTTGTGGGGTTGAGTTAGGCCTAAAACCACATTCTAAGAGTTATAGACATCAAGTAACCTACCACTCAATAAACAAGCCTCAGGTAGATCCATCGAACATGAAGACATTATATTTCTAAGCAAGCCTAATCTTTGTATTAAATTCAATAAGATACAAACAAATAAATAACACTGAATATGCACTAAATTCGCTTAGTTACTCAAAGTTGCTAAGCTTCGTGATTTTCAAAAAGGGTTAGGTGCTAAGCCCCTCTGCATAGCTTAGCGAATTCGATGCAGAATCTATTAGAAAAAACCCAAGTCCCATATTGACTAGAGATATGGTACCTTAAGAGTATATAATGAAATGTCAACCCTCACCTTACAAGCCGATTTTGTGGGGTTGAGTTAGGCTTGGTATTAGAGCCAATCCTAGATCAGTCGGGCCACCGACCACTATTATCAATGCACCAAGCCCAATAGTACTGGGCGTGAGGGGGTGTATTGGGAGAAATCCAAATCTCACATTGACTAGAGATATGGTCTCTTAAGAGTATATAATGAAAGGATAACCCTCACCTTACAAGTCGGTTTTGTGGGGTTAAGTTACGTCTAAACCACATTCTAAGAGAACCAAAGCTTTGTTCCACGAATTGCTGAAATTTAAGCGAATTTGGGCAACTTAGTGATTATATTTGAGGTACTCTTTTTCCCTCATTGGGTCTTTTTCCCAAAGGATTTTGGCTTAGGGAGGTTTTAATGAGGTCTCTCCCCTTCCCATAACTTTGTAAGGGTTGGGTGCACCCATAGTGCCCCCCTTCAATATATCCATTGCTTATCTAAAAAAAACTTAGTGATTATACATAAGTGCATAGCATAATAGCACGCAAAGTCACTTTTTCAAACAAGAATTCATCAACTGTTTTCTCCAAGAATTATCAAATTAACATTACCAACATGAAATGAATTAGAACCAAAGTTCATATATAATAGCATCATCGTACAATAATAGGCTAGCGATGGGGGAGTCCAGGGGAGTAGAGGGAGCAACAACAAGTATAAAGACCAAAAGTTAGATTTCTCAAACAACATCAAACTCAATAACATGTACAACCATCTTATGGAATTTTGAATCATTTTATTGAGTGTATCTTTTTCTCATTTTCTTCCTAAGTTTGCAATGATAATTTTCTTCATAGTTATGTTACTAGAGATTATTCTCCAATGACCGGTGGGTTAAGAAGTCAAGTCCAACTGCTAGTTGGCAGATCGACAGGCTAGTTAGGCCATAAATAAATAATTATAAAAAATAATTAACAAATAAATTTGGACTAAAAATGGTGTGTTGGCTTGCCCAAAGCGTTGTCTCAAATCGAGCAAAAGTGATGAGGTTGTCCCGTCACAACTCGTCAAAAATACATAATAAAAAAAAAGATGGAAGAAAAATCAATGTTATTAAAATCGAACTGGAGATCGACCTGGTCAAGGCACTGGGTCACTGGGTCAAGGGTCGAACCGAGGGGTCACTGATTGACCCGCGTGACCCGTGGCACTACTAAAATATGATAAAATTAGTTATACTGTGTATAAATTCACAAATCACAGAGCCACAAAAATTTTCATTCATCAAATTTAAATCATATCCATAACTAATCTATGTCAGGGAACTTGGTTGGTCACGTGTATACGCGATTTTACCGGTCCGTGTGATTCTTCCCTCTTGACAAAATTTTTGTCACACCCAAGATTCGAACATGAGATATTGAGGTGAGATCCGAGCTCAATTATCACTCCGGACCAACCGTTGTTGGTATTTCCATCTATAATCTAAATCTAAAACAAACATGCACTTAATTAAGAAAATTGTAAGGTTTTTTTGTTAGATGTTAGTTAATTAGTCGCACCACATATCTAATGAACAATACTTGAATAGCAAGTTAACAAAACAAAAAAGGTTTAGATATTAAGTCATTGTATTACCATATAATCAATGGAAAATCAATCAACAGCAAAACTAGATTATTGTTGTTTAATCCATTCGGTGATCCCACGAACAATAAAGCCACAGGGCCCCTCAAGTCAATCACCAAAATCATTCAGACAAATTCACTTCACCACAGTTGTTGTATAGTAGCTTTGTGATTGTAACACCCTAAATGCTTGACTACTGTTCCACCAAATTCTTGATAATGAAAAGGACATGAAATTAATGATTGATTATTAGTTTGGGACCTCAAAAAGTTTACATTTATTTTAACTACAGTTAATGATTAGAAGAACTCCAACTTTCACTTCCATTTGCTCCTTATTTACGGTTCTTCCGTTACACAATATAAATAAAAAATGATCAATGAAAGTAGAAATATCTGATTCAAAATTTGGATTAGATATATCAATTTTTATTGACCAATTTTTATTTATATTATTTTTTTTTTTGGTTATTATGTTACTGGTGTGCAGTTTCTACTGACTTTGTCAATGACTAATGTACACAGGGTGTTGAAATTCCTAATCTTTCAAACCCTAAGTCTGATTACCCTTAAATCTAAATTAGGCTTAATTTATAGCCGTTACAATCAGCTCATACACATCACACAAAAACAGAATTTAAAAGTGTGGTGACCTAAAACCTAACGGTTTATTTGGTTAAGAGGTAGTTATTAACTAACTAACCACCTCCTAACCAACATGTCCGTTCTCTAAGTGCCTATTCATTGTGTACATATATATATTCAGTATATACATTGTAAAAACTGTGGATACAAGATACAATCAATACAGAAATATAGAATTGCAAGTTTTACAGTAATAAAGAATAGTATTACAGTTTAAGTCCTGTTTTTCTGTTCTTCTTCAGTGCTCTAGTTTTTCTAAGTCCTTCAAGTTCCTTGTGTTCCTTGTGAGAAAGAGAGACCTCGCAAAAAGAATCAACCAGTCAGGGTTTGATTCAAACACAGAAAAGGAAAGAGTAAGGAAAGAGAGATTTCAAAGAAAGTGAAGAAGGTTACCTTTTGTATCCTCAGTTGAGTGCAGAATCTTCAAGAGGTGAAGATTCTGTGTAGTTCCAGTGCTTGCAAAGTGTTCATGCAAGGAAATCAACAATAAACAGTTAGGGTTTTGTTGTAAAATCAGAATCAACACAAAACCAGAAGAAAGAGAAGGGTTTCTACCTTTAGTAGCCTCGATCTTCATCGTGTTCTTCCTAGGTCTCAGAATCATCAAGGTACGATTTAGGGTTTGGTTCAGGTGGATCAAATCTGAGGTTTCTTTGAGGGGTTTTGTAGAGGGGAAGGAGATCTTTCATCTGGTGGTCTTGGTTTGTGGTTTGAAGGTGATGATTTGGGTTTCCATTGAAACCCTAGCAGAGCGAAGGTAGGAAGCTTGAAGGAGGAGAAGCTGAGGTTCAGAGTTAGAGTGAGAAGTGATACATCGTATCTGGTCTCTCTCTTGGTTAACCGTGTTTCTTTCTATTGGGCCAGGCTTTCCATTGCAACAGTGTTGGATCTTTTGTTATTTGCACCCTGCAAGTTAATAGTAACAACCCGGTTAAAAGAAAATTAAAGAAAGTGAAAAAATAGAGAAAACTCAATATGGTATAATCAGAGCATTGGTTAAAAACGATCCAGGGCAAATTTCTAACTCTACTCTCTGTTTCTTTAAAGTTCTTTAAAGTTTCTTTAAATTTCTTTAAACCCCGCATAAGTGTGAAATTGTGCAGTAGCGTGTGCTAATTTTACGTGTGTGTGTTAAAGTGTAATTCTGCGAGAAATGGGAAAGGGAAGACGATTATGTTCCTAAGCTCAATGGGAACAACTATGATACTTGGGCTATTCAAATGAAGCCTATACTAGGGTCACATGGGTGCCTATACTTGGTGAAAGAGGACTCACAAAGACTTGGAGCTACTGCTACCCTGTGAAAAGAAAGAATTTCTTGAAGCGTAAATGAGAGATTTCAAAGGGTGTCTCTCATTCACGGGGCATGTGGAGAGGAGGACTTTGAAAGGGTAAGGGACTGTGAAACCTCTAAGGGCATGGGATGCTCTAGAACATTATTCTTCGTAGTGCGGCTCAATCAAGGAGGAGAAGGCGCAAGCTCTAAGAGCTGATATGAAAGTCTTAAAATGAAGAAAGATGAAAAAGTGGCTCGAGTTCTTCAACAGAGTGAAGAAGATCAAAATGATATGGCTCTCCAAGGGGAGAAGCTTGAAGAGAATTCGGTGTGCGAGAAAGATTCTCGGATCAATGCCAAAAAAAGTGGTATGTGGTGACTAACACCATAGAAGAAACTACAAAAAATGTAGGCTGAAGCTAGAAGAGCTCAGGGGAAAACTAGAGGCCAAGGAGATAAGGTGGAGATTGCGGAGGAAGAATCGGAAGATGAAGACCAAGCCATGTATGCGACTAAAGCTAAGGGCAAGAAAGGTAAAAAGGAGGTAGCGATAAAAAGTTTAAGAGTTCTAAGAAGCAGTTCAGTACTTCTAACTCTTCTACTAAATCAAATTCATCTAAAAATAACAATGCACCTAAGAAAAAGGATAAATCTAAGGTACAATGTTATAGGTGTGACAAGATGGGGCATTATGCCTTTGAGTGTCCCACGAGAAAAAGGCTCTAAGCCTAATGAGTCGATTTCGAAGCCAATGTGGCTAAGGAGGACTCGACTCGGATTCTCGATGAACTCGTCATTGTTGCATTGGTATGCTTTGTGAACCCAATGTAACTAAGCCTAAGAAGGAAAAGATTAAAACTAAGAAAGGAAAGGAATATGTTGTTTTAATAGTAACAGTGTAAGGATGGGAAAACTATAATGAAATCGGTACTTAGACTCAAAGATGTTCTAATCATATGACAAGTAATAAGAAATGGCTAATTAACTTTGATCCCCATTGTTAGAATTGCTATTAGGTGTGCTAATGGTAAGACTATAGTCTCTAAGGGTAGAGGAATATAGAACTAACTAGAGTTGATGGGAAAAAGTAATTATCTATGATGTGTTATATGTGCCTGAAATAAGTTGCAATCTAATTAGCTTAGGACAGTTAATTGAAAAAGGGTTTTCTTGCCTAATGAAAAATGCTAAGTTGAAATTGTTTGATAAAGAGGATAATCTAATTCTAACTACTCAACTAGCTAAGAACAGGACATTTAAAGCTAGTATAAGCAAGACTGAGGCACTGTGTTTAAGTGCCACCACTGACAGTGATACTAGCTTATGGCATAATAGGTTTGGACATCTTCACTATAAGGCTCTAGATAACCTAAGTACTAATGAACTAGTAAAAGGGTTACCTAAGATAGCTAACACTAAAGAAAAATGTACTACATGCCTAATGAGTAAACAACCTAGGAAAAACTTTAAGAAGCAGTTGAACACAGATCTAAAAACCTCTTTGGAAGTTGTGTATTACGATGCGTGTGTGGTCCTATGGATACTCCATCTATAGGGGGAAACAAGTACTTTGTAACTTTTGTGGATGAATACTCAAAGAAGATTTGGGTATATCTACTCAAGTCCAAAAGTGATACTTTCAGTGTGTTTAAAAAGTTTAAGGCTATGGTTGAGACTCAAAGTGGTAAGAAACTAAAGGTGTTAAGGACAGATGGTGGTGGTGAGTATACTTCAAAGGAGTTTGAAGAATCTTTGCACCACCCGATGGTGTGTTCATGAGATAACTCCACCATATACTCCACAGCACAATGGAGTGGCAGAAAGGAGAAACAGAACTATCCTAGAAATGGCTAGGAGTATGGTAAAAACTAAGGGACTACCTAAAAGACTATGGGCGAAGTGTAGTGATGCTTTGTCTATATATGAATAGGTGTCCTACAAAAGGTTTGGAGGCTAAGGTGCACGAAACTATGTGGAATGGTGAAATACCTGTGTATCTCACTTGAGGGTATTTGGCTCGATTGCTTCTCGCCATATACACGATAGTAAGAGATCTAAACTTGAGGACAAGAGTAGACCTCTAATCCTAGTGGGATATCATCCTCTGAGGGGTTCTGAGCTACTAGACCCTAATACAAGTAAAACCGAGGTGTCAGGGATGTGGTTGTGCTTGAAGACAAGCGGTGGGATTGGGAGAAAAGTGAGCGGGTAGGTTCGAGTGGACTCTACAACCATTGAAGAGGTCTTTAACACTTGAACCAATTTCTAGTGAAACTAATTACGATGAAGAGGATCTTTATTTCTACCTAATAATGGTCTTATGTTCATCGATAACTCATATTTATATGAGTTATTTATGCTCTTATTACTTAACTTAATTCAAGTTCTTAAGTAATATTGTTGTTTAATTCAGTAAATATATGTTGTTTAGTGTAAAAGAGGGTTAGGAGGCGATTATGTGACAAATTGGCACTTTTGGTGCTTTCTTGTTATTTTTAATGTGTTTGTTGGTTCTGATAAAGATTAGGCGCTATAGCGCAGACGCTATAGCGTTGGATTCTGCGGTGATGATGAGAGAAAGCGAAAAAGCAATTTTGGCAAAGCATGTTAAATCACTGTAGAGAAGTCGAGCAGGTTCTGCATCGACCACCCACCTTTTGCTTTATAGGACACTTGTCTATTTTGTAATGGTAGTTGGTAATAGTTGGTGGGATGGCTTTTCACCTTTTGGAGAGATATTTTCTATATATTGAAGTCTTAAAACTTCATCTTCAAGCTTAGTTTCTTTGGTTCGAGAAGAGAGGAGAGTTAGAAATAACTCTTAAACTCCATTTTCGTCCAAGCTCCATTTTCACAATAAAGAGTAGATTTTCTGCGATCTTTGCGAGAGACGCTATAGCGTCAAGCGCTATAGCGGCACACGGAGGAGTCATCATTTGGAGTGTTTTCTACCTCTTGGTGATTTCGGTTTTATGGCTTTAGGTAACACTTTTATGTTGTATTTCTTGTGTTGTTGCTCATCATGAAAGTGACTCTCTTGTAGTTGGATGCTTAGAGCTTTGTAATGAACCTTTAGTATCGCGTATATAATATTTCACGTTTTGCGTTTCAATCTTTGTGTGTTACTTCTTTCAAACTTGTTTTAGAAATGATCAGCTAAAATAGGTATATTCATGGGTACAGACATGGTCCATGATTCGAACTCAAGGATTGATATGAGCGATAAGGTTGGTTAAAGACATTTAACCAATTTTTGCTTCCTCTAGACATAGAAATGCAATAGTTCATAGGGCAAAAGTCGTGGGTTCTCCATTATCTACGGGGTGAACTTATTTAGAACCTAGACATAGGCATCTTGTAATGAAACCACGGCGTTAGTGGTGAAAAGCACAAAATCATTTGCAACAGCGCTTGACGCTATAGCGTGAGACGCTATAGCGCCTTACTTCTGGGAAATTACTTAGCAAAGAGCATTCCAACTACCCTCACTCTGAATTTCTACTTATATATAATCTATCTTATTTGCTTTTGTACCTTTATGTTGATAACATTAATGATTCTACAACTTGTTATTGTTACTTGTTTTACTCACTAGCTAATTTACTAATTTAATCATAGAAGTAAACTCAACAATCCCTGTGGAGACGATCTTACTTATCATTATATTACTTGTTGCGATTGTGTACACTTGCACATCACCTTTTCGCACAACAAGTTTTTGGCGCCGTTGCCGGGGATTGTGAAAGTTAATTTCTATTATTTAGTTAGTAAGTTTAGTTAGTTTTTAGTGTGTTCTGTTTTTCAGCAATTTTTTTTTTAATTTGCATTGTGTTTATGTTTGTAGTGTGTTCTCTTTGTTGTTTTTAGTGTTACTATTTGTGTTTGTTGTTTTGTGAAAGAAAAAAAATCCACTTTATGCCATGGACCATTGGAGTTTTGACTTTATGCAAGAAATGAATGAATTGAATGCTCAAGAACAATGTTTCAATTATGATTTCCATGAGAGTGAACATGAAAGGGGCTGCATTATGAGACAAATTTCATGCCCATGACAGCCCAAAATATGGATTATAGCATGGAAAATGTTGTGTGTGAGCAATATTCATATTCTCAAACTCAAACCAGAAGGATTGCATGAGAACAACTTTGAATTGAAAGAACTCTTAGCTCAATTCCTTGAGGATATCAAAGTGGATAGAGACAACTCTCAAGTGTCATGCAATAATATGGAAGAGAGTTGTATTGAAGAGAGGTGGTTGAGCAAAATGAAGATAATTTCAAAGAACTCTTAGCTCATTCTATTGATTATGTGAAGATGTATCATGACAACTTTGAAGCTTCATGTAAGAATATAGAGGCTCACATTAACACAATTATGGAGCATCTAAAAGAAGAGAGTTGTGTTGAAGAAGTTGTTGAGCTAGAAGAAAAGAGTTGTATTGAATATGTGGTTGAGCAAGAGGAAGAAAAAGAGAGTGTAGAGTTTGAACTTGAATGTGGTCATTTGGAAATGGTGGAAGAAAAAGAAAAAAATAGTGTAGTTGTAGAAAAACAAAAATTCAAAAATAGTGACAAGAAAGAAAATCCAATGTTGAGGTATGAAAAGAGTCATGTGACAATTGAGAATCAACCTTTGGTAATTGAAGAAAATATCCCTCCGCAAAATGAGCTTCAAATTTTTCAAGAAAGGGGAAATTCCTATCCTAAGTGCTTATTGGTTGGTGCATGGGAACACTTACTTCCATATGCCAAATACATGGGATTTCTGACCAAAAAGAGAAAGCGGAAGGATGATATTTTCTTCTTGTCCTATTATCCACCCTAACTTGGGGTTTGAATTCCAAGTCTGGCTGAGGACTCTTAAATCAAGCGCTACTGGGAGGCAACCCAGAATTTTTATTCTAATATTTGTTGTTTTTGTTTCTATTTTGATGTTTGTGGTGACCAATTGCATTGATGAAGTGAGCTTTAATTGTGAAGCGCTATAGCACCTGACGCTATAGCGTCAACTGCTGCAACAGCTGAAACTGAACAAGAAAAGAATTGTGTTTTGTTCACCAACCAGTAACTCTTCCCTCTTATGTTGTGTTGTGTTGTGTTATTTTGTGTTGTGGTGTTAATTGTTTCCAAATAAACTTGTTGGATGTTGTAGCATTGTAATAACATCTAGCAATTGTGTATGATTTCAAAAAAAAATATGTTGTGTTAAATGTTTTTAATTTCAGTATTGTAGTGTCCAAAAGGCCTCTCCCATTAGAATTGCATGAGAAGTAAAGACACTGCTGAATCTTAAGTTTGGGGGAGGACCTTAAATGTGTTTAATGTTATGTGTAAAATGTTAATATTATGTGTTTAATATTATGTTTGTTGAATAGAAAGCATGATCAGTTGCAATTCCTAGTCTTTCAATAATAGAATGTGTATCTTCTTGGGCTAAATTTAATGATGATTAAGTGTATATGTGTAGTGTAGCCTTGTTTGATTGATGACTAGTCTTATTCTTTCTTTGCTACACAAAATCTCTGTGCTTAAGTAGAAACTTAGTTAGCTAAGGACTATCTGATGCTTAAGTTAGTCCTGGTTAACCAAGGTGGAATCAAATCTTGAATAAAAACCTTGAAGAGCTTTTGAAGCTAAGTTTGGGGGTGCACAAGTTATATAAAGGCTAGGTATCAAGATCCTAGGGCGGTTAGTGAATTAGGACTTCATTGTACTCATATGTATTATAGATACTTTTGTAATGGCTGTAACTACCCGAAACAAAAGTTGAGCTGTTCCAAAAAGCAAATGTATATATGTAAAAAAAAAAAAAAAAAAAAAAAGAGAAAGAAAAAGAAAAAAAAAAAGAATAAACGCTAAAGGAGCTCAGTAATGAGGGGGTTGCAGTCAAGAATTATGTTCATCAAAGTCCAGCGTTATAGCATCAAACGTTATAACGTTGCTGTTCAATAGTTAGAATCACTGACCATAGATCTGAAATACCTAATTAAGCCCTTTGTCATGCTTGAAATCCTCATTTCTTGTGTGAAGTTGTTAGTCTATTCCTTTGTTTTGAAAAAGTCTTTGATTTCACCAAAAGAAAGCCATTCTTTCCGAGGCTAAGAGAAATCTAAATCTAGCTAGGAATTGAGATGAGTCGGAGATCACACACTCACAAATGAGCAGTAATAATAATTCTAGATGTTGTGAAAAACAATGGTGTGCGTGTGTGTGTGTGGGTGTGAATTTGAAAGTTTGGCCCATTAAGAACATTTTTGGAAAAACAGTTTGATTTAGGGAAGCAACTGGTTTTGCCTTTCTATCTTGTCATTGTTTACATTTTCTATTAGTTGATTGTCTTTGTAAATAGTCATTACTTGAGGACAAGCAATGGTTTAAGTTTGGGGAGTGATAACTCTTATCAATAAGAGTTATTCATGCTTTCAAGACTTAAATAAATGTGAGTTCTAAAGTAATAATTTTTTTAGAGAGATATTGTTATTGTGTTGTTTTGTGCGGCTAATTTATGTCATTGTTTCTTCGATGTTGTGTTGTTTGTTCTTTGTCAAGCGTCATTACTTGAGGACAAGCAATGGTTTAAGTTTGGGGTGTGATAACTCATATTTATATGAGTTATTTATGCTCTTATTACTTAACTTAATTCAAGTTCTTAAGTAATATTGTTGTTTAATTCGGTAAATATATGTTGTTTAGTGTAAAAGAGGGTTAGGAAGGCGATTATGTGACAAATTGGCACTTTTGGTGCTTTCTTGTTATTTTTAATGTGTTTGTTTATTCTGACATTAGCGCTATAGCGGCGAGACGCTATAGCGTTGGATTCTGCGGTGATGAGAGAAAAGCGAAAAAGCAATTTTGGCGGCATGTTAAATCACTTTGTAGAGAAGTCGAGAGGCAGTTCTGCATCGACCACCCACCTTTTTGCTTTATAGGACACTTGTCTATTTTGTAATGGTAGTTGGTAATAGTTGGTGGGATGGCTTTTCACCTTTTGGAGAGATATTTTCTATATATTGAAGTCTTAAAACTTCATCTTCAAGCTTAGTTTTCTTTGGTTCGGAAGAGAGGAGAGTTAGAAATAACTCTTAAACTCCATTTTCGCCCAAGCTCCATTTTCACAATAAAGAGTAGATTTTCTGCAGATCTTTGCGAGAGACGCTATAGCGTCAGCGCTATAAGCGGCAGACGGAGCCATCATCATTTGGAGTGTTTTCTACCTCTTGGTGATTTCGGTTTTATGGCTTTAGGTAACACTTTTATGTTGTATTTCTTGTGTTGTTGCTCATCATGGTGACTCTCTTGTAGTTGGATGCTTAGAGCTTTGTAATGAACCTTTAGTATCGCGTATATAATATTTCACGTTTTGCGTTTCAATCTTTGTGTGTTACTTCTTTCAAACTTGTTTTAGAAATGATCAGCTAAAATAGGTATATTCATGGGTATGCAGGACATGGTCCATGATTCGAACTCAAGGATTGATATGAGCGATAAGGTTGGTTAAAGACATTTAACCAATTTTTGCTTCCTCTAGACATAGAAATGCAATAGTTCATAGGGCAAAAGCTGTGGGTTCTCCATTATACAGGGGTGAACTTATTTAGAACCTAGACATAGGCATCTTGTAATGAAACCACGGCGTTAGTGGATTTGAAAAGCACAAAATCATTTGCAATAGTAGCTTGGCGCTAAATGGCTTGACGCTATATAGCGTGAGACGCTATAGCGCTACTTATACGGGAAATTACTTAGCAAAGAGCATTCCAACTACCCTCACTCTGAATTTCTACTTATATATAATCTATCTTATTTGCTTTTGTACCTTTATGTTGATAACATTAATGATTCTACAACTTGTTATTGTTACTTGTTTTACTCACTAGCTAATTTACTAATTTAATCATAGAAGTAAACTCAACAATCCCTGTGGAGACGATCTTACTTATCATTATATTACTTGTTGCGATTGTGTACACTTGCACATCACCTTTTCGCACAACAGTTACCCAATGTGGATCATAATCCACATGAAGGGGAAAATGTGGAGGGTGAGCAGGAACTTGCACAAAATGTGCAGAATCCTCCTAGGCCTCAAAGAGACAGGAGGTTACCTAGGAGGATGTTGGATTTTGAGGTACACATGGATAATCAGATCACAAATGATGGTGATCGGTTCACTATGCAATGTTGGCGAGATCTTTGAACCTATGGACTACTTAGAGGCACTCAAGGATGTTCATTGGAAGAAAGCAATGCGGGAAGAACTCTGATCTATTGAAAAGAATAAAACACGGTCTCTAGTTCAGATTCCTAAAGGTAAGAAACCCATTAGTGTTAAGTGGGTGTTCAAGCTCAAACTTGACCCTAAAGGCAAGATTGTAAAACACAAGGCTAGGTTGGTAGCAGAGGGTTCCAAATGAGAAAGAAGGGTGGATTACAGAGGTGTTTTCACTGTGGCCGAGCATGAGACTATAAGGTTAGTGATTGCTTTGGTTTTGTACATAGAGGAGTGGGAGTTGTTCCACATGGATGTTAAGTCGACATTTCTTAATGGCTCACTTGAGAAGCTGTCTATATTGCTCAACCACGGGTTTGAGAAAAAGGGTAAAGAGGAGTATGGTTACCTATTACATAAAGCTCTCTATGGGCTAAAGCAAGCCCCTAGAGCTTGGAATAGGAGAATTGACTCCTTTTTCAAAGAAATTGGTTTCTCTAAATGCACTAGTGAGTTTGGAGTCTACACTAAAGGTAGTGTTGATACCTATTTACTAATTGTGTGTTTATATGTGGATGATATGTTGGTCATTGGGAGTAGTCCTAGTGAAGTGGAAAATTTCAAAGTGGCTATGCACAAAGTGAGTTTGAGATAGTGACTTAGGCAAATTGTCATATTTTTGGGACTTGAGTTCCTAAGGGTACTGAAGGTATAATTCTACATCAATCTAAGTATGCTCTTGAGGTACTAACTAAGTTTGATTTATTAGGTTGCAGTTCGCAACAAATCCTGCAGAAAGCAACCTTAGCAAAGAGCAAGTGAAGGTGATGCTAAGGTAGATGCTACACTATACTGAGTAAACTAATAGGCTCTTTGAGGTACCTATGCCATAGCGCTTGAGATATTGATTTGCAAATGGTATGACTAGCGTGTTTATGAATGATCCTAGACAGTACACTTAAATGCCACTAAGAGAATTCTACGTTATATTTACGGTACTATTAACTATGGAATATTTTTTCCTAAGGATTCTAACTTAGGAAAAATATTCTCCTAGGTTTCTCTCGATTACGATTGGTGTGGTGACCAATTGGATAGGAGAAGCACTTCACAGTTTTTGTTTAAGTTTCAAGGAGCCCCTATTTCATGGAGCTCCAAGAAACAAAGTATTGTGGCTCTGTCCTCCCGTGAGGCGAGTATGTGGCAGTTGTGGAGCAAAGAACTCAGCGGCATGGTGGAGTCACTACTCAAGGAGCTTAAAGTGGATCTAACTCAACCTCCTACTCTAATGATAGACAATCGATCGAAGACTAAACCTAGCAAAGAATCCTGGTGCTCATGGAAGGACCAAGCATAGTGAAGCTAGATACCACTATCTAAGGGAACAAGTTAACAATGGTAGGCTAAGTGTTGAATACTGCTCAACACAGAATCAATTGGCTGATATTTTTACAAAGGTCCTCAAAGGAGAAACCTTTGTAAAGCTTAGAAGAGAGATAGGACTTGTTGCCTTCTAAACTATGAAGGCAGAAGCTAAAAGCTATTCCTTAGAGGCTTGTTCTAAGGTGTCTATTACTAGTGGCTATCCAGGAGGCCTGCTCGGTTGTTTTAGTTCTCTCTAACCTAAGCTAGCTCTAAGTGGTTTCACTAAACTAACTTAGGGCTTTCTAGATTAAGGGGGTGTTGAAATTCCTAATCTTTCAAACCCTAAGTCTGATTACCCTTAAATCTAAATTAGGGGCTTAATTTATAGCCGTTACAATCAGCTCATACACATCACACAAAAGCAGAATTTAAAAGTGTGGTGACCTAAAACCTAACGGTTTATTTGGTTAAGAGGTAGTTATTAACTAACTAACCTCCTCCTAACCAACATGTCAGTTCTCTAAGTGCCTATTCATTGTGTACATATATATATTCAGTATATACATTGTAAAAACTGTGGATACAAGATACAATCAATACAGAAATATAGAATTGCAAGTTTTACAGTAATAAAGAATAGTATTACAGTTTAAGTCCTGTTTTTCTGTTCTTCTTCAGTGCTCTAGTTTTTCTAAGTCCTTCAAGTTCCTTGTGTTCCTTGTGAGAAAGAGAGACCTCGCAAAAAGAATCAACCTTGATGAGGTTTGATTCAAACACGAAAAAGGAAAGAGTAAGGAAAGAGAGATTTCAAAGAAAGTGAAGAAGGTTACCTTTTGTATCCTCAGTTGAGTGCAGAATCTTCAAGAGGTGAAGATTCTGTGTAGTTCCAGTGCTTGCAAAGTGTTCATGCAAGGAAATCAACAATAAACAGTTAGGGTTTTGTTGTAAAATCAGAATCAACACAAAACCAGAAGAAAGAGAAGGGTTTCTACCTTTAGTAGCCTCGATCTTCATCGTGTTCTTCCTAGGTCTCGAGAATCATCAAGAGTACGATTTAGGGTTTGGTTGGGTGGATCAAATCGAGGTTTCTTTGAGGGTTTTGTAGAGGAAGGAGATCTTTCATCCAGTGGTCTTGGTTTGTGGTTTGAAGGTGATCTCTTTGGGTTTCCATTGAAACCCTAGCAGAGCGAAGGTAGGAAGCTTGAAGGAGGAGAAGCGAGGTTGAGTTAGAGTGAGAAGTGATACATCGTATCTGGTCTCTCTCTTGGTTAACCGTGTTTCTTTCTATTGGGCCAGGCTTTCCATTGCAACAGTGTTGGATCTTTTGTTATTTGCACCCTGCAAGTTAATAGTAACAACCCGGTTAAAAGAAAATTAAAGAAAGTGAAAAAATAGAGAAAACTCAATACAGGGAACTTAACTAATAACGAGTATCCGACTTTATTAGACTGTGTGATTCTCCACTACTAATAGAATTTTTGTCACATCGAAATTCAAATCTAAAAGCTTTAATTCAGCGTACAAACTATTGTTGTTAGTTTTTGATATTACTCTATGTAACTGATGGATTATTTTATTAAGAAAATGAAGAAATAAAAAGGGAAAGGCATATGAAAAGCTCGTAAAGCGAGATAGTGAGGCTCCCAAAAGAAGTTGTGGATGAGTGTTGAGAGGGGTAAACTCAGGTTTTTTATTTCTTTCATCGCCCTGTTTTTTTCTTCACACATGCGTCATCATCGATATTACCGTCACTCACTGTCATTCATCTCATCTCATATCATCACCTTAATTACTTTTTTATTTTTTTTTTATTTTCTATTTTTTATAATAGTGTATTCTTGCACACAATCGTAGAGACTAATCACTTATCTAAAGAAAAAGGATAATAACCACTTTTAATGGAATTTTAGTTTATATTGGAGTCTGGAGAACATGAAAATATAAAAATTTAAGTTAGCTTGTACATATTTGAGAAAAAATAAATTAAACTATAAAAACTCCTTTAACAATTTAAATTTTTTATATATACACATTTAAATTTAAATTTTTAAATGTGTTAAAAAATTACAGCAAATTTTTTTACAGCACCTTCCTACCGATGATGATCTATGATTACTTTGTGTCATTTTTTCTATTTTGTTTTCCTTCTCTTGGTAAATAACCCTGTCAATGAAAGAAATAACAGTAAGTAAGTAATATTTAATGTTTTCGAAATTATTATTAGTTTATTTTTTTATTAATAAATAAAAGAAACTGATAAAGCAGGAGAGTTGGGAAAAGACAAAACTCCGAAAACCAGCTTTGCATGAGAAATTTTATTCTCAACTTTACACGGAGCTACTACTCCTATAATTTTATTATTTTAATGAGACCTAAATGTGCACATTTTTTAATTTTATTATTTTAATGAGACTAAGTGTACACATTTTATTATTTTAAGAAAACAACAATTTTACTATCTAGACATGGGATAGATGCCCACTTTGAGTATCTCCTGCAAATTGTTATTTGGACACATCTAGCCTATAGTAAAACTAATAGTGAATGCAGTTCAAATGCATGATTAATTATATTTGGAAAATAAGTTATTAATAGTTTTATTAGATATTAAAATTCATTAACAATTGATATAACTTTATTAACCACAAATTTGAACCCGATCAATCAAAATTTTCATATGTTTTTTTTCATAAACAAAAATTATATTAAAGGGGAAGCAAAATTTTCATATGTTTAATATATTATGATGAAGAATAACATGGAAACTTCAAGAAATTGAGAATATTATAGAAAATTCTAGAAACACAAATAGATGAAGATATAAGATAGTAGTATATAATAACTAGGTACTCCCCTGTTACAAAATATATAAGCAAAAACAGGTTAACAGAAATTGATGTATTTAGTTCAAAATTTGGACGAGATACATCAATTTATGTTGACCAGTTTTTGTTTATATTCTATAATGTAGTAGTAAGCCTTAAGATCTCTAGATTCTTCTAGCCATATGCACTAGAGTATTCTTATTCTCTAGGCTTTTATTGTAATCAACTACCAGCATTAAATGCTTTTAGATCTTTCTAGACTTTTAGTTATTTTTTTTTTTTGACAGAGGAAAACTTAATTCATTTCATTCAAAATCAAAGTGGAAATACAAGTCAGACTACAATCATGAACTTGGGAGCTAGCAAAATCCCTTGACGCTCTAGCTAAGGTGTGAGCAACAAGGTTGGCTTGCCTCCGAATAAAACTAACCGTATAGTTTTGTAACAATGATAAAGAAGCCTTAAAAGAGCGTAAAATAGAGCCAAACTCGGTAATGGAATTACAAACACCTCTAATACCATCTACCACTGCCTTACAATCCAGCTCGATGGTGACTCTTTGGATATTTAATTCCCTTAGCCAAGTGACAGCTAATAAAAGACCAAGTGCCTCTGCTTCCTGTGGTGGTGGTGGTGCTCCATAGAACCATGTTGACTTTGCTTTAACGAAAGAACCCTCGCTATTGCGAATGCACATGCCAATACCGAACTTATTTTCACCGAACAACACTGTGTCTATATTACATTTGAGAACAGCAGCTGCAGGGCGAAACCATACACTGGTATGTAAACCGAACTGCGGTAGCAAGCGTGGCGACAGACCAAACGTTGATGATATGTTGTTGCTCGTCGTCGCGAAAGGCCTACGCGCTACGCGCTGCTTGCCACGCATGAAGAAGATCGAAGGTATTTGTTGAGGAAATATGGGTAGCCACTGCTTTGTATTCTCCCACACCTTCTCGTTCCGGCGCTTCCATAAACTCCAAAGTATCATATATAGCAAAGCTGTTTTTTTGCACCTCGGTTGTTACCTGCAGAAAGTTAAAAACAGCAGTAACACCGTGAATTAGACGTTGAATCGTGCTCCAAAGTCCAGCTTGTCTCCATGCTGACTCGGCTTGTGAGCACTCAAAGAATAGATGCCAATCACTCTCCTCCCCACCTTCACACCAAGGACATTCTACGGGACAATTGACATGACGGCGACGAAGATTACAACGACTTGGAAGAACACCTCTTGCACATCGCCACAAGTGAATTTTGACTTTTTGTGGGACTTTAAGTTTCCAAATTAAATTCCACTCACCCGGAGCCCAGAGATGCGAACTATCAATCAATTCGTTCATGCACACATAGTAAGCGGATTTAACGGAATAAAGCCCATCTCTACTCTTATCCCATAACAACTCATCTTCGGCATCCCTCCCATGGAGTACCATGCCCTTAATGCGGCTTCTATCTACCTCATTAAATAAATGATCAATCAAAGCAGTGTTCCACGATCCATCATTCACATTAAAGAGAGCATCAACCTTCATATCCTCAAAGCCGGACACCGCACTAGTAGACACAAAAGAATTGTTACCTCCTTTTAACCACGGATCCCGCCAAACATTTATGGATGTGCCATCTCCAATTTTCCAACGAGCTCCAAATTTAACTAAAACCCGTGAAGTGTGGATACTACGCCATACATAGCTGGGATTATGGCCCAAGCGAGCCCCCAAAAAGTCCCCACGAGGGAAGTATTTAGCTTTGAAGACGCGAGTTACTATAGCATCCTTGTTGGTACATAAGCGCCAACCTTGCTTCCCTAGCATTGCCAAATTGAAGTCATGGAAATGTCGAAAGCCCATACCACCAAACTCTTTACGCATAGAAAGCCGGTCCCAATTCATCCAATTAATACCCCGTCTTGCTCCTCTATTCGAACCCCACCAAAAAGAGTTAATCATTTTTTCCATCTCCTCACCTAGAGAAGTAGGAATCAAGAAGGTACTCATGCAATATCTTAGGAATAGCACGAGCAACCGATTTGACCAACACTTCCCGACCGGCCTTAGAAAGATGACGACCCGACCATTGTCTAACCTTGTTCCACACACGATCCCGCAAGTAACTGAATAGTTGTTTCTTGCTACGCCCCACCATAGAAGGTAAACCAATATATTTCCCTATACCAATGCATTCAGTCACTCCAAAAATATCAGTCACCTGCTCTCTGACATCCTCAGTCGTATTTCTGCTAAAGTAGATTTCTGACTTCTGAAGATTAATAGCTTCCCGGATGCCTTCTCATAAGTTTGGAGGACATCTTTAAGCTTTGTAGTTTCATTCACTGCCGCCCTGCAAAACAAAAAGCAGTCATCCGCAAATAACAAGTGTGTTAGCATATGAGCTCCCCGACACACTTTAACACCATGAATCTCACCTTTTAGTTATGTAAAGCTCTACAAGAGTAGTATAAGTAGAGCTCAATCATCAAATCTTTGGCATCCAAACAATATTCAAACGGGAATGAATTATCTCAACTGTAAAAAAAACTTGAGGAAATAAAGTGTTACAAATCTCACTCTTAAAGCTCATCTCTTTCTTATTTATTATACTATACCCACATCTTCTCTCTCTCTTTAATGAATGGTTATGATTTCCCTGAACTCCCATGTCACTCTAGTGGTTCCTTTCCCTATTCAAACAATAACAATTTTTCTTGAGTATTTAGAGTTCTTTTTCTCTACCCTTCCCTTGTCCGTGAGCCATATTCAAACACCTAAAATCAGTAGTTAATGATAATATAAATTTCTGATTTATAAAATTACATCAATAATAATGAATTTCAATACCTAATAATTGTAACATAATAATCACATATGTTTTAACCATGATTTTGTCCCTAAAAAACCCATGGTATTGTTGAATTTTGTTTTCATAGTTGTATATATGTTTGAAAATCAAAGCACAATACAATACATATAAGTGTGTTAGATTTACTTAAAAAAAAGAATCGGACTAAATAACTCTAGTTATATCCTATTTGATTTAGAAACTAGTCATGACAGCGAAATTGGTGTTATAGACGGGACAAGAAACACAAATTCTTGTT
This sequence comes from Oxytropis ochrocephala, assembly GCA_020916435.1. Classification (NCBI taxonomy): domain Eukaryota; kingdom Viridiplantae; phylum Streptophyta; class Magnoliopsida; order Fabales; family Fabaceae; genus Oxytropis; species Oxytropis ochrocephala. The sequence continues at coordinate 21,231,062 of CM037094.1, read as the reverse complement.
ACTAAATCACTATACAACTTTCTTCCTTACTACAACTTTCTTCCTTACTACAACTTTATGTCCACAAATTCTTGTACCAAGCTTATATTTTTTTTTGCTTGTGTTGTTTACTATATCCAACAAACAATATGTATGGTTGGACCAAAAAAAAACAATATGTATGGCACAAAAAATTGTTCAATATTGTTAAGTACTTGTTTGCAAATAAAACATATTGTTGAATTTAATTATCACCTTTTGATCTGGTCTTGTAATTTAGTCTTTTAATTTGTCTTATTTTTTCGTTTGATTGGTTTGTTTTTGAGGCTTCTAACTTAGGATTCCCAACTATTGCTTTGTATTTAGTTTATTTCTTGTCAACTTAGCCTAGTCCCCTATTGACCTCTCTTCGGTCTTCTTCTTTTTTCCTTTTTTTAAAAAAAATTTTTTTGATCAAATTTTTCTTCTTTTTCAATAAAATCAATTTCTTTTGCTAATTTTTTTTAATTATCACCGGAATAGCCGGTGTCCATCCGGTTAGTGGAAAAACCCTATGGCTATCTATCTACACTTGCCCAACAATAGCAACCACAGCTTCTTCCTTTCCTAGTTTCCACTTTGTTACACACACTCTCTCTCTCTCTCACACAAAACAAACCTAAACAAACTCCTCAAAAAATCTCAATCACAGTTTTTGACGTCTATATCTATCTATATCTATCTCACTGAAATGAAATATACTTGAAAAACTTCATGTCACAACAACATCACCATTAATAATTATACCTTCTCTTCTCTTCTGTCTCTTTCTTTCTTTGTCACTTCCATCACTTCTCTACTTCATCTCCTTCCTTTATTTTCAGTACTATAATCTATATTCTATTATTTATTAACTTTTTATTATTATATATATTTTTATTTATTATTATTATGGCTGATGAGGGTTTTGAAGCTTACCATGTCCCACAACAAAGTAGAAGAGATAAGCTTAGAGAACAACTTATTGTGGCTCAAAACCAACCTCTCCTTCAATCTTTCTACGATTCTTCACTCATGAACATATCTTCATCATCTTCTTCTAGTTCTTCTTCTCTTTCTCTTTCTCACCATGCTTTTTTTGACCCAGATGGTTTTTCTATACCTAATTTGAATCAAAGTAATAATATTCAAGTTTTTGGTAACAACCCTTTTCTCTATCAACCTCAAAATGTTCAAAACAATATTAATCAACAAAACATGATTTTTAAACCTGAGGCTTTATCTTTATCACTTTCATCATCACAAAGAAGTGTTATTCCATTTCAAGGGTTAGTTGTTGGAGGAGGAGGAGGAATTAGTGGTTCAGTTCCATTTACTGGTTATGCTTCTGTGTTGAAAGATTCAAGGTTTTTGAAAGCTGCAATGGAATTATTAGAAGAGATGTGTGATGTTGGGGTTAGTGGAATTTGTGGTGAGAAAGTTATGGTTGTAGCTGATGAATCTTTCATGGAACATCCTTTTGAGAGATCATTGAGTGAAGATCCAGTTATTGGAGATAGAAGTGATGGTCACAACAACAAGTCAAGGTTGTTGACTATGCTTGATGAGGTTTGTGTTATTTATTTATTTTATTTTTGATTTTTTTACCGTGTTATTGGTGTTCAGTATCCACTAGTCTGTTATTAATGTACCCTGAATACATATAATCGGCTTCGTCGATCCGTATCGTTCTCTTCTTTTAATATACTCCTTTGAGTCTCTTTTTTAAGCAAAATTGGTCGACGCAGGTTGATGTATCTAGTTCATTATATAGACCAAATACATATAAAAAATAACAGATGGAGTAGTTTTACATAAGACTCTATAAGTTGAGACTTTGAGTTGAAATCCGAACCTAGATATTGCTTGGAACAACTAATTTGTTTTTATCTTATTGATTTGAGTTGATGTGTTGTGATTGTTTTCATTTTGTGAAATGGGTGTTTTTTTTGTCGGTTTTAACTGAGATCATGTTTGATGTTGCTTTTGATTTGATTTTTGTCATTTTGTCTTGTGGAGTTACTGTTATAGATTAGCCAGCTTATCCAAAAAAATAGTTTTTGAATAAATTTGCATTTTTTTAATTTAATGTGGGTTTCTATATGTTTTAGTGCTTATATTTTGTGCTCTTCAATTCCAGATCCAACACACTTTGGTTAATGGTTAATAACGTTTAAATTTGATGTTAATGAACTTTATTAATGTTTTTTTGAAGAGGTTAATGATTCCTTCAAAGTGGAAGATTGGTTAAGGAACTGTGTAGTTTATATTTGAGTGATTATATAATGTGATTGTAATTTAAAGCTTAATTAATTTTCATGGATAATCTTTATTCTATGTACATTAATTAATTAAGATTCTTGCGTTTTTGTGATGGATGGCTTTGGTGAACTCAAATGGCCTTTATGGAAAAGTTAATGGAAGGGAATAATGTAAAGTGCTTGTCACAAGCCATAGATTTCTAATGGGTGACATTGTAACCCAGTTTGGAGGGAGAATTTGCATAAAGTTGTTGAAGGAATCCATTAGAAAATATTTATACTCCTAAAAAGTGTTTTTATATATATGATCATAGAGTTCAAAGGTTAAAGAAAACTTATAAATTTACATGACAAGGTTTTTTTGCCTTGTAAAAAAAGATTTGGCTTTATCTGTTTAGTATTATTTAGATATATTGCTGTAACCCTGGATGCTAAAATAATAGAGCATCTCATTCAAGCTCATCATATAATTTCCATACAGTTTTTTGTTACATTTTTTTCTTATAACCATCCGTTTCTAATATTTGGTACTTTTGGCTTTGGCTTACTACACAAATTCAGGTACAATTAATTTTAGTTAGTTAAGTGCTAAAACAACATATTTGTAGTTGTCTTGATATAATTGAAATCAAAATAAAAGAGTTAATAGTTGTCTTGTGTTTCTAAAAGACTCGATAAATATAAAGAGTATATTTGGAAATCTTTGGTGAATTATACATTAGATTCTTAAAAGTACTATTGTTTTGTAACAAAAATAAAAAGCAAAAAGTAAAAAAAAAATAATTAGGAATGGAGGGAGTTGTTTTTTTTTTTGGTTATAAATGAGTCGGAAGTATTATTATATTAGAAGTGACATATTGTGCTTTTTTTGTTGGTGTGGAACCTTTCTTTGAAAGCCATTTATCAAAGTTCAATTGTTTTTGGAAAAATGCACTGTGGAAGCTAGTCTCGGAAGCACTTTACCTTAATTAGTGAATCTCATTAAAAAGAAAAAGCATTGAAACATATGTGAAACTTTTGTCAACTTGAAAGGAAATTACATATGAGAAAGTAACACTGAAGCATCGCTCTAAACTTGTAAATTTGAAAGAAACTAACTTATCGGAATTCTAGTGTGAGTGGTTTAAGGTTTTGGGTGAAGATGTAAGTGTGCTTAGACAGAAAGTGGATATTAATTCATTTTCATGAGTCCTCATTATTTCTTTTCATTCATAATTCTAATTGTGATTATTGTTCTACATTTAATTGACAGGTTTACAGGAGGTACAGGCAATACTATCAGCAAATGCTTGCAGTTGTAACATCATTCGAGTACGTTTCGGGCCTCAACAACGCGGCGCCATATGCAAGTTTGGCGATAAAATCCATGTCGAAACATTTTAGATGTTTGAAGAAAGCAATTACTGACCAGATTCACTTCACCAATAAGGCTAATCATTTTCACCTACGCAATAGGAAGGATGGGTCTCCAAGGTTTGGCAACAACGAAAGAGTAGGTCCTTACAGCCAACAACAACAACCTGTTTGGCGACCTCAAAGAGGACTCCCCGATCGTGCCGTGACTGTTCTTCGAGCTTGGTTGTTCGAGCACTTCCTGCATCCGTAAGTTTCATTTTATGTTTCATCCTTGTTTATCAAGTAATGCCTCAGAATTTGATATTCCTTGACCCTATGTTTGGGTGAAGCATTTTTTGCTGTAATGTAATTTTTGTGGTGAATTTAAATATTTTGGTTCAAAATTTGAACTAAAATATTTCAATTTCTCCAAAAAAAAGTACTTTACATCTATAGACATCATTTGAACCTCCTTTATCATGTTCAAATTTTTTTCGTATTTTTTCGCCGTGCAGTTATCCTACTGATACAGACAAGATTATGTTGGCTAAACAAACTGGGTTGTCTCGTAGCCAGGTGAGCTTTCTTAATGAAGGATACTGTTATAGTTGTTTATGCATAAGTTGTTTCTAAATTCTAAAGAGAAAATAGAAGGAATCTTCCTTATTATCTAACATACTCTAGAAGGCTATATCACTAAAGCTATTACAAACCTTTGCACAAATGTTACTATCATACTCCATCTCTTACAGAATATAAGTAAAAGTGGGTCAACAAAAGTTGATGTATTTGGTCTCAAATTTAGACTAGATACATCAATTTTCGTTGACCCATTTTTACATATATTGTGTAACAGGGGGAGTAAGTCTAAACAAGCTTTTCCAAACAACCCGATTAGCTCCGAATCTTATGCTGAAAACAACTCATAGACATATCATTAGCTATCTCAGTAAACTCATACAAACATCTGCTCAAATGTTAATATAAGTCTAAATAAGCTCTTTTTTATTTTTGGTCAAATTTTAACTATTATCATAGCCTCTAATGGGCTCTGTGTCATAAGTTGAAACCATGACCACTTAGGCGTAGATGAAATGTCTTACCAATTGAACTGTACTTCGTGGTCAAGTTTCTTCAAAATAGTTAAACAAATGTTTATATCATAAATCTAAATAAGCTCTTCCAAATGTCTTCTAAATCATTTCATGCTCATTAGCAAATGGATTTTTTTTAATTCTACTAATATTTGACAATGTCTATACTATGTGTAACAGGTATCAAATTGGTTCATTAATGCAAGAGTAAGGCTATGGAAACCAATGGTGGAAGAAATACACACACTAGAAACAAACCAAGCTCCAAAGAATAATGAACATTCTAAAAACAAGTCAAGTGAACATTTTCCTTCAGATACATCTCTGGTTTCTGAAAATCCATCTTCATCTCTAGTTCCTAACATACCAATAAGGAGTCAACAACAACAACAATTGAATCTGCCACAACAAGTAGGTGTTGGAATGAATATGGGTGGTGCAAGTAGCAATACTAATAGTAATAATAATAATAATAATAATAGTGTGTCATTGACACTAGGTCTTTATCAAAATCATGGGATTGGTTTAGCTGAACAAACCTTTCCTTTAAGTGCAGCTCAACGTTTTGGTCTTGAAACAACCAATAATGAAGGTTATGTTATGAGTGGTTTTGAATCACAAAATAGGCATAATTTTGGAAGAGATCATGTTAATATTGGAGGCCAAATGTTCCACGACTTTGTAGGATGATGAACAAACTTCTTTTTCTATTTAATAATAACTTTCATGTATTTTCATTTTTATTTTTATTGAGGATGTGATATTTATTATTTACTAACTAGGTTTCTATTGTGCTTTTCATGAACCAAAAGATATTTTGGAGAAACAAGAGTTATTGAAATATTACCCATTATATATAGTAGTACTTTCTAGTTTGGAGATTAACTAGTATTTTTGTTGATCCCACATGAATAAAGGCCATAATGTTTGGCCATTGCTTTTTTCTCACACCCTCTCCTACTCATCCCATACCCCTAAACCTAAAATATTCAAAAATTACCCTTACGTGGATCACGAGTGGAAACTTCTCTATGCAATGTTTTTGATGGGTACGGTAGAGGAGTCCTGAATTAGTTCAGCTCACAAGCACCAAACAAGTTCGGCTCCAAATCACTGAACCATTAAGCTCTTGACCAGCACCTACCAAAATACTGAACTCACCGAAACCAAACTCTAACTGAACAAAGACCATACATTCACCAAACTTCCCACCTAACCAAAACCAAACACAAACCAGCACACACTCCCTAACCTAGCTACTTAACACCAAAACCATACACAGACCAAGTACAAATTTCTCAACCGAACCTTATCAAACCTATACCAAACATAGACCTCAGTTCCCCTTCTTTGTGTTTGTTTTCATAGCTTCCAGTTCATCCTCCCAACTATACAGATCTGACCTGTTAAAATTTAGTGAGTACGACACCCATCAAGCTGCATGAGTTCGGTCCTAGTTCGTCGGTCCCATTAAAATTTTAAATTCTGAGGGGTGTGCAATGAGACTTATGCCACGACACCCATCAATCGTACCAGTTCGGTACAGGAGTGCCGAACGGGTGAAGATGCGTGAAAAAAAAGAGGGACACGCTGGGAACATTTTTACTCATTAAGGATATTTTTAGATTTCACATGGTTTAGGTGTGTGTGATGAGTAGGAGGATGTGAAAAGAAGTGGCCTAATGTTTTTGTCACGAGCTTATCCAATTTGACTTTGTTGTTAGACTTATAACTTATGGTTAGACTAGATTATACTTTGACCCATATTTATTTCACTCCCCCTCTTACTCACCATACACACCCAAACTTCAAATATTCAAAAATTACTCTCACGTGGTTTATGCATGGAAACCCACACATGTTGATTTTGAACTAGTATGGTACTTGATGCAGAATAAGTCTGATACTTTGGTACTAAGTTAAGGAAAGTTGGGGTATGTTATCAAAGTACCGAACCAGTTCGATACCGAAGTACCGGGTGTGTTGCTTGATATCACACCTACGGTACCAAAGTACTGAACTGGTTTGATACTAAGGTACTGCACCAGTCTGATACTACTAAAACAGAATATTCAAAATAAATTTCTAGTTACCCTTAATATTCTATTAACAATATTATGTTATAAACTACCAAGCAAAATATTCAATTAAATACGTGGTAAATATTCAACATAACAGTATTTACATGGGAAATGTAACACCCAAAGTAATTAAAAAAACTACAAATTACTTTAAGTGTTATCGTGTAATTTCCTTATTTAAATTTTATGTTCTGGTCTTTGAAATTATTTACAATTACATTAGTGTTATTTACATGCATTTTGTATGTTTGAATTGATTTCGTACTTCAATTAAGCATTTGTGTGACTTGGTTACTAATAGAATTTATTTAGGTGTAGAAAGAAGGGGGGAGAGAGAGAGCATGATTTACCAATAAAACATGGTTCAAAGCACACTCTTGTATTCTGAAAGAAAACATGATTTACCAATAAATACATTGTCCTTAGAATATTAACCTTATATAAAATAGAGGAAGGATCAGGGATTTTAAATTCTTTCTATCGTTGAGACAAAACCACAATCCTAGGACGCTTTTAATTCTGCATTCTAATTAAACAATAATTTTTTCTACAATCTAATCACTCTTTTTAGCTAATCACCACCAAAAATAAAATTTGTAGTCACCTAAGTCTCTGTGGTATTGTTACTTTTACTATGAGAAAGAACCGCGGACTTGCGTCCTATCAAGTTTTTGACGCCATTGCCAAAGATTTTTGTGATATTGATCGCGATTTCTCTATCAATTAGACTAAAACCATTATACTTTTTTTGTTAATTTTTCTTCCCTCGTTCTTTGAATGGGAAGAGTCAAAAATCTTATTTTATTCATAAAATTATCGTAGCACAGATCCATCATCAAGTTTACCAAGTATAATTTTGTTTAGCAGGTAGTAGTATCATCTCTCACCAATGGTGTTATTTTTTGAGTTACAATTTTATTTGTACATTTGCATTATAAAATAGTGCCTGGATTTTTCATACTTCAATACCAACACTAGCCTAAGTTTGTATGTATGTATGTATGTAATTCTGCAACACACTTAGATCTCATATCCTCCGTTCATTGCATCTACTTATTTTCCCTTGTTTTAGTTCTTCATATCTCATCCTCGTCCTTGATGTTCATTCTACTGTAATTTTTGGCTGCTTTGAACCATTTCTTTTAACTTCCTGAACGTTCTGTTTGCATGATTTACTTACTGTCTCATCTTTCAAACTTTCTTTCGTTCTTTTTGCTACTATGCTTGCTTAACTGATTGAACGCTTTGGCCACCCTCGGGGCGGCCAAAGATTTGGTCTTTCCCTCTATGGAGCCGGACCTTTGGTCGTTCTTCTTTAACTTTTCGTAGTTGACAATTTAATTTTGATATAATATCTATGCACGTATCTGAGCGCTCTGGTCGCTCCTAGTGTGGTTGAACCTTGACCACCCTTGGTGTGGCCAAAGCTTTAGCCGTTCTTTTTAGATGCTTGGTCTTTAATATACTTGCTAATACATTCATCTAAGTGTTAAAACGTTGTTTTAAAGGTCTCCCCTGGGCGGTTTACCAGTCTTCTAACCAGATTGAACTTACCCAGGGTGAGCGCGATGTATACTTCATCGCTTCGAGGGTCTCTCGTTCACTTCGAGAGATTTTTCGCCATACCCGAGTGTTTACCAGGCTTGACCCAGTTTGAACTCATCAGATAGTTTGTGACCTTTCGTGTCAATCGTTTAACTCTAGAGTGAATGCTTCAACTATTTAGAACACATGCTTTAAAAATGCCTCGTCTTATTAATAGATGGACGGACAAACCTCAATAAAAAACCCAGTGGGAAAAAGAGTGTTCTGCCCGTTTGATTACAACTTGTGTTTTGTCATGGCTTACAAAATAGTCCTTTCAAACGTAAAATCTTCTAAGTTTGGTAGCGTTCCCAAGTGCGTGGGATCGCCCCACCTTCCATTGTCTCAAGCTCGTGGCGCCTTTGCGATCTTTGAAATAACTCTATAGGGTCCTCCTAATTTGGGGCTAGCTTTCGCCGAGAAGCGTTCTTCTGACCAACGTCTGCTCTTCGGAGGACTAGCTAACCTACTTCAAATTCTCTCTTTTGGACTTTGGAGTTATACCTGGCATCAACCTTTCACTTAATCAACTCCTCTCTCAGAGATGCTTTGGTGCGCAACTCTTCTATAAGGTCAAGTTCTTTCTCCGGGACGCCCTGCGTTTTCTTGGGTGGTCGAGGTTGGCCTTTCTCCAACTTAGCTTGCCCATTTCTACGAGGATAACAACATATCGTGCCATAAACCATTTTGAATGGGGATTCGCCGATTGAAGAGTGGGGGTGGTTCGCTATGCCCATAGCACAAAGGGGAGTTCTTCTACCTGTTGCCTTTTGCTTCATCCGATGCGTCTTTTTAGCACGCCGAAGGGCGATCTGTTTGCGACCTCTGCTCGACCGTTAAATGCGAGGGTATCTTTTGATGTGAAACGCTGTTTCACTCCCAACTCGGCCATAATCTTGTGAAACCCTTTATCGGCAAACTGAGTGCCATTGTCTGTTACAATCATCTCGGGCACTCCAAACCTGGTCAGGTTATTTTTCTTAACGAACTTCATGCAATTCTTTGACGTGATAGTTGGCAATAGTTCCGCTTCAATTCACTTGGTGAAATAGTCTACAACAACGATCATGTACTTGAATTGACCTGATGCAGGGGAAATGGTCCAAACAGATCAATTCCCCACCGTGCAAAAGGGCAAGGTGGGTCGGACAATTTAGCTTCGGTTGGGGCGACATGTACGTCTGCATGCATTTGACACTTCACACATTTCTGGACCAGCTTTTTGGCATCTTCTTCCATTGTGGGCCAGAAATATCCCACTATGAGTGCCTTCTTAGCCAAAGCTCGCCCGCCCAGATGATTTCCACAAATTCCTTCGTATATTTCTCTAAGTGCATAGTTGGCCTCATCTGACCTTAAGCACCTTAAAAGTGGAGTTGTGAACCCCTTCTAAAGAGTTTTCCTTTTATTTTAGAGTAGAGAGAGGCCCTTTTTCTAACCAACTTAACTTTCTTAGGATCTTCCGGCTCTTCTCCTTTCTGAATGTAGTTGAGGATTGGGTCGATCCACTCCTCTTTTTCTTCAATTACGCAGACATTTGGTAAAGAGGAAGTTTTTAGAGTCACACTGGGCCGAGGCAGAGTTTCTTGAATAACACTCCTGTGATTGCCCGAGCTCTTTGTACTAGCAAGCTTTGAAAGTATGTCAGCCTTTACATTCTCCGTTCTTTGCACGTGTTTGACCTCAACATGGTCGAAAAGTGCGAGCAGCTCTCCGACCTTTGCCAAGTATTTCTGCAGTATCTCATCCTTTGCATCAAATGACTCTGTTATCTGAGAAACGACCAACAAAGAATCTGAGTGAAGTTCTACCCGTTCTACAATGAACTCTTTGGCCAGCATTAATCCGGCTATGCAAGCCTCGTATTCTGCCTGGTTGTTTGACGTTCTGAACGAGAAGGTCAAGGAAACTTCAACCGTTAACCCCTCAGGGTTTTCCAAGATAAGGCCAGCCCCGCTTCGTTTCTGATTAGAAGATCCAACATGAAGCGTCCAGGTCATTGGCGATTTGCCCACTTGGGCGGGTGCCATTTCTGCAATGAAATCAGCCAGTACATGCACTTTGGTGTTTGACCTTGATTCATACTTTATCCCAAACTCGAAAGTTCAGCGCCCATTTTATCATTACGCTCGCGGATCCGGGTCTGCGAGGATTTGTCTGATGGGTTGGAACCACTTGATGGGCAACAAAGTAAGGCCTTAGTCTTCTGGCCGCCACTACTAATGCCAGAGCCAGTTTCTCCACTCTTTGATATCTCAGCTCTGGTTCTTGCATTACTTTGCTGACAAAGTAAATTGGGTTCTGCTTAGAATCTTCTTCTCTTACCAACACTGCGCTGAGTGCTTCATCTGTGATGGCCAAGTATAAATATAATGTTTCCCTCAGTACTGGTTTGCTCAGGATTGGGGGGTTCATTAGGGCGCTCTTAAGATCGGTCAGAGCTTGCTCACACTCAGGCGTCCACTCAAACTCTACCCCCTTCTTGAGTAGTTTGAATAGCTGCAATGACTTGTTTGCCGCCTTGGCCACGAATCTTGACAACGCTGCAATCATCCCATTCAACTTCTGAATCTCTTTCTTTGTTGTGGGTCGCCTCATCTCAGTGACTTCCTTGCAGTTATCTGAATTGGCCTCAATTCCTCTTTCCGTCAAGTAAAATCGTAGAAACTTGCCCGCCCTTACCCCGAAGGTACACTTCTCGGGATTAAGCATTAAGGAATTTTCGGGCTTGGCGAAAAATTCTTTTAGGTAAATCCATGTGATCGAGAATCCACCTTGCTTTTTACTATCATGTCATCTAGGTAGACTTCACTACCCGCCTAATCTGCCACGAAAAACTTTGTTCATCATTTCTGCAGTAAGTGGCCCTCCGTTTTTGAGGCCAAAAGGCATGACTTTATGTGAGAGTTACCCTTTGTCGGTCATGAAGGCGATCTTTTCTTGGTCGAGGCGGATACATGGCGATATGATTATACCCCGAATAGTCATCCGGAAGAGAGCAACTTGAATCGGATGCATTGTCAACTAATCTGCCCACGCAGTAGGCACGGGAAAGCATCCTTTGGGCATGCTTTGTTCAAGTCCGTGTAATCAACACACATCCTCCACTTGCCATTTTCTTTTTTAACCAAGACAACATTGGACAGCCAAATGGTATACTTTATTTCTTTCAAGAAATCTGCTTCTATCAGGTCGTCCACTTTGCTTTGGATTTGCTAAAGCCTTATCGACTTTCGGGCGCGCCTTCTTTGGGCGATTGGTTTGGCCTTTGGGTCGACTGCTAGTCTATGGCACGCCACTTCAGGTGGTATTCCTGGCATGTCTGCAGCACTCCAGGCAACTAAATCAGCATGATCTCTTAAACATTGGATCAACTCCTCCTTTACTTTCTCAGGAAGATTTGTCCCAATCTTGGACCGACCCTAAAGGGTCGTCCCCCGAGAATAATGTCCATGAGCTCACCATCCAGGTTACGCCGTCTTATCTTCTCTTTGAGTTCCCTTGCTAGAGCGTCGTCTCCTTCCTCTTCTTCACTATCAGGGTCGTATCGTGCATCTAGATCAGCTAGATTAACTTCAGCACCCACCATTCTGTCTATGGTCTCCACTTGGTCGACCAAAAACCCCTGTGATTCCTTCAGACTAAGGTAGAAACAACGCTTGGAAGACTTCAGATCGCCCAGAATGGTCACAAGTTTATCCTCTGTTGTGTAAAACTTCATTTTGAGGTGCACTGTGGAAGCCACTGCTTCCAGCATTCCCAAAGTTGGTCGGCCTATTATGCAATAGTATATTGACTTGCAGGGTAGGACCAAAAATATGGTCTTAACAATTCGATAAAGTCCTTTACCATCGGTGTCATCTCCGAAGGTCACCCTAAGGTCGATATGACCCAAAGGAGTGGTGGATGCGCCATTGAACCCTGTCATACCCCAATTTTGTCCGGCTTAGGTCAAAACCCTAATTTTCCCCAAAAAATAAATAAACAAAAGAAAAAGCATCATGCATTGCATTTAGGGTCCTAAAAGTCATTTCAAAGTTTCTAAAATCATTTTTGGAGTTGAAATGCACTTTTTAGACGAACTAAGATTTTTAGGGTAAGGGCATTTTGGTCATTTTTCGCAACAGGATAATTTTTCTCGTCAAAAGTATGCACATACCAAAAGTACATTTTCCTTTATCCAAGATAATTTGTACAAATTTTAGAGAGAATATCCTAGCCCAAAATAATTAAAATGCATTTTTTCCTATTTTTATTGCATAAAAATGCTAAAAGACCATTAAAAATTCCCCAATTATTAAATGACAATTTTTGTTTGTCTAGAATAATTGGGGAGAATATTTTATGGTGCCCAAAAACATGTAACACATTTTCAATAGGTGCATTCCCATTTTGCATGCCCAAAAATTCAAATTTCAAAAACCAAAAATAGGAAGTGTCCTCAATAAGACAAAATACCAAAAACAAGCATTTTTTTTATTTTTCCTCTCTATAATCAGCTGGCCATGCGCAGCTCTCTCTCCCTCTCTCTCTCTCAAGAAGCTTCTACACACTTCTTTTCTTACTCACCAAGTTTTGATTTGATCATATCCTCAATTTTGCCCATTTTGGTAAATTATTCCACACACTTACACTAACCTCTCCACCAACAAATGCCATCTTTCCTTTTTGATAACATTCCCTCACCAAATTACCCCTAACCCTATTCTAGATCCTTCTCCATATGAGTCACCATTTCAAAATTAGATTTTTGTTCACAAATTTCCCCTCCTTTTTTGTTCATGCATGCGCCACCTTCACTCATTTCTCTCACACACTTGTGCTTTCCCATTACCCCTAATCCATGTGACCACCAATCTTAGCCATCCATTCAAAAATAAAATCAAATCCTAGAGCCCATCAAAGATAAAAAGACTAAAATACCCTTAAACCTAAAAACCCCTATAAATACTTCCCATTTCCCCACCTCATGAATCTTTTTTGGCTATCACTCTCACATTCAAGAAAAACCCTAGCTAGCAATTCTCCTCTCCTCTTCCTCCTCAAAACCGTAGCCTCTCCCCCATCTTCCTCCCTTCATTTTTCAACTTTCATTCACCCAAATACCTTCAATCTACCTCTCACACTCAAGGAATTCATCACACCATTTTCATTTCCTTCTTCTCCTTGCTAGGCCGAAGCTTCATCTTGTTGTTCTCTCCTCTATTTCTTCAATTTTCTTTTCCATCTTAGAGGGAAGGTAAAATTATAGTCCCTTTGCATCATCTCCAAATACTTTGCATTAAAACTCATTTTCCTTCCTTCATTCCCTTTGCATATCATCATTTTTCATACAATGTAGTTTATTGTGGTTGAGGGGTGAGGTTTGTTATCTCACCCTAAAATAAGTGGATTCATGTTGTTCTTATGTTAGTTTTTGTGTTCTCTTGTTAAATAAAATGTGATTTAAGTTTCGCATATATGTGGTTAAAAACATCTTCAAATTGATTTTGTTATTTCTTTGTTTGATTTTGTTGTTAACATTTTATCTAGTATTAGATGTTATGCTTATTGTAAATTGTTGAGGATTTGGCTCCATGATTCCTACTAGTGCAAAATGCACTTTGATCTTAGTAGTGAAGAGAGCTAGAAATGACTCTATTTAGTATTTGGGTTTATGCATTCATTAGTTCATGTGTTTTAATTACTATATTGTTTAGTTGTTGATGATCTTGTAAAAGGATTCCCACTAAGTACCTAGTACTTTTGATTTAAAGTGGTGAAGATTGCAAGAAGGGATTCAAATTCATTTTATAGTTTAATATCATGTTCATTTCGCATTGTGTGGGATAAATTAGGTTTTGCTTGATTTTGATTTATTTTTTGTTGATGATCTTGCAAAAGGATCCCCACTAAGTACCTAGTACTTTTGATTTAAAGTGGTGAAGATTGCAAGAAGGGATTCAAATTCATTTTATAGTTTAACATCATGTTCATTTCACATGTTTTGAATAAATTAGGTCTTGCTTGATTTGGATGTATATCTTGGTTTAGTTATTGATGATCTTGCAAGAGGATTCACACTAAGTACCTAGTTGCTTTTGATTTAAAGTGGTGAAGATTGCAAGAAAGGATTCAAATCTATCTCATAGTTTAAATGTTTAGTGTTCTTGTGACTTAATTATGTTGTTGTTGGTTGTTGATGATCTTGCTAAATGACTCCCACAAAGTGCTTAGAGTATTTAATCCAAGTGGTGAGGATGGCTAGAAAGGATTCAATTGATTTAATTTTGTACAAATTGTCCTTTCATTCTTTGCTTTATCTCTTAATAGTTCTTGTAAGATAATCATAGATTTTTGCTTAATGCTCAAAGTTTTCCTTGTATGCTTAGTTTTGGCCGTGGGCCTATTCCATTGAATAATATCTTCTATTGCTTGGTCCATAATTAGGATTTGATTTTAGGGTTTTGGTTCCACCATGTGTGTCCTTGGGTTAGGGCTTAGGTTTGAGGTTTATGTTGCTAGATTGTTTTTTTGAACTTTTAGGTTGAATAAATACATGCCCTGCTTGATACTTATCTTGCACTCTCACATGTTAGCTTGGATTTATGCCTCATGGCGCTCTTGTGTATTAATTGTTGACTACTTTCGCTTGCAAATTTATAAGTGTTGCTTCTCGGTTTTGAATAAAAAGATTTGTTATGTTCTACTTTCTTTTCAAGTCCAAAATCAAATGTTTTCAAATAAAAACCTAAGGCATTTTTCATAAACAAATCATTAGCCATCACTGAAGCCATTGCTTGTTTGATCGTTAATGATGGAGTTACTAGTGGTAGTCACTCGAAGCTTTTGCTTGTTTGACTATCATGAAAGCTCCCACACCTTAATCAAATACAAATTAATTCAAAATTCAAAAACAATATGAGTCATTAGTGGTAATCATCACTATGATTCATCCTTTTCCAAAATCATTTCAAAAAAGATAATAAAACGTTGCAACTAGTGATCACTTGAGTAATTGCTCGATTGATTACCGGTTCCAACACTTTTCTTTCAAGTTAATAATGAACGCCACTCGAAGCCATTGCTTGTTTGGTATTCATGAACGCTTGAGTCATATTTCCAAAAACCCAAAGATAAGATAAAGACAAAACACAGATTTTCTCAAGATTAAGAACCAAGAACTACGTAGCTTTGATCCCTCATCTCATTGAGGGTACGTAGGAGCGGGTCACATCCCGTCAAGCACACTTTCAAAAAATCACAAAGCCGTCTTCGGACGCAAAGAACCAAGAACTACGTAGCTTTGATCCCTCATCTCATTGAGGGTACGTAGGAGCGGGTCACATCCCGTCAAGCACTCTTTTAAAAAATCTTAGTTTAATTTCACTTTTCAAAAATCCCAAAAAGATTTCTTTCTCTCTTGTTTTCTAAAAAACTCTTTGAAATAAAAAGGAAAAGAAAAGATGTAGAACGATTCATTTCAAATCAAACACTTCAAAACCACACATCGAATTAATGGTTCCCTTTCGGTAGAAAGGAGGTGTGGGGTGCTAATACCTTCCCCACACCTAACCGACCCCCGAACCTACATCTCTGAGTTTTCGAAAGACCAGTTGCTTTCCAAAAGGTTTTCCTAATGTTTTCCTTAATAAATGTTAGTGGCGGCTTCATTGAAAGATTTCTTTTTTAGAAAAGTTGTAAACGAGGAAGGTTCTCCCTCGGGGACTTTTTAGGCGCAGCAAGTGGCGACTTCTTCGGGAAATTTTTTTAAAAAAAAAAAAAAAATAAGTGGGTCAAACCTAATTAGTCCGATGTGTGGTTCAAAGTGTTTGATTTGAATTATTTTTCGTTTTACTTCTTCATTTCCTTACCTTTTTCCTTTTCTTTCTTCATATGCTTATAATTATGCATGCTTTCCCCCATCTATTATAATCCCTTTTTCTCTGCTCCCTTTCTTGAGGTAAGCTATATATGGTTGTTGATGACACCTTAGGTTAGTTCATTTGTTTTGAAGTGATGCTAAACCTTAGGGTAGACGACATGTTATTGTTTGCTTCTATCTGGACTGGTCTGGCTTTTTCCTTGCAGGTGGGGAGGGTAGATTTTAGAAAGTATGTCCTCAATCACACACTTTCACACCTTATGAGTTATGTTCTATGAGTGGGCTCCTATACCCGGATCCAACAAACACCTAGGAGAGTGGAGACGATTAGTGACTGTGATACTCATGAAAGTCTCAACCAGAGTACGCTTTCTCATGACGCTTCACACTTGGTAGTTCTCTACATTTGTGAATGTCGGCATGAGGATTCTATAGCTCTGGTAGCCATTGTGAGGGTGTGAATTAGAACTACATGGAATGAACCTTTGAAGTTGCCCTAGAACTTAGGATTCCCACCTTTGTAGGACACGAGGACATACAAATTGTGTGTTGCATTGTAGTTTAGACATGTCTTTCCTAAAAAAAAAAGAAGATTTTCAAAAAAAAAAAAAAAAGATTTTCAAAAAAAAAAAAAAGGAAAAGAAAAAGAAAGGGTTGCCGTTGTAGCCTTTTCTTTTGCCGTTCCGTACAAAGCGACATATGACCCACTTCATTTTCAAAAAAAAAAAGGAGTTACTGTTGTAGCTTTCCTCCTACCGGTCTATATGAAGCGGTGTACGGTCCGTACTTTCAAAAAAGGAAACCTGAGTTATCGCAAATAAAGTTTTTTTTTAACCTTGCATTTGCATAAAGCATCATCGTCATTTGCATACATCCCCGCATTGCATAAAACAAAAACTTGATAAAATTCATACATGCATTTTTTCTCTATCTCATTAAGGTTTGTTAGGAGTGCATTCTCCATGCGTGTGCATTTCCATTCACGAAGGCTTTTTCCCTAATCGTCTCGAAAGATCCAAAAAATCGTGTCGCGTCTCATGCATTATTGTTTTCCTTTTCACAAATCATGAAAAATAATACATTAACATCTCATTTTACATGCATTTTCACAAGAATCATATCTTTCCACGCACTAAAAATAATTGCTAGTATCATGCATTCCATTTCATTACATAAAAAAAAAAACAATTATCATCTTCATAGCATAAACATTTCATTTAGAATCAAAAAGAGGAAAAAGCTCCTCGCCAAGTTCATCCAAAACATGGCATTCATGCATAAGCATTATTTCAAAAAGGACACAGTGAGAACTACGTGACGCTTTGATTCCTCAAGGAGGATACGTAGGAGCGGGTCCACCCCGTCAAGCATAACAAATAAAAATTTCATTTTGAAAAAGTGTCTTTCTCACATCATTCGAAATGCATTTCATTTTGCATCAAAATCACAAAACCTCTTAGAATAATTGCACTTTTCAAGTGATCATGTTTCCACGCATTTGCATATATAATGTTTTCACATACAATAAAGGTTTTGGTGAGAGGCGAGACGGCTTTGCGAAATAGTCATTCTTTCAAAAATAAATAGAAAAATATAATAGAAAATAAAAATTGCATCTCCTCCATTCCTCGATAAATGTGAAGAAGTTCGTCAAAATTCCTATCTGTCCTAACTGGTGTTAACTCTTTTGTGAAACATGCCTTTAGTGAACATGCTTCGTCATTTCTTTCATCCATGTGCTCATGTCATGTGTCTGTCTTAAGGAAGAGGGTCAACTGGTTTGTCAACAAACAACTCGACCTCAAGATTCATGGCAACCAATCAAGGAAACCTAGTGATTGAGAGTCTCGGCAATTCAGGTCCAGATAATTCGATTGTGGAAGTCCTCAAGCAGCTAGTCCAAGAGAATCAGTCGTTAAATAATAAAGTCGGGGTGATAGAAATGCAGATGGATGCGATAAGAATGCAGATGACTGAAATGATGGACGTCCTGCAAGCTTTGAAAAATGGGGCCACTACCGAAGCTACTGCTGTCGTAAACCCAGGAGGGGCTGCAACCATCCTTCCTACCTCGGGACCCATCAAAGTTGTGGATCGCTATTCCTCATCCGGGATTTGGGGTCAATCATCCTGCTCACACCCTGGGAGTTGCTGATCCACATGAGGTTTCTCTTTTCAATGTGAATGGTGATCCTCAAGGTCACCTATTCGGGAATTCTCAACCCAGAGATCAGTTGCATGAGTTGGAAAAGCGCTTGAAACCATAGAGGATTCAAAAACCAAAGCTAAAGACGCCCGCGATCTATGTCTTGTTCCAGACTTGGTTATTCCCCCAAAGATGAAGGTGTCGGTCTTTGACCAATATTGTGGTACCAGCTGCCCAAATAGACACATAACCATGTACGCCCGAAGGATGACCGCATACAATCACGACGACAAAGCGCTCATCCACTACTTCGATGCTACTTAAGGGCATCTCTGGATTGGTACATGCAGTTGCAGCCTTCTGACATCCACAGTTGGAAGGACCTTTCTGAGGCTTTCTTAAAGGAGTACGAATACAACAAAGACATGGCTCCAGATCGGATTCAGCTGCAGTACATGAGCAAGAAAGATCATGAGTCCTTTAAGGAATATGCTCAAAGATGGAGAAATACGGCTGCCCAGGTGAAGCCACCACTGACTGAGAAGGAAATAGTGTCTATGTTCATGGAGACTCTCCCAGTTGTTTTCTATGAACGACTGGTTGGAAGTGGGTCCTCAAGCTTCTCAGATGTGATCAAAGTAGGGGCAAAGCTTGAAGTCGGGATGAAAAGAGGAAGAATCCCCTGCAACCCTACTAGCGCCAACAATGCTAATGATTTGCCCGCAAAGAAAAACGGAGGAATCAATGCTATAGTGGGACAAGGAAAGTCACGTCGATGCGACCCCATTCCTATGTCATACAATCGATTTGTGCGACTATCTAATCAACCATGGGTTGGTCTCTCCTCGTGGGATGAAGCCAGTCCAACCTCCATTCCCAAGAAGATACAATGCAAAGGCTGCCTGTGAATTCCATTCTGGTGCAATTGGTCACTCTACCGAGAATTGTCATCCTTTGAAGCAGTTGGTTCAAAATCTTATTGACACAAAACAGTTGACCTTTGATGAGAGAAGTGAAGGACTAAACCCTTTGAGATCAGAGGGTGTCGGCCGGGATGGTAGTAGTTGAAGAGGATCGAGGTGTTGATCGTCAAGCATTTGTGTTTTCGTCATGCATTTTTATGTAATGCCATCCTCTGGCTCTGCCCAAGGCCTTAGGATATTTCAATAAGGGCATAGGTTTCCTTTTCAGAACTGTCATCAATAAAAGTTATCCGTTTCAGTCACTTTGGTTCAAGATCGTCATTGCCCTTGTTTTATCATAATTCCATCCATGCATATTCGACTTTTGGTTCATTTTAACGCTTTAAGTCCTCCATGCTGGGGCAAGTTTGAGGTCACTAATTTCCCTTGTTAATATCATATTCTTTCAGTGCAAGTCCTTTAGAAAATAATAATAACAAGAAAATAAGCTCGCTAGTTTGAAAACCCGCAAAGCGGCTAGCCTAAAAAAAAAAAAAAAAAAAAAAAAAAAAGCGTCAGGTGGATTGAAAACTCAAAGAAGCGATCCAGGCAAAAGTTAGGGCATAAAAAAATGCAAAGAAAGGAGCAAACACATATAGATAGATGAACTGTTGTCATGTTTTACGAAAAATAAGCAATCGGAATTTGAAATGAAGTATGGCCATCTCCCCATACCGTCAAGAACCCAAAATCCCAGAAAGTCCCTTTCCTACCTACCTTAAGCCAAGAAAAAACTAAACTCAAAAATATACCCTCAAATCACCCTAGACAAGGATCATCTCAAATATCAAAAAAACAGTGCATCACTTTTTATCAGCTCACCCGAGTCAAAGAAGGAAAAGAATCAAAAAAAAAAAAAAAAAAAAAAAGAAAGAAGAAAAAGAGAAAATCAAAAAAAGGGGGGATTCAAAAATGAAAATCCCAAAACAAAGGAAAACACAAAGAAATGTAAGTGGTGAGCTGATACATGTTACCACAAAACATAAAAGATCCTTGTCTCAATAAACCTTCAAACACTTCATCATTCCCATACACCACTCCTTCCATAAACTGCAAACACTTCCCTTTGACCGCGGAATCCCGCTCTCCACAAACCCTTAGCCAGGAATAAAACTTCCAAGCACCTCATCAAACCAAATAACCATCATAAATCGTCGATCGTCAGCCAACGCCGAATAAAAATCACCCTACCATTAGCCCTAAGCACTTCATTCAGCCCAATCATCCTTCCTCCACAAAACACCACAACCAGAAAAGTCCATTCCGATCAATGATGATTCTTTGTTGTTTTCTCAAATTTTAAATCTTAGGACAACTAAGTTCATCTGTTTACAATGTGTTCGCTCAAAAGAAAAAACAAACGATCAGAAAAAAGAAAGTTGATCAAGAAAAACAAACCCTCAGGAAAAAGAAATGAGGGAACAAAAACAAACGATCGAAAAAAGAAAGGCGCAGAGAAAAGAAAGACTTGCACTTCAAACGCATTCAATTTGCATTGAAACAAGGTTTAGTGATCACCAAGTGAGGTTTCTTTCACACCAAAGGTCAAGACATTAGTAGAAAACCAAAGAATTGCACTGAGAACACCGCTCAGATCTAAAAGTTGGGGCATTCTCTTCACCACCCGCCCACCCTAGTCCAGGGAAAGTCTGTTCAGTGTCCATCCATGGCCATTCATCCTTTCACCAGGTGTCAGCCATGGCACTAGCTCTTGTGTATTTGCTCTTTCACTCCGATTCCTTTCACACTCCGGTTGCCAATACCACCAGACAGGGGCAAGTCATTCATTCCTGATCGCCAAAGGCCCGAATTGGGGCGACTTGGCATTCATCCTAAACACTCACTGGCGTCTGCATATTCATGTGTGTTCACTTGGCAATGTTTCATAGAGAAAGCACAAGATTGTTATTGAAAGTTCAGTTATCATGGAATGGAGGAAAACATAAAAGAGTTTGTTTGTAAATAAAAACCCCGAGAACAGGGTTTTAAATCAAATTAGCTTTTTCAAAAGAATGATCCGATTCACCTCCACTTTTGCATCCAAGTCTCGTGTCTCATCATTACAAAAATGTTCATCAAAACTGTTTAAATACCCAAAATTCATGTCATATCATGCATCAAAGCATTGCATTTGCATCCTCACATAACAAAATATGGAAATTCTTTAACCTAGGTTATCTTGGCGCGTGAGGGTCGCCTAAAGTTGACCGTTTGTAGGCTATAGTGCTCGCTTCATCCTTAGGGATTAGGTTGTTATCTTGTAGGGCTTTAGTGCTCGCTTCATCCTTAGGGATTAGGTTGTTATCTTTTAGAGCTTTAATGCTCGCTTTGGATCCATAGGGATTAGGTTGTTATCATGTAGGGCTTTAGTGCTCGCCTTAATCCTAGGGATTAGGTTGTTATCATGTAGGGCTTTAGTGCTCGCTTTAATCCTAGGGATTAGGTTGTTACCTTGTAGCGCTTAAAGTGTTGACCACTCAAAAAAAAAAAAAAAAAAAAAAAAGAAAGAAATCAAAGAAGAAAATCAAAACATAATATCCAGCATTCCACTAAATCATCGCATCGCATACACTCGCATAACATGCATTTGCATAATAGACCCTGCATAACATGCATTACATAAAGTCATGCACTCATCAGTCATGCACTAGGAAGTAAAGAAAAGAGGAATTCAGGCGTTTGCATTACATTCACCATAAGGAAAAGAAAAAGAAAATAGCAATCATGGCATTTGCATTGCATGCGTTTGTTCATCTCACTTGCAGGTACAAAGAGGGATAGGCACTTCGGCATTAATGTTCGACTTCAAGTTCCAAAAGGAACCCCCTCAGTGGAGAGATCAGAAAGGAAGAAGGAGAAAGGAGAAAAAGAAAAGAGAGCGTCCAAACGCGCAAAAGAAGAAAAGAGAGCGTCCAAGCGCGCAAAAGAAGGAAAGAGAGCGTCCAAACGCGCAAAAGAAGAAAAGAGAGCGTCCAAGCGCGCAGAAGAAGAAAAGAGAGCGCCCAAGCGCGCAAAAGAGGAAAAGAGAGCGCCCAAGTGTGCAAAAGAGAGGTCTCACATCGTATACGAGCAACGCGATGGACCGCAGCCCCATGCGGCGCAGCGAGAATAGTTATGTCACCCTAAGATACGATGGGACGCCGTAGATTGATCAGATATATATCGATTCGGGCGATAACGATCCCCTGGCCGCTCGAAAGACCAGAGATTTGAAACGTGCTCTCAAGCCGCGAGCAAACTCGGATTCGCCAAGAGTTCATTTAAGGATTACAGGTTTTAGGCAACCTGGGCATTTTACCGCTTTTTGCACGCCAAGTGCCCATTTATCGCAAAGACGCCAGTACCCCTTTTATCTTTTTGTCAAAAAAAAAAAAAAAAATTTCGAGTTTTCCCAAATGGACAAAATTGGCATGATTTTCTGAATTCTTTATTTCTATTTTATCTTGAAATATGTCTTTATGCGATTCATATTTCTTGATAAAATCCAAATAAGAGAGGCGGTTATCATACCCCAATTTTGTCAAATTAGGTCAAAACCCTAATTTTCCCCAAAAATAAATAAACAAAAGAAAAAGCATCATGCATTGCATTTAGGGTCCTAAAAGTCATTTCAAAGTTTCTAAAATCATTTTTGGAGTTGAAATGCACTTTTTAGACGAACTAGATTTTTTAGGGTAAGGGGCATTTTGGTCATTTTTACTTAACAGGATAATTTTCTCGTCAAAAGTATGCACATACCAAAAGTACATTTTCCTTTATCCAAGATAATTTTTGTACAAATTTTAGAGAGAATATCCTAGCCCAAAATAATTAAAACGCATTTTCCTATTTTTATTGCATAAAAATGCTAAAAGACCATTAAAAATTCCCCAATTATTAAATGACAATTTTTGTTTGTCTAGAATAATTGGGGAGAATATTTTATGGTGCCCAAAAACATGTAACACATTTTCAATAGGTGCATTCCCATTTTGCATGCCCAAAAATTCAAATTTCAAAAACCAAAAATAGGAAGTGTCCTCAATAAGACAAAATACCAAAAACAAACATTTTTTTTATTTTTCCTCTCTATAATCAGATGGCCATGCGCAGCTCTCTCTCCCTCTCTCTCTCTCAAGAAGCTTCTACACTTCTTTTCTTACTCACCAAGTTTTGATTTGATCATATCCTCAATTTTGCCCATTTTGGTAAATTATTCCACACACTTACACTAACCTCTCCACCAACAAATGCCATCTTTCCTTTTTGATAACACTCCCTCACCAAATTACCCCTAACCCTATTCTAGATCCTTCTCCATATGAGTCACCATTCCAAAATTAGATTTTTGTTCACAAATTTCCCCTCCTTTTTTGTTCATGCATGCGCCACCTTCACTCATTTCTCTCACACACTTGTGCTTTCCCATTACCCCTAATCCATGTGACCACCAATCTTAGCCATCCATTCAAAAATAAAATCAAATCCTAGAGCCCATCAAAGATAAAAAGACTAAAATACCCTTAAACCTAAAAACCCCTATAAATACTTCCCATTTCCCCACCTCATGAATCTTTTTGGCTATCACTCTCACATTCAAGAAAAACCCTAGCTAGCAATTCTCCTCTCCTCTTCCTCCTCAAAACCGTAGCCTCTCCCCATCTTCCTCCCTTCATTTTTCAACTTTCATTCACCCAAATACCTTCAATCTACCTCTCACACTCAAGGAATTCATCACACCATTTTCATTTCCTTCTTCTCCTTGCTAGGTAGAAGCTTCATCTTGTTGTTCTCTCCTCTATTTCTTCAATTTTCTTTTCCATCTTAGAGGAAGGTAAATTTATAGTCCCTTTGCATCATCTCCAAATACTTTGCATTAAAACTCATTTTCCTTCCTTCATTCCCTTTGCATATCATCATTTTTCATACAATGTAGTTTATTGTGGTTGAGGGTGAGGTTTGTTATCTCACCCTAAAATAAGTGGATTCATGTTGTTCTTATGTTAGTTTTTGTGTTCTCTTGTTAAATAAAATGTGATTTAAGTTTCGCATATATGTGGTTAAAAACATCTTCAAATTGATTTTGTTATTTCTTTGTTTGATTTTGTTGTTAACATTTTATCTAGTATTAGATGTTATGCTTATTGTAAATTGTTGAGGATTTGGCTCCATGATTCCTACTAGTGCAAAATGCACTTTGATCTTAGTAGTGAAGAGAGCTAGAAATGACTCTATTTAGTATTTGGGTTTATGCATTCATTAGTTCATGTGTTTTAATTACTATATTGTTTAGTTGTTGATGATCTTGTAAAAGGATTCCCACTAAGTACCTAGTACTTTTGATTTAAAGTGGTGAAGATTGCAAGAAGGGATTCAAATTCATTTTATAGTTTAATATCATGTTCATTTCGCATTGTGTGGGATAAATTAGGTTTTGCTTGATTTTGATTTATTTTTTTGTTGATGATCTTGCAAAAGGATCCCCACTAAGTACCTAGTACTTTTGATTTAAAGTGGTGAAGATTGCAAGAAGGGATTCAAATTCATTTTATAGTTTAACATCATGTTCATTTCACATGTTTTGAATAAATTAGGTCTTGCTTGATTTGGATGTATATCTTGGTTTAGTTATTGATGATCTTGCAAGAGGATTCACACTAAGTACCTAGTTGCTTTTGATTTAAAGTGGTGAAGATTGCAAGAAAGGATTCAAATCTATCTCATAGTTTAAATGTTTCTTGTTCTTGTGACTTAATTATGTTGTTGTTGGTTGTTGATGATCTTGCTAAATGACTCCCACAAAGTGCTTAGAGTATTTAATCCAAGTGGTGAGGATGGCTAGAAAGGATTCAATTGATTTAATTTTGTACAAATTGTCCTTTCATTCTTTGCTTTATCTCTTAATAGTTCTTGTAAGATAATCATAGATTTTTGCTTAATGCTCAAAGTTTTCCTTGTATGCTTAGTTTTGGCCGTGGGCCTATTCCATTGAATAATATCTTCTATTGCTTGGTCCATAATTAGGATTTGATTTTAGGGTTTTGGTTCCACCATGTGTGTCCTTGGGTTAGGGCTTAGGTTTGAGGTTTATGTTGCTAGATTGTTTTTTTGAACTTTTAGGTTGAATAAATACATGCCCTGCTTGATACTTATCTTGCACTCTCACATGTTAGCTTGGATTTATGCCTCATGGCGCTCTTGTGTATTAATTGTTGACTACTTTCGCTTGCAAATTTATAAGTGTTGCTTCTCGGTTTTGAATAAAAAAAGATTTGTTATGTTCTACTTTCTTTTCAAGTCCAAAATCAAATGTTTTCAAATAAAAACCTAAGGCATTTTTCATAAACAAATCATTAGCCATCACTCGAAGCCATTGCTTGTTTGATCGTTAATGATGGAGTTACTAGTGGTAGTCACTCGAAGCTTTTGCTTGTTTGACTATCATGAAAGCTCCCACACCTTAATCAAATACAAATTAATTCAAAATTCAAAACAATATGAGTCATTAGTGGTAATCATCACTATGATTCATCCTTTTCCAAAATCATTTCAAAAAGATAATAAAAGCGTTGCAACTAGTGATCACTTGAGTAATTGCTCGATTGATTACGGTTCCAACACTTTTCTTTCAAGTTAATAATGAACGCCACTCGAAGCCATTGCTTGTTTGGTATTCATGAGCGCTTGAGTCATATTTCCAAAAACCCAAAGATAAGA
Organism: Oxytropis ochrocephala; assembly: GCA_020916435.1. Lineage (NCBI taxonomy): Eukaryota > Viridiplantae > Streptophyta > Magnoliopsida > Fabales > Fabaceae > Oxytropis > Oxytropis ochrocephala. The sequence continues at coordinate 21,205,042 of CM037094.1, read as the reverse complement.
TAAAGACAAAACACAGATTTTCTCAAGATTAAGAACCAAGAACTACGTAGCTTTGATCCTCATCTCATTGAGGGTGCGTGAGGAGCGGGTCACATCCCGTCAAGCAAACTTTCAAAAAATCACAAAGCCGTCTTGGACGCAAAGAACCAAGAACTACGTAGCTTTGATCCTCATCTCATTGAGGGTACGTAGGAGCGAGGTCACATCCCGTCAAGCACTCTTTTAAAAAATCTTAGTTTAATTTCACTTTTCAAAAATCCCAAAAGATTTCTTTCTCTCTTGTTTTCTAAAAACTCTTTGAAATAAAAAGGAAAAGAAAAGAAGTAGAACGATTCATTTCAAATCAAACACTTCAAAACCACACATCGAATTAATGGTTCCCTTTCGGTAGAAAGGAGGTGTAAGTGCTAATACCTTCCCACACCTAACCGAAGCCCCGAACCTACATCTCGAGAGTTTTGAAAGACCAGTTGCTTTCAAAAGGCTTTCCTAATGTTTTCCTTAATAAATGTTAGTAGCGGCTTCATTGAAAGATTTCTTTTTAGAAAAGTTGTAAGCGAGGAAGGTTCTCCTAGAGGGGACATTTTTGGGCGCAACAAACCCGATCAAGTCTGTTCCTTCGTAAGGAGAGAGTTCATCTTTAGAAATCTTCTAAACTTCTATAAGGTCTTCAAAAATAATGTTGGCCGAGCTACCTTGATCGATCAGGATTCTTCGAACCTCAGTATTGGCCATGATCGCCGTTACCAATAGGGGTACATATTTGTTTGGCTTGACGTCTAGTAACTCATCGTCCCCAAAGGCTAAGGGTGGTGCAGCAAGGATATTACGATGGATGTGGAGGCAACACTCATAATCTCCTCCTAGCGTCGTTTGATCGCCCTATTCATTACCCCGGTGATAGGATACCCTCCTGTGATGGACATGGCTATTGGTTGCCCCTTTGACTTTCGGAAATCTGGCTCGTCATCTGACTCACTGTCAGCCTCCTTGTTTTCCTTGGTCACTTCAATGACCGCTGCCTTGCCCCTCCTTGGGGAACAGTCTACTGTTTGGTCATCCTTGCCATCTTCCCTTTCATCACCTTGACCCTTCCTTACATACTGGGATAACTTCCTTTTCCGGATCAGTTTTTCTATATCATCTTTGAGCGCCATGCACCCGTTGGTGTCATGCCTGTTGCATTTGTGATATCTGCACCACTTTCTTGACTTGCGCTGCCCATCTTTCAGGACTAGTGGGTCAGGTCTTTTCACGTCTTTGAATTCAGCGTTGGCGCGGTTAGCATAAATCTGGAAGTACGAGGTTTTCAATCTACTGCGCTCTCCCTGTTTCTTTGACTTGAAATCTCATGAAGGGCCTACTTGATCCCTCTTCTGCCGGTGATCCCAGTCCTCTCGGGGTTTCTCTTGGGTGTTCCCAGTGCTTAGTCGCCCTCTGGCCATCCTCACTTTTTCATAATTCATATAACGTTGTGATCTGCGAAGGAAAATGGCTAAGTCCTCTAGTTGATTTATCCCGACCTCAGTCTCAAACAAACTGCCAGGCCTTAGACTGCGCGTCATATGACTTAGCTTTTTCCAGTCATTCAACCCACAAACTGAGGCTGCTTTTTTGTTGAACTGATCTACGTACTACCGCAGGGTTTCATTCTCCCCCTGCTTTACTGCTTCTAACATTTGCTCGGATTTGGGTTTGCTTTTATGAGCCGTGAATTGGGCAGAAAAGACTCTGCAGAGTTATTTCCAGGAAGCGATGGTATTAGGTTCCAGCTCCTCCCACCAATCCTGAGCGCCCTCTTCAAGGGAAAAAGGAAAAAGTTTGCATTTTACTGGCTCAGCAGCTGACCGATAATGCATCATGTTGTTGAAGTATCTGATGTGCGGGTCAGTATCTCCAATTCCATTGTACATCTTTAGAGGAGGAGGTTTTTCGAGTTTCCTTGGGATCGGATAATCTTCAATTTCTCGGGTGAACGGGCTTGCTCCCACCACATCCCGGTACCTGGGGATACCATCATGATGTCGGCCTCCTGGTCGATCCGCAATACCTTGATTTGGGAGGGGCGTAACCCCTTGGATTTTTTCAGCTTGAGGACAAGGTCCATATGGGTCGAACAACCTACTCCTAGAGCGCCTTGGGGATCCCGTTGACGAGTATTTATTAGGGGAATATTCGGGATCATTTGGATCATAGGTTGGGTCAGTGGGCGAAGGGGGCTGAGAGCGCCCATACCTCCTGCCCTCCTAGGTGGGGACCGGTGCACATGATTCCTTCGCGGAGGCGATCTATGGTTCTCTGCGTGCTTCCAGAACGGGTGTAGACCAAGCATGGGTGTTGCTCGCCCAGGGGCAGGTGCTGCTTATCCAGCTGCAACCTGCTGTTCGATCTGGTTGAGACACTAATTCTGCATTGCTATGACATAATCGCGTTGGTTCAAAAACTGCTTGAACTGCAGTGTGATGTTGGGGGGAAGGCCAGCCGCTGCTAAAATGACCTGATCTGGGGCGACTGGCTCCTCTGCGGCGCCCTGAGCTGATTCATCCATGGTGACCGCCACGCCTTTTGGGGTCATCTGAGGCTGCTCAAGAACGGCCTGCGCAGCTCGTCGTGGAGCGCCTTTCTTCTTTGGTCACCCTCTGGGGGCCATCGTAAGGTACCTGGGGGAACTCTTTTAGCCCTCCCACTGTGGTTGCCAATGATCAAGAATTCCCAACAACAGTCCCCAGGAAAGAGAGGTGGGTCACAATGGACACACTTAAATACCAAGTCTTTAGCCAGAACTTTCCTCAAACAACAGTGTTTTAAGTTTTTATTTTTAAAATAAACCGAAGATATTACTGGGATGAGTCACGGACTATAGGTCGCTCTCTTTAAGACGTTTCGTGGCACTACTCAAAGGTGCAAGTAGGCTATCAACCACGACGTCCCCAGGATAAAAAGCCCAGTTACACTGTTACGAATTTTCACTGCACTGTGAGAAATTCGGTCTAGAAATACACCCTAAATATGGTTTGTAAAAACCACTCTATATGGTTTATGAAAAACCACTCTTAGCTTGAAAATACTCCAAGCTTTCAGAAAGATCCAGAAAATCGTTTAGGGAGAAGAGAAAAAAGCTTGAAGAGAAAATTCTTGATCTTAAGCTTTTGGTGCGAGTTGTAAGAGTGGGGGAGAGCTCCTTTTATAGTGAAAATATTGAACTAGGATCCGTTGGGACATAATGGAGCAACGACTACATCATAAAAAAACCGTTGGAAAAATTAATAAAAACGTCACTTTGTGTGTGTCCTCACCCATCCACAAAATTGGGTACCCCTTGGGGCCCAACCCAATGGGTGAGATTCCCACTTATAAACACTCTTAGAGTGTCTACTCTATCCAATGTGGGACTTTTTCAATTCACACACAATTCATTAAAATTCCAACAATCTGTAGTAGACCTTTTGATGAATGAGTCATTTGAAGCGCTGGGTTGGTTGAACGCCAAAGAACCCCGCTGGGTGTGGTACTTGCAATTACACTCTGACGCCCAAGTCAATGGGTGAGCAAAGAGCAGGAACTGTGAAATTGTGTGAGAATTCATTACCTTGCCAGGGTTTGACATGTGGGTTAAATACTGTTCACCGGGTGGTCAGGGACCGTCAGATCTTGTAAGAAGTGATCCTCTCCATTGATGGGGTAAGGTAATGTATCCTGGCCATCCAGCACAAAGTGGGCCAGGATCTGGCCACCTAGAGTGGTATGGACCAAGTTTGGCCTTCCTGAGGGATGGACCTATTTTTTGGCCTAGTCCTAAACATATTGTTAGGCCAGTAGAATAATCCAACCCTCGTGTAAGACCTGAATTTTTGTCATAAATACGTTGATTTTACTATGCTCTATATTTAATGAATAAAAAATAATTGTAAATTTTTGTTTGCTAATTTCGGACTAAATGTATTAGGTATGATTTTATAGGTATTATTAAATAACATATATCATATATCATTTAGGAAAGTACTAGTTTGAGTTTCGACAAGAACGACTAACTCAGTTTTTAGACTAAGTTGTTTGGTAAATTTGTTACCCGAAATGAACTCTACAGTGATCAGATCTCGAAGAAACTTGCGATATGAGTGGTTGCTAATATTTTAGAAATTGAAGAACTTTCTGAGAATTAGTCGAATAATGGAAAATATTTAAGTTTTTAGAGGATCGTAATTGACCAAGAAACGACCGGGATCAAAAATTTGCATTACGTCAAATGATTCCAAATAGTGAGGAGGTTCTATTTGTGCAATAAGAAATTTTGGGTTCGAGATGACCGGTATTAGTTAGGAGTTTGCACTAGGAAATTTACCTCTCGATCGAATTCTCAAACAACTAGACAATTAATGAACGAGACCGAACCGCTTACCAAGGCAATTAAATGGATTAGTATTATAATATATTATAGAAGACATTTTATTAAGAAGCAATCAAAATGTGACACCTAACTTATAGGATAAGATCAAAATTATTTACATGGTTTTAATATATTAGAAATTATTAGGTGTCAAAATGGGAGTGGTTAGAAAGCTTATTGGATAAGAATGAATAGATATTTTGTTAGCTTCCTTAATCACTAAGTTTGCTGTTTTAATATCATAAATAAACCACTTTCTCCTCCTCCTCCTCCTCCTCCTCCTTATAACTCCGGCAGCGCTCCTCCTCCTTTCATTCTCATTTCTTCATATTTTTGTATCCATCCCCTTATCACTCCCTAATGATGAAGCCACATCCATATACTACCGTCATTCTTAGATAGAGAGATAGGGTTTGATTTTGCAACCCTTTTCTCTTTCTTTAATCTCCATTATTTTGTTCTCTTGGTAACAAATACCCACGCTCTTTCTTGATTTGCATCTCACGCAGTTTCATTGTTTCATAAGATCTGATATCTAATTCTGCAATCCACTCAGATCTCATTCTCGTTCATTACATCTACTTATTTTTCCTTGTTTTAGTTCGCCAGATCTCATCCTTGATGTTCGTTCTACTGGATCAATGAGTGTGGAAACAACTCATTGTCGCATTAGTGTTGATTTAGGTCTTTCAACGATTGTGATTTCCTTGATTAATGAAGCAATTAGAAGACCTGAATTTTCATCATAAAGCTTCAAACTTTACACAAAAAAATCCCCAAATTTCCAATCTAAAACCATGCATCGCAGATTTCTTGAAACAGAGCCAAGCATGCCACCATCAAACGAACACCACAAATTCATCGGAGATGGTAGCTTCGTTGTAAACATGGTGATAGTTCCGGGAGCACTATTATCAGCATTGATATTTGCATTATGGTGATAGAATCTACATGTAATATCACACACGCTGAGGAGACAGTTACTAATCCATCCGCTGAGTTGCATTTAGATCCCAAAGATTCATTGTTTTTAATAGGAGGCTCTAATGGAGAATCATCATTAGCAAATATCGATTTGTATAGTAATTCTCTGAATGTGGTGAAATCTTTCATGCATACTAGCTCTATTCGATTGCATGCTTTAGCTGTAGAGTTGAATGGAGAGATTTATGTTCTTGGTGATAGAGATAATTATGTTTGGTATGACTCATGTATGAGATCCTACTGTTGTTTTTTTGTATTGAGATGAAATTTTGTCAACCATGTTGTCTTCCATGTGTGTAGTTGAGTCATACAATCCAATTCATGACAACTGGACCTTGTGTCCCATTAATCGGCAAAGACTTAAGATACTAACGAATTCCTTAGTAATAATTACTAAATTTTTCGGTAACCATTATAAAACAATCCAATGATTAGTACATGCTAACCACAATTTAGTGTTTGTGTGGTTACCAAATTTTTTCATTGATGCGGAAATGACTATTATGTCCATTCAGTAACAATTACTAACAAATTCCTTAGTACTCTTTCTTTTTTATGTTTTTAGAGTCCTTCATGAATTGAACTCAAGCGGTGTGATTTACGCCATCGAGGAGGAGGAGGAGGAGGAGGAGGAAACGGTATTTTGAAGTAAGATTTTTAACTTGGTTTCTGTTCAATAGTTGATTCATATTTTTAGTTTTATCATGCTGTCGTGATTTATCTAGAAATGGTTTTTTATATTCATATAATATAATAGATATTGAATTTCTAATTGTACTAATATGAGTGACATTTTAACATTACTACAGTTTTGCGAAAAGATTTGATCTTAGAGACCATTCTTGGAACAAAATACCATGTATGAATACCCAAAGGGGTAGCCACTGATTAGTTCCTCTAAATGAGAAATTGTAAGTTCTATATATTTTCTTCTCCTTAATTGCCTTTAATTGCCCTTAATTTCTTTTAATTGTCATTTCATTGGTGTAGTAGTAATGTGTAGCACTTAACTTTGCTGATTTAATGTTGTTTAGCAATTTCCTCTATATGACCTTTTAGTCACATGATAAGAAATCTAACCATTGAGCCAACACTCTTCTTTATTTGTTTTCGATATCCAATTGATAATTATTTGGGGTGCTCTAAACTTATTTGCAAATTGTTTTGGACAAACCTATGCGGTCATTACTAGTGTAAACTGGTAACGATAAAGTAATGTTATTTCTATCCAAAACTTAACATTCCTCATCTTTAATGTTCTATGTTTGATTAAGACATTCTTCACTTCATTCACTGCATAGGTATGCATTAGGCGGCTTTGATGGAAATACAATGGTTCCAAGTGTTGAAGTGTTTCATCCTTGATTTGGGACATGGATGATGGGGGAATCGATGACTCATCCTAGAGGGTGTTTTGCTGCTGCAGTACTTATTGAATCAATTTATGTGATTGGCGGAATTAAAGGTTCTCGGATTTGTGGTAGATACGATAAGTAAATATATGGTTTAAATATATTTTTCGTCTCCGCAAATAGAGATTTTTCTTTACGTATGGTCCATGCAAGTTTTTTCCGTCCTTACACTTTAAGAAATTTTGCTTTTGGTGCGTCTGCATAGTACCCATCAAAGCAGTGATATCATAGTATGAAGAAGTAGTAAAAGTGTACGTCATGATTGCATTTGTGTCTCAAGATAAACCACGATCTCAACAGATATATTATCACTTGGATATTACACCAACAATCTGTAACTCTCAACATCTAATTTATCTCGAAATGTAATAATTGATATTACTATAAATATTACTATTATATGAATTTAACACCAACAGTTAAATTTTGAAAAATTCTTTTATTATAGTGATATTTTTAATTACATTTATTAATAATTTTTTCCGTAGATAATCATGTTTTCTTAAGTTAGTATTCTCTACTCATTTTTCCTAGTATAGTCTAATTTTTTAATATTTCTTAAAATATCCTATTGTAAATTTTCTTAGTATGGACATATTTCTTATTTTACATTCTTAATAAATTTAATATTTCCACAAGAAAGATAGATTTTCTAATTTTGATATTTCCTAGTTTATAAAGCTATTTCAGATATCTCTTTTTATAATTTTTTATATTAGTTTCCTTAGTATAGCTAGATTTCCTATTTATATATTACAAAATATCTTAATGTTTTTATTAGTATATTAATATTTTGTAGATGTATATATATATATATATATATATATATATATATATATATATATATATATATATAAATACACACACACACACACAGTGATCTGTATCTCTAAATATAATGAAGTTACGCTTACACAGTCTTTCTTAGATAGAGAGATAGGGTTTGATTCTGCAACCCCTTTCTCTCTTTAATCGTCGCTATTTTTTTCACTCCGCAGCAAATACCCATGTTCTTTCATTAGTTACATCTCTTGCAGTTTCACTCTTTCATCAGATCTGACATCTAATTCTGTAACACACTCAGATCTCATCCTTCGTTCATTGCATCTACTTATTTTTTTTGGTTTTAGTTCTTTAGATCTCATCCTCGTCCTTTATGTTCGTTCTACTGGATCGATGACTGAGGAAACAACTCGTTGTCGCATTAGTGTGGAAGATCTGCTGCTAAAGTGATCGAAGATGTGTTTTACTAAATTGCACATAAGTGATGATTTAGGTCTTTCAACGATTGTGATTCCCTCTATTAATTATGTTGTATGGTCTCTGCCTTAAGGGTGACATAAGCTTACCAGATAGATGTCCTTATCTTGGGTTGTAATGGAAACATTCTCCTAATTATAGCTACTCTTCATAATTTGTCAAAAAACTTGAATTCTTTGAATGGAAGTCTAGGATTCCGATGTTATATGTTAGAGAACAAATTAGTGAAGATAGATAGATGTGAGGATTATGTTTATATTTAACACTTATATAGTGTGAAGAATTAGTGTGGAAATGATGTTTATATTTCACACTTAGAGAGTGTGACGGTTATGTTTATATTTAGAAGTTATTTTTTCAAATATCAAGCGAAGTACGTAAAGATGAAGTTAGATATTGGAAAATATGAAAATGGTTTTGATACTCTTGGGATAAAAAGATTTGTAGTTAAGGGGTTTTAGCAATAATCAACCATGAAAATATTGGTTCAAAGCACACTCTTGTATTCTGAAAGGAAACATGATTTACCAATGATTACTTGGTCCTTAGAATATGAATTTATATAAAATAGAGGATGGATGATGGGTGTTGCACCCCGAAAAATCCGGTTTGGACTTCTCGATGTACAACGTGGGAAAATATGAAGCCGCCACCAATATTTTAGTTTTGAGACGAAAACATTGAAAAACGCGTCTTTTTATACAAGGCGGGTGGTCTTTTCGAAAACAAGAGATGTAGGTTCGGAATTCGGTTAGGTGCGGGGAAGGTATAAGCACCCGTACCTCCTTTTCTACCGAAAGGAACCTTTAATTTGATGTGTGGTTTTGAAATGTTTGATTTGAAACGATCGTTCTACTTCTTTTCTTTTCTTTTGATTGAGAAAATATTTTATTGGAAATGAGAAAAAGAATATTTTTTGATATCCTTGAAAAGCGGAACAAAACAAGGATTTTTTTAAAAGCGTGCTTGACGGGACAGGAACCCGCTCCTACGTACCCTCACCGAGATGAGGGATCAAAGCTACGTAGTTCTCGTTTTGTGCGTCCGAAGACGGCTTTTGATGATTTTTGAAAGTGGCTTTTTGCGTCCAAGAGGCGGCTTTTGTGAATTTTTAGGAAAGAAGTGTGTTGGTGTTTTTTTATTGTAGGGGTTTTCGGTCCTAGATCATGCAGTCCAATAGACCTAGAACAAAGACAACCCCTTTGCATGAGACAGCGTGCCCCGCTACTTTTTGAAAAAATGATCTTTTGATTTTTAGGAAAAGGGTTTGTTGCAAGGTTGATTGCTTTTATTGAGCAAGTATCTTAGGCTCGCATCAACCGCATGTACCGCTAACCCTAAGACGCTAACCAATATCGGAAGTACATCCGAATCGATACCTTGCTCATTTTGGAAAAAGGGTTTGAAATTATCAATTATTTGTTTTATTTCTCATAAGTATCCTAAGACGTTTGGTCGCATGCTGACTCAGGTCTCGGGACGCTAGACAACATCGGCGTGACGTCCAGACTTGCCTCCTTATGGGTTTTTTTAGGAAAAGGGTTTTTATTGGAAAAAACATTTGATTTTGCTTTGAAAATTTGTTTTAGAAAAGAATTTGGTTTGGAAAAGATTTACGAAAACAAGTAGAACATTTCAATCAATTCTAAATCCCTAACCAAGTGCAAATGAATGAATAAGACTCATACTTCCACAATCAAGCAATCATGGACATGTTATTCATCAACCAAGATTAAACATGCCAATATAATCAAAGGATTCAATTGTCAAAGATGCAAGGCAAATTTCTCAAGACAATTGTGTGTGTGTGTGTGAGAAAGAGGTGTATTTACCCTAATTACTCTGTGCTACAACATGCATGTAGGCTTACGTCTTCATTAGGAGGTCATACAAGGGGATGAAAGGGCACACAATTAAATCAAGACATTTAAATGGCATCATAGACAATAGAATGCAATTGATCATAGGCATAGGATATTCCTAGTTTGGATGAATGAACATGTAGACATGAATGCACACGAGGTGCTTGTGCATGAGCATACAATGAATGAATGAGCATCAATGAATGCACGCCATAGTATAAATGAATGCATGAACATGTGAGAATGAATGCAAGACATGGTATAAATAAATGCATGAACATGTAAGCATGAATGCAAGAGGCATAACATGTAAGAATGAATGTGTAACATAAGGTTAATGAATGCAATAGGCATAAGCATATGGGAATGTATGAACATTTGAGAATGAATGCAAGAATGAGCATATACAAAGATGCATGAACATTTTATTTATGAATGGATGATATAATATTAATGAATGTATGATCATGTAAGAGAGTAAGAGAATGCAATAGGCATAAGCATATGAGAATGCATGAACGTGTGAGCATATGAAAGCATGCAAGTATTAATGTGCAAACACAAGTATGTATCACACAAGTGATGAAATGCAAAGTGTAAAAATGTTTTGGGTATTTTTGCAAATTGATAAGTAGTAAAACTTTTAGTAAAAAGTTAATGAATGGTAAAGTAAAAAGATGCATGAGGTAAATGGTAATTATTTAATGAGATGGTAAAGTAAGAATATAAAAAGTAAAAGTTAATGAGGTAGTAAAGTAAAGAGTAAGTAGGTGGTAAAATGTTTTTATACTTTTTTTGGTAAAAAGTTAGTGAAGTGGTAGGGTAAAAAGTAAATGAGTGGTGAAAGGTTAAAAACACATTAACACAATTATACTTATCTACACAAGATAAAACACACATTTTAAGCACAAAATATTGCACAAAAATGGCCTCAAGGCCGAAACCATGCTATATCCTAAACACCAATTTATTTCATACTAATTGCATAATCAACACATAGAACCATACACAAGATAAAACCCTAAATTGTCATGCTATACCACTAAACAACAATCAAGCAACTCATATATTTTGTTCACACTAAACATTAAGAAAAAAACAAAAGGAAACATAAACCCCTAATTTTTGAAACCAAAACCCTAAACCACACATATTCAAAATCAAGCCATCTTCCAACTTCAAACCATGAAATGATCAAGAACACATATTAACCCTAATTTTTTGCTTTAGGCCGAAACCTCTATGTATGAGAAATGAATTTTTAATTTGAAAAATGGTGCCAACAAAATGAAATATGCAAGGAAGACATGGAAAAATGAGTATGAAATGCACATAATATGGTGAAAACACAAGAAAATCCTCTCTAGGCCAAGGACTCATTGCCAACACCCAAGGCTCCCAATGTCCTTGTCATAGTGTTGGAAACAAGTCCTCTAAGCCTTTGAGAAGGAAAAGAGGGGTAGAAGAAGGATTTACATCATGAGAGTTAAAGAAAATGCAAAGGATGAAAAACTTACCTCAAGAACTAGCTAGAAAAAGGAGCAAGAAGCAAAATGAAGCAAAGTAACTTGAAGAACAGCCCCTATATCCTTTTGAATCTCACGCAAAGTGCCTCCTCTTGGGTGGATTTTGATGGATCTTGAAGGATTAGGAAGTTTTGAAGGTGGTTTATTGTTAGGATGAAGTGTATTGAAGGTTTGATGGTGAGAAATGAAGAAGAAATCAAAAATGAAGGAAGGGAGGGAGAGGGAGGTTACGGCCTGATGCTAGAGAAGAGAGGAGAGAATTGTTTTCTAGGTTTTGAGAAAATGAGAGTGTGTGTGAGTGAGTCTCTAATTTTTGGGCTTTTATATGAGGACCAATTTTAAGGGCATTTGTGACAATGTGCTTTTGTAAACCACTAGGATTTGAGATAGAATTTAAATGGAGGGTCAAGATTGCAATGCACAAGGATTAGGGACACTCAAGAAGCACAAATCAGCTGGTTGTACACGTTTTTGGAGTGGTCTTGGAGAGCAAAAATTGTTGGGGGCATTTAGGTCTTTTTACATTGAGTTATGGCCTAGGATTTGATCAAAAATTTTAATCAATGGCTAAGGATCATTTCACAAGGATCATGGGCATGAAAAAGCACAAAATATGGGCTGGAAATGAGAGGAAATTCGCAGCACACAAGTGAGAGAATGAGTGGAAAACTTGCAAGTTGTCATTTTGTACTAATCCTTATCCTTTCATCATTCAAAATGTAGAATATTCCCTTCTAGATCTTTCTTTCTTATTCATGCCATTTTGGGCCCTATCCTATGATTCCATGATTGGGCTCTGAATTCCATGACCTCACCAATCCCAAAATTGATTTTGTTGACCCCACCTCAAAGGAAATGACCATTTTGCCCTTTTGTTCAAAACTTGAATTCCATGCCAAAAATATTTCAATGGTGCACAAAAATGCACAACCTCCACCCTTTTAGACCCAAATAAATTCCCAAGAGATGCATAGTGGTTTTTACTGAGAAATTATTGGTCTTAGTGAAATGACCAAAATGCCCTTTTGGTCAAAAACCGTAATTTTGCCCCCAAAACTCAACTCTCTGCATAAAACATGTCTTCCAACTCCAAACATCATCTTAAAAACAATGAGATGACTTTTAGGACTCAAAAATGCATGTTCCATGGCTTTTCCCGAGAAATTACCCTTTTGCAAAATGACCAAAATACCCTTTGACCTAAAAACTCTAATTTGCTCCAAAAGTGTATTCCAACTCAGAAAATGATTTTAGAAACTTGGAAATGACTTTTAAAAACCTAAATGCAATACATGATGCTCTTTGTTCTTCTACTTATTTATTTTTGGGGAAAATTAGGGTTTTGACCTAAGTAGGACAAAATTGGGGTATGACAATTTGCATTTCCTCTTTATTTGGATTTTACCAAGAAATGTGAATTGCTTGCGAGACATATTTGAAGGTAAAATAGAAATAAAGAATTCAAAAATTATACCAATTTTGTCCATTTGGAGAAACCCGAATTTTCCCTTTCTCTTTTTAATGAATGAATCAACAACCCTCGATAAGCCAAAGATAAAGCGAGAAATGAATTGGTGCCCACCCTCGATAAGCCGGTAGCGAGAGAAAGAATTGTCAACCCTCGATAGCCGACAAAAGCAAGAAATGAATTGGTGCCAACCTCGTAAGCCCGGTAGCGGAGACATGAATTGTCAACCCTCGGCAGTCGACGAAAGCAAGAAATGAATTGGTGCCAACCTCGCATAAGCCCAAAGTAGAAATGAATTGTCAACCCTCAAAGAGGCCGGCGAAAGCAAGAAATGAATTGGTGCCAACCCTCGGTAAAGCGGCGAAAAGTAGGAAATGAATTGTCAACCCTCGAAGTCGAACAAAGCAAGAAATGAATTGGTGCCAACCCTCGATGTAAGCAGTGAGCGAGAAATGAATTGTCAACCCTCGTGAGGCCGACGAAAGCAAGAAATGAATTGGTGCCAACCCTCGGTAAAGCCGACAAAAAGTAGGAAATAAGGCAATAAAGAAAGCGATAAAGCGATAAAGAAGGTATCGGTCCTCGATGGCAACCGACTTTTGGGAGGTGCGCTTAAAGCCTTTTAACGAACCGCGCCGACGATCCGAGTTTGCCCAGCGGGCGAGGTGGTCTTCAAGAGCGACCGGGGGGAGACAATACCAAGTCTAGATCTCGATACTTCTCTAGGACTGCGCTACGTCTTAGGCCGACACAGCTATCCTTTTCGACTGGACCTAACGAGGTCTGAAGGACTTACTCGTAGCTCGAATACGAGGTGAAGTCTGAAGGGACGCTTGGGTCCCGGGGGACGCAGGTCCCCGGGGATTCACGAATCTGTTGGTTGATTGATTGAAATGGCCAATGCTACCCGCTTTGGATTGAGGTACCTGCATACGTCAGCTGATGCGAGGAATTGAGATGGAGTGTGGATGCATGTTATGCGAAAGCATGTTATGCAAGGGTGTGTTATGCAAATGCATGCCATGCTATGATTTTGGTGTAATGATGAATGCTAGGAGATGCTATCTTTGATTTTCTTTTGTCTTTTGTCAGCTTTTTTTCCTGACTATTTTTTCTTTTTGCTTTTTCCATGAAACGCAAACATTAATATGATGCAATGCTCTGATGTTTGATGCAATGATTTCTGTTCTTTTTCTTTTATGGAAATGCTAACGTTAATATGATGCAAATGCATTGCTTTAATGTCTGATGATTAAATGACAAAGGAATGTTTGTGAAATGATGAATGATATGGAGTGTTGGATGACAGGGAATGTTTTGATTTTCTTCTTCTATTTATTTATTTATTTATTTTTTTATTTATTTATTTATTTATTTATTTATTTATTTTTTTTTTTGAGGGTCAACACTTTAAGTCCCTACAAGATACAACCTAGTCCCGAAGGATGAAGGCGAGCACTAAAGCCCTACGGGATAACAACCGATCCCTAAGGATGAAGCGCGAGCTTTGAAGCCCTACAAGATACAACCTAATCCCTAACGATAAAAGCGAGCACTAAAGCCCTACAGAATAACAACCTAATCCCTAAGGATGAAGGCGAGCACTGAAGCCCTACAAGATACAACCTAATCCCTAAGGATAAAGGCGAGCACTAAAGCCCTACAGGATAACAACCTAATCCCTAAGGATGAAGGCGAACACTGAAGCCCTACAAGATACAACCTAATCCCTAAGGATAAAGCGAGCACTAAAGCCCTACAAGCGGTCAACTTTGGGCGACCCTCATGCGCCAAGATAAGCTGGTTAAAGAAATTTTCCATACTTTTCTATGTGAGGATGCAAATGCAATACTTTGATGCATGATATGACATGAAATGATTTTGTTCTTTTCCTCTTTATGAAGGCGAACATTAATATGATGCCAATGCAATGAAAAGATTTTTGCTTTTTCTTTTTACTATTTTCCTCTATGAAATGCAAATATTAATATGGTGCAACAGACGTGGAACACCTTTTTTGTTTTTGCTATGTGATGAATGCACAAAATGTGAAGATGCAAATGTAATGCTTTGATGCATATGCTATGATGAATAGATTGAAATGCCTAGATGCATGAGGTAAACATTTTTGTGATGACGAGATGCGAGACTTTGGATGCAAGGAATTGAGATGATTATTGACCATTCCGTTGAAAAGTTGAATTTGATTCAAAACTCGTGTTCTCAAGGTTTTTATTTACAAATAGCCTCATTTGTTTTCTCTTTCCTTTCCATGATGACTGAATTTCAGATACCACGTAAACAACTTGTGTTCTCTCTTTTTGAAGCATTGTCTAGTAAGCATGCATAGGAGTGCAAATGTGAATGAGTGAGTCAGTTCACTTGGGATGGACATTCATGACGAGTGAAGGAATGCAGACACGATTATTGTCGAAGCTCATGAGGATCAAGAGATACAAGATTGCCCCAATTCGGTCTTTGATGAGTGAATAGCTTGCCCTGTCTAGTGGTGACAACAACTAGGGTGTAGAAGATGATGAATTGGGAATGCTTGGCTTTTTTGAAATGAAAGGTGGGGCGAGAAGAGATTTTGTCTCAACCCATAAAGTTTGATGTTGCCCTGGTCATAACAAGGACAAAGCGCCCCAATTAGAATGACGGGGCCTTGTTTAGGATAGTGAGTTGAGAGATTGCCCGGTGAGGTTGAATGAGGTGAAGGAATGGGAACGCCCTTGCCCTCGCTTGGAGGTATTGACAAGCTGGAGTGACATGGGAGGGCATTGAATAGACATTCCCAAGACCGGGGTGGGCGGGAGGTGAAAGAGAGTGCCCATCTTTTGGATCGAGTAGTGTTCTCGGTGCAAATGTCTTGACTTTTAGCGTGAAAGAAGCCTCACTTGGTGATCACTAAACCTTGTTTTAATGCAGCTTGAATGGGTTTTGAGTGCAAGTCCTCTTTTTATTTTGTCGACTTCTTTTTACATTGTTTGTTTTTATTCCTCATTTCTTTTTCACGAGGGTTTGTTTTTTCTTGATCGACTTTCTTTTTACGATCATTTGTTTTTTCTTTTGAGCAAACACATCGTGAGACAGATAAACTTAGTTGTTCTAAGATTTAAAATTTGAGAAGAAAACAATAAAGAATCATCATTGATCGGAATGGACTTTTCGGGATTGTGGTGTTTTGTGGGACGAAGGATGATTGGGCTTAATGAAGTATTTGGGGGTAATGGTAGGATGATTTTTATTCAGCGTTGGTGACGATCGATGATTTATGATGGTTATTTGGCTTGATGAGGTGTTTGGAAGTTTTATTCTGGCTAAGGGTTTGTGGAGGCAAGGTGCCGAGGAAGTGTTTGCGATTTATGGAAGAAGGGGTAGTTATACACAAAGAAGGTGTTGGAAGATTTATTGAGACAAGGATCTCTTGTGTTTTGTGGTAACATGTATCAGCTCACCACTTACATTTCTTTTGTATTTTCCTTAGCTTTGGGATTTTCATTTTTGAATCCCCTTTTTTCTTTCTCTTTTTTTTTTTTTTTTTTTTTTTTTTGTTATTTTGACTCGGGTGGTGATGAAGAAGTGATGCATCTGCTTTTTTTTTATATTTGAGGTGATCCTTGTCTAGGGTGATTTTTGGATTTTGGTCTTTCTTGGCTTAAGGTGGGTAGGAAAGGGACTTTCTGGGATTTTTGAGGAGATGGCCAAACTTCATTTCAAATCCTGATTGCTTATTTATTTTTTTTTGTAAATCATGAAAACTGTTCATCTATCTATATGTGCTTGCTCCTTTCTTTACATTTTTTCTCTCCCTTTTTTTTTATGCCCTAACTTTTGCTGGACCGCTCTTCATGAAGTTTTCAATCCACAGGCGCTTTTTTTTTTGTGTGTCTAGGCCGCCTTTGCGGGTTTTTTCAACCTAGCGAGCTTATTTTCTTATTTATTATTATTTTTGAAAGACTTGCAATGAAGGAATATGATATTTAACAAGGGAAATTAGTGATCACTGGACTTGCCCCAACATGGAGCACTCAAAGTGTTAGTGAGAATGAAACAAAAAGTCAAGCACGCACCGATGGGAGAGAACATGCACTTTATGGGTGGGACGGGCGGGATTAGACTTGGATGGGAAATGATGATAAATGAAGGAAACCGTCGACTCAAACAATAGAGATCGTGACGTGGCATGCATACTTACTAGAAGAACGCTTCACGAGAGAGTTAACATTGGTTAAAGCATGATATAAAAACTTTTTTTGATGGAGCGTTTGAGTCTTTTATCATGGAATGGATGAGATGCAATGCTTTTTTATTCTTTGAAGGAAATACAAATGAGCTATTGACGTGAAAAACCGAATGCCTTGGAACACCTTGAAATTTTGAAAGAATGATTGTTTTGCAAGACCATCTCGCCTCTCATCAAAACTCTTTATTGTATGTGAAAACACTATGATATGCAAGTGGAAAAATGATCACTTCAAAAGTGTAATTATTCTAAAAGGTTTTTATGATTTTGATGCAAAATGAAATGCATTTTTGAATGAGGCGAGAAAGATACTTTTCAAAATGAAATTTTTATTTGTTATGCTTGACGGGTGGACCCGCTCCTACGTATCCTCCTTGAGGAATCAAAGCGCACGTAGTTCTACTGTGTCCCTTTTGAAATAATGCTTATGCATGAATGCCATGTTTTGGATGAACTTGGCGAGGAGCTTTTTCCTCTTTTTTGATTATAAATGAAATGCTTATGCTATGAAGATGATAATTGTTTTCATTTTTATGTAATGAAATGGAATGCAAGACGAATGATTCAAAATTAGAATTTTATTTAATGCAAATGATGCAACGATGTAGGATGCAAAATGATTTTTATAGAGGCAAGACAAGATATGAAATGTTGATGCCCCCTTTCTTTTGAATGATGAAAGATGCAGGAATGATTCTTTTTCTAAATGATGATTTTTTTTTTTTTTTTTAGAGACAAGGCAAAGTATGAAATGCCAATGCCCCTTCCTTTTGAAAGATGCATGTATTGAGGAATGATGTATTTGAACTAAAGTGATGAAGTTAATGAAATGATGCATGAATGAATGCATGATGTTTGATGTTTTGAATGACAAGATAATGACTTTCAAAAGTTGGACATTTATACATTTTGGAAAAACACTGGTTTATTTTCACAAAAATTTCGATGCAGGGTATGCAAGCTCCTTTGTGTCCTACAAGGTTCCTTAAGAGACGGATCTAAGGCCTTTTAGGGGTACTTCAAGGTAAGCACTAAAAAGGAAGCCCTAGATAAAGTTCCTAGAGCCAACGACCTCATCCGAAGCGCTGTCGATCGGCATGGACGCACGCCCAAGTGATGAGCCCATCGAACAAAGCCAAACTCTAGGTGAAGTCTTCGCAACCACACGAAAAGACGTACGTCCAGTGTGCAGCCACTAATGACTTCGTTCTAGCCTGAGATATACTCTAGCCCGGGTATAGGGCTGTCTCACTAAAAATTACACAAGGGTAAAAACAAGTGAAAGTGTGTGTAGGAGCATAATGATGCATATACCCCCACCGCAAAGAAAATCCGAAAGCTTGATCCGGACATAAAGAGAGTCGTCTACCCTAGGGTTTTGCACATATCATTCAAGTCTAAGCAAGAAATCAACCTAAGGTATTAACAATCATCTAAAACTCTACTTACCTTAAGAAGAGGAGCTAAGAAGAGGGGATCATAATAGAAGGGGGAAAATGCATGAACTTACCAAAGAGAAAGGGAGCGAAGAAAGAGGGGACATGCGAAATAAGGGAATATGATGCACGAGCATAAGTAAAGAAAGAAAAGGGTAAGAGAAGAAACAAGAAGCAAGTGTAGAAATAAGCAAATGCACATGAATGCAACACAATGATAATGCAAGAGAAACTATCAAGCATCACGAGACAAAGAAAAAGAAAAAGAAAAGGAAGAAAAAAAGAAGAGATAGAACAAATTTTCCAAATCAAACAATTTAAACCACGCATCAAATTAATTAGGCTTGACCCTCGTTTTTCTTAAAAAAGAAAAGTTAATCCCGTGAAGTCGCAATTTGTTGCACCCGAAAAATCCGGTTTGGACTTCTCGATGTACAACGTGGGAAAATATGAAGCCGCCACCAATATTTTAGTTTTGAGACGAAAACATTGAAAAAACGTCTTTTTATACAAGGCGGGTGGTCTTTTGAAAACAAGAGATGTAGGTTCGGGAAGTCGGTTAGAGTGCGGGAAGGTATAAGCACCCGCACCTCCTTTCTACCGAAAGGAACCTTTAATTTGATGTGTGGTTTTGAAATGTTTGATTTGAAACGATCGTTCTACTTCTTTTCTTTTCTTTTGATTGAGAAAATATTTTATTGGAAATGAGAAAAAGAATATTTTTTGATATCCTTGAAAAGCGGAACAAAACAAGATTTTTTTAAAAGCGTGCTTGACGGGGACAGAAACCGCTCCTACGTACCCTCACCGAGATGAGGATCAAAGCTACGTAGTTCTCGTTTTGTGTGCGTCCGAAGGCGGCTTTTGATGATTTTTGAAAGTGGCTTTTTGCGTCCAAAGGCGGCTTTTGTGAATTTTTAGGAAAGAAGTGTGTTGGTGTTTTTATTGTAGGGGTTTTCGGTCCTAGGTATGCAGATCCAATAGACCTAGAACAAAGACAACCCCGCCTTGTCTGCACGACGTGCCCCGCTACTTTTTGAAAAAATGATCTTTTTGATTTTTAGGAAAAGGGTTTGTTGCAAGGTTGATTGCTTTTATTGAGCAAGTATCTTAGGCTCGCCTAACTATGCATTTCGCTAACCCTAAGACGCTAACCAATATCGGAAGTACATCCGAATCGATACCTTGCTCATTTTGGAAAAAGGGTTTGAAATTATCAATTATTTGTTTTATTTCTCATAAGTATCCTAAGACGTTTGGAGCATGCTGACTCCGGTCTCGGGGCGCTAGACAACATCGGCCGTGACGTCCGACTTGCCTCCTTATGGGTTTTTAGGAAAAGGGGTTTTTATTGGAAAAAACATTTGATTTTGCTTTGAAAATTTGTTTTAGAAAAGAATTTGGTTTGGAAAAGATTTACGAAAACAAGTAGAACATTTCAATCAATTCTAAATCCCTAACCAAGTGCAAATGAATGAATAAGACTCATACTTCCACAATCAAGCAATCATGGACATGTTATTCATCAACCAAGATTAAACATGCCAATATAATCAAAGGATTCAATTGTCAAAGATGCAAGGCAAATTTCTCAAGACAATTGTGTGTGTGTGTGTGTGAGAAAGAGGTGTATTTACCCTAATTACTCTGTGCTACAACATGCATGTAGCTTACGTCTTCATTAGGAGGTCATACAAGGGGATGAAAGGGCACACAATTAAATCAAGACATTTAAATGGCATCATAGACAATAGAATGCAATTGATCATAGGCATAGGATATTCCTAGTTTGGATGAATGAACATGTAGACATGAATGCACACGAGGTAACTGTGCATGAGCATACAATGAATGAATGAGCATCAATGAATGCACGCCATAGTATAAATGAATGCATGAACATGTGAGAATGAATGCAAGACATGGTATAAATAAATGCATGAACATGTAAGCATGAATGCAAGAGGCATAACATGTAAGAATGAATGTGTAACATAAGGTTAATGAATGCAATAGGCATAAGCATATGGGAATGTATGAACATTTGAGAATGAATGCAAGAATGAGCATATACAAAGATGCATGAACATTTTATTTATGAATGGATGATATAATATTAATGAATGTATGATCATGTAAGAGAGTAAGAGAATGCAATAGGCATAAGCATATGAGAATGCATGAACGTGTGAGCATATGAAAGCATGCAAGTATTAATGTGCAAACACAAGTATGTATCACACAAGTGATGAAATGCAAAGTGTAAAAATGTTTTGGGTATTTTTGCAAATTGATAAGTAGTAAAAACTTTTAGTAAAAAGTTAATGAATGGTAAAGTAAAAAGATGCATGAGGTAAATGGTAATTATTTAATGAGATGGTAAAGTAAGAATATAAAAAGTAAAAAGTTAATGAGGTAGTAAAGTAAAGAGTAAGTAGGTGGTAAAATGTTTTTATACTTTTTTGGTAAAAAGTTAGTGAAGTGGTAGGGTAAAAAGTAAATGAGTGGTGAAAGGTTAAAAACACATTAACACAATTATACTTATCTACACAAGATAAAACACACATTTTAAGCACAAAATATTGCACAAAAATGGCCTCAAGGCCGAAACCATGCTATATCCTAAACACCAATTTATTTCATACTAATTGCATAATCAACACATAGAACCATACACAAGATAAAACCCTAAATTGTCATGCTATACCACTAAACAACAATCAAGCAACTCATATATTTTGTTCACACTAAACATTAAGAAAAAACAAAAGGAAACATAAACCCCTAATTTTTGAAACCAAAACCCTAAACCACACATATTCAAAATCAAGCCATCTTCCAACTTCAAACCATGAAATGATCAAGAACACATATTAACCCTAATTTTTTGCTTTAGGCAGAAACCTCTATGTATGAGAAATGAATTTTTAATTTGAAAAATGGTGCCAACAAAATGAAATATGCAAGGAAGACATGGAAAAATGAGTATGAAATGCACATAATATGGTGAAAACACAAGAAAATCCTCTCTAGGCCAAGGACTCATTGCCAACACCCAAGGCTCCCAATGTCCTTGTCATAGTGTTGGAAACAAGTCCTCTAAGCCTTTGAGAAGGAAAAGAGGGGTAGAAGAAGGATTTACATCATGAGAGTTAAAGAAAATGCAAAGGATGAAAAACTTACCTCAAGAACTAGCTAGAAAAAGGAGCAAGAAGCAAAATGAAGCAAAGTAACTTGAAGAACAGCCCCTATATCCTTTTGAATCTCACGCAAAGTGCCTCCTCTTGGGTGTATTTTGATGGATCTTGAAGGATTAGGGAAGTTTTGAAGGTGGTTTATTGTTAGGATGAAGTGTATTGAAGGTTTGATGGTGAGAAATGAAGAAGAAATCAAAAATGAAGGAAGGGAGGGAGAGGGAGGTTACGGCCTGATGCTAGAGAAGAGAGGAGAGAATTGTTTTCTAGGTTTTGAGAAAATGAGAGTGTGTGTGAGTGAGTCTCTAATTTTTGGGCTTTTATATGAGGACCAATTTTAAGGGCATTTGTGACAATGTGCTTTTGTAAACCACTAGGATTTGAGATAGAATTTAAATGGAGGGTCAAGATTGCAATGCACAAGGATTAGGGACACTCAAGAAGCACAAATCAGCTGGTTGTACACGTTTTTGGAGTGGTCTTGGAGAGCAAAAATTGTTGGGGGCATTTAGGTCTTTTTACATTGAGTTATGGCCTAGGATTTGATCAAAAATTTTAATCAATGGCTAAGGATCATTTCACAAGGATCATGGGCATGAAAAAGCACAAAATATGGGCTGGAAATGAGAGGAAATTCGCAGCACACAAGTGAGAGAATGAGTGGAAAACTTGCAAGTTGTCATTTTTGTACTAATTCTTATCCTTTCATCATTCAAAATGTAGAATATTCCCTTCTAGATCTTTCTTTCTTATTCATGCCATTTTGGGCCCTATCCTATGATTCCATGATTGGGCTCTGAATTCCATGACCTCACCAATCCCAAAATTGATTTTGTTGACCCCACCTCAAAGGAAATGACCATTTTGCCCTTTTGTTCAAAACTTGAATTCCATGCCAAAAATATTTCAATGGTGCACAAAAATGCACAACCTCCACCCTTTTAGACCCAAATAAATTCCCCAAGAGATGCATAGTGGTTTTTACTGAGAAATTATTGGTCTTAGTGAAATGACCAAAATGCCCTTTTGGTCAAAAAACCGTAATTTTGCCCCAAAACTCAACTCTCTGCATAAAACATGTCTTCCAACTCCAAACATCATCTTAAAAACAATGAGATGACTTTTAGGACTCAAAAATGCATGTTCCATGGCTTTTCCTGAGAAATTACCCTTTTTGCAAAATGACCAAAATACCCTTTGACCTAAAAAACTCTAATTTGCTCCAAAAGTGTATTCCAACTCCGAAAATGATTTTAGAAACTTGGAAATGACTTTTAAAAACCTAAATGCAATACATGATGCTCTTTGTTCTTCTACTTATTTATTTTTGGGGAAAATTAGGGTTTTGACCTAAGCCGGACAAAATTGGGGTATGACAATGGGTTGTTAATTTTTTCTATCGTTGAGACGAAACCACAATCATAGAACGCTTTTAATTCTGAATTTTAATTAAACAACTTGTTCTTTACCCGTGCATTCGCGTAGGTGGTTGTATTTGTTATACTTTGCTATGAACTATAAATATTTTAGAAATTGTAAAATATAATAAAAGAAAAAGGAAAAAATCGATTAAAGGCTATCTTTCAACTTTCTTAAAAAACTTCAAAAAATCAGTATCCACTTCTACTCTTAATAATAGAGTAAAAATCAGTAAAAAAATGAGATCTAATATTAAATATGCAACCCCATTTCCACACCCAGTTGCTATTCACTTCTATTGCAAGTTGCCTATAAATACTTTGAAAATTGTAACATTTATTTAATAAAAAAACTTAATAAAAAGACTATATTTCAACTTGCTTAAAAATGTGTTGCAGAAAGTTAAAAAAAAGTCGGTATCTTCTTTTAATCTTAAAAATGGAGAAAAAATCAGAAATAATAAAATGAGATCTAATATGATATATGCACCTCCGTAGTCGCTTGGTTTCCCTCCCGTTGCTGCTCTCGTTGCCGCCCCACGTTGCCTCTCCCTGTTGCCCATTGGCGGACCTACATGTTGTTCAAAGGGTTCAACCAAATCCCCTGAACAAATAAAATTAGCACTGGTACCTTAGGGAAAAACGTTTTTGCACACCCTAAAAAATATCTTAATACCCAAGTTCTTAGTTTTGCACCAAAGTGTCTAGTTTTGCACCACTCTAATACACCACACTCACTCAATCACTCAAACTCTCACATATATTAGTATATTTTTAGCGATGTATGTTTGAATAATTAATGTTGGTCTAGTGCACCATAAGTTGTGAACCTATTATAGCACTCACAATGGAGATTTCTTATCTTTTAAGAGTTGAAATTTAATAGGTACCTCCGTTGTGAAAAATGAAAAAAGGTACTTATTAGGTTTTAAGTCTTGTAGAACTCCCTCTCTCCCTTGAAGCAGGGACCCACAACTTTACTTTTTATTAAAAAACTAATATTTCATATATCATGTAAATTATGATAAATTGTAAAAGGGTAAAAAGTTATTAGTGGGACCCATTAAATAATTTTCGTTGGGGTTCTGGATTGGAGATATGAAATTCCTATGTAAGTAGTACTATTAGAAAATTATTAAAGAGTGATGTGTACACATGAGACCCATTAAGGATGCTCTTAAAGTCCTATTTTAATTATATTTGTAGCGATGTGGGAGTTTGAAATTTTTTGAATCCCCTGACTCAGGGTCCTGGGTCCGCCACTTCCGTTGCCTCTCCAATTGCCGCTCTCATCGTTAGCCTCTCGTTTCCACTCTCGTCGCCGGTCCCAAATTGCCGCTCCCGTTGCCTCGCTAATTCCCTCGCTAATGGCAATTAGCGAGGGAATTGGTCATGTTAGCGACTGAATATTCCCTCGCTAATCACCTGTTTTTTTGTAGTGATTATTCAATTATTTAAAGAAAGTTATTTAAATTATTACAAAAATTATTTTGGAATCTGTTTTGCTATAATTGTTTTCTTTTATAATTGATAGTAGTTAAATTGATTCGTTTAGAAAGTTAAGTAGATTATAGTAAATGGTAAATTATACTCTATTGTTAGTGGTTAAATTGTTTTTTTTAGTAATACCAAAAAAAATTCTCCGTGTCAACGAGGTTAGCACAAAAAAAGTAAATTTGCAAACCTTTTATTTATTATATAGATAGATATATTAAATTAGATTAAATATACTAGATTAGTAAAAACATGTAAAAAACTAGAGAGAAATAATTTTAAATATGAAAAGAAAGATGGGGAGAGAATGACATGAAAGAAAAGAGATGTGGGAGGGGTAAAAATAAATTGTGAGAGAAAGGGAGAGAGAGAAATATAAAAAGAGAAACAGGGAGAGAGAAGAAAGAAAGGTAAAAAACTACACATTTTTATATTTTAGTTAGTAAGTTACATTTTTACCCCACATTTTGGACACGTGGCAAGCTAAGAAGTAGACTAATTTAGTAAATATGCTAGCTTAAGATTTGATTATATTAGTATTGATCGATAATTTCTTCAACAATCTAATCACTCTATTTAGCTAATCACCACCGAAAATAAAATTGGTAATAACATAAATCTGTGTGGGTTCGTTACTCTTACTACAAGATAGGATCGTGGACTTGGGGCCATCAAGTTTTTGGCGTCGTTGCCAGGGGCAGAGGGGCTTTTGTGATATTGATCGCTTTTTCAGCATCGATAAGACTAAAATCCTTTTACATTTGCTATTAATATTTCTCCTCTTGTTCTTTGAATGCGAAGAGTCTAAAGTCTTGGGGCAATTGTTGAAGCAATTCCTGAGATATAAAGATTCTTTCATAAATGAAGAAGAGAATTACATAATAACCAAGAAATCCCTGCCAATCAGAATTGTACTCTAAAACATTATGCTACAACTAATGCTAGGAACCACATTCTAGTATTGTGCGCCACAATTTTGAGGAAAATAACTTTGAACTAATTAAGCTCTCATTGCTGTCCATGGTGCTACAAAAACAATTTTCTGGTTCCCCAATGGCTGATCCTAATCTCCATCTTTCAAATTTTCTTGAGTTTTGTGTTACTTTGAAATTTAATGGAGTATCCACTGATGCCATAAGATTAACATGCTTCCCTTTTTAATGGAGTATCAACAATACCCTTTATTTATTAGTAAATGGGTTTTTGAAATTATCATCAGAATTTCTATTTCTTGTTTCTAATTTTTGAATAATACCTAATTTGTTGCATTACTGGACCTATTATTAGAATTCCCAACCTGTGAGGTAAATTCCTTTATCAAAACTCAACCTTACAACTTCAATCGTTGTAATGTTTACTAGCCAATTTTATTGAGATAATTAATAGCACAGAGCTTCATCGTCAATAGCACAAAGCTTCATTGTTGATTGAAGTCAGAGAAGGAGGAGACAGCGAGGTGGAAAATGAGAGAAATGACGTTTAGACTACAGCGAAAGGTGAAAGAAGAGAGGGTAATACGATGGAATAGAACCACGTGAGTCACTTAAGTGATAGTTTAATCTCATCCATTGATTTTGATCCAAGGGTTAACAAAAACTCCTCTCACTCTCACATAAGAGACCCCTTTCTCACTATATATGCTCTCTCTCTCTATCTATATATATATATATATATATATATATATATATATATATATTTGTGTGTATGTATATTTGTGTGTGGCAAAAAGAAGCAAGGAAAATGAAAAAAAAAAGAGAAAAATGATGATAAAAAGAATTTGAGCCCAACAACCCTTTGAGTAGACTACTGGGAAATAAAGGCCCTCCTTTGATGCCTAGTGTGGTAAATGGCAGACCCATGCAGATTTTGCTAGAGAAAAGGTATAAAACTGAAATTGATATCTAACTTGATGTTTTGGTGCCTTAAATTTGTCTTTCTTTCACAAAAATTCCAATAGGTAAGTTTCAGATAATGAGTAATATTGTTGGATACCTCCAGCCCACTTTAGATTTGTGAGTGAATTTGATAAATTCCCAATATTGGCCAAGTGAATTACACTGTTTTGCTTGCGGACAAGCAAAGATTCAAGTATGGGCGAGTTTGATAAGTTCATATTTTGTGTTATTTTAGTACTTGTTTTAAGTAGCTTATTTGGTATTTTAGTTCTATTTTAGAGTTATTTATTACCTTTTATTATGTTTTGATTATATAGGCGAAATCATTAACAAGAGAAGAAACTCAAGCACTAAAAAACATGACAATGAAGTGTCAAGGCTAGGAGTACAACAACGAGCCAAATTTGTCAGTTTAAACTAAGAAAAAGAGGAAGAAACAGATTCTAACACGGGTGTCTGTGTTTTAACACGACCCGTGATGAGTTTTCCACAAGAAGCAAGAAAGGATCAGGTAAACAGATTCCAACACGGGTGCCCGTGTTGAAATGACACAACCCTTGTTGTTTTTCAATATTTAGATGAAGAAACGAGCTGAAACAAAAAGTAACACGGGTGCCCTTGTAACTCCTCGTAATCTGATCTGTTTTGAGTATTTATGATCCTAGGCCTATATAATGCACGAAATTTTCAGTGCACATGACCATTCCATCATTTTGTGACACACTCCTCAAGTTTATCTTTTATACAATTTCCATTTCTTCTTTAAGCTCTTGCTATTTAGGTTCTTGTTCTTTTATTTTCTGCATTTTAGTATTCAGTTCTTTATTTTTTGCACTTTACTTTTCTGCAATTTCCTGTTTTCCTTTACATTCTCATCATTTACAATTCAGACATTTATCGCTATTCCTTTACATTCTAGTCATTTAAAATTTGGTAATTTAGAATTATGTCTTTCACTTTTAAGCAAATGTCTACAGTGATCACCAGTGAGTAGACTCCCTTAGTCTTGCGATTGTGGGAATAATACAATGATAGAGCTCTAAACAATCTCAAGTGTAAATTCTTTTTTAAAAAAGTTTATCTACTAATCTAATCTTATCCCTTCTAAAATTTTATTTAAAATATCAAACAAAGTACCGAAAGGTGAAGTCTGATAGTGGAACTATGAGATTAAACAAGATAATCAAAACAAAAAAATGTTTTTGAGACTCTTGGGATAAAAACGTTTTGTACTTAAGGCATTTTGGCAATAATCAACCATTCAAATATGTTTGATTATTGGTTCAAGCACACACTCTGTATTACGAGAAAGAAAACACGAGTTACCAATGAATATCTTGTCCTTAGAATATAAACCTTATATAAAATAGAGGATGGATGAGGGATTGTAAATTCTTTGTATCATTGAGACGAAACCACAATCCTAGAACGCTTTTAATTTTGAATTTTAATTAAACAATACTTCCTTCTACAATCTAACCACTTCTTTTAGCTAATCACCACCGAAAAGAAAATAGGTAATCAGAAAAGTCTCTATTGGATCGATACTTTTACTACGAGTTACACACCAGAATGAGAGAGGATCTTTGAGGTACATGCGGTATAATCTTATCTGGTTGTAGGAAGGCTTAAAACAAGTGACTTTGGACTACCTATACCATCATATGATTTATCTTTTCGGGATCCGTGAACATAAGAACTCTATAGTTAAGCGTACTTGACTTGGAGCAATTTTGGGATGTGTGACCTTCTTGGAAGTTTCTCGGAAAGCGTGTTGAATACACTCATGTTGGTTTGTGGGGATAGTTAACATATGTTAACAGAAAAACCTCTCCCAATACGGTGAGTTTGGGGACAAACCAGGCGAAAGCTGGTGGGCATGTGACGCCTGAGGCTGACGAGGGCGGGGAATGATCACCGGTGCAGAACATGGACAATAGGAGAAAGGATATGTGAATGAACGGAATACACACCATAATGAGAGGGTTCTTGAGGCTGTGCAGTATGAGACTGTATGGTTGAAGGAGGGCTTAAAAGAATTTATTTGGACTACCTATACCAACAAATGCATTAGGATCCCTAAACATAAGAACATGAAAAGCGTGTGAGAGAGAACAAAACACAATGAAAAGATTTGTGTTTGTTTGTGGGGATAGTTAACAATTTTAACAAGAATCTGAGTCGTGACAAAATTGCAACGCCCTATTTAGCTATATTTTATTTTGTAGCAAAACATAGTTGCGGAAAAATTTGAGTAAAGTAAACTATACTTTCTTTAATAGAATCGATGTTTCAAAATTAAAACCAAAATCTATTTATCCATTTAAAATGCTAACACTCACAATTTAATTACTTTTCTTTTGAAAAGAAACACATACATAAACTTTTCTAAAAGCGTGGCGAGTTTTAATAATTAACGTTGACTTAAAACATCATACTTTATAAACTAATAGGTCGAGTCACTTTATACTTATTTGAAAAATACAATAATGCAAATGTCCCTCTATATATATTAACTCCTCTACTCTATTAGAAAGTACTAATAATCCATCTTCAGTACTCCTTGTTGGTTAATTGTAAAAACTTTGAATCGATGGAATGAGATAAAAACCTCAGTGAGTGTTCCTGGCACACACGCACCCAACATCTAACAAGCAGTCATACAAAAGCCAATATTCATGCATCAAGCGCAATCAACATATACAACAACTAGGCAGATAGCTCACCCAAAAACACATCAAGTTCCACAACAATAGACAATTCAATTCAATCCATACGCACACGAGGGGAGACCTCAATTGCACATACCTAAAAAAGGGATGATTACACAATCCTCATCAAACACAACTCAATGACGTGAACCTAAGAATCACAGGATGACTATATCACTCTCATGAACCTCGACTCGCTACTAACTCATCAACCACCCAGCGTCATACTTAAACTATCAACTACTCTGTCGATACATCTGGATCCATCTAACTATGGCTAAGAAGATTTGAGTACCCTCGACATTCTGAGTCACAAGGAGCGTCTATTCAAAGTAGCCCAGTAGATCGATAAGACGCCCCAGCAGAATCAGTTGTCTCTTGCCTTTTCGTAAGACCCCCTTACTAGCACTACCCCAAAGGCTGAGCTTAGCTCATGTAGTCGCCGCACTTCTCCATTAATCGTTTGCCAACCATCCTACCTAGCATCATCATCATCAACCATTGAGGTACCACTTGACCATATTTCGACGAGTTTTTTGTCATACTGCGACAAGGTTCCTCCTACGAATTTTAACCATTAAGGTATGGCTCGCTCTTACTACGATGAGTCATTGCCCATATTGTGACAAGGGGTTACTTTCATAAGGACCGTAAGTGAGCCTAGACCTCTCTAAATCACTTCGAGGTTCAATCTTTAACACAATCAATTATCAACCGTATAAAAAAAGCATGCACACATAATGTTTAAGTTTCAATCAACTTTTATTCACGAAATCTAGGAAGTATGGATCTCTACAAAGGCAATCAATTCATGAAGGGTCCAAACCAACTATTTTCACATGCATCTGCAAGTACATCACTCACATTGTCCCAATACACTAACATGTACATCTATCAATTACATTTACATTTAACACTACAAGAAAAACTTGTTTTAGCCCAAAGCCAATTGCCACGGACCTTATTAAAGTCGGTAATTTGCCACGCAGTTTGCGACGGCATGCGTAAAAAGTAAAAGCGCGAAATTTCCATTTGGTGTTTGCCACGGAAATGTAAAGGACGAGAAATTTGCCACGGAGATGCCGTGGCAAGTCCCGTGGCAACCCATTAATAAAAATAAAGCGAGCCCGATAATATCGTAGGCGTCACGTTCTCTTCCCTAATATCACAACGTCACGTTCTCTCCTCACCCTCTCGCTCTCTCTCGCTCTCCTCACCTTCCGCCTCCTCCTCACTCTCAATCACCACCACCTCACCTCCACCCACACTCCCCACGATCCTCCCTAAAATCGAGCAGCGTTTCTCGCTCTCTCTCCTAAAAATCGAACTCTGTCTCCTCCTCGACCTCCACCACCTCGGTCTCCTCCTCCGATCTCCACCCTCCACCCTCCTCCCGGCCTCCGCCTCCTCCATCGCTAATCGACCGGCTGCACAGAACGACGTTCTCTCTCCTCCTCCGATCTCCACCCTCCACTCTCCATCGCTAATCGCGCCTCACCTCCTTTGTTTCTCCACCGTTTCTCCTCAGACCTCCACCATTTCGCGCCGCCACCGCTCCTCCTCTTCCCCACTTGTAGGTAATTTCTATTATCTTTTTAATTTATCCCTAATTTCACTGATTAAAAAAACCCTAAATGTCCCAATGTTTGATTTGAACGACTTGTTGTGTTAGTTTGGGAAAGTGTGATTTGCTTAGTTATTTGATAATTAATAATGTGGTTATTAGTTAAGGGTTTTGAATTTCTAATCTTTGTTTTTGTTGGTGCTTGAAAGTTGACTTCATCGTGTACAAATCGGCTCTGATTTCTTTTTGTTTTGTTTGTTTATAATGTTTGATTTATGATTGATAACTGTCATGTATTGTATGTCTTATATTGTCATGGAATTTTCAAATTACACTTGCTAACTTTTGATGGAAGATGCCGCACACTTGCATTCTTATAATATGTCACTATCTTTGTATTTAATTGGTTAGTGATAGGTTTTTACTTTACCATTGAAATTTAGTGTGGTTGTGAATGCAAATTCGAGAATCCTATTGGTCCTTCTTAGTTTAGTGTATGCATAATGATGGATTTACAATCAGCAGTGGCGAGAGTGAAATTGAAGGCACCCATGCCGAGGACGAGGTGTCTTAGTAATTTTAATTCCAATTATCTAGTAATAAGCCTAATCACGATTTGAAGGTATTCCATTCCAATCTACATATAAGCGAGCAATCGGATAGTGGTGGTTAACCATGTTAAAATACTATGTGATTTATTATATCTAATGAATGATTAATGAGTTTCACCATCAATTATTAATATATATCGTGTCAAACTAACACAATGCTGTCCCCATGCATCTCCCATCCTTCTTTGTTCTAATCTAAATGTTGGTGAAAGTTGTCTTTGAAGTTGGCAGTGAAGTGAAGTCGACAACAAATGACTATATATTACGCCATCTTCTCCCCTAAACTTTTGTTTCCATCTTTGCACCAATAAGATATTTCTCAAGCTAATTTTTTTTTGCTAAACTTTTTACTGGACTAGAGGCATGCAGACACTTATCCATGATCGGGAAATATCGAAGCATGACTTTGTTTTTATTGGATCGGCTAATTCGTTTGGTAGGTACTAATGCTTTATACAAGATTTATACTTATATCCCCACATAACTTCACCAAATTAGTCCTTAAATCAGAATCCATTAAAGGGTCATTGAGTTTTATGAAACTACAATGAGTGAAACCAACAAAGATATGAGCTCCTAATAATGCAACCATTTCTTTCATTGTCATTCCTCTTGAAGTGAATGGCTTTAATGCTTCTGATACTGAAGATTGTGGACCTGGAAGGTTGACTTCAGTTGACTTTGAGATTAAACCATCTCTTCTTCCTGTTGGGATAGTGTAATTTGGTCCTCCTGAGAGGAAAAGCGAGTCTCTTGTTGCTAGGGCTATTATGTACGCACATGAAGCTGTTGAGGACATGTTTTTCTAGGATGTTTTTGATTTCATCTATTAGGTTGTAGCCTCTTCATTATTGCATTTGCTCCTGCTTCTTTTTACGATTTGGTGCCATTCTTACTTCGCTGTTTTTGCTCTGCTTCTTTTACTGATTTGGTGCCATTCTGTGTCTCTGTAATCACCTTACCCAACACCCTTTTTAATTTGCCCGCCAATACTTTTGCAATCATCTTGTAGAGACACCCTATGAGTGAGATGGGAATGTTGTAACCCGACTCATAGGTAAAGGTGAAAGAGTAGGAGGGGGAGTGGATGTACCAAATTTCAATTAACTTTAGGCTAATTTGTGAGAAATAATACTATAAAGTAATATTTAGGTATGTTTATTAGTAATACTCTCTTTTTTTTCAATCTTTCTTGTTTGCAAAGACAATAGAAGTGGTGAATGTTTAAAGCGATTCTATTGTGTTGTGGAGCAACCATTCTCCGAAAGCTTGTTCAGATTGAACATGCTTTGACAATTTGTTAGTTCGGACAAACATCACTTGGAATTAAAGGTAATTGATTGTCTTTGGCTCTTGATTGGATCTGTTTATGACCCCTCACTCCTAATTGTTCTGTCGAGTCGCCTCCGATTTTTTTATGGCTTTTGTTTGAATGGATTCTTTTAAGCAACATAAGAGACTTGTATTGTTGGTTGGATGTGGGATGGGGACTTTAAAAATTGGATGGGTTGAGTATTGGGAGGGACATTCAATATTAGATTTTTTCGGTTGGGTATTTTTAGGATTAGATGCCTAAAATAACTTTGGGTTTCGATTTCATGTGTTTGTTTAAGAAGTACTCGAATTTGAGTGAATTTAGTAGGAATGAAATATTTGGGGGTCTTGGTAATGGTAAGCAAACAGAACTTGTGACTTCGATTGGTATTTGGTGGTATTCATGCATAAATGATATAGCAAGTTTAACCCTTGTTTTTTTCTAAGGCAATGGTTTGTGTAAGAAATCAGTGAAGAAATTTGTGTCATTGTATAATAAGTCTTACACTAGGCTCAATTAGTTAGTTTTGTTTCCTTTT
Organism: Oxytropis ochrocephala; assembly: GCA_020916435.1. NCBI lineage: Eukaryota > Viridiplantae > Streptophyta > Magnoliopsida > Fabales > Fabaceae > Oxytropis > Oxytropis ochrocephala. The sequence goes on along the minus strand of CM037094.1, from coordinate 21,171,721 downwards.
ACGAGCCCACTTCTATTGGTTTTAGATTTTTATACGTTATAAGGATAATGAAGGTTTTACCCCACCTCCCCCCAAAGGTGGAATTAACTTGTATGATTGTCTTTGACATGGGTGAGGTTGATTTCTTATGTTACGGTATAAAGAAGGCTTACAGTTCTTTATGAGACTATGTAAGTGGATTTAGTACGATGTGGGGCATAAGTTATGTTTTTCGGCAAATAGTGCTATGAGCTATCTCAAAGGTAGAAATTATTGGTATTGTAGGTTTTAGAGGAAGCTAGAGTTGGAGGTTTCTAAGTTTGAAATTTAACTTTATGTTTTGGCATTATATTGGTATAACTAGGTTCCATTTATGCGGAATAGTTGTGGTTATTCATTTGTTTTTTTTTCTTGGTGTGTTTTGATTTATCGAATTCGAAGTGACTTGAACTTTCTCATCTTCTGGTGCATTGTCATTCCTATGCTCAAGTCGTTCTCGACGTTGTTCATGAAGAGCCCTTCATCCGTATTGAACCCACCACCCTCCCTAAAAAGATAGCAATGTAGAATAGTTTTTTTTTGACGCAACAATGTAGAATAGTTGAGACTTAATTCATTTTTATAAGTTTATAACAATGTCAAATTATTTACTAGTATTTTGCAATTATTGTTTACTATCTCTTTGTTGATACCAAATTGGATATGAAAATTGTACTTATTTACTAAAGTTTAAAATCTTGATGAATATGTAGTTTACACCATTTAATTGTATGAGTTAACACTTGATAACTGCATTTTTACCTGCAGATTGAAAGATAACCCAATTTGTGAAGAAGTTGGAGTAGTAGGAAACTACTGCTCCATTTTTTTTTAAATTTTTTTTTAAAAAATTTGCGACGGATTGCCACGGAAATTTGCCACGGAAATTTGCCCGCGGCTTTGCGGACGGAAAAATTTGCCACGCAGTTTGCGACGGAAAAATTTGCCACGGAAATTTCGTGGCAAACGATATTTGCGAAGGCGTTTTGCCACCAATTTTTGTCCATGGCAAATCCGTGGCAAATGTTGTTTTGCCACGGAAATTTGTGCATTTGCCACAGAAATGTCCGTGGCAAATCAGCGATTTTCTTGTAGTGTAATCACAACATCATCAAGATACATACATACTCACATTAAATCTTTTGTTTCATTGCTCCTACAATGAACACATATTAGGACTTAAATCACATCACAAAATTAGTCAATTCCTCGTACAATGTTTGCAGATAATAAATAACACATAGATTCAAGTCAGGGTCGTCGGGTACCCCAAACAAGGAAACACTCACCTTAGTCGATGTAGCAATTACTCTTGCAGTCTTTCTCTCTCGGTGAATTCATGTCGGTTGCCGTAGTAAACTTTATTCCTTTTTATAATAATTCCACTTCTCCTTTTCCATCAAGTGTTGAGTTGCTTGGGTAATTTGTTTTTGTTTGGATGTCCTAGCTTCATTTTTTATTTCAAGTTGGGTGTGTTAACAAAGGCAATATCCATAAACCCTAAACCCTAAAACCGTAAACGCTAAATCATAGTGGTTGTCGCTTTTGCGTGATTGTTGTGAAAATTGGTTGTGCAAGTATACACAGTCGCAAAAGTAATAAAATATAAGAAAATATCATTCACGTGAGGATTATATTGTTTAACTTCTAGTCCTAACTACTAGAACTTGAGTTAATGAGTCAAAAGTAAAAAGGAAAGCATTGTAAAAATTTATTGCATTTGATAGTAAATTTAAATGGTAAACAACAGTAAAACAGTAGCAATGTTGTTTAAACCATAGAAATGGGTATAGCCAAGACAACGATTAGTAATTACTCAATAAATGACCTAGTTTTGTAATCAGTGTTGTGATAGCATTCAGTCTGCTGAATTTAAAGTGAATTTTCCTATTCTAAGAAACAGAATGTTGCCAAGGTTGCCTTATTTCTAAGCTCTCATTGGGATTCATTCTGTAGTTTGTAAAGTGTGTTTCAGTTCAAACTATAGCCCTAGTTTCATATTCATATCCTTCACTAGGAAAAGTAATATTCCTATTACCTTTATAACTATATTAACTTGTGAAATCAATACCTTAATCCTTTCCAGAAATTAAAGCGCGCACAATACCTTAATTAAAGTGATAGAGTTCAACAAGAGTGTATAAAATTAAATCGCACAAGTTAATGAAGCATCAAGCATTAATCACAACATTTTATCATTAATTCATGATTATATCACCATAGTCTTGACTAAAAATAATCTATCTCATAATGAACTTAGATTTGACAAAATAGTACCTAATTACCATAAGTAAAGTCATGGAAATAGAAATTACAGCTGAAAATAAAAATATACATAGAAAACATAAATTACAAATAAAATGAAGAAGCTTCGAATGCTACAGATCTTCTCCCAGAAATCTGGGCAGTACAGATGAAGAACTGTGATTCAGAATTTAAGTTCCCAACTTCAAAAATGGAGTTTCCAGCACTGAAAATGGTGGAAAGATGGTTGGGGAAGATGATGGACAGTGTTTGGAAATCGAAAAGGGTACTCTTTGAACTAGTGATTCGTGGAGGCTGAAGTTGTGTGTCCTTATTAGGTTAAAGTTCCTTTATATATGACATTCTCTTACTTGTAGTACCAACTGGGCCAAGTCAAGTTCTAAATAAAGTGCTACGAACCCTAAAAGTCAGGACAATTTTTCCTTTTGTGGTCCATAATGCAAATATTCATTTTTGCACACCTCAATATAGGACAAAACACCATTTTATTAACTTTAACACTTGGGACAACTTTAATTTTTTTCCTTCACTTCCCCAACTTCTTCTCTACTACCACAGCAGTGCCTAGAACAACTGAGCTCATAATTCTTGTACATTGAATAAAAGCGTAAAACCTCCCAAAAGGCACCAAGAGTGCCCAAAACACAATGTAAACAAAAAGATCACTTTAACTTTTAATTGCACATAAATTTCACATTTATTTACATTAATTACCCTTAGACAAGCTAGATACTTGTTTAATTTGGTATAAATAGCTCTTATTTCTAAGAGTTATCACACACTCTACTTTAACCATTGTTTTTTCTCAAGTAATGACAACAAAACAACACCTTAGCATCGTAACTTCAGTTAAAAACATTAAACATTTTAACACCAAGTTCATTTTTTCACAAGGTTACTCCTCAAACATACACATTAAGAACCCTTAGCAATTCATAAAATTGCGGTCTTTTCCCTCTAGCCTTAAGTGTTTCTATGCTCTCCAACAATTACTAGGCTTGGCTTCAGATCCTACCTACAACTTCCTACATTGGCCTTCCTCCTCAATAGCTACAAGCAAAGCTTACAATGATCACACATGAGTGATGATTTAGGTCTTTCAACGATTGTGATTCCCTATATTAATTATGTTATAAGGTCTTTGCATTAAGGGTGACATGAGCTTACCAGATAGATGTCCTTATCTTGGGTACAGTCTCCTAACTTCAGCTACTCTTCATAATTTGTCAAAAAACTTGAATTCTTTGAATGGGAGCTTAGGATTCCGATGTTATAAGTTAGTGAACAAATTATTGAAGATAGATAGATGTGGGGATTATGTTTATATTTAGCACTTATATAGTGTGAAGAATTAGTGTGGAAATGATGTTTATATTTTACACTTAGCTAGAGAGTGTGAGGGTTATGTTTGTATTTAAAAGTTTTTTTTTTTCAAATATCAAAAGAAGTACCGAAAGGTGAAGTTAGATATTGGAAAATATGAAAATAGTTTTGAGATTCTTGAGATAAAAAGATTTGTATTAAGGGGTTTTAGCAATAATCAACCATGAAAATAAGTTTGATTATTGGTTAAAAGAACACTCTTATATAAAATAGAGGATGAATGTGGGATTGTTAATCTTTTCTATCATTGAGACGAAACCACAATCCTGGAACGCTTTTAATTCTGAATTTTAATTAAACAACTATTACTTTACCCATGCATTCAGGCAGGTGGCTGTATTTGTTATACTACTAATAACTTAGAAATTGTAAAATATAACAAAAGAAAAAGGAAAAAATCGATTAAAGGCTATCCTTAAACTTTCTTAAAAAACAAAAAAAAAAATCAGTATCTTCTTCTACTCTTAATATTGGAGTAAAAATCTGCAAAAAAATGAGTTCTAATATAAGATATGCAACCCCGTTGCCACTCCCAGTTGCTACTCCTGTTGCCAGTTGCCTATAATTAAATACTTTGAAAATTGTAAAATCTAGTTTAATAAAAAAACTTAATAAAAATACTATAATTTAACTTTCTTAAATATATTGATTTTACTATGCTCTATATTTAATGAATAAAATAATAATTGTAAATTTTTGTTTGCTGATTTTGAACTAAATGTATTAAGTGGTATGCTTTTATAGTTACTATTAAATATCATATATCATATAGGAAAGTACTAGTTTGAGTTTTGACAAGAACGACTAACTCAGTTTTTAGACTAAGTTGTTTGGTAAAATTGTTACCCAAAATGAACTCTACGGTGATCAGATCTCGACGAAACTCGCGATATGAGTGGTTGCTAATATTTTAAAATTTGGAGAACTTTCTAAGAATTTTTTGAATGGTGGAAAATATTTAAGTTTTTAGAGGGATCAAAATTGATCAAGAAACGACCCAGGATTGAAAATCTGCATTACGTCAAAGGATTTCAAATAGTGAGGATGTTTTATTTGTGCACTATGAAATTTTGGGTTGGAGATGACCCGATATTAATTAGGAGTTTGCACTAGGAAATTTACCTCTCGACCGAATTCTTGGCAACAAGACAATTAAAGAATCGAGACCAAACCGCTTACCGGCAATTAAATGGATTAGTTTTATAATATATTATAAAAGAGAAGATATTTTCTTAAGAAGCAATCAAAATGTGACACCTAGATTATAGGATAAGATCAAAATTATTTACCATGGTTTAAATTATATTAGAAATTATTAAGTGTCAAAATGGGAATGGTTAGAAAACTTATTGGATAAGAATGAATAGATATTTTGTTAGCTTCCTTAATCACTAAGTTTGCTGTTTTAATATCAAAAACCACTTTCTCCTCCTCCTTATAACTCCAGCAGCGCTCCTCCTCCTTTTATTCTTATTTCTTCATATTTTTGTATCCATCCTTATCAATCCCTAATGATGAAGCCAAATCCTTATACTACAGTCTTTCTTAGATAGAGAGATAGGGTGTCATTCTGCAACCCCTTTCTCTTTCTTTAATCTCCGCTATTTTTATCTCTTGGCAACAAATACCCACGCTCTTTCTTTAGTTGCATCACATGCAGTTTCACTCTTTCATCAGACCTGACATCTAATTCTGCAACACACTCAGATCTCATTCTCGTTCATTGCATCAACTCATTTTTCCTTGTTTTAGTTATTCAGATATCATCCTTGTCCTTGATTTTCGTTCTAATGGATCGATCGATGAGTGAGGAAACAACTCGTTGTTGCATTAGTGAGGAAACAACGATTGTGATTCCCTTGATTAATAGTGTTATAAGGTCCCTTATTAATCAGAATTGGGTTTAGATGATTTTTCTGCAAATGGATACACCCAACCATTGGATACCCATGCAATTGAAAATGAGAAAGTCAAACAGGATGAGAGGGACATGATATTCATGAAACTAAAGGAACTACCTCATCCTCGTGATAATCAAGATTTACCTTGGGAAGACAATGTAAGTGATAATCCTGATGCAAATAACATCTGTATTGAGGAAAAGTATTCGGAAACCCAATTTGGTTCGTAGTTCTCCATTCAAGAGTCAATGCAACATAGCTCAAGTGGTTGATGATATTTGATGGCTGTCATTAAATATGATATGTGTATCTCTATTATTAAATTTAGCTGGCGCAAGAGGTCAAGGAAGAAGCACAAACTGAAAAGAATAACTACTTAGAACAGAAGCTGGTACTGTTTGCTTTGTTATAATTTATAAACAATATCTAGAATTTATCATATTCGCTATTTATTTCTTTCCCTAACATCTTTATGTATATTATTAGCACACCTTAAATTGTACTATAAGGTCATCATAGGAATTTTCCAAGGATGTCGAACTTCTCTATCTGCCATATTTTTAGATTTTTTCTTCTTCAGTTACTGCAACAATGCAGTGTGGGAGTGTTTGGTAACAAAATAATACGTGTCCAACAAATCACAAAATTGTTCTCTACCACTACATCTATGTAGTGACTTCTGGAGATCCAAACCTTAAAGATTTTTCCTCTTAAGTTTATTGATGCATAACTCGGTAATTTTTAAAATAATAGAATTGTGTCTATGAAGTAAAGCGAAGACAATATAAACTAAAAACTAGGGATGAAAGTAATGAAAAATGGATAAGAAGCAGCTTGTGGTTGTTATTTGATGAGTTCAATAAGTAAAATATCAAGAAGTTAAATGACTTTAATCATTGTAAGTTGGAGTTAATTTAAATGACAATTTTCACTTTTAAAGTGTAGTCAGAATCATCTTTTGCAGTGCACTTTTTATCTTTAATTGCACCTGTTTTTTTAATTTTTGGCTTGCTTTTATTTTGCAATTGAACTCAACGGTGTGATTTACGCTTCTGGTGGATTTGATGGAAATAATATTTTGAAGTAAGATTTTTCACATGAGTGATGATTTAAGTCTTTCAACGATTGTGATTAAAGCGATTAATTATGTTATAAGGTCTGCATGCTTTACGGGTGGCATAAAGCTACAGGATAGATGTCCTTATCTTGGGTTCTAATGGAAAAATTCTCCTAACTTCAGCTACTCTTCATAATTTGCCAAAAAACTTGAATTCTTTGAATGGGGGTTTAGGATTCCGATGTTATAAGTTAGTGAACAAATTATTGAAGATAGATAGATGTGAGAATTATGTTTATATTTAGCACTTATATAGTGTGAAGAATTAATGCGGAAAGAATGTTTATATTTCACACTTAGAGAGTGTGAGGGTTATGTTTATATTTAATTTTTTTTTTTTCAAATATCAAACGATGTACCGAAAGATGAAGTTAGATAATGGAAAATATGAAAATAGTTTTGACACTCTTGGGATAAATAGATTTGTACTTAAGGGGTTTTAGCAATAATTAACCATGAAAATAAGTTTGATTATTGGTTCAAAGCACTTTTTTGTGATACGAAAGGAAACATGATTTACCAATGATTACTTTGTCCTTAGAATATGAATCTTATATAAAATAGAGTATATAAAATAGAGGAAGGATGAGGATTGTTAATTTTTTCAATCGTTGAGAAGAAACCACAATCGTAGAACGCTTTTAATTCTGAATTTTAATAAAACAACTAGTACTTTACCCGTGCATTCGCGCAGGTGGCTGTATTAGCTGTAGTTTGCTATGAAACTATAAATATTTTAGTAATTGTAAATTATAATAAAATAAAAAGGTAAAAATCGATTAAAGGCTATCCTTCAACTTTCTTAAAAATCTTTAAAAAATTAGTATCTTCTTCTCCTCTTAATAATGGAGTAAATTTACTCCCATTGTCAGTTGCCGCCTATAAATACTTTGAAAATTGTAAAATTTAATTTAATAAAAAAACTTAATAAAAACATTATATTTCAACTTGCTTAAAAAATGTGTTGCAGAAAGTTTAAAAAACAAGTAGGTATACTTAAAAATGGTGTAAAAATCAGAAATAATAAAATAAGATCTAATATGATATATGCACCCCCGTAGTCGCTTGGTTGCCCTCTGTTGCACACCTAAAAATATCTTTAGTACCCAAGTTCTTAGTTTTACACCAAAGTCTCTAGTTTTGCACCACTCTAATACACCACACTCATATTTTATTATATTTTTAGCGATATATGTTTGAATAATTAATGTTTGTCTAGTGCAACATAAGTTGTGTACCTATTAGAGTACCCACAATGGAAATTTCTTATCTTTTAAGAGTTGAAATTTAATAGGTACCCCCATTGTTTAGAATGAAAAGTGGGTACTTATTAGGTTGTAAGTCTTGTAGAACTCCCTCTCTCTCATGAAGCAGGGACCCACAACTTTACTTTTTATTAAAAACTAATATTTCATATATCATGTAAATTATTGATAAATTGTAAAATGATAAAAACTTATTAGTGGGACCCATTAAATAATTTTCGTTGGGGTTCTGGATTGGAGATATGAAATTCCTATGTAAGTAGTACTATTAGAAAATTATTAAAGAGTGAAGTGTACACATGGTGCCCATTATAGATGCTCTTAAAGTCCTATTTTAATTATATTTATAGCTATGTGGGCATTTGAAATTTTTTGCATCCCCTGACCCAGGGTCTTGGATCCGCCACTTCCGTTGCCTCTCAAATTTCCGCTCCCATCGTTAGCCTCTCGTTTCCACTCCTGTCACCGGTCCCAAATTGTCGCTACTGTTGCCACTTATTTATTTTTTTTATATCATTTAATATTAATTTAATCATTTTAATTTAATCATTCAATTATTAAAAGAAAGTTTTTAAAATTATTAAAAAAATGTTATTTTGGAATCTGTGTTGCTATAATGTTTTACTTTTATAATCGATAGTAGTTAAATTGATTGGTTTAGTAATTTTAGTAGATTATAGTAAGTGGTAAATTATACTCTATTGTTTGTGGTTAAATTGGATATAATTTTAGTAATACCAAAAAAATTTCTCCGTGTTAACGGCATTATCACTAAAAAAGTAAATTTGCAAACATTTTATTTTATTATAAAGATAGATATATTAAATTATATTAAATATATTAGATTAGTAAAAACGTGTAAAAACTGAGAGAGAAATAATTTTAAAAAATAGGAAAAGAAAGATGGAGAGAGAATGACATGAAAGAAAAGAGATGAGGGAGGCGGAAAAGAAAGTAGTGAGAGAAAGGGAGAGAGAAATATAAAATGAGAAAGAGGGAGACAGAAGAAATAAAGGTAAAGAGAGAGAGAAGAAGAAAAAGGTAAAAAACTACACATTTTTGGCTTTTAGTTAGTAAGTTATATTTTTACCCCACATTTTGAACACGTGGCAAGCTAAGAAGTAGACTAAATTGGTAAATATGCTAGCATAAGATTTGATTATATTAGTATTGAAGTATTGATAATTTCTTCTACAATCTAATCACTCTTTTTATCTAATCATCACCGAAAATAAAATTGGTAACAAGATAAATCTGTGTGGGATCGTTACTTTAACTACAAGATAGAACCGTTGACTTGTGGCGTCTCAAGTTTTTGCCATCGTTGTCAGAGACTTTTGTGATATAGATCCACTACAAAAAAAGGAACAGATTGCGGGGGTTTTTAAGTCGATTAGCGGGGTTTTAACCCCGCGAATTAATCCATGGGGTTTTGAAAACCGCCGGAGTTTCAAGTGCCGCAATCTTTTTGCGGGAGTTTTTAGAAAACGCTAGTATCGAGTCTATTTGCGGGAGTTTTACTGCGGGGGTTTTTAACCCCCACAGATAGTGGAGGTTTTTGCGGGGTTAAAACCTCTGAGATATTCAATAATTTTCTTTGGAGTTTTAATCTCTCTCTACTTATGCAATTTGAGAATAATTTTTAATTTAGCTTATTATCACATTTTTATTATTGGCAATTATGCATCATATATCTTATAAGACATTTATCAAACTTAATCAAAACACAAAATTTCATTAAAAAAAACTGTAATATTGTAAATGTATTTCAAACACTTATTGTTATATCGTCGTAAGAAACATTTGTAGCTAAAATATTTAATGTCATACAACTCAATCATACAAGCTAAAAAAAATCCTATACTACATGATCCTAAAAAACATCAAAGGTTGCAAGCACCGAATGATCATCTGGCATCCATTCGCGAATTAGGCTCACTTACTTACCTGAAATAACCAAAGAAAAATTTAGTCAGTTCAAATATCAAAAACATACTAGCTTTGACAATATCTTAAAAAGAATGTATATGTTAGCTTTCACAATAATAAAGCATTTGTGTTTACTTCCTAGGTACATCACATGCTTGTTTACTAAAGGCAAACCTATGAATCAAAGAGTTTTGTAATACATTTCAGGTCAAGACTATATGCAACACAATATAAGTGTTAACACGAACAGTGCATATACATTATATTATTCTAGAACACACCTGCAAGTTCAAACCAGCAATTGAGTGACAAGGAAACAAACCAGGAAGTGATTGACAATGAAACCTGAAACAAAAACAAAAACACATTTCAGATCATATAATAGAAAAAGAAGCTATATTCCTATTGAGTTTGGGATAGTTCTGCTATTTTTCTCACTTATGTTGATGACTACTTGAGAAAATAGAATAAAAAGAGCTTAGAAATAGGTCTCAAGCAGGGAGAAGATAAAGCACCCGTGAGCACCCAAATCATATATTCTCCAAGAAGAAGAAATACAAATACTTCAATTTAAATCAGTTCCAAGTCAAAACTTCATATAAAGTATAAAAAGATTACTGATGAACGTACAAGTCAAAAACACAATATCAAATAGCAATAGAAGAAGCTATTGCAATAAGACAAGGCCCAATACCTTTGTAGGAAGATATAAATCCTTCCCCCATCCTCCTTTAGCATGCTCAAGGTAAGCTGGAAAAACGACAAATTGATTCATCTTCAAAAAGAGATATTCCTTTAGCAAGCTCAAGGTAACTTGGAATAACCCTCACTATTGAAAGTGTTTTTTGTAGTGTCTGCTGATTCACAATCATAAAAAACGCTATCAACAAACAATCAATGTAAGCAATGACTTCATTTATTGTAATAAGGAATCAAGGATGCACCTCTGTTTGTAATGCCTCATCAAGTCCCTACTTATAATCCATGTTACTTCTTTAGCATACAACTATGTTAAACAACTTCTTATCCTGCATATGAAGGCAATGATTACCAAAAAAATATTAAGCCATAATATAATTGCAATAATTCCATAAATAATATATATTATGCCCTACATTACATGCAGGTAATTGAATCTAAATTACAAAGAACTGTGGAAATTATGGAATCAATAAGCTATAATTATGTTAGACCCAACAAAGCATTTTGAATAAGATATTCAAAGAAGGTTATTGTTTATAAGGATACATGAATGTATACAAATAACCATCTACATCAAGCATCAAACATGGAGATGATAGTGTCATATGAACTAGCTTAATGAGTTCTGATCTTAGAAACGACAATTTCAATGCTACACCAAAACCAGCATACTTCAGGTCATGCACTCAAACACAATTACCTGGAGGCTCTGCCCTGATTCTTTTCATCCACGAGATTTAAATCACACAAGTAAAGAAACTCGTGGTTTTTGTTATAGATGAGATGCTTAAGTTCTTCGGCAACATCTGAAGTAAAAAGAAACATCATATGCACGGTAAACAAAGGAATGCAAGAAGATCATTAGAAGTGCATTATTACTCACAGGATCAATGCCAACTCTGCCACCTAGAGCCAAAACATCATTGAGCGACTCACTAGTAGTAGGGAATATTCTAAATCTCTATCTTACCATTGATACCCATAATATTCAACTAAGTAAAAGGAAATATTTAAGCTTGGACCAGAATCCCAAGGGTCATGAACCCAACCAACACAGAAAAGAGAAAATGCAATTTAATTTAATCTAATGCAAAATCTCCTTTGATCAGAAAAACAAGGGGATACTTTTTTTTTTTATAATTGCAATCATGCAGAGCACACGTTTATCGACACATAGATGTAAACATCTAGAGAAGTCATAGGTTTTCAAGCTGTCGACATTTAACCCTAAAACAGAATCGTTCTACCAATTACTTCTAAACTACTTAAATTCTTCTTCTTCAATCCCTAACCTAACAAGATAAAACCAAACACAGCACAACGAAAATATACATAAGAGGTTAATTACTTTATGGGAAATTCTTACCCAACTATCTTCATAGTCCTTAATCGCTCTTACCAAGCACCAATAATGTGGAAATTAAACGAAAATGAGGACCAAGTCGCTGATTGGAACCTAGGAGCGAAACATCGTTCTCTTTAACTCCTCGAAGTTTATGTTCCATCACCGTCGGCACCAACGATGTTGATCATCCTCCTGTTCTATCTCAAATCAACGATCTGAAAAAAAGAGAGAGATGTACGTGAAGAAACTAGAGCTTGGGGTGGGGAGGCGTGATAACTGATATGAGAGAACCAAGAAGGGGAAAAGGGGAAATAGGGTTTTAGGAATGGGAAGCGAATAGGAGAGGATTATTGAAAAAATGCAAGGGGAGATGTAAATGTTCAGATGGTGGGAGTTCAAATAGTGGGGGTTTTAGACTCCCTCAGTTCAAACAAAAATTTTAAACTACAAGACCGGGGAACTCCTGCTTTAAAACAATCTGCGGGGGTTTTTTAAAACCTCCCTTAAAAAATTGCCACTATTTGAACCTTTTTTTGTAGTGATCGCTTTTTCAGTATCGGTAAGACTAAAATCCTTTTACTTTTTCTATTAATTTTCCTTTTCTTGTTCTTTGAATGCAAAGAGTCAAAAGTCTTGGGGCAATTGTTGAAGCAATTCATGAGATAGAAAGATTCTTTCATAGATGAAGAAGAGGTACATTAATCAAGAAATCCCTCCAAATCAGAATTGTACTCTAAAAGAGTATGAAGAAGAAGAGAATTACATAATAACCAATTGAAGCAAGCATTCCTTGCTAGGTTTTTCCTCCCGAACAAAATTGTATAATTGAGAAATCAAATTTAAATTTACTCAGAAAGAAGGGGAATCTCTTTAGAATGCTTGGGAGCCTTTCACGGAAATGCTAAGGTTATGCCCAAATCATGGACTAGAGAAGTGGTTTATTTTTCATACCTTCTATAATGGACTTTTTTATACCACAAAGATGACTGTTGATGCAGTTGTAGGTGGAGCTATGATGAACAAAAACATAGAAGAGAATTACATAATAACCAATTGAAGCAAGCATTCCTTGCTAGGTTTTTCCTCCCGAGCAAAATTGTATAATTGAGAAATCAAATTTAAATTTACTCAGAATGAAGGGGAATCTCTTTAGAATGCTTGGGAGCTTTGATGGCTGTCGCCGGTCCCAAATTGTCGCTATTGTTGCCACTTATTTATTTTTTTTATATCATTTAATATTAATTTAATCATTTTAATTTAATCATTCAATTATTAAAAGAAAGTTTTTAAAATTATTAGAAAATGTTATTTTGGAATCTGTGTTGCTATAATGTTTTACTTTTATAATCGATAGTAGTTAAATTGATTGGTTTAGTAATTTTAGTAGATTATAGTAAATGGTAAATTATACTCTATTGTTTGTGGTTAAATTGATTATAATTTTAGTAATACCAAAAAAAATTCTCCGTGTCAACGGCGTTATCCCTAAAAAAGTAAATTTGTAAACATTTTATTTTATTATAAAGATAGATATATTAAATTATATTAAATATATTAGATTAGTAAAAACGTGTAAAAAATGAGAGAGAAATAATTTTAAAAAATAGGAAAAGAAAGATGGGGAGAGAATGACATGAAAGAAAAGAGATGAGGGAGGCGGAAAAGAAAGTAGTGAGAAAAAGGGAGAGAGAGAAATATAAAATGAGAAAGAGGGAGACAGAAGAAATAAAGGTAAAAAGTTGAGAAAGGTAAAGAGAGAGAAGAAGAAAAAGGTAAAAAACTACACATTTTTGTCTTTTAGTTAGTAAGTTATATTTTTACCCCACATTTTGAACACGTGGCAAGTTAAGAAGTAGACTAATTTGGTAAATATGCTAGCATAAGATTTGATTATATTAGTATTGATTGATAATTTCTTCTACAATCTAATCAATCTTTTTATCTAATCATCACCAAAAATAAAATTGGTAACAAGATAAATCTGTGTGGGATTGTTACTTGGGGCGTATCGTTGTCAGGGACTTTTGTGATATAGATCGCTTTTTCAGTATCGTAAGACTAAAATCCTTTTATACTTTTTCTATTAATTTTTCTTTTCTTGTTCTTTGAATGCAAAGAGTCCAAAGTCTTGGGGCAATTGTTGAAGCAATTCCTGAGATAGAAAGATTCTTTCATAGATGAAGAAGAGAAGTACATAATAATCAAGAAATCCCTCCAAATCAGAATTGTACTCTAAAAGAGTATGAAATAGAAGAGAATTACATAATAACCAATTGAAGCAAGCATTCCTTGCTAGGTTTTTCCTCCCGAACAAAATTGTATAATTGAGAAATCAAATTTAAATTTACTCAGAAAGAAGGGGAATCTCTTTAGAATGCTTGGGAGCTTTTCACGGAAATGCTAAGGTTATGCCCAAATCATGGACTAGAGAAGTGGTTTATTTTTCATACCTTCTATAATGGACTTTTTTATACCACAAAGATGACTGTTGATGCAGTTGTAGGTGGAGCTATGATGAACAAAAACATAGAAGAGACTTATGCTCTTATTGAGGACATGGCACAGAACCATTATCAATGGACCAATGAGCGAGTCGCAAGCGCTCCATCTCTAAGGTAGACACACTATTTCAAAAATTTGAAAAATTAAATATTAGTGATGTCTCACCTACACTTTCTATACCACCATGTGAAATATGTGGTGTCGTTGGCCATACGGATGTTGAATCTCAACTAGGAACATGTGTTAATGGTGTTGTTACTGAGTAACCTAATTTTTTTAACAATACTCAAAAGGAGATCCTTTTTCAATTACTTATAATCAAGGGTGGAGGAATCACCCTAATTTTTCTTATAAAAGTCCTCCACCTAAAACCCACTTTCCAAACATTACCAATAAATACCTTGTCCTTAGAATATTAACCTTATATAAAATAAAGGATGGATCAGGGATTTTTAATTCTTTCTATCGTTGAAACAAAACCACAATCCTAAGACGCTTTTAATTCTGCATTTTAATTAAACAATAATTTATTCTACAATCTAATCACTCTTTTTAGCTAATCACCACCAAAAATAAAATTGGTAATCTCCTAAGTCTCTGTGGATATGTAAGCATGTGTTAGAAGTTTAGTATTGACTTCTAAGGTTTTCTAGATTCTTCGGCCAACTCTGACCGCAGATTGACAATTTGACTACGTGTTGGTAATATTGATTTTTTGTTTGTAGTAGATCTAGTTTCCATTCATTCTTTAATGGAGTTCATATCACTCTGAAATGAGCATAAAAATGAAAAAACTTGTTGAATACTTAATGTATAAAGTCGTTTCTAAGTTAGATAGACTACCCAAGGACATGCCCGGCCCTTTCACGGTGTGTCTCAATGCTAGTGCTTGTATGTATTTTGTACCTTTTATTGACTTGAGTATATACAACTAAGGGATAAAGTGAGAGATTTTACCAAGGTGTATGTTGTAGTCTTAGAAAAATATATTGTAGGCTACTAGCCTTGTTGGGACCAAAAGAATCTAGTAACAATGAACCTAGATTGATTTTGAAGATAAAAACTATCATTTCAGAACAATTATATACTCTAACAAGTTTTTCAAGTGTGTAGGAATTTCTTAATCTATGAGAAAAACAATACTAAGTAGTATAAAGCAGATACATTCTCTAAGATCATGATTTATAATGCTAACATCTATATGAAACAAGACATTATATGTTAATGCTCAGTACCTAAACCTTTTGTTCCTAGAGGTATTCAATCTGAAAAGCTAAGCAATTAGAGTGTGCCTACTCAGTGTAAGGCATACGATGAACAAGAATATGTTTAGTCTTAGGTACTCTAAAGAAAGCTTTTGATCTCACTCTCTTCTAGTGGAAGATAAAAAGGCATTTATTGATGAAATGTTTAAGGATATTCTGAGTACGAGAAATCAACGAACAATAGGAAATAATTGAAGAGTACTCACAAAATATTAAGAAATATTTTCTAAGCCGAGATCTCAAACGTGTTGCGTAGTACCCATCAAACAACGATATCATAGTATGAAAAGTAGAGAAAGTGTACGTCTTGATTGCATTTATTGGGTTTGTCTCTCAACATAAACCCTAATCTCATGAGATAGATTATCATTTCAGATATTACATCAACAACTATAACTCTCATCATCTAACATGCGAAATGTAATAATTAATATTACTATTAATATTACTATTATATAAATTTAACACCAAGAGTTAAATTTAGAAAATATTTCTTATTGTTGTGTAATTTCTTAATTACAATTATTAATAAATTTTTTGTTGTCCTTGATAATCATATTTTCTTATGTAATAATTAATATTACTATTAATATTACTATTATATAAATTTAACACCAAGAGTTAAATTTAGAAAATATTTCTTATTGTTGTGTAATTTCTTAATTACAATTATTAATAAATTTTTTGTTGTCCTTGATAATCATATTTTCTTAAGTTAGTATTCTCTATTCATTTTTCCTACTATAGTCTAATTTTTTTTAATATTTCTTAAAATATCACATTGTAAAATTTCTTTGTATAGTCGTATTTCTTATTTTAATATCTTAATAATTTTATTATTTCCACATTAAAGTTAGATTTTATAATATTGATATTTCCAAGTATATGAAGATATTTTTGAATTTCTTTTATTAATTTCCTTTTATTAGTTTCCTTAGTATAGCTAGATTCCTATTTATATTTTATAAAGTATCACAATGTATTTATTACTAATTAATATTTTAAAGATGTTTAATATATATATATATATATATATATATATATATATATATATATATATATATATATATATATATATAGTTATAAGTATCTCTAAATATAATGAAGTTACCTCACCCGGTCTTTCATAGATATAGAGATAAGGTTTCATTCTGCAACCCCTTTCTCTTTCTTTAAGGTTTCACTCGGTCTTTTACCGCACTCAAATACTTAGATTCCATACCAGTGTATCATTTTCCTTCCTCGTTGCATCTCAAGCGGTTTCACTCTTTCATCAGATCTGACATCTAATTCTGCAACACACTCAGATCTCATCCTTCGTTCATTGCATCTACTTATTTTTGCTTGTTTATTTCTTCATATTTCATCCTCGTCCTTGATCATGTTTGTTCTACTGGATCATTGAGAGAGGAAACAACTCATTGTCGCATTAGTGCTGAAGGTCTGATGCTATAGTGATCGAAGATGTGTTTTATTGAATTGCACATGATTGACGATTTAGGTCCTTCAACTATTGTGATTCCCTTGATTAATTATGTTATAAGGTTTCTGTTTTAAGGGTGACATAAGCTTACCAGATAGATGTCCTTATCTTTGGTTGTAATAATGGAAACATCCTTTTAACTTCGACTACTCTTCATAATTTGTCAAAAAACTTGAATTCTTTGAATGGGAATTCAGGATTCCGACTTTATAGGTTAGTGAACAAATTATTGAAGATAGATAGATGTGAGGATTGTGTTTAAGTTTAGCACGTATATAGTGTGAAGAATTAGTGTGGAAATGATGTTTATATTTCACACTTAGAGAGTGTGAGGGTTTTGTTTATATTTAAAAGTTTTATTTCAAAAATCAAACAAAGTACCGAAATGTGAAGTTAGATATCGGAACTATGAGATTAGGCAAGATGGTCAAAACATGAAAATAGTTTTGAGACTCTTGGGATAAAAAGGTTTGTACTTAAGGGGTTTTAGCAATAATCAATCATGAAAATAGGTTTGATTAATTGGTTCAAAGCTCACTCTTGTATTCAGAAAGAAAATATGATTTACCAATAAATACATTGTCCTTAGAGTATTAACCTTATATAAAATAGAGGATGGATTAGATATTTTTAATTTTTTCTTTCGTTGAGACGAAACCACAATCCTAGGACGCTTTTAATTCTGCATTTTAATTAAACAATAATTTCTTCTACAATCTAACCACCAAAAATAAAATCGGGAATCACCTAAGTCTCTGTGGGATTGTTACTTTTACTACGAGAAAGACCTGTGGACTTGCGTCCTATAAAGTTTTTGACGTCGTTACCAAAGACTTTTGTGATATTGATCGCTATTTCTCTATCAATTAGACTAAAATCCTTATACTTTTTCGGTTAATTTTTCTTCTCTTGTTCTTTTAATGGGAAGAGTCAAAAATCTTATCTTTCTTAAAATTATCGTAGCTCAAATTCATCATCAAGTTTAATTTTGTTTAGCAGGCAGTAGTATCATTTCTCACCAATGATGTTATTTTTTTAGTTACAATTTTATTTGTATATTTGCAGTATAAAATAGTACCTGGATTTTTCATACCTTGTTAAGAAACATGGTATCTGTTCTAGAGTTGAGCCCAATGCAGTCCAATATGGCCCAATAACTATTACTATAAATATGGCACGAATCTCAAGGAGTTAGGTACGTCATTTATTACTATTCACTATTCACTACTCATTGCTGACTTGGGCGTCGGAGTGCTTGCGCAGGTACCACCCGGGCGCGTCCCAGATCCAGACACCAAGACATCCAGCGGCCGAGCCAAGGAACCACATCAGCAATATATCTATCGATCAGGTACGATCATTGGCGACCACAGTGGGAGAGAATTGAACACTTCCACCATGCAACCGAGGAGGCACGCCACACGAGCCTCGTCAAGGGCCAATCCTGCAGGCGAAATGCAATCCTCAAGAAACTCGGGCGCCCCACAAACTATCCATGAATCACAGGACAACCTCGTCGGGAACCTTCCAGTAAGTACAAGGCGCCGAGGCCAATCTTGGAGCGAATCTGCGGCCCAACTCAACAAAGCTGCGCCGACCGAGAGTTGGTGGCGCGGGAATTGATGCCTCGTGCTCGAGCATGTGGCTCGGGCTTTCTTACTGGTCTGCAGAACAAGAATCAAATCATTCTTGACCGTGAAGCGCTTCTTTTTCTCACTATGAAAGGATCCATCCCGCTCGCCGCGTGCATGACGGCGAAGGACCCTCTCAGACAAGTGCGCGCCTTCCCAAAAGCATGCAACTCCTCCTGGAAGAAGCAGCCCGACCTTTGCGGGGTGGCCCAAAGACGCCGATCTCGGCCGCGCGAAGTCGAGGCTAGGAGGTCTCCCGCCGCGAGGCGTCGCGCGATCGCCGCTCCATGTCTCACGACCAAGATTACGCAGACTACAGCTACAATCCGGAATCAGACCGCTCGCCCACCAGGTATTCCCCGACCGAGTCATCCAGTTCTCGCAGGACAAGAAGCCGGTCGTGGGATTCATATGACGAGTTGGACAACTACGGAGAAGGGGAGATCAGGGACATATCCCACCGCTCGAAAAGACATGCATCCGAGCGGGATAGAGGGTAGTCTTTTCAGCCCCCTCCTTTATATGGCCATATGCTGGGCGGCTACGGAGTACCCACGAATGAAGTACATGCATTGCAGCCGTTTGGGGCAGGAGAGTTAGCGACCGGACACGGGCCTTTCTCAAGGGAAATCAGGCGTTATCGTATTCCCAGAGATTTGAGGAAGCCCCCAAATATGAATAAATTCGATGGTCGCGGCGATCCAGACAAGCACGTACGGTATTTCAACAACTACTGCAGTTACAGAGAACTGAGTCCAACAATGAAGTGTAGACTGTTTCCTCAGTCGCTCGACGGACGGGCACTTGAGTGGTGGGAGTCTTTGCGGCCCAATACTATTTCTTCCTGGGAAGGTTTGGTCGCGACTTTCTTGGCCAATTACACGGCCAACCGTTGCCAGTACAAGTATGAGGAACATCTTGACACGGTCGTTCAGGGTGAGAACGAATCCTTGAGACATTATATCAACCGCTTCAACACCGAGGCAGAGACCATCCGCGACCTAACCGACAAGGACAAATTGAAGTATCTCAAGTGGGGAATACGAGCGGATCATAAGTTTGCGAAGGAATTCATCCTCAACTGCTACATGGATCTTGGGGTAT
This sequence comes from Oxytropis ochrocephala, assembly GCA_020916435.1. NCBI lineage: Eukaryota > Viridiplantae > Streptophyta > Magnoliopsida > Fabales > Fabaceae > Oxytropis > Oxytropis ochrocephala. The sequence goes on along the minus strand of CM037094.1, from coordinate 21,151,811 downwards.
TCTTAAGAAGGGCCAACGACCACATGGGCTATGAAGAGCTCGCGCAGCTAGGCAGGCGCGCGTGTGCGACCCAAAGAAGAGCATGGTAGGCGGCTAAAGAGCGAGGGACGCGCGAGGAAGGTCGCTCGGATTTTTCGTCAAAAGAAATTCGAGCACCGCACCGAGTTGAATACACCCATTGCACAAATCTACATGGATTGCGAATAACGAGTTTCTTTGAAGTAAAGCGTCGACCGCTCGTTCTCAAGAAAAGCGGCGGTTCACGAAGAAGTATTGCGGGTATCACAAGAGTAAAGGCCACGATACTAACGAATGCATGGCCACGAAGGATGACATAGAAAATCTCATTCGAGAAAGGGAAGTTAACAAAATATGTCGAGAGAGGAAGGAAACCGTCGATCGGAAAGAGAAGGCGAGGGCGAGGCGGTCGTTCAAAGGATAAAGTCGTAACCACTCAAGCTATTGAAGTCGCAGGCGGAAAAGAAACTTCAGAGGAGGACGTCAGGCAGTCCAGGGGTCGTAGGGTCGTAATGGTTATCCACGGAGGGAACCCCTTAGATCGCTTGGATTCAAAAAAGGCGACCAAGAGAAAGTGGAACGAAATTCTCATGGTCGGGTCTTCTTCAGCGCAACGACCAATCTCTAACAGACCGCCAATTTCCTTTGGAGATGAGGATCTACTCGAAGCGGCCAAGAAGAGCCACTACATTTATCAGGACATATGTGACGCTCAAGACATTGGATCCAACCCTCAGAGTTCGGGGGAAGGACACCAAGTAAACACAGGTGATTTAGATGCCCGCTATGACCCGGATAGCGACCGGAAGAGAGGGGGCGATGAGTTAGCCGTGAGCTAAAGAACAAACTCAAGCGACCGAAACCCATGGGCGGTTTCTTGATGTTGATTAGGTGATGACCCAACCAAAAGCGTGAAAATTGGAAGGCGACCTTCCCGGCGGTCGAGCGAGGACTTGTCGCTTGTCTCACGAGTATGCCGATTTGTTCGCTAGGCAAGCATCGGATATGCCGGGAGTTCCTATGGAGGTCGCTTGCCCACGCCTATCGATCGATGCAACAGCCAAGGCGGTCATTTCAGCGAAGAAGGGTTGGAAGCGAAGAAAAAGCTAGAAGCGGCGACCCAGTATTGACGACTTGATCAAAGCGAACTATGTGGAAGAGATCAAGTACACTACATGGCTTTCAAACGTCGTGTTGGTAAAAAAGAAGAACGGGAAGTGGCGAATGTGCGTTGATTACACCGACCTAAATAGGGCGTGTCCTAAGGACACATTCCCTGTTCCTAGTATTGACAAACTGGTGGACGGCGCCTCAGGATACAAGTTGCTCTCTTTCTTAGACGCATATTCAGGCTACAATCAGATCGCTATGCACCCTCCGGATCGTCATAAGACCGCTTTTATGACCGACCAAGGTAACTTCTATTATAAGGTGATGCCTTTTGGGTTGAAAAACGTTGGGGCAACCTACCAGCGGATGATGAGCAAAATTTTTGAGAAGCAGATCGGTCGGGTGGCCGAGGTCTACCTTGACGATATGATCATAAAAAGCAGGTCGGACGATCAGCACATCGGCGACTTAAAAGAAGTTTTTGAGGAGGCGAGAAAGAGCTCACTTAGGCTGAATCCAGAGAAGTGCACATTTGGGGTGCAAGCTGGAAAATTCTTGGGTTTCCACCTCACGGAAAGGAGAATTGAAGCAAATCCTGACAAATGCAGGGCGGTCGCGGAAATGAGGCCGCCAACCACAAAGAAAGAAATCCAACAGTTGAACGGCATGGTCGCCGCCTCTCCGATTCATACCCAATCACGCTTGCAAGTCGCTCCCCCTTGTTCAAACTTACGAAAAAGGGCGTTGATTTTGAATGGGCGGATCGGTGCCAACAAGCGTTGGACGACCTGAAAGCGGCCTTGACCAATCCGCCCGTCATGACCAAGCCGCTCCCTGGAGACACGCTATATCTATATCTTGCAATTACGGAAGAAGCTCTAAGTGCCGTCCTGGTCAAAGAAAGCGCACAAAGCATAATCATGTGTATTTCATTAGTAAAGTCTTGTAGGGGCCAGAAGCCCGTTATCAAAGAATCGAGAAATTGACGCTCGCATTACTGGTAGCAGCTCGCAGGTTGAGACCGTATTTTGTTGCACATCAAATAGTGGTGAGAACTGATCAACCAATACGACAGATTCTCCACCGACCAGACTTGGCGGGCCGCATGATCAAATGGGCTGTAGAACTAAGTGAGTTCGGAATAAAGTTTGAGCCAAGATCGGCAGCTAAGGCGCAGATTTTGGCCGATTTCATAGCTGAGATGACCCCAGTCCCAGACGACCATCCTATCACCACCTGGACGTTACACGTCGATGGCTCGTCGAACTCCAAAGGAAGTGGGGCGGGTTTGATACTGGAAAATTCTTCAGGCTTGGTCGTGGAAGTGTCACTTACGTTCGCTTTCCACACTTCAAACAATCAGGCAGAGTATGAGGCTTGTATAGCAGGGTTATTGCTCGCCAAGGAGTTCAACGTTGAACGGGTGGAATTGCACTCTGACTCTCTTCTGGTCGTTTCCCAAATCAAGGAATTATATGATACCAAAGACGAACTGTTGAAGCATTACACAGCTAAGGTAAGGAGGCTATTTGAATAAGTTCGACCGGGCTGAAGTGAAACACGTCCCAAGAACTGAGAACGTCCGAGCAGATATTCTCTCGAAATTGGCCAGTACCAAAGTGCCCGGGAACCACCGAAGCTTGATCCAGGAGACCCTCACTCGGCCGAGCGTGGCGACCAAGGTTGACAAACCCGTTGCCATCCTCTGCATTGACTCAGAAAGAGATTGGACCACTCCCATATTGCAATATATCTTGAAGCGGTGCGAGCGGACGACCAAAAGGAAGCAAAGCTCTTAAAGCGTGAGGCGACAAAGTACTCCGTTGTTGAAGGAAAGCTTTATAGAAGAGGTTTCTCTTCTCCACTATTGAGGTGCTTGACGCCCGCCGAAGCGGACCACGTTTTAAGAGACATTCATGAAGGGTTATGCGCCAGTCACTAGGGAGGTCGCTCCATAGCAAAACGAGCTTTGAGAGCCGGTTTTTATTGGCCAACCATGGACGAGGACGCAAGGAATTTGGTCCAAAAGTGCAACAAGTGTCAAATTCACGCAGACGTTCATATCGCCCCTGCTTCCGAACTGCAGAGCCTCACCTCCCCTTGGCCATTTGCATGGTGGGGAATGGATCTTCTCGGACCGTTTCCACCTGCTCCGGGGCAGTTTAAATTTTTGATCGTAGAAGTTGATTATTTCACCAAATGGATAGAGGTCGAGCCATTAGCGACCATCACTGCGGCCAAAGTGACCAAGTTCTTCAGTGGTAATGTTTTAGCCCGTGTCGGCGTTCCCCAACAATTGATAACAGACAACGGGACGCAGTTTACAGACAGGAAATTCGGAGAGATGTATGCAGACCTAGGTATAAAACAGCGTTTCACCTCGGTCAAGCATCCACAGACTAACGGCCAAGCTGAAGCGGCCAACAGGGTCATCTTGCGAGGATTAAAGAGAAGGTTAGACGAGGCCAAGGGAAATTGGGTAGAAGAGCTACAGTCGGTGCTTTGGGCATATCGGACGACCCTCATTCGACAAGGCGAGTCGCCTTCGAGTTAGTCTACGGTATTGACGCGGTAATCCCAATCGAGATGGGCGAGCTAAGCTGGAGGGCGACCAATCCACCAACCGCAACAGAAAATGAGCGAGCCACCAGAGAAGAGCTCGACTTAATAGACGAACTATGAACCAAAGCTTCTCTCAAAGAAGGTTGCCGCAAGATATAATTCTCGCGTGCAGAAAAGAGAATTCTCAATTGGCCAGCTCGTTCTCAGGCGGGCAGACGTTGGAAACAAGAACGCTCGGCAAGGGAAACTCGCGCCAAATTGGGAAGGTCCTTACTGCGTCATCAACAAAAAGCGGGCAAGGAGCTTACGAGTTAGAGACCATGAATGGGGCGACCATACCTAGAACATGGAACGCCGAAAAGCTGAGGAAATACTATGTTTAAATGCAAAAATGTATGGAACGACCAGAAATCAATGAAAAACAGGTGGGCGCTCTTTTTCCCCACATGGGTTTTTTACAGAGGCCTGACCTTTAAAAACTTGTGTTATTTATCTCATGCACGATTGTATGACCGGTCGCTCACCATGCGAGTAGCAACAGAGCGACCGAGGTGTCACCGAGATGACACTAAACGCCATCGAATGGTAAAAAGCAAGCCGCTCCGAGTAGCGGCCTGCAAAACTTTAAAAATGTGCCATCGAATGGCCTATAGCAAGCCGCTCCGAGTAGCGGCCTGTAAAATTTTAAAAAGATGTCATCGTATGGCCTATAGCAAGCCGCTCCGAGTAGCGGCCTGTAAATTGAGAAAAAGATGCCATCGTATGGCCAATAGCAAGCCGCTCCGAGTAGCGGCCTGTAAAATTTTTTTAAAAAAAAATGCCATCGTATAGCCTATAGCAAGCCGCTCCGCGTAGCGGCCTGAAAACCTTAAAAAGGTGCCATCGTATGGCCTAAAGCAAGCCGCTGCGAGTAGCGTCCTGTAAAATAAAAAATGCCATCGTGTGGCCTATAGCAAGCCGCTGTAAGTAGCGGCCTGCAACTTTAAAAAGGTGCCATCATTTGGCTTAAAACAAACTCACCGCAAGTAGCGGCCTGCAAGTGCCATTGAACGGCCGACACATTCGGATACCACAAAAATAGTGAACATTCATTAATTACCTAAGAAATTTCAGTTGATTACAAATTTAAGCCAACCGCTCGATGGCGGACAAAATAGTTCATAACATTTGAAAGACCGCTCGCAGGCGGGAGAAAATTCAAAATAGCAAAAGCCGCTCGCAGGCGGGTAGGATGAAAACAATGATTAAGACTGATCGGCATTAAAGACAACGACCCGTTCACGGACGACCTTCCCTTTTTCGACTTTCTGAGGAAGAACGATCTCTTGACCGACCACGCAATGCTCATAGTTGACCACGGCCTCATCAACAACCAGGGATGGGTTTACAAGCTTTATCTGGTCAACCGCATTGGTAAATTGATACTTGGTCGCCCCTAAAGCCCTAGTACGGGCCTCCTTGAAGAGATCCCTATACTTATCTCTCTCCTTCTCCACAGCGTTCAGACTGGTCTTCAAAGAAGTAACCTGATCAAACAATTCTTTTTTCTTCTCATTCAGGCGCCCGACCTCTCTTGGCCTTGGTTTTCTCGTGACCGCCTTATCCTCGGCAGCGATCGCATTGTCCGAGAGCCGCCGGCGCCAGTTCGAGCGATCACCATGGCCGCAATCGAATTTTCGGCTTCCTGAAGTTTCTGCTCGAATGTAGCGACCTGCTGGACCTTTGGTTCGACCTCTTCGAGTTTCTTGAGCAGTCGATCTCTTTCTTCTCTCATTTCTGTCAAGGACAACAAAGCAGATTGCAGTTTAAACGATTTGTCGCGGATCTTCTTCAATATAAGAAATTTTACTTAAGGCTCGCCTACCTCTCTCGACGATCGGCCTCCCCTCTTGATATTTTGCGAAGAAAGTTTGGTGGCGCCTTCATCACATCAAGAATCACCTTAAAAGGCTCTTCCTTGAAAGCGAGCACGATCCACCGTCCCCAAGGCCGAAAGCGGATCAAGGTTAGACGGCCATTTGGAATGACCTTTTCTTGGTGGCTTTTGTGTTTTTTCTTCTCAGTAGGGTCGCAATCATCTTGGCGCCATCGTTTGGTCGTCTTCTCAATTGTAACAGGGCTGGGGGAGATGACGTTTCTGTCAGGATTGGTCGCAGGGCTGTCCAGATTAACCTGTAAAGGCTCGTTAGCGACCGCTTTTTTGAGTTCGTGGCGGCGTTCCTCGAGGAGGAGAATTATCCCCATCCTCACCCGACCACCGGGAAAAGAAGTCAAAATCAACGCCCGCCATTTTTTTGCAAAAAGCAAGATGCAAGTTAGCAATTACACAAAAACAATATTCCAAAGCAAATAAATCTTAAACATCTACCAATAATTTTGCTTTGACCGCCTTTGTGCCACGGCGTCATCGTCTTATTGATTTTAATGCGACCCCACGACGCAAGAGGCGACCGCTTTGAGCACGTGGATCGTATCAATGTCCCCAATATTGAGCTCGATTTCCTTATAAGAATACGCCCCGGTTTCTTCAAAAAATGGTCGATGTATGACGGCCGGACGGGGCGCCTGGCGTCGGCATTTTCCAGTATCAAAGTGGCTATCCCTTTCATCGCTTCCTCTCGTGTAAGAGCGACCCGGAAGAAGTCGTTCTTCCACCCGCTTGGCAAAGACTCCATATACGGCTTGAAAAAGTTGTATTGCGACTGTTCTTGAGAGAGCGGCCTCTTTGCGGGCCCTTTTGTACCGGGCTCGTAGAGATAGCTCATCTCCATGAGGGTAAAAATAGCCTCAATGAGACCGGCCGCCAAAGCTGTGTCGGGACATCCTCGTAACCTTGCAAGAACGCCAGCGTTCGGGTTTAAGTGGGAGGGTGCGACCTTAAGGTAGCGAAGGACTTGTCGTTGAAATTTCGTAAAGGAGGGACGATCCCCATCCGCTCAAAGACGACTCGGTACATTGTAAATTTTAGCTCATCATGCCAGTCGCTATGTTCTCATCCTTTTCATGCCCTCCACCCGCCTTGACCTTCAACGTAAAGCGGGCGGTCAAGTCTTGTTCGTCCAGGAATGGAGGCGGACTTTACTCCTATGATTTCTTAGGATTTGAAACCCAAGAAATATCTTGCTCGCCGCCACGTCGGAGATCAATCTGCTCCGCCCCAAAGCGCGTCTTGGACGCATGGCACGCACGCTTTGCAAGGGCGCTGGATTCTCAACGGCTTTGAGCATGGGCGTTTTGAGGTCGGCGACTTGAGTCTCGGAAAGAAAGGAGGTCGAACATTCTCGCAACCTCCCGGGGTTTGGATCCACCTCACTCGATCGGACACCGGAGAGTCGGAAAGACGACATCATCAGGTCGAACTCGAAGTTCGAGGCGACCGCTTTTGGATTTCAAGACGATCGATCGGGGCGGAAACGCGGGTGATTCATCTTTAGAAGGGGATGGCGACCTTCATCGAGGAGGAGAACTCGGGTGAGCCATTGCTTTAGCTATAGAAAGCGGGTGAAATTTCTTGGGAGATGCGGCGAGTTTGTTTCGTCGGGCGAGTAAACTGCGAGAGAGGAAGCGGTCGGGGATCGAGCACACCATTAGAGAGGCGACACAGTCGCCCCCGACGACTGCTACCCCCTCCATTGGTTGGAATGTCAAGGAAATAAGCAAAATTAAAATAAGGACGTTCGTGTTACTGTGAGGCCGGTAGATGAATCGCGCGAGGGGCGCGCGAGCCGTATTCGGAGCGAGCAACGAAGCGGTGAGCGAGCGAGCGAGGTCATTCTCAAACTTTCAGAGCGAGAGAATGAGTCAAGAGTGTGAGTGGTTTCCTCCAAAACCCCACCACCTTATATAGTGGGCCAATGGGCACTTCGGGCCCAAAAACGAAGAGGCGCACCATTTCACCTTCTCTCATTACTCGGTCGGGAGGCGAAGAGACACGCCTTGGGAAGCCAAGCGTCACCTTGGAACGCGTGAAATCACGAAGATTAAATCATTTGTCCCCAAAGACTCATGACACGAGAAAATAGTCGGTCGGCGCGATATATTTAGGCCGTTCGATAAGCCATGTTACACTGGCGGCTCCCATACCCCGCAGAGGTCGTTCATTTGTTACAACTCATTTGTTTTTAACATCATTCGAGGCAACAAATCAAGCCTTAGCACGCTATCGGCGACCGGAGCTTGGGGGGGCAACTGTTCTAGAGTGGGCTCAAGGCCCAATGCAGTCCAATATGGCCCAATAACTATTACTATAAATATGGCACGAATCTCAAGGAGTTAGGTACGTCATTTATTACTATTCACTATTCATCGCTCATTCACGACTTGGCGTCGGAGTGCTTGCGCAGGTACCACCCGGGCGCGTCCCAGATCCAGACACCAAGACATCCAGCGACCGAGCCAAGGAACCACATCAGCAATATATCTATCGATCAGGTACGATCAGTATCCATGGAAGCTTGAAGAGGAAAACTCTCAAAGACTCATATATTGATAAATTGGAATTGATACAAATGAGAAAAGTTGAAAATGAAATGATTACAATAAGCCTCTTTATATAGGCAACTACTAACTAACTCACTAATTACTAAAGCTATATCTCTAATAGTCCCCCGCAAGCTAGAAGGTGTTTACAACACTTCTAGCTTGGGATGAGCAAAAAGAAAGTACATCAAGTCAAAAGAAAATTATAATAAAAGATGCCGGAAATACATCGGCAGAAATCAAAGCCAAAAGGGAAATGCTTAACCATCGAGTAGAAGTCAGAACTCAAGATTATAACCACTCAGAGGAAGCAACAATCCAACGCTTAACCATCAAGTAGAACCACAATTCAATGCTATAACCACCCAAAGGAAGTAACAAAAGCTATAACCGCTCGGAGGAAGCAATTGTAATATAACCACTTAGAGGAAGCGACAATAATATAACCACTCAAGGGAAGCAAAAATGCTATAACCACTTGAAGGAAGCGAGAATCAAACAAGCCAAAAAGGCAAACTAGCATTGAAGCAGCAACAAACTTTTAAGCTTCAGAAAATGCCACGGGAGAAGGCTGGAATGATTACCATGAAATCCCTCTCTAGCAGCCAAGTTGAATTAAATGTCAACAATATTAGGACACTTCTTCTCAACAGACCCTTCTTTTGCACTTATTGAACACAACTCCCCAATAAGAACATTGACAGCAGAACGAGTTGGAAGCTCAACCATTTGGTTAAAAATATCAAGAGCAGCCTCTAATCTACCAAGTCAAAAGCAGCTTCCATTTCATCAAACAGTGAGAGTGCTTCTTGAATTATCCCTTGCCTACTTTGTCAGAATCATGCATCCTAACATGTTACCTCATGGATGCATATGCACGTTGCCTTTCATTTAGAAACCTTTTGGCTTCCATGTATGCACGACAATCTTACAAACAGCTCTGTTCCAATCAATTAAATCCAAAAAGGGATCAAGAAGATCATAATAGCTTTACGAAAATCCCCATTGAACAAACTATGTTTTCTTTATCTTCGGACTCGTACCCACTGAACAAAATGTACCAACCTTTCCCTGTTTTCTTTAGTTTGATCATGAAGCTAGTCAAAGTCAACCAATGTTCCAGCAGAAAATAAATCCAGGAAAATTTCATTTTTGCTCACAAAGTGTAGTGCCTTCACAGCTGTTTGAACTCAAGATGGCATTTCACACACAGAAGCTAAACTCAATGCAGAAACACGTGTTCTATTGTGCATTTTATCAAATACCTTTCTTGCATCAACAATCTTCTTTGAAAATGGCAAGGCACTGAATCTTTCCTAATTGAAGAGGCTTGTATTTCTTCAATACTCCATAAGAGATGAAATAGTTTTCAAACAATTACTCATGGCAATATGTAATACCATGCACTGACAATAAGGTCAAGAAAAAAAAAGAAAATGATCCCCTGTATTTAGTATGAATCGCACTATGCGATCGGTCTGAAAATAAACATTTAAAGTCGGTTCGTTGTTCAATCGACTTTAAATGTATGTGTGTCCTAAACATTTAAAGTCGGTTGAACAACGAACCGAAACTTTAAATGTGTTATTTTTTGACCGATTGATAAGTAGTAGTCGCTTCTAAATCTGAGAGATCCTCTTAAAAAAAAAATGATGTTTAGTACGTATGTATGTATGTGTTAGAAGTTTAGTATTGACTTCTAAGGTTTTCTAGATTCTTCGGCCAAATCTGACCACAGATTGACCATTTGACTAGGTGTTGGTAAATAATTATTTAGATTTTAACGGGATTATCTTAGACTATTTGACATGATTATATTATTTACCTCTTGACTTTTTGTTTGTAGTGAATCTAGTTTCCATTAATTCTTTAATGGAGTTCATATCACTCTGAAATGAGCATATAAATGTAAAAACTTATTGAATATTTAATGTATAAAATCGTTTCTAAGTTAGATAGACTACTCAAGGATATGCCCTTTCACGGTATGTCTCAATGCTAGTGTTTGTATGTATTTTTGTACCATTTATTGACTTGAGTGAGTATATATAACTTAGGGATAAAGTGAGAAATTTTACCAAGGTGTATGTTGTAGTCTTAGAGAAATATCTTGTAGGCTACTAGCCTTGTTGGGACCAAAACGATCTCGAAACAATGAACCTAAATTGATTTTGAAGATAAAAACTATCATAGCAGAACAATTATACTCAAACAAGTTTTTCAAGTGTGCAGGAATTTCTTAATCTATGAGAAAAACAATGCTAAGTAGTATAAAGCAGATACATTCCCGAAGATCATGATTTATAGTGCTAACATCTATATGAAACAAGACATCATATGTTACTACTCAGTACCTGAACATTTTGTTCCTAGAAGTATTCAATCTGAAAAGCTAAACTATTAGAGTGTGCCTACTCAGTGTAAGGCATACAATGAACAACAATATGTTTAGTCTTAGGTATTCTAAAGAAAGATTTTGATCTCACTCTCTTCTAGCGGAAAATAAAAAGAAAAGGAATTTATTGATGAAAAGTTTAATGATATTCTGAGTACATGCATGGAATCAACGAACAATAGGAAAGAATTTAAGAGAAATTACTCACAAAATCATAAGAAATATTTGCTAAGCTGAGATCTCAAACGTGCTACATAGTACCTATCAAACAGCGATATCATAGTATGAAGAAGTAGAGAAAGTGTACGTTTCGTTTGCATTTATTGTGTTTGTCTCTCAAGATAAACCTTAATCTCAACCGATATATTATCACTTCAGATATTACATCAACAACTATAACTCTCATCATCTAATTTGTCTGAAAAGTAATAACTAATATTACTATTAATATTACTATTATATAAATTTAAAAACAACAGTTAAATTTTGAAAAAATTTATTATTATAAAGATATTTCTTAATTACAATTTTTAATAAATTTTAATTTTCATAGATAATCATATTTTCTTAAGTTGTTATTCTCTATTCATTTTTCCTAGTATAGCCTCATTTTTTCAATATTTCTTAAAATATCTCATTGTCAATTTTCTTAGGATAGTCATATTTCTTATTTTAAATTCTTAATAAATTTAATATTTCCTCATTAAAGTTAGATTTTTTAATATTTATATTTCCTAGTATATCAAGCTATTTTTGATATTTCTTTTTATAATTTTCCTTTTATTAGTTTCCTTAGTATAGCTAGATTTCCTATTTATATTTTACAAAAGGACAAAACTTATATACATTGCCATCTATGCTGTTTTTACTGTTGACAAACCCAATTATTACACGTGTCCTATTTCACTTTTAACTAGTAGGATACCCGTGCATACGCACGGGTGCTGTCAACGAACTTAGACATAATTTAAATAGTCTGGACAGCACCTCGTGTAAAAAAGACAAATTTAAAGTAGTTAAAAAAGGAGTCTCAAATAAAAAATTAGATAAATATTAAAATCTAAAAAAGTAAAAGTATCATTTAAAAACAATCTGTGCATTTACCCTATGTTCTTTTATATATTAGTACCAGTGTTGTTATCCCGTGTTTTTTTATATATCAGTGCAGCCATCTCATGTTTTTACATACATCAGTGCAATTATACCGTGTTTTTTTATATTTCAATAAAGTTATCCCGTGTTTTTTAATATATTAGTGAAGTTATCTCATAGTATCAATTGATTATTTTAGTTGATTAGTAGATTATAGTAGACAGTAATGGATAGATGGTAGATTATCAAATATTTTAGTGAAGTGTTTTTTATATATCAGTGCAGTTATCCCATGTTTTTACACATATCATTGCTATTATATCGTTTTTTTTTTACATATTAGTATAGTAGTCTCATTTTTTTTTATATATCAGTGCAGTTATCTCATAGTTTCAATTGATTATATATTTTAGTTGATTAGTTTATTATAGTAGATAGTAAAAGATAGATTGTAGATTATCAAATATATCAGTGAAATTATCTCGTGTTTTTTTAAATATCAGCATAATTATCCCGTGTTTTTTATATATCAATACAATTATCCCGTGTTTTAAATATTAATCAGTAGTTGAAATAGTTATTAAGTTTTCCCGTGTTTTTATACGTTAGTGCAGTTATCTTTCTCCATATTAATATCGTGTTTTTTTATATATCATTGAAGTTATCCCGTGTTTTTATACGTTAGTGCAATTATCTCGTAGTTTAGATTGATTATTTTAGTTTATTAGTAGATTTGATTTGAATTGATTTGAATTTCGAAATTTGAAAAAAAGAGGGGAAAGTTAAAAAAATGGGAGTGAGAAGAAAGTGCATTGGGAGAAGAAATTTGAAAAAGAATGTGATAGTAAATTACAATGTTGCCCTTAGTTAAATAAGTTGTCAAATAAATAGGGAACACTACGCCAGCGTATTAGGATTTCCAGCGTTTTTTTGGGCATTGGTAGCGTTTTAAAACGCTAGAGAAGCTTGCGCTACTAATGCGTACACCTCATTAGTAGCGTTTCAAAAAACGCTAGCCATTGACCCAGCGTGTTTTAGACATACGTAGCGTTTTATGTAAAACGCTAGCCATTGACCAAAGCGCTTTTTACAATTCCTAGCGTCAGAAAGCGCTAGGGATTTCATAGCTCCTTTTACTACCATTCCTAGCGTTTCATATAAAAGCGCTAGGGATGCTATAGCACCTTTTACTACCATTCCTAGCGTTTTATGTAAAGCGCCAGGGATGCTATAGCACCTTTTACTACCAATCCTAGCGTTTTTACATAAAGCGCTAGGGATGCTATAGCACATTTTATTAGCATTCCTAGCGTTTTTTACGAAAGCGCTAGGGATCTCTTTACAATTCCTAGCGTTTTATCTATAAAACGCTAGGTATTGAATAATTTTTAACTTTATTTCTAGCGTTTTCACTCTAAAACGCTACCTATTGAATGAATTTCTTTTTAAATATTTTTTTTATTTTGGTTTGTTCTCCATTTTAATTACAACCTATAAATTCATTCCCTTCCAACAAAATTCAGAAAATACATTCCAATCCAATATCATTCAAACAAAATTCATTCAACAAAATTCATTCAACAAAATTCATCAAATATTTCCAATCCAATATCATTCTAAGAAGTTCTTACAACATAATATAAATACAATATATAAAACAACTAACTATTATGAAATTAACTCAAAACTTGCTACAAAAATCTAGAAACAAAAGCGCACCACTCCCCCTTATTGTTGTAAGTTGTTTATCGAGTAATCTTTGGATGTTCTTACTGAAGAAGGAAAATCTTGAAAAATAAAATGAAATCAAATTAGAATTAAAATGTTTATTAAATGTGAGTAAGTATTATAATATCAATATAAAAATAAATCTAAGTAGTTACCTTCATTGGGATTACTACTCTGTCACGAGTGATAATCTCTCTCTCATATACCTCATAACGTAGTACCCACAATCATTATTATTGGGTTGTTTAGGACACTACAAAGCAAAAGATTAATTAATTGTCACATTTTTATGAGCAAAAATTCAATTAAAATTATAAGAATGATTTTTAAAAACTTACGATTATGGCTAGCCATCTTGTTTTACTAAGTAGATAATCCCAAGTATTTTTTCAAAGCAGCTTTGTAACGTCATACATATATATATAACGTTAAGTTGAACAAAATACATATATTAAATTATACAAATTAAAATGAGAGGGTTACACATACACACCTCTCAACCATCTCTACGAAGTCTCACGTGAGACTCTGTAATGGCCTTGAAGTGAATCCGGATAGTAGACAACATTTTGCTTAGGGTTTATTGCAAAGAGTACCCAATGTTGCTGCAAGTAAATGAATCACGAATGAGTACACATTTACACTATAATACAATCCTCAAAATAATTAAACAAGTGATTGAAGACTAAATTTCTCACCCATTATTGAGTGGTGCGAAAAATAAAGATTAAATCCTTCAAATGCTTGGCATCCATGAAGCGTGAAAGGATATAACTTTCTATTTCACTCTTCATAGCCATAATGTGTTCCTCTGTATTACCTCGGTGAAACACAACGATACAATCTGGACACAAGAAGAAAAACTTACGTGTAAGTTTTATGAAGGACAGAAAATGATTGTACAAAAACCTATAAATAATATATATACAACTTTTGAGTTCCTCATATATATACTCTAATATATACTCTAATATAAACAACTATTGTGTACAAATAATTTAATACATACCTGCGGTATACTCTAATATCGATGGCGATGGCCCAATCCATTTCAACTCTGACTTTCGGATCCTCCATGTTGATCATTATCAATCGCTCTATTTCGATCTCACAATGTTATCGGCCGGTAACATAATTTGGTCGTCGGGCTTCATTTGAGTGATGTGGACCTTTAGAGAATCGATGGACTTTTGGAATTCATCAACGGGAGATTGAACAACATGTTGGAGTGGCTGTATAGAAGTAGATGGTCGGGAGACTTTGGTAGTGGAAGGGGAAGGTCGAGACACTTTTATAGAAGGGAAGGTCGGGACACTTGGGGTACCTAGTATATATTAAAAAATGATTAATTAGTTAGTTAACACACATTATATATAACAATGAGTCATTAATTTATTAACAAAAATATTGTCACTTACAACGACAAGTTGTTTAGGCCATGCCACAAAAGTACTAAGTGCTTGATCCACAGTAAATATATCCGCATTAGCAATTGGAGCAGAGCAATAGTGCAGACCCTCTATTGAATAGTCTACCCTAACTCTCAAATAGTTTTCGGGCATGGGTAAATTGTGCATTGTGGCACTCAATTGGTTACATATCAAACCCACTTTGCAACCTTTTCGATGTGGGTTTGCAATATATAAGCTCACATTGTGATTATCCTAAATCAATTATAAAGAAAAATAAATATACATGATAATTTTATCAAATACATATGTACAAAAAAGCAGTCGAGTTTTGTTAAATAAGCGTGTTGAAGGGATGGTGCGGCTATCTCGTGCGCTATGAAGTGCGGCGGGTGATATAGGTTCAGCAGGGGTGGTGCAAACAGGGATGGTGCACCAATCCTTTGTGCCAAGAGTCGCTTAAACATCCTGTCTCTCTTCCATTAATACAAAGAACATTCTTGGATAGCTCGTCATACTTTGCCGCCATGACTTTACAATCCCCGCACCCCTTGCTTTGGCTCTTTGGCCCAAACACGGTTGTAGGAGGAATCCCATATCCATAACCTCTAATCCGACCACTGTCTCTCTTCCCTTCCCAAGGCACGAGCAAGGACATCTTGTTGACCATCACAATCTGCTAAATCTCCTTGTGAATCTGATTGTGATATGCTTTTCTTGATGCACAAACATAAATAACGGATAAAATTAATAAACAAGTGTCAAGAGAAATTTAATCGACAATAAAAATATGTCCACGTGTCAAAAAAAAATTGAGTAACGGATAAAAATAATAAACAAGTGTCAAAGAAATTTAATCGACAATAAAAAATATGTCCACGTGTCAAAAAAATCGAGTAACGGATAAAAATAATAAACAAGTGTCAAAGAAATTTAATCGACAATAAAAAAATATGTTCACGTGTCAAAAAAATCGAGTAACGGATAAAAATAATAAACAAGTGTCAAAGAAATTTAATCGACAATAAAAAAATATGTTTACGTGTCAAAAAAATCGAGTAACGGATTAAAAAATATAGTCGGACACAAATTCCAACTTGCTAGGAATCATAAAATTAAAATTACAATACATGAATTTTGGAATACTTACAATTTTGTCCTTGACCTCCTTAGTTTCGGATCCACAATCTCCCCATCCTTGTTTTGTCGGGCCTCTAACAGACGATTACAACGATCAAGGGATTCTTGAGTTGGATCTTTCCCCTCTTGCGATAACTATTTAAGTTTAATAATTGATAATCAAGCTGTAAATTAAAAGATTCATTAAATCATAATAAATTAAACTAATTGTGTCTTACCAATCTTTCTTCAAGAATTTGATATCCACTTGAACCTCCTCTATAAGGGTACTCGGGATTAGAAGCTCTCACTTTATTGGCTTTGCTTTTTTTCTATTTAAAAACATAAGTATACATTAATGAATGATATCTTGTTGTGAAATATATATATATATATATATATATATATATATATATATATATATATATAACTTAAATAATTAATATACTAACCGGGGAAATCCGGATGCGTAGTGCGTATATCTACAAATTTGGTCCAATCCTCCTTAGTTATAATTCCGGCATCTGATCTTTGGAGGCTCTGTCGATGGTCCCATCAGGATGTTTCAGATACTTTTTCCCCACATCAGTTCTATATGCCCGATGCAACCTTCCCGCTTCCTTGAGTATCCAATCTCTTCGGGCATCATCGACATCAAAGTGTTTCGATGTAATTCCTCGGGGAGTGAACTTCTTTGTGTTTCTATCACCCCCATCACCACCCTGACTACTCTCATGATCACTATGTGATGCCAACTGACTTGCAATGACCCAAATGAAATAGACTCAGTGAGTTTTAGCTTTCTAGTTGTTTAGAACCAACAAACACTTAACAAAATATAGAAGAAGCCATGCACTAAGTAACAGTGAAAGCCATGCACTAAGTAACCTAGAGTAAACATACATAGGAAAGCCATGCCATGCACTAAGTATATAACCTAGAGTAAACATATATAGGAAAGCCATGCACTAAGAACCTAGAGTAAACATATATATGAAAGCCATGCACTAAGAACCTAGAGTAAACATATATATGAAAGTCATGCACTAAGAACCTAGAGTAAACATATATATGAAAGTCATGCACTAAACAGAGAAAGCCATGCATGCACTAGGAAAGCCATGCACTAGGAAAGCCATGCACTAGTCAAGTTAATAATGCTATCTAAGCCGGACTAATCTAACAACTAATTAAATACAACATTGAAAATAATGAACATGCATGGACAAAAAACATTTTGATATATAGGACTTTGGAGCATTATTGATATATTTTTAAAAAGAAACTCCATACACGAGAAATCTAGTCACACAACTCTAGTAGAAAATGCACCACACAAGCAATCTGAATCCCTTTCAACTGGAATATTAAAAATAGTGAAACAGATCACAAAGCAAGTAAAAAGCATGGGCGGTTCAAGTTTCATAGACTCAATGAAATAGTCATTGCGGTGAGAGAGGTGGAGAATGAGTGCGAGAAATACCTTTGAAAGGAGAGAGAGAGTGCGAGAAAAAGGAGACAAATGGGAGGGTTTCTGGGTCGTAGCACCAAGAAGAGAGAGAGGAGAGCTGGTGCGGCGTGGAGATGAAGCGAAGATGAGCGAAGAGGGTTTCTGGGTCGTGGAGGTTCGCAGCGTGACGATGAGCGAAGAGAGTAGATGAGCGAGGCGTCTACGTGAGTGTGTTGCGGGTTTTTCCGGGTTACAGTGCAGGTTGTTTCGGGTTACGGGTTGTTCGTGGAGGGTTTCTGGGTCGTGGAGAGAAGTTAGGTAGATGAAGAGACGCTCACGTGAGTGTGTGAGGGAGATGAGAGAGCGCGCCTTGTAAAAATTTTAATAGCATCCCTAGCGTTTTACATAAAGCGCTAGGGATGCTATAGCGCCTCTTTACAATTCCTAGCGTTTTATGTAAAAGCGCTAGGGATGCTATTAAAATTTTTACTACCATTCCTAGCGTTTTATGTAAAAGCGCTAGGGATGATATAGCGCCTTTTACAATTCCTAGCGTTTCACGAAAGCGCTAGGGATGCTATAGCACCTTTTTACTAACATTCCTAGCGTTTTATGTAAAAAGCGCTAGGGATGCTATAGCACCTTTTTTACTACCATTCCTAGCGTTTTCAGAAAGCGCTAGGGATCCTCTAGCTCCTCTTTACAATTCCTAGCGTTTTCTATAAAGCGCTAGGAATTGAATGATTTTAATTTCATTTCTAGCGTTTTAACTTTAAAAGCGCTATGTATTGACTGATTGATTTTTTTAAATATTTTTTTATTTTTGTTTATTCTCCTTTTAATTACAACCTATTAATTCATTCCCTTCCAACAAAATTCATCAAATATCATTCCAACAAAATTCAGCCAATATATCATTACAATCCAATATATAGATACACACATATGTACATATCACCAAAAGACCATATTAAACTAACAATTACTTACAACATAATTAATATATATCCAAATCATACAACATAATAAGTAACTTACATTATGAAACTCAAAAGTAGCTACAAATTAAAGCTAGAAACATATATAATAAAGACAACCCTCAATGACTACTTGTCTTGACCACTAGATCTCATGATCACTAAGTGATGCCATCGACTGCAATATAACATAATCCATGTTATTGTTAAATTTACAAAAACAATATAAATATTATCTATTAATAAAAAATAACGAGATATCATTAAGTCTATATTACCTTTTCCTTTTCCTAGATAAAATTTTGTTTGCAATTCAGCGTCTTGGTATTTTTTTCCGAAGCGAATAATAATTCCATCATTATGATCTTTTCTAAAATATACAACATCCTCTATAGAAGTATTTTCCCTATTATTGGTTACGATGTTCGAAGAAAGGGTCGTCCTCAACACCAACATCATCGGGTGCTTCATCATCATCGTTGTTATACACAAATTTTTTTGTCGATCAATAGAACAATAGACCAATTGATATTAACTGGATCAGTGACATAAAACACTTGTTGAGCTTGCGATGCTAAAATAAAAGGTTCATCTTTATATCCTAATTCATCAATCTGTAAACCAGTATTATTGTCAACCCATTCACATTTGAACACAGGCTCTGAAACATATTGTAATCCAACTCCCATATGTGTTCAATGAAGCCAAAGTAAGACATATTCGCATATATGGGATTTCTATCTTTGCACTTTGGATGCATGCATAGAATGAGCTACAAGAGTCACCCCACTATTTTACATTTTACTCTGATCATCTTGTTCTTTTGTATAGAAAGTGCACTCGTTCATTAGATAGTGTTGTAAGAGAAGACATGTATATTTGGACCTTTTGCTAACCATCTCAATCTTTTGAAATCGAAGTAGGATTCAAACACACTCACCATCAATGTGATGTTTTAGCCACACTATGAAACTCCTATTGTGTTCTTTTGCTAACCAAACTTGCTTCTTTCGGGAATTGACTCTTAAGAATCTCCTTGTGCTTGGCAACATATGAATCAACCTCACTATCATTGTGAAGAACGTACAAGTGTGCTTGCTCTAGTTCTTTCCTTGATACCATCACTAATTTAGTTCTGTCATCCCTTTACTAATCCTTCCTTCATGGCGAGACCTTGGCGGTCCCACGAGAATATTCAAGACTAGATAGATAGCCCGTGCAAAACTCAATAGCCTCTTCAACTATGTAGCGCTCAACAATACAACCCTCAGGTCGTGATCGATTTTTCACATATCCTTTTAATATCTTCATGTAACGCTCAAACGGATACATCCATCTCATGTAACATGGGCCACACAATTGTGTCTCTCTAACCAGATGAACTATTAGATGAATCATTATGTCAAAAAAGGAAGGTGGGAAATACATCTCAAGCTCACACAAAGTGATGATAATTTCTCTTTGCAATGTTGGCAACTTTCCAGGGTCAATCACTCTACTACAAATCGTCTTAAAGAATAAACAAAGTTTGGTTAAAGTCTGACGCACTTTCTTAGGCAAAATGGATCGTATACCAATGGTAGCAAATTCTCCATGAGAACATGACAATCGTGGGACTTTAGAGACTTTAACTTGAGGTCTTTAATCGATACAAGAGTCGCCACATTTGAAGAGTATCCTCTGGAACTTTAACTCCATGAAGAAACTCACAAAAGACAGTCTTCTCCTTTCTAGATAGAGTATGAGAGCCGGAGGAGGTAGATATGTACGTGTACCCTTCTTTACCGGACCCAATTCAGGTCTCAAACCCATACTAACCAAATCCAACCTTGAGTTGATGGTATCTTTAGTCTTACCCGGCATATTGAGTAAGGTACCAATGACACTTTCGAAGACATTCTTTTCAACATGCATCACATCAATGAAATGCCTTACATATAATGACTTCAAAGTATGGCAACTCAAAGAAAATCGACTTTTCTTCCACCCCGTTTGGCAATCTCTCCCGCAAAAGGCTTCCCAAATTTAATGTTCAAATCTTCCACCTTTTCAAATACACATTGCTCTCGTCAAAAAGGGGGGAGCTCTCACGTGTTCTGTATTCCCATCAAATGCCTTTCTCCACAATCGATAGTGATGAGTTGATGGCAAAAATCTACGATGACCAAGATAGATATTCTTCTTACCATGTTCCAACCACATCCAATCTGTGTTATCTTCACATATAGGGCATGCACTGCCGCCCTTTGTTCACTGCATACCGGATAGATTGCCGTATGCGGGAAAGTCGTTAATTGTGCCAAAGATCATAGCCCTCGTGGTGAAACTTTCTTCTCGAACCCATCATACACCTCTACCCCAATCTCCCACATTTGCTTCAAGTCTTCAATTAAAGGAGCCAAGTATACATCAATATCATTTCACGGTTGTTTGGGCGAGAAATTAACAAAGACTGACATCATATATTTGCGTTTCATGCAAAGCCACACGATAAGTTATAAATCGCCAAAATCACGGGCCATGTCTTTGTGGGAGCTACTCTGGATACCGTGCGGGTTAAATCCATCACAGACAATGCAAGGCGTAGGTTTCTCGGGTCATCCCGAAATTAGGATACTCAATATTGATTTTTTCCATTGCGGAGAATCTGTAGGGTGTCGTAGCATACCATCTTTAATCCTTTCATCCTCATGCCATGTCAAGTGTTTTGCATCTTTCGAACTACGATACATGCGCCTAAATCGAGGAATTATAGGAAAATACCACAACACCTTTTGTGGAGCGGACTCTTTCTTCTTATCTTTGCGGTGCATTACATTTTGGACACGACTTTAACAACGCATGTTCATTCGAAATAAAATGCAATCATTCGGACAAGCGTGTATCTTCTCATAGTTCAAGCCAATAGACCCCAACATTTGCTTTGCATCATACGTCCGAGAAGGAAGCACATTATCATTCGCAACATTTCTTTCGAAGTGAGAGTAAATCGGTAAAGCTCTTATCCGTCCATCCGTGGCGAGTTTTCAAGTTATACAACTTGATCACGACCAATAATTTTGTTAATTCATTACAACCCGCATACAATGGTGTCTCTCGCATCGCTTATCAACTTCTCAAACATTTCGGGACAATCATTAAGATCCTCTTCAACCACCTTTGCCATCTCTTCAAATTCGTTCGCATCAAATGAATGTGTTCCGGTGTCACCCGTGGCGCATATCTCTTACTAATATCATTCATATTTGAAGATTCACCTTTTTTCTCACTTGTGCATTATCCAACAAGTGTAACTTTGATCAATTCCATTCGCCTTTAAATGTCGTGTCAACTCCTCTACTGAGAATCGATTTTACATAACAACACCTTAAACAAGGACATTTCATACCACTAGAAGTCCCTAAACGTTCAACAAAGACAACTCACAAAATAATCCACTCCAGTATGCATACTCCTTGGGATGCGGACGATTGGCGGACATCCAATTTCTATCCATAATTGCCAAATATTTATAATAAAATCTCGAGAAGAGAACTTTAACATATGACCCATCAAGCAATTCGAATATAATGAAGAATCAATTCATATAAAAAAGAAACAAAATTTCCTCTCTTTTAAATTTTTTCAATTCCACTCCTTATTTTCCCAAGCTATATCTATATCATATTCTATTTCTATTCTCGGTCCTTTGGTCAAGACAAAGGAACCATATAGTCTAGTCTTCCAAACAATTAATTTATGTGTAACAAGAAGAGGCTAGTGGTGAAAAAAAAAAAAAGAAGAGTCTAGTGTGCACAAGTGACAAAACTAATATATTTCTAAACTAGAACCCACAATTAATATCTAACAAGAAAGCAGAGAAAGGAATAGAAAACTCACCAATGTTGTGCGAGTGAGAGAGATGATGTTCACCGAGAGAGATGATTTTCGTTGAGAGAGATGATGTTAATTTGAGTTAGGGTGTTAGGGTTTTTGCGTTTACGGGTGAGTGATTTTGCGTTTCGGGTAAGAGTGTTAATTTGAAAGAGGAAGTAGCTCAATGGGAAACAAAAAAAAATTATTTAACCATACCTAGCGTTTTCTAAAAAACGCTAGGGATCTATCTAGCATGTTTTCTAAATACCTAGCGTTTTGAGTAAAAGCGCTAGGGATATATCTAGAGTGTTTACTAAATACCTAGCGTTTTATAAAAGCGCGCTAGGATCTATCTAGCGTGTTTTCTAATTGGCTAGCGTTTTGAATAAAAGCGCTAGGGATCTGTCTAGCGTGTTTTCTAAATAGCTAGCGCTTTCTAAAAACGCTAGGATCTATCTCGTGTGTTTTCTAATTGGCTAGCGTTTTGAATAAAAGCGCTAGGGATCTGTCTAGCGTGTTTTCTAATTTGCTAGCGTTTTGAGTAAAAGCGCTAGGGATCTGTCTAGCGTGTTACCTAATGGGTAGCGTTTTACTTTAAAACGCTACTAATGGTGTAGCGTGTTATTAAAATGGGTAGCGTTTTTTTATAAACGCTACTAAAGGTGGCGATCTCTTTTTACAATTCTGGCGTAGTGGAAACTTATTTGAGTAATTTAAGTATGGTTTGTTTGTATAAATAAATATTAGATTAGATTAGTAGATAGTGGGTAAAGAAAGTTGGTGAGTTTGATTTGAATTTTGAAAAAAAAAAGTAAGAGAAAGTAGGAAAAAAGTGGGAGTGAGAAAAAAATGCATTGAGAGAAGAAATTTGATAAAAGTATGATAGTAAATTACAATGTCGTCTTTAGTTTGATGAATTGTCAGATAAATAGGGAGACTTGTTTGAGTAATTTAAATGTGGTTTGTTTGCATAAATAGATTAAATGTGGTTTGTTTGTATAAATAGATAAATAGATATTAGGTTAGATAGTAAATAGGAGTAAATTGTAGATTATTTAATATTAATTTAATTATATTAGATTATATAGAGGATTAAAAAAATTGGGAAAATAAATATTTTTAAATAAAGGGTGTCGGGGCCACTAATAATAGATGTGTAAGAAGTTAGAAATATTGGGAAATGTGATATTGAAAGAGAGTGAGTGAGAAAAGAAGAGAAAGTAGAATTAAAAAATGATAAATAAAACAAAAGTGGTAATGTGTTAAAAAAGTAAGTTGTCTAAAATTGTAATTTTGTAAGTTGTTTGTTTGTATAAAAATATATTAGATAGATAGATTAGATAAAAAGATATTAGATTAGATATTAGATAGATATTGAATTAGATTAGATTAGTTATCCCATGTTTTTTTATATATCTATTGTCAAAAAAATGTTTTTTTATATATCAGTGCAGTTATCGCATAGTTTCAATTGATTATTTTAGTTGATTAGTAGATTATAGTAGATAGTAAAAGATAGATAATAGATTATCAAATATATTAGTGCAGTTATCCCGTGTTTTTTATATATCAGTATAGTTATCCCGTGTTTTTTTATATATCAGTACAATTATTTCGTGTTTTAAATATTAATCAGTAGTTGAAATAGTCATTAAGTTTTCCTTTTTTTTGATATATTAATATCGTGTTTTTTATATATTAGTGAAGTTATCACGTTTTTTTATATATTAGTGCAGTTATCTCATAGTTTAGATTGATTATTTTAGTTTATTAGTAGATTTGATTTGATTTGAATTTCGAAATTTGAAAAAAAGAAGAAGAGGGGAAACTTAAAAAAAATTGGAGTGAGAAGAGAGTGCGTTGGGAGATTAATAAATTTGAAAAAGAATGTGATAGTAAATTACAATGTTGCATTTAGTTACATAAGTTGTCAAATAAATAGGGAAACTTGTTTGAGTAATTTAAGTATGGTTAGTTTGTATAAATAGATATTAGATTATATTAGTAGATAGTGGGTAAAGAAAGTTGGTGAGTTTGATTTGAATTTTGAATTTTAAAAAAAAAAGTAAGAGAAAGTAGGGAAAAAATGGGAGTAAAAAAAATGCATTAAGAGAAGAAATTTGATAAAAGTATGATAGTAAATTACAATGTTGTCTTTAGTTAGATGAATTGTCAGGTAAATAGGGAGGCTTGTTTGAGTAATTTAAATGTGGTTTGTTTGCATAAATAGATTAAGTGTGATTTGTTTGTATAAATAGATAAATAGATATTAGGTTAGATAGTAAATAGTAGATTATTTAATATTAATTTAATTATATTAGATTATATAGTGGATTAAAAAATTGGGAAAAGAAATATTTTTAAATAAAAGGTGTGGGGGCCACTAATAATAGATGTGTAAGAAGTTAGAAATATTGGAAAATGTGAGATTGAAAGAGAGTGAGTGAGAAATGAAGAGAAAGTAGAATTAAAAAATGATAAATAAAATTAAAGTGCTGATGTGTCAAAAAAGTAAGATGTCTAAAATTGTAATTTTGTAAGTTGTTTGTTTGTACAAATAGATATTAGATTAGATGGTAAACTAGTAGGATACCCGTGCATATGCACGGGTGCTGCCATATTCTTTTCATGAACGAACTTAGACATAACTTAAATAGTCTGGACAACACTTCAAGAAAAGAAGACAAATTTAAAGTAGTTAAAAAAAGGAGTCTCAAATAAAAAATTAGATAAATATTAAAATCTAAAAATGTAAAAGTATCATTTAAAAACAATCGGTACATTTATCCCGTGTTCTTTTATATATTACTGCCAGTGTTGTTATATATCAGTGCAGCTATCTCGTGTTTTTACATACATCATTGCAATTATCCCGTGTTTTTTTATATTTCAATAAAGTTATCACGTGTTTTTTAATATATCAGTGAAGTTTTCTCATAGTTTCCATTAATTATTTTATTTGATTAATCGATTATAGTAGACAGTAACGGATGGATGGTAGATTATCAAATATTTCAGCGAAGTGTTTTTTATATATCAATGCAGTTATCCCATGCTTTTATACATATCATTGCAGTTATCTCATTTTTTTTTACATATTAGTATAGTTATTCCATGTTTTTTTATATATCAGTGCAGTTATCTGATAGTTTCAATTGATTATTTTAGTTGATTAGTACATTATAGTAGATAGTAAAAGATATCCCGTGTTTTAAGTATTAAGCAGTAGTTGAAATAGTCACTAAGTTTTCCTTTTCTTTGATATAGTAATATCGTGTTTTTTTAAATATCAGTGAAGTTACCCCGTGTTTGTATATATTAGTGCAGTTATCTCGTAGTTTAGATTAATTATTTTAGTTTATTAGTAGATTTGATTTGATTTAAATTTCGAAATTTGAAAGAAAAAAAAAGGGAAAGTTAAAAATAAATGGGAGTGAGAAGAAAGTGCATTGGGAGAAGAATCTTGAAAAAGAATGTGATAGTAAATTACAATATTGCCCTTTGTTAGATGAGTTATCAAATAAATAAGGAAACTTGTTTGAGTAATTTAAGTATGGTTTGTTTGTATAAATAGATATTATATTAGATTAGATTAGTAGATAATGGGTAAAGAAAGTTGGTGAGTTTGATTTGAATTTTGAAAAGAAAAAAAAAGTAAGAGAAAGTAGAAAAAATGTGGGAGTGAGAAGAAAATGCATTGAGAGAAAAAATTTGATAAAAGTATGATAGTAAATTAAAATGTTGTCCTTAGTTAGATGAATTGTCAAGTAAATAGGGAGACTTGTTTGAGTAATTTAAATGTCGTTTGTTTGTATAAATAGATTAAGTGTGGTTTGTTTGTACAAATAGATAAATAGATATTAAGTTAGAGAGTAAATAAGAGTAAATTGTAGATTATTTAATATTAATTTAATTATATTAGATTATATAGTGGATTAAAAAAATTGTGTCAAAAATGATTGAAAGAGAGTGAGTGAGAAAGGAAGAGAAAGTAGAATTAAAAAATGATAAATAAAATAAAAGTGGTGATGTGTCAAAAAAGTAAGATGTCTAAAATTATAATTTTGTAAGTTGTTTGTTTGTATAAATAGATAGATAGATAAATAGATACTAGATTAGATAGATTTGATTAGATAAAGGTTTCCGTTTTCTCTAAATGACTATGTCTTTCTGCCTCCCTCATCAGCTGCTCTAGTCTGTACTACAATCTACAATCCTTGTTGCGCAGGTAGCTTTCTTCCACCTACTCAATCACAATGAACAGCTACACATTCCCAAATATAATAAAGTTATCCTCACACAGTCTTTCTTAGATAGAGAGATAGAGTTTCATTCTGCAACCCCTTTCTCTTTCTTTAATCGCCACTATTTTTTCTCTTCGCAGAAAATACCCACGCTCTTTCCACACTCAAATACTTAGATTCCATACCACAGTATCATTTTCCTTCTTAGTTGCATCTCATGCAGTTTCACTCTTTCATCAGATCTGACATCTAATTCTGCAACACACTTAGATCTCATCCTCCGTTCATTGCACCTACTTCCTTGTTTTAGTTCTTCATATCTCATCCTCGTCCTTGATGTTGGTTCTACTGGATTGATGAGTGAGGAAACACCTCATTGTCGCATTAATAGTGCTGAGAATTTGATGCTATAGTGATCGAAGATGTGTTTTACTAAATTGCTCATGAGTGACGATTTATTACTTTTTCTTTTCGTGCAGATGAGTTGGCCGATGGCCTCGACTTCGGCCTCGGGCCTCACCTGTCTGTTGTTCGGCCCTGTTCCACCAAAAAGGGAAAAGGCAAATAATCATCAGGTCGGATGTCCCGAGTTCAAGTACTCCTGCCCCCAAAAAGGTCAAAACTTCAACTGAAGGGCCAATTGAGGTTGGGAAGGCTCTTCTCAGGAAGCTCTAGGTACAAGACTTGATTCCGGCCACGACATGGTTTCAAGCGAACCTTAGGAGGCTAGAGAAGAAAAACCTCTGGACCAAAGGAGACTTGCAGGATCAAGAAGACAAGCTGAGAAAAACTTCACCCTCGCCCTTCTAGTTGCTTCACAGTCTGCGGGGATAGTCACTACCTCGCCCTTCTCCGAGAAAAACTTCATTTTGAGATGGACGGTGGAAGTGACGGCCCCGAGCTTGCCTAAGGTCGGCCGTCTCACGTTACATTGGTACGGAGACGGGCAGGGCAGCACAAGAAATCTTGTTTTAATAGTCTTGGAAAGTTCATCGTCTCTGTACATTACTTGAATTTCTATGTAACCCACGAGTCACTAGTGCAGAAAAGGGATTTAAAGTCACGCAAATTGGCTTTTTAAAGTCACGCGCCCGCGTGACTTCTATTAAGGCGACTTCGTATGTCAGGAGATTTAAAGTCGCGCGAGTGCCTGACTTCATAAGTTTGTTTCTAAGTCAGACTTTTAACCGCCTGACTTTAATTCCTCGTGTTCTCTCTAGACCAACCTCTGTGGATAGCTTTTAAAGTCACGCGCCAGACTTTAAAGATGTTTTTAAGTCAGGCGTTTTAAATGCTTGACTTTAAAAGTTATGTTTTTAAGATGCCAGACTTTAAAGATGTTTTTAAGTCAGGCGTTTTAAATGCTTGACTTTAAAAGTTATGTTTTTAAGACATACATTTTAAATGTTTGACTTCAAAAGTGTTTATTTAAGTTTTAATTTTTTTAGCTTTTGGGTGATCCAGCGTGCATATACTAATTTGGCCCCACATCAAATTCATTAAATCTAGCAACATACATATTCTATATAAAATAAATGTATTAAATTTTGCTCAAAAAATATCATTAGCAAACTAAAAATTACTTTAGCAATTCAACATTCATTTGACCTAAACAATTAATTAAAAGGAACACACCTAAACAATAATAATTCAAACTCATTGAATTAACAATTTACATATGGCACTTTATTAATAGTATACAATGGATTCTTACATTAAATTCCATGTATGTAGCATTTCTGTCGAGCCCTTTGTTTGTCCATAACCACAAATGCCACACAAGAAAGCAAGTCAAATGCCCACTCATTTTCTCGCACATGTATCATAATAATGTTATAAGAAAATGGTAACAAATCGACTATAAACACTTTGGAACATGCCACAAAACATACACTTAAAACATTGTTCGATACTAACTCGAAAGCATTTGTAGAAAAGCTGTTTAAGAAAGTCACGGGTTTGGCTGCAAATGAAGAAACTACCCAAACATTAGCAATATTGTGTTTATTAAGATGACAAATTTGAACTTCCTAGGAGACTTGTGACACACTCATGTTTAGTAAAATAAGGAGAATATTAATAAAATAAGTCTAACAAACTTGGTGAAAAATACATTGAGACAAAAGGGCATAGGATAGGACTTCATCGGCATCAAGGTCCGGCATTTGCATGATCATGAAAGTGATATTTACGCCAAGAAAGCGGCAAAGGGATATTCCCTGCACAGCTCCTTTTCTTCCTTGTTTCTTCAAAAGATTTTGGAAAGAAGTCTACAAGACCGACAGAGAAATTCAAGATAAAAAAGCAAATAAAGTATTTACTGATATATATAGTATGATTAGAAGTGTTGAAAGTGAATAAAACTAACTTCTTTGGTCTATAGAATGTCACATTAGACTAAGAAAAAAAGCAGTGGCTAGTTCGAGAATCTTACAGAGAATGTCTTAGCAAAGAATAGAAGATTCTCCAAGGATATAAAACCAGCTCCTCTGTTCAACAAATAGTATAGTAAGTGAACTATGTCGACCAATGTTTTAAGAACCGAACAACAACAACGGCCAAACATATGAGTAGCTGTTCAATTGCTTTAAACCTCTCGAACTACCAAATAAGCTGAATCGTAGATATGATTAATTGTGAGTTCAAGCGATTAAATCGGCCGATTTGGTTTGGTTTACGAAACATCAATGTGAAAGGAAGAACTACCTAGCAACATGAGAAAGAGGTAAATATAACCTGAAATCAGTAGATGGATCTCTTCCCTGCCATCCCATTTCTTTCCATTGATCAGAAACCAAGCCTCGAAGCTCCTTACCAGGGAACGAAGCAGACCAAAGAGCTCTCAACGCATCCTGTCCTCAAAATAATTTCTTAATTAGTGTGACCTTAAAATGAAAACTAAAAAGATATGTGAATGAATGTTAAAAATTTCAATACAGCTAAATATAGTCTGAAGTCTGAACTGTCCATTTTCCAAGACAATGTAATGTGCTAGAATAAATTTAGCTGAGAACAAGATAAAATTACAGCAAATCACTCAACAGAATATGCTTTCTCTTTCGCAAAGCAAAATTAGAAAACTCAAGAAAATGCCAAAAATTAAAGAATATATATACACCTGGTGATCAAGCTGGGATAAATCAAAGTAAACCTTCATTCTGCGCTTTAGTCTTCTAAATATTTCCTCCTGCAAAAATTTTACAAAGCTGCTGCTTAAAAACAAATGTTCCCTACTGCTATATCATGGAAAGCATTGGACAGTTTGAAAACAAAACTTGAGATGCGTTTTCAGGGATTCTTTCAGCAATTATTATACACAACTAATGGTTAAATTAAATACTATAACTAGAAAATAAAAAATTGTTAAAGTGAGGGTAAGGGCAAGGTGGATAATAGTTGAGTCTAATATTGCTGGTGTTATGGCTGAAACTATCATGAAATCTATTTGGTGCTAATCCCAAACTCATTGAAATAAGCTCCATTAACTTATAAACTAGTTTCTCCACTTCTACTCCATATTCTTCGAATGCTTCCCTAGTAGATAGCAGATACGCATTTTATTCACCAATATATATATATATATATATAGACTTGATTAGTATAAAGAAGCACTCCACCTAGTAATAATTATTATAAATCCTTAAAATTTATAGATTTAGATTCATTAAATAACTTATGTATCTGGTGGATAATATAGACTTGATTCATCCATTATTGAATATAAACCTAAAACTAACTACTACCAGAGTAGTATATGATTAGTATAAACTAACTACCCAAGCAAGTTAACTTTATCCCTTCTCACCTTCAGCTTCTCTTCTGAACTAAGTGCAAAAAACTTCTTTGCAGCTTCTTCAACCCTCTCACGTTTCTCCAAAGGCACCTTGTGATTGATCACCTGAAAGAAACCCCAAAATCAAAATCAAAATCAATATCAATATCAAAATCTAAATCTAAATCTAAACCCTAACCTTATATAAATCATAAGAAAAGCAAAAATTGGGGTTAGGGTTTTTGAGAGAGAGGGGGGATTCGAAGTTTCTGGGCTGAAGAGAGAGTACGTGAAGACGTCGGTGGAGGAGAACGGTGGCGAATCGGAGAACGGCAGCCAACGGAACAAAATCAACGTCGCAAATCAACGGCGCTTCCATGGACTAGAGAACATGAGCAGATGAGAAAGAGGAGAAAGAGGTTAGGGTTTCGTCGAAGTTGAGGAGCACGACGGTGGGGAGTGTGGGTGGCGGTGAGGTGGTGGTGATTGAGAGTGAGGTGAGGAGGAGAGAGCGAGAGGGTGAGGAGGAGAGAGCGAGAGGGTGACGAAGCGTTCAACAGAACGTTTTGATGTTTTACGTTTTTATTTTTTTATTTTTAATTGTGAAATACTTTTGAAGTCAAGCAATATTACGGTTTGTCTTAAAATGTTAAAATTTTACACTTTTGAAGTCACACATATTTTACGCTTGACTTAAACACTAGCGCACCAAAAAAAGTTTTCGAGTTTATTACAAGTTTGCCACCGCGTCCTTATATCAAGACAGGCATCTGAGCGCGTGACTTTAAATGTCTATTTCTTTTCCTTATTTTGCACTAGTGAGTGTCGTACGGGAGCTGTTGAAGCCAATCAGATCTCCACCGTCGTAGGCCGATAGGTCAGACTCGAAGATCTTCAGTTTGGGGAGAAGCTCCCTGAACAAGACATCCACTGAGCTCCCTTGGTCGACCAGAATTCTTTTCACTTCTGTGCCTGCCACCACGGCGGAGATGATGAAAGGCAACCACTAGTTTGCTTTCCCGTTGAGCAAGTCTGAATCATTAAAGGAGAGAGGTGGTCTATTCGACTTGACTATGATTGGAGTCGGGTCCTTCCCGATGCTTAGCATCTCATTCCATCTTCCTTTCATGGGGTATCCTCCGATGATCACCATTGCGACTGGGCGCTGGCGCTG
Organism: Oxytropis ochrocephala; assembly: GCA_020916435.1. Taxonomy (NCBI): domain Eukaryota; kingdom Viridiplantae; phylum Streptophyta; class Magnoliopsida; order Fabales; family Fabaceae; genus Oxytropis; species Oxytropis ochrocephala. Next base: position 21,120,427 of record CM037094.1, on the reverse strand, counting down.
AGATCTCGGCGTGTCCTCCGCCGATTCGCTGTCATAAGAAGAGGATTAAGTTACTTCATTGACTGCTGCTTTCGACTTCCGGGACGAGCGCTCCCTTTGCTTTTCATCAGTCTTGAGGTATTGCTTCAATTTGCCTTGTTGGATGAGGTATTCAATGTCGTCCTTCGGGACTCGACAATCCTCAGTATCGTGCCCATGAGTCCTGTGATATCTGCAGCAGGTCTTTTTGTTAGTGGTGTGCCTCAGCAGGATTGGTGTCGGCCACTTAACGTCATTAAACTCGTTGCTCGCACACTCTTGCAGGATTTTTATTTTCGATGCATTCAAAGGAGAATAATCAGTGAATCTCGACCTCCACTCTCTCGAGTTGTAGCTATTGCCTTTCTTAAACTTTTCTTTCGCTTCTTCCCCTTTCCCCGACACCGGGGGCGCACTGGGCTCATCAACAGGGGTAGACTCTTCGTAGTCGATATGGCGTTGGGCTCGCCTCAAGAACTCATCCAAGATTTTTGGGTTACGGAGTCCGACGTTGACAAGGAAAAGGGTGCCTTTTCTGAGGCCGTACCTCATCTGTCACATTGTGCACCTCATCGGGTTCTTTGTTGTTCCTTTCGAAGTATTCCCTGAGGGATTCTCTCTCGCCCTGGCATATCGCCCGCAGTATGTCTACGAACTTGGGTTTAAGCCTTGACGACGTGAAGCGTGCTGTGAAGAGTTTTGTAAACTGTTTCCAAGATGATATCGAGGTCGGTGGAAGATCCGTGTACCACTTTGAGGAACTCTTCTTGAGGGTAAGAGGGAAGAGCTTGCATCATACTTCCTCGGGGGCACCGCGGTAATCCAGCGTGAGGACGAAATCGTCGACGTGCTCGTCGGGGTCACCCTTTCCGTCATACACATTCAAAGACGGCAGTTTTTCCCAGCATTTTGGAATCTTGTAATGTTCTTTCTCCGGGACAAAGGGACTTGCTCGTGACCGGCGTCCTTTTCCAGTAGACTTCTTTTTGTGAGAGGCTTTCATCTTTGGTGATGGGGTCCGAGAAGAGGAGGAATCTGAGGAGGAGTTGTCGGAGTCATCGTCAGATTCAGAACTAGGTGAAGGGGATGGAGTTGGAGGCTTGCCGCGCCACTTCTATTATTAAACACGTGAGGTCTCGTAGGCCGGGTAGCGCGGCGTTGTTCGGTGTTAGCGAGAGATAACTGTTTGGAGCAAACCCAATTGAACTCCTTATGAATGAAGGAAATTTTGCATTGCCCAAAACTGAAAGCTGATAGCCACATCATCCTTAACCGAATCCAATAGATTCTTCCAGAATTCATAAAATATTTTGGAAGAATTAATTCTTTTTGTAACTTGCATAGTGCAAGTAAAACATAACTTTAATTGGACAAGGGATGTCCATTTTGTTTGGCTGTATGTATTATCTATGAAATATTTCTTGGTGTCTTTATTGAAAAACAAATATTATTATAACAGAAGTCATAAAGTTATAATAGAATATTACTCAGATCTGTAAACAGTAAGCCATCAATGAGCTTTAACTTAACCAATTTTTAAACCAATTTTACTATAACATATAATATACCCCAATATACCCCATTTATATGCTAATTTCCTTAAACCATAAAGATATTCAAATCCAAAACAAAAGATAACTTTGAGATGGAGGAAATATTGTTTAAATTTATAACGATGAGATAGGTTTGCCTTGTGACAACAAATAAACCGATGACAAAAATGGGCATAGGAGGAGTGCAGCTTTTTAATAAACAAAATATGTTAATTAAAAGACTTTTATCATAGCCAGGTTTCGATCCTGGGACCTGTGGGTTATGGGCCCACCACGCTTCCGCTGCGCCACTCTGATTATTTGATATTAATAATCCATAAATTGTTAACAATTGATACTGAGAATCCAATTCTTCTTTTGTTCCCATAATAAAAAGTGGCACACATACACACTATTTATTTTACACGTATACACTATATATAAATTGTCAAAGGCCGCAGTCAAATTAGAAAATTAATTCATTACCATGTTTGTTTTTCTGGCTTTTCTATTGTGCTATCATAGATACCTATGTAATCGTAGTTTATTGTGAGTTCACTCTTTTTATTTAATTCACGTCCTTAGTTAATTTATTGTAACACAAATATTTCAAAATTTAGATATCATTAACCAAGTTGCTAAAATAAAAAAGAATGATATATTATTGTTAATTAACACATGATCTGTAAATTTTTAATTGCCAATTTCACTATTGAACCATACTATTTGTAAATTTATAAAACTTGTACATTTTATTTATGTTTTCAAACCTCTTACCTCTACTACAATTAATTTACTATTTTTAAATATTTTTGCGCGCTCTATGTCCCACCTATATGGTTCAATTGATATATTGACAATAATTGATTTACAGAACATGTGTTAATGATAATATCATTGGTTTAAATATGTTTTTAGTCCCTGCAAATATGGGAGGGATTTGATTTTAGTCCTTGCAAAATATTTTTTAAAATGATCCTTGCAAATACCAACTTTTTCATTTGCGTCCTTCAGTTAACTCCTCAGTTACAAAAACACTGATGTGTCAAATATGTGTCCTATTTGACTTTGCAAAATCATTACTTTTTATTTTAAAAGCTGATATGGATTAAAAAAAATTAAAATTGGGGTTAATTCTTCTTCTTCAGATCTAATCCAGAACCTTTCTTCAACTTCCCCAAAATCCCTTTCTTTCCCAAATACAAAAATATTACCGAGAGAGCAAGGCTTTAAAGGGAGTCCTTAATTATAGGATTTTGATTGGGGACTTGAAGGAGATTCAAAAGATGGAAAATTAAGCCAAGCCCAAACTGATTACGGGGGATTTGTACATCTTCTATCACCATGTGCAAATGCAAATTCTTTTTTCCTGCAGAGGAAATTGCTTTGTAGTGTAGTTCAGTGTGGTACTGACAAACTAGAAATAAAAATAGATATGAAAGGTGATTTCATAGGTGGAGAGCAAGTTGTTCTTGATGATTTTATGTGTCTCATTCAGGGCCGTCTCAAACAATTGAGGGGCCCTGTGCAAATCTTAAAACTTTGTCTCTAACTTTTATCAAATTGGACCCCTAGTAACAAAGTTTTACATAATTTATTAGTGGGAGCAAAAATCAGCAACGAATATACCCAATAATCAAATATAGATAAAAGTAAATATAAATTAAAAAAATACTATTGCTACACACAAAACTAAATTTCTAAAAAAAAAAACTATTTTAATTCGTAAATAGATATTCGGTTAAGAACTCAGAATCACAAAATTCTTAAAAACATAAATGTCAATTTAATTAATTTTGTTTTTAAAATGCTTGAATAATTTTCTTGAAATTTTCATATATTTATTCAAAAAAAATTTGCTAAAAGCAATATATATTTTGGTTGAATATATTTCTAAAGCAATAAAATATAGTATATTTAATCATTTTATTGAATCATTGTAAAAACAAAAAACAAAATGCAGCTATCAAAAAAATGAAACAACAATTGTAAAAAAAAAAAGAAACAACAATATTAAAAAAATGAAAAAACATGCAGTAAAAAAAACTAAAAAAAAATGCACATGCATAAACCCTTTTAAAAAAAAGGCAATAAAAAGGAAAAGAAAGAGAAAAAATGCATAAGCCAAAAAAAAAGGGAATGAAATAGAAGAAGAAAAAAAAATAAGAAAGAAGTAGAAATCAGAAGAGATGGGAATCATTGTAATAAATTTCTAAAGCAATGTGCAATATATATTTTGGTTGAATATATTTCTAAAGCAATAAAATATAGTATATTTAATCATTTTATTGAATCATTGTAAAAACAAAAAACAAAATGCAGCTATCAAAAAAATGAAACAACAATTGTAAAAAAAAAAAGAAACAACAATATTAAAAAAATGAAAAAACATGCAGTAAAAAAAACTAAAAAAAAATGCACATGCATAAACCCTTTTAAAAAAAAGGCAATAAAAAGGAAAAGAAAGAGAAAAAATGCATAAGCCAAAAAAAAAGGGAATGAAATAGAAGAAGAAAAAAAAATAAGAAAGAAGTAGAAATCAGAAGAGATGGGAATCGAACTCCCGGGGTGATGGTTTCAAGGCGCTGCACAAGCTTCGATATTCCACTTCGCTGATTTGTTTTTAAAGTTTTCTGCGCGCAAATATATATAATATATGTATTACAATTTTTGGGACCTAAAAAATCAACATTGGGGAGGGGTCCTGTGCAGTAGCCCAGCTTGCACAGGCCCATATACGACCCTGGTCCCATTGTTGTTGGTGGAGGTGTTGATTGAGATCTCTATTGTTGCACTTGCCGGCTGAAAAGAGAGAAAGAGATCGATAGAAAGAAGGAGAGAGAGAGAGAGAGAGAGGAAGAAAGAGAGAAACCCTAATTTCATTTGGGATCTACCTCAGCTTTTAAAATAAAATAATGAGTTTTAAAATAAAAACATCCCTATCTATTAAACCACAATCGCATCTTTTCACCATTTGGGGGGAAAAATTTTTTTCCCACGATTTACCAATATACCCCTTATTTTGTACCCCACTATTTACCAATATACCCCCACTCTATATTTTGGGACCGACATACCCCTACTCTATATTTTGTGCCCCACCATTTACCAATATACCCCTCATTTTGTACCCCACTGTTTACCAATATACCCCCACTATATATTTTTGTACCGATATACTCCTAACAAATTATTTTATTCTCCAACACTTTGTTTTTTATTATTATCAAAATATACCCATCATTTTGTACCCCACTGTTTACCAATATACCCCCACACTATATTTTTGGACCGACATACCCCTACTCTATATTTTGTTCCCACCATTTACCAATATACCCCTCATTTTGTACCCCACTGTTTACCAATATACCCCCACTATATATTTTTAAACAGACATACCCCTGACAAATTATTTTTTTCTCCAACACTTTTTTTATTATTATTATCAAAATATACCCCTCATTTTGTACCCATCTGTTTACCAATATACCCCCACTCTATATTTTTGGACCGACATACCCCTGACAATTTTTTTTTGTCCAACACTTTTTTTTATTATTATCAAAATGTACCCCTCATTTTGTATCCCACTGTTTACCAATATACCCCCACTCTATATTTTTGGACCGACACACCTTTGACAAAAATTGAACCAATCTGATTTATCTCTATATATCTCTTAATTAATACACAATCGTTGACTTCCTCACTTTCGGTGGGAAAATTTTATTCCCACAATTTACCAACATACCCCTCATTTTGTACCCCACTGTTTACTAATATACACCCACTCTATATTTTTGGACCGACATACCCACACTCTATATTTTGTACCCCACCAATTACCAATATACCCCTCATTTTGTACCTCATTGTTTACCAATATACCCCCACTCTATATTGGACCGACATACCCCTGACAATTTTTTTTTGTCCAACATTCTTTTTTTTATCCACTTTTGGTGGGAAAATTTTATTCCCACCATTTACCAATATACCCCTCATTTGTACCCCATTGTTTACCAATATACCCCCACTCTATATTTTTGGACCGACATACCCCCACTCTATATTTTGTACCCCACCATTTACCAATATACCCCTCATTTTGTACCTCACTATTTACCAATATACCCCCACTCTATCTCTTTGGACCGACATACCCCTGACAATTTTTTTTCCCACACTTTTTTTTATTATCAAAATGTACCCCTCATTTTGTACCCCACTGTTTACCAATATACCCCCACTCTATATTTTTGGACCGACATTGTTGTCTCATCCCACCAAGGGCTATTGTTGCCTCTTCGTCTTATATATATATATATATATATATATATATATATATATATATATATATATATATATATATATATATATATATATATATATATATATATATATATATATATATATATATATATATATATATATATATATATATATATATAAAGACGTTGATGTTTTTTCGAAAATATTTTTCCACCATTTACCAATATACCCCTCATTTTGTATCTCACTGTTTACCAATATACCCCCACTCTATATTTTTGGACCGACATACCCCCACTCTATATTTTGTACCCCATCATTTACCAATATACCCCTCAGTTTGTACCCCACTGTATACCAATATACCCCCACTATATATTTTTGGACCGATATACCCCTGACAAATTTTTTATTTGACCAACACTCTTTTTTATTTATTATCTCTCTTAATTAATACACAATCGTTGACTTCCCCACTTTTGGTGGGAAAAATTTATTCCCACCATTTACCAATATACCCCTCATTTTGTACCCCACTGTTTACCAATATACTCCCACTCTATATTTTTGGACCAACATACCCCCACTCTATATTTTTGGACAGACATACCCCCACTCTATATTTTCTACCCCACCATTTACCAATATACCCCTCATTTTGTACCTCACTATTTACCAATATACCCCCACTCTATATTTTTGGACCAACATACCCCTGACAATTTTTTTTTTCCAACACTTTTTTTTATCCACTTTTCGTGGGAAAATTTTATTCTCACCATTTACCAATATACCCCTCATTTGTACCCCATTGTTTACCAATATACCCCCCACTCTATATTTTTGGACCAACATACCCCTGACAATTTTTTTTTGTCTAACACAACTTTTTTTTTATCAACTTTTGGTGGGAAAATTTTATTCCCACCATTTACCAATATACCCCTCATTTGTACCTCACTGTTTACCAATATACCCCCACTCTATATTTTTGGACCGACATACCCCCACTCTATATTTTGTGCCCCACCATTTACCAATATACCCCTCATTTTGTACCTCACTGTTTACCAATATACCCCCACTCTATATTTTTGGACCGACATTGTTGCCTCATCCCACCAAGGGCTATTGTTGCCTCTTCGTCTCATATAAATGTGTTGCGTATTTTTATACCCCTCTTATAAAATGTTGATGTTTTTTCGAAACTACATCTGTAGGCCTGTTAATCACCTCCCCGTGCATCGCACGGGTAATCGTCCTAGTATATTAAGAAAGCCAAATAGGAGTTCTGTTTGCCACATCAACATTTTCGTAACTGATGAGTTAACAGAAGGACGAAAATGGAAAAGTTGAGATTTGTAGAAAGAAAAATTTTTGCAAGGACTAAAATCAAAACACCCAATATTTGCAGGAACTAAAAAGTAAAAACATATTTAAGCCTATATCATTCTATTTTTTTCATTTTAGCAGACACGATTAATGATATTTTAATTTTAAAATATTTGTGTAACAATAACTAATGACATGAATTAAATAAAAAGAGTGGATACACAATAAACTACGACTAAATATATATTTACTGTAGGCGTGATAGAAAAAGTGGGAAGATGGACAGAGGAGTGTCTGTCTTTCTGCTAGTAAGTAATAATGAAAATCCTACCAGAATGTGCCAAGCAAGATCACGGGTCAAGCTCGCGTGAATTCCGAGGCAGATTCACGGAATACTCCGAGCTTAACGCCCCACGCAACAAAATCCTATCAGAATGCACCAACGCTGAATTCCGAGATATGAAGTGGTCGGTCACAATCCCACAGTGAGACAACACCAACAAGCACACCTACTGCAGATACCAAAGAAGCAATGGTCATGATATTGAGGCATGTCGAGTCCTCAAGGACGATATTGAAGACCTGATACAGCGAGGAAGGATAAAACAATACCTGAAAGGAGAAGAAAATAAAAGATCTTGTTCACTTTGTCGCTCACCGCAGAAGGGCAAGGTCATTGTAAACGAAGTAGTTAAGACCCCGAGGGAGGAAACCAGCGATTCTGCCGAAGAATCACTGAGATCGCAACAGCCTCGGCCAATGGCTAGTCATCATTGGAGGCCATTCAATTGATGCTGGAGAAACGTGTCGCTCAATGAAAATAAGGTGGCAGGAAATCCTCAACCTCAGTGGTAATCTGATTCTCGCCTCAGCGATATTGGCAAGGCCGCCTCTGGTTTTCTCCGACACGGATCTGCTGGATGGAAAAGTAAACAAAAATGTGCCTCTGATAATCTCGGCTGTCATGGTTGGGTTTGATGTCATAAGGATGTTGGTGAACCAAGGAAGCTCGACAGATATCTTGTTCTGAGAGCTCCTATCAAAGCTAAAGACTTTCGAGTCAGACCTTTCTCCTTATCGTGGGTCCGACCTAATTGGGTTCAATGGAGAGAGGCCTAAGTCGTTGGGCTACCTCGAGCTTATGGTGACGTATGGGGAAGATAAGCTGTCATGTGTTGGACTATATGATAACCTTAGAGGGGGTGAATAAGGTTATATTCTAAAATGAAATCTTTTTCTTGTTTTCGAAAAATTTACGATGCAAGTTTAAATCAAATGCGGAAAATAAGATTTAAACTATATGCAACACCTAAACAAGCTATAACAATGGCAGAAACAATTACAGTGATATTGAAAAATTAGCGCGATAATATCAAATACAAACGACGATTAACAATAATAACGAAAACACAAAGTAGAGATAAGGAAAGAAGTACACAGTGATTTTAGCGAGGTTCGGGATAAAAGCCCTACTCCTCGGCCTCGGCTTTGCAACCTTTGGACTTTGGTAATCACCACTATATTGTGAAGATACTTCTTCAAAGTGTTTACAAGCAAGCAACTTCAAATACAACAAACCTCTCAATTTTCCCCAAATTGAGAACCCAAGCTTCCCGCTAAGGATTTCACCGATTCAATCTCTCCCGATTGAATGACTCAAGAACGCTATCCCAAGATTTCACAAACAATTCAATCTCCCGATTGAATTACCCAAGAGTTTGAACTCCTAGGATTTCTCGGCCAAACAAGAATAGCAATCTTACAGATCAAACTATGATCCAATCTCTCAAACAATATGATTCAGCAGTTAAGAGAGATGATGTGATTGGAACCTTTGAAATTTGAAGAACGTGTAAAGATGAAACTTATGAAAGATCAGTTCTTCAAAGATCTTTTGATGCGATGGATTTGAATATGAAAATGAAAGAATGAAAAACCTTTAATTTGAAGAACAATAGAAGATGATTTCTATGAATGATCAGTTCTTCAAAAACTTTTTTTTTTTTGATTTACGCTTTGTTTTTCACGATGAAATGATTTGTCAAAAGGGTTCTGTTTTATCGTGAAAACCCTAGAGCCTTTTATAGAGAATATGAAAATATGACCGTTGAAAATGATTTGTAACACTGTTGTGATAAGTGAAGAATCGATTGATTTCTTGAAAGGAATAGGATGAAAATCGATTTTGCTTTCTAAAAGAAAGTAAGAAATCGATTTCTTACTTAAAGAAATAAGAAGGAAATCGATTACTTGCTTGAAAGCAAGGAAGCCACAAATCGATTTCTTGCTTGAAAGCACAAAGTCATCAATCGATTGTTTTCTTTCTAAAACAAGTTCTTTTATAAACAAGCAAGCTATGAATCGATTGTTGGCTTTACCAAAGAAGTGGGAAATCGATTTCTTTCTTCCAAGGAGGAGGAAATCGATTTCTTACTTTAAAATACAAAGGCAAATCGATTTTTGACTTTAGAGAACAAAGGAAATCGATTTATGGCTTTAACAACAAGTAGAAACCAATTTCTAGATTCATGTACAAAATTCTTTACTTCAAAAACAAATTCTTTTAAAACTTTTCTTTAAAAACAACAAATCATGATTCAAACTATTAATTTAAAACAACTTGTGTCTAATCTAATAAATCATGATTTTATAGAAAACATTTTTCCAAGACAGTTCTATTTTAAAAGATCATCTCTCAACTACAGCAATCATAAAGTTTAAGTAGAAGAGACCTTACATATGTCTTAAGCAAAGCGAATAACAAATAAGTCCTTGGATGGATTTGGTCCTTGCTCACTTCACCTTTAAGCTTCTATCCTTTAACTTGACACGCCAAGCGCCTTTGATCATATCTATGTGCATTGTTCAGCCCTGCGCTTAGACTCACTGTAACCATTAGCAAACATATTGTAATTTGTTATCATACAAAACAAAGAGTGTTTGACCTTGGTTCAACAAACTCCCCCTTTTTGATGATAACAAATTACCTTATGCATAGGGAGGCGATAAACAAGAAATAACGGCATAAGCTTTCCCTAAGCATAAGCATTAAGAAAATAAACAACTTACATGCAAGAGAACCAAACATAATGAGTTAAATAAACAAACAGCAAGACAGCAAGACTTTTCTCCCCCTTTGTTTTCATCAAAAAGGAGGGGACCACATAGCACATAATCACAAACTAGAAAAATCAAGCATACCTAGCTCTCTTCGGATTTTACAAAATTGAGCTTCAGCTAAAGGTTTTGTGAAGATGTCCGCTAGTTGGTCATCAGTGCCTACAAATTTTAATTCTATGCTCCCCCTAGAAACATGATCTCTAATAAAATGATGTCTAATTTCTATATGCTTAGTTCTAGAGTGTTGGATGGGGTTCTTAGCAATATTAATGGCACTAGTATTATCACAAAGAACAGGTACATTCTCATATGACAAACCAAAATCCTCCAAAGTCTGTTTCATCCACAAAACTTGTGCAATGCAATTTCCAACCGCCACATATTATTGGGCGGCGGTGGACAAAGCAACACTGATTCGCTTTTTACTAGACCGGGAAGTCAAACAAGGTCCTAAGAAATGACGAGTTCCACTAGTACTTTTTCTATCTAAGGTACAACCAAGCAAAATCGGCATCGAGAAAATCCGACCAAATCAAAGTGACTCGATTTGGGTACCACAATCCAAACTCCGTGGTTCCCTTCACATATCTAAGAATCCGCTTTCTGACTTTTAAATGTGATTCTTTTGGACATGCTTGAAATCGAGCACACAGCACACAAAGAAACATAATATCGGTCGGGAAGCGATTAAGTATAAAAGACTACCGATCATACCTCGATACATTGTTTCATTTACGGTTTACCTTGTTCATCCTTGTCCAATTTGGTCATGATCGCCATTGGAGTGCCAATTTCCTTTGCATCACTCATGCCAAATTTCTTTAGTAACTCCTTTGAGAACTTATTTTGGTGATGAATATTCCATCTTTCATTTGTTTCACTTGAAGTCCCAAAAAGAAGTTTAACTCCCCATCATGCTCATTTCAAACTCACTAGTCATCATGTCGAGAAAACTCCTTGCACAATTCATCATTAGTAGATCCAAATATAATATCATCAACATAAATTTGAACTACAATGAGATGTTTGCCTTTGGTTTTAAGGAATAAGGTAGAATCAATCTTACCCTTCTTGAAACCATTTGCAATTAAATGTTTGCTTAATCTCTCGTACCAAGCTCACAGGGCTTGTTTCAATCCATAAAGGGCTTTGTCAAGTTTAAAAACATGATTTGGATTTTCAAAATCTTCAAAACCCGGGGTTGTTTTACATATACTTCCTCTTCTAAAAATCCGTTGAGGAAGGCACTTTTGACATCCATTTGGTGTAGTTTGAAATCCATGTGACTAGCAAAGGCTAGTATAATACGAATGGATTCCAACCTAGCCACCTGGAGCAAAAGTTTCTTCAAAATCCACCCCTTCAATTTGATTATAACCTTGAACAACTAAACGACTTTTGTTTAATAAAATAACACCATTTTCATCAAGTTTGTTGCGAAAAACCCATTTAGTTCCAATAATAGTTCTATCAACAGGTTTTTCGACTAAATGCCAAACTTTGTTTCGTTCAAATTGTTCGAGTTCTTTTTGCATTGACACAACCCATTCTGGATCACCTAGAGCTTCTTTTATGTTACTAGGAACTGTTTGAGAGACAAAGGCACTATGAAAACATAAAAGATTAAGAGCAGAACGAGTTGTTACCCCCTTTGATGGACTACCAATAATTTGCTCCATGGGATGGTCTCGAACTGATTTCCAAGCTTTAGGCAAGTCATCATGCGTTCTCCCATAGAGATGATCATCAGTGTCTTGGGGCTCTCGTTCCAATTCAACTGTTTCTTTAGGTTCTGCTTGCATCTCCTTTTCTTTGATGCTTTCACTGTTAGGTTCAGGCATTCTTCTTTTGACCACTTCAACTACTTCATCCTCATCATCAACTTTCTTTTTGCAAGGGGTTAGTCTCATCAAAAGAAACATGAATAGATTCTTGCATACATTTATCAACTTTATTATAAACAATGTAAGCTTTACTATGACTAGAATAACCCATAAAAATACCTTCCGTTGATTTTGCATCGAACTTACCCAACTTATCCTTTGTATTTAAAATGTAGCACTTACTTCCAAAAACTTTGAAGTATGAAATATTTGGATTTCTACCATTCCACAATTCATAAGGAGTCTTGTTGAGAGATGGCCTTAGATAGACTCGATTTAGCACATGACATGCTGTATCAACTGCGTGACCCCAAAAATATTTAGGAAGATTATGCTCATTTAGCATTGTTCTACACATCTCTTGTATGGTCCTGTTTTTTCTTTCCACCACGCCGTTTTGTTGAGGAGTCCTTGGAGCTGAGAAGTTGTGATCAACACCATGCTTTTCACACCAAGTTTTGAATGATGAGGGCTTTTATCCCGAACCTCGCTAAAATCACGGTGTACTTCTTTCCCTTATCTCTACTTTGTGTTTTCGTTATTATTGTTAACTGTCGTTGTATTTGATATTATCGCGCTAATTTTTCAATATCACTGTAATTGTTTCTGCCATTGTTATAGCTTGTTTAGGTGTTGCATATAGTTTAAATCTTATTTTCCGCATTTGATTTAAACTTGCATCGTAAATTTTTCGAAAACAAGAAAAAGATTTCATTTTAGAATATAACCTTATTCACCCCCCCCCCCCTCTAAGGTTATCATATAGTCCAACAATTGGTATCAAAGCTAGTAATTGCATATAGAGCTTAACATCTCGCAATTTTTTGATTATGGGTTCTTTTATGAAAGAGGGGATGTCCTTCAATAGGCCACCTGTTTGATGGGACTAACTATGACTATTGGAGTAGTCGAATGAAATGTCATGTGCAGGCTATAGATTTCACTTTATGGAGGATCATTGTTGATGGACCACTCACGCCTATGAGAATCAAGATTACTAAACCTGGTGTTGCTGCTGAGGGAGATACTACCAAATCTCAAGCCACAGTACAGTGAGGAAGTACCTATAGAAGATATTTATTCCATTGACTTGAGTGAATTGAGAAAGTCCGAACTTGACAAAATCTCCTTGAATGCCAAAGCAATGAACATTCTACATCTTGCACTATGTGAAGAAGAATATGGTAGGGTAAAAGGTTGTCGATTGCTAAGGAAATGCTGGGATTGTCTAGAAGCTACTCATGTAGGTACAAGCCAAGTAAAAGATACAAAAATCCGAGTTCTTACTTACGAGTATGAAGCTTTCAAGATGAAGGAAGGTGAAACCATTCTTCGCCATGCACCAGAGGCTGAATTTAATTGTTAACAACTTGAGAGCACTTGGTAAAAAGTATTCTACAAAGGACTTGAATGGAAAGATACTTGCGTCGTTGGTGGTGAATTTTTCCTAAGACATGTGCTATCACTGAAGCTAAGGATATTGGTACTCTACCTACTGAAGATTTAATTGGGTCTCTTCTAGCATTTGAAGTAGTGTTGGGTGCTAAGAAAACCCAAGAAAAAGAAGCGGTAAAAGAAAAGAGGTCTCTTGCTCTTGCGGCTGGAAAGTCTTCTAAATCAGGAAAGAAAGTGGTTGAATCTGATGATGAATCTGATGAAGAAGACATGGTTATGCTTGCTAAAAAATTCAAAAAATTCATGAGGTTCAACATCATGGACAGTCAAGACTCAATTCCTGGTTCTACCCTGCGCATCGCCCTCCTAGTGCATAATTGGCAGATCGACACTGAGCAGATTCGGGGCAGTAGCATCAACCATGCATCTGAATATGAGATTCTACTCTGAAGAAAACAAGGTGGTCACCATAGCTTCCGACATGGATGGCACTAAAAGGTGTCACTATCTCTCCCTCAAGTCGGATCGGAAGGCTGAAAAAGAGCATGCGAAAACGAGTGAAAATTGAACAAAATGTATGCAAAGACCGAAGTTTCATTAAATGAATGTATGACAATTCAAACATCAATAATAAGATATTGGAGAAACATGCTAGTCAAATAAATGCTTGCTCGGCGTCAGAAAAAACCCACAGCGGCTTCAACTGCTCCCTGCGAGCCTGGCCTCCACACTGATCTCCGAGCGGATAGCTCCATCAAAGACCAGAGTAAGAAGTCCACACCGACTTTGCCTCTTTCCGCTTCGCGCGAGCCAACCTTCTCTCTGATCCCCGAGCTCAAAAGTTCCATCAGAGACCGAAGGAAGAAGTCCATAGCGACTTCACCCCTTTTCGCTTCGCGCGAGCCGACCACCTCTCTGATCTCCGAGCTCAAAGCTCCATCAAAGACCATAGGAAGAAGTACACAGCGACTTCGACCCCCCTTCTCATTACGCGAGCTAGCCTCCTCTCTGATCTTCGAGCTGAATAGTTGCATCAACAATGCCTTGTTCGTTCGCATTCAACGATGCAAAGGCCAATGATCTAAGTCATAGTAAAAATAAGCAACCTATGACGACTTTGGCCCACACTAAAATAATCACGGTGTCTAAACAAGTAATTCACATAGCAAAGTGTATGCAGCACCAAAAAGAAATAAAACTAGTCCGGAACCGATGATTAAACATAATCAAGAGAAAGATATAAATTTAAAAGCCGGAAAAGGACGACGCCTTAAATTGTTCATACAGACCAGGAGTGGCCCCGGACGAAACCGAGGCCACATTCAAAATTACAAATTACAAAAAACACAAGTACAATGGCCTACTGGTCGATCGGCAGAAGTTCTGAGCTCAACAAGAGTTTCGACTTCGGGGGGTCTAAGTCAAAGCATTGGGCTTGACCACGGTCAAGTCGACCCCGAACTGATGAAGGTGATAGTTAAAATCAAATTGATCAGCCATGAAATCTGCATAAGACACGAGATTATCAGATAACGACAAGTAGTTGCTCAAAACAGAAGCTAAAACGAACCTAAAAATAACTACCAAATACGCTTTTAGCTTCGCTGGGGACTCGACCTTGATCACCGAGGCGCACTCGGTTTTCCGACCAGCCGCAGTAAACCCCTCGGCCCACTTAGCAAACAAGTTATAGGAGACAGCGTCCTCCCCCTTATAGGACTCCGGTGTGCAACTGTGTTGTTGCCCGGCGCCAAGTGGTGTTGTTTGTGGCGCCGGTGTGCAACTGTGTTGCTCCCCGGCGCCAAGTTGTCTTGTTTGTTGCGCGCGCCGTGTGCAATCGTATTCTTTGCTCAGTGCCAAGTTGTGTTTATCTCATGTGCGCGCCGGTGTCCAAATGTGTCTTTGTCGATGTCTACGTGTTGCCTATTGTACTGTTGTCTGGCGCCAAATGTGTGCTGCCAGCGTCCGTGTTGTCTGTTGCGTTGCTGAAGGGCGCCAATGCTATGTGTCCGTGTTGTTGGCGTTGCCCTAAGGCGCCACCTAGTGCTGCCTTGGTGCAGTGATGTTTCGTTGTGTCAAACATGAATAATTAATTGATGATGATGTTGTTGGGTCGAATATGACTACATGTTGACGCTGATGTTGTTGGGTCAATATGACCACATGTTGATGATGTTGTTGTTGGGTCTAATATGACCAAAAAGTTGATGTAGATGATGTTGTGTCATGATGTATGACCATTGTCGTTGTTGCTTGTTTGATGTTGCTGTTCACGATGGGTCCTTGACCAAATAACGATGTTGACTGTTTAATGTTGTCGTTTCATGTTGACTGTGATTGTTGTTGGTTTGGTGAGTTGTTCATGGTGTCTCATTCATGGCATAATGCATTACCACGTTGATGTAGGCTTCGGCCTAGAGTTTTGCTCAGTGTTGATTATGAAGCCACAAAGGCTATTTACGTTGATTGGTACCACATGCATATGCCCGTCGTTGTGGGTTGCATTCATACACACCTTCATAGTCATGTTATCGATGCTTGTTGTTGATGCTTGTTGTTGATGCTCGTTGTTGATGCTTGTCGTTGATGCGTGTTGTTGTTGTCCGTTGGTGTTGCCCATTTACGCTGCTCCCTGTTAGATGTTTATTGGAGTCATTGCGTTAAGGCAATTATAGCTGCCAGATTCTTAGCATACTCCTTATCATGTTTTCTTTTATACTGTTGGACTCACCCTTTCTGTTGAATGTTACCCCTATGTGGTAACATGCAGGTACACGCGAGTGAAGGACTCCTCTTCCTTCACCTATCGAGTCAGTGTCGTCTCTGATACGTAGCACCCGGGGAGGGGATGAACGCTGTCTTTATTATTTGTTTTGTTGCATTAGTTGTTTTGAACACGATGTTGTGGATTTTGAAATACCGTTTATTACCCGGTGATGCAAATTAAATTGAAGTGTTTTTCCACGTTCGTTTAATTATATGTTGTATGGATTTTAAAATTTCGTATGTGACACTCCATTGCCTGTTTAGATTTAATTTCTGCACTCTGATATTTAAATAAAGTGAATGGGTAGAATTGGGGTGTTACAAACTTCAGTCCACGAAAAAGAGAAATGCCCTCTCACCAGACGACTGCCCTCGAAGTCGGCGATAAATTTCTTTTCCTCCCAACTCAAGACCCGGGCGTAAAAGAAAACAGACTTGAATCCTTTGTTTGAGTCGTTCATAGGAAAAAAGTAAGATCTGCCTCGGGCACAACGAATACCAACATGGTTTTGCCGTAACCCACTTGAACCCTGCTCCGGCCTCCAAAACACGTCAAAGAAGGCAAAAAGAACTCAGACAGAAGGAGATCGCCCCATGTGCTCCAATGAAAGCTCGAAGGTTCTGATGTAACCCCAGGCATTTGGGGCCAATTGAGAAGGGGCCAACCTCAGATAGTCGAGAACCCGTTGCTGAAACTCGGTGAGTGGGATCCGGATCCCCATGGTTTCCATCAACACTCCATAAAAGAAGAAACCCAGATCGTTCTCGAGAAGTTTGCTACACACGGCATAATCTTCGATCGACTCTAACTTCCACCATTGCCCCGCGGGCGCGGCGATGTACTTCCTAAAGGAGGATAGAGGCACGTCTGTTTTGAATTTGGTCTTGGTGTCGCAGATTTTGGTCGAGAGCCAATTATACGAGTCTGGACCATCTGAGCCTTCCTCGGCCTCGACATCGTCCATAGTTCGTGAAATGGCCTCAACATCTTCAGTCTACAGAACATGTGTGGCAGTATTCTCCACGGGGACCGAAACCTCTAGTTCGCCGATGGATCTTCCTGATGACGAAGCTTGTGAAGAAGAGAATAAGGATCGGGCACCCTCGGGGGCCAGCTCCGGCCCACCATCGGTCGACATTCTTAAAATTGGTTTACCTGGGAGAAGAAGCGGTTGTCTTTCTTCAGTTCGGTACTTGACCATTCACCTCCAAAGGGAGGCTGCCGGCGTCAGTGCGGCAAACTAATATAAGTCTGACTCCGACCCAGTGCGAGTCGAGGCGATCAACTCTCCCCCGAGAAGTAGGGCGTCGATTACCGCTGCTGGAGAAGCGGCTACCTCGGTCGCACTCGTTCCAGAAAACAAAGATCAATAGATAAAACACTAGAGAAGAGTGGAAAACTAACCTCGGCTCAAAGATAGAGTTAGCTCGGCTCGAAGGTTGACAATGGATCGATGAACACTGAACTCAGACTGTAGAAAATTCCAGAAAACATGGCGGCGCACACTGAAGGTAGACAGTGGCACAGTGGTCAGAGGACAAAGGTAGTCTCAGGTCACCAAAGTTACAGGGAAGACTAAGTTGCTCAAATCGTGAAGTGAAGAACAAGCCCTTCACACTGACTTATTTAGGCTCCCAGAAGTCACGTACTGAACCTTCGCGTCTCATTAATGTGTCTCTTCAATGCGCAGACATTGGAAATTGCATTGTAATAATGGTAGGCCGCCTCAGTTCCCCAAGCGCCGCAACGGTTCACTCAAACGTCACATCAGTCAATCCACTCCTAATAGGATGACACGTGTCGCGTCATCAGATCCTGTCATCCCCTTCATAACACCTGGCATCTCAAGCCGAGGCCAACCTTGCCCTCTCTGGCCGACCTCGACTTGGGGGACCACTGTTCTGGACTAGGCCTAGCATTAACTCGAGTTTGGGTCTGGTCCAATCCGACCTTGGCTTCAGCCCAACTAGCACCACCAAGCGAAGGATGCCTCAAAATGGCCCAGATTGAAGCGGCCTCATCTAACGGTTCGGCAACAAGTCCGACTTCTATATATAGGACCATACCCCCTCAAAATCAAGCACGTTCTCATTTCATGCATACCTCTCCGCTTCTCTTGCTGACTTAAGCATCAGAGTGCTTGCAGGTACCTCCACCGCGGCGGGCACAACCTCGGCAGACCTCCTCGAATTCGAACCACCGTTCTTCTACCCGGACCACCGCAACTCATTACTCTAGGACAGATCTTCTTGCCGGCCTAAGTACGAACACTTTTTATCATAATTGTTCACTAAAAAAGTCTTTTATCTCAAAAATTTAGATTAATAATAATTTGGTTATGCTTTCTTTTAAGCATCTCATGATTTGGCTATGTTTCGAGCTTATTCTTAGTTGTTTTTCCACTTCTATTTTGGTATATGTCAGTGTATAGTGTTAGTGTTTGATAAAAATTCCTTACTTATTGTTTATATCTACATTATTAGAATTTCATTTTCTTTTATGAAATTTATTTTGCATATAAAAAAAATTCTCTTTATATTTAGCACCCTCGTAAAAAGCTATATCACCCACAGACCGGACAGGGGCGGATCTTCTTTAGGGTTGGGGACGGCCACGGCCCGCCCCAAAAAAACATGCAAAATTACATAAATAGGCCTAGTATTAAATATCAACTACTCAATATATACCTGCTTTGCGCCAAAAGAACTAATCTTATAATGTGGTGTAGCGGCTGTCACTCTTTCCTCTAACAGTTGGTTTCCATGTTCGAATATATACATACATACATATATATATATATATATATATATATATATATATATATATATATAACTGTATGTATTATTTGGAGTATGAATTTTATTTAGATGTTTAATATAATCACATCTCTTATATTAGAATTAGAAAATTATGAATAAATTTTGATAATTTTCTAAAAAAATATCTCAGTATTTTAAAATTAGAATCAAATAAATTTAAAACTATCTTTTTACAAACAACATCAATTGAGTCACTATGTGAAGTCAAAATTATATTTTTAGTTATTTAATTTTGTTTATAAATAATTTTAATTTATATTTATCTATTTTAATTGTTTCTGCGTCCCTCTTCATGCATTTTTGAGTTTCCACGTGAGCGGCCCACCCCAATGTTTCGGTCAAGATCCCGCCACTTTGACTGGATGCTTCATCAAACAAATGGTCCGCTTTTGACAGATGATTATATGCTCAGATGCAATCTTCTTATGCAGAGATGGTTATATAGGAATAACATGTCGTCTACTTTTTGGTAAAAAAAAAAGTCGTCTACTAGAACATATGCTTGTTGATACAGGTTGATCATATGCTTAAAGCTTCTTAGGCATAGTCACAACTTGGTATTATTAACGATCTTGTTGAAAACGCAAGAAGACTTGTGCATCATATGTTTAGCATAACATAGATAGAAGTATTAAAATTTTGTTGATGGTGAGCTTGAAATGCCATGTACTACTAGTTTATTTAAGACTAAAAAGAAGTGATTTTTGTTTAAAAAGACAAAAATTAATTTGTATATATTCACAATAAGAAAAACAATTTTTTAATCTTCTGTATCATATTCACACTCACTACAATCATATTACTCATCAACTGTTATATATGAAAATAACCAAAGCTTAGTAAGAACAAATACTAGACATCATATAAGAGAATAGAGATAAAGAAGGGAGAAGAAGAGAATGAGAAAGTCTTTTCATTATGCTCTTCAAAGTATCCATTTACACTAACATATGAACCCTATTTATAGGGAGTGGAATGATAAATGAGAAGACAATCATCAAAATCCACTACATGAGGAGATGGGGAGAAGGATGGACATCCACTATATAATAATAATAATAATAATAATAATAATAATAATAATAATAATAATAACACTCTCTCTTGAATGTCCATCGATGATATGCCTCATTAAAACCTAAGACAAAACCCAGTGGGAAAAAAATCCTAGTGAAGGAAAAAGAGTACAATATCGTTTCTCTGGGAACTGCCTCGTTAAAAACCTTGCTAGGAAAACCCAATGGGAAAAAACCATAGCGAAGGAAAAAAGAGTGCAGTTTTCTCCCCCTGTTTGAAGCATCAATAAAAAATGTGAACTCCAACATCTGGAGTTCCTCCCTGAGTGCTTATGGGGAAATATACTCCGCTCTATCACTTGTGTTGTATCATCTTTTAATGGAGTTTTGCTGTCAGTATTATCTTCAGGACATCTTCCTTGAACTATTGACATTTGCATGAGCTTGAAATGAAGAAGCAAGAACCATAGATTATTTTGTATATCATAATATATTTCATGTCACTACATAAAGAAAATAGCTGACTTGAGATCTGACTTGATCAAGATTGAAAAATACTTTGTTTCTGCATGGTTAACTTGGAGAACATATATAAAATGATTTATTCATTAGAATAGTGAAAAATAAAATATAAACCTCGCTCTCTTCTAATGCATTTTGTTTGTCTTTGAACTTTATTCCTACTAACTATCACATAATATTATCATATCAAGGGATATAACATTTGGTAATTTGCATGCATGCTTTCGTAGTCTTCGGAACTGAGATATTCCATATATTCTTACCACACAACTCATGTACTCAATATAAATAATTTCTGCAGATCAATATGAGACTTTATTTTTCAAAAGAAAGATATTTCTTTGTATCTTGAATCCTTCTAGGATTTTCCATGTAAAGATCAGTCACAAGTTCAGCCTTAAAAACCCATTTTATATAATTTGAGGTCATTTATATAGAACTCTTTCTTTGAGTAATCTATAATTTTGGAAAGCTCTTCAGGAGTTCCAATTATAATTTTGGAAAGCTCTTCAGGAGGTACTGATTCAATTTAAGTAATTATCTCGAGAATCCAAAAAGTGTGCACTGGAATATTAAATCCTTCAGGGATCTTTAAATAATTATGACTATCAACAAATAAGTTGTAGCAATATTCAACTTGTGAAAATTCAGCTTTTCATGTGCTACAAGGCTAATTTAGTACTGAAAAGTACTCGCATCCACCCTTGAGCAACATGTCGAGCTTTGTATCTCACAACATCACCATTTTCATTCTCATTCTGATTCAATTTCATCTTTCAATTTATTGGCCAATTCACATTGTCTACAATCTTTGGTAGACTTTGGTTCATGATCCTCACTATTATTTATCACATTTAGCGCTATATTTAGTAAAAACATCGTCAACGTTGACTTCATTTCGGTTCCATTGTATTTCATTCTTGACATAATTCATTGTGATCTCTTTAATTTCATAACTTTTCAGGTACCTGATCAGTTCTTCTGGAACTGTAATGTCAATTATGTCTGAATACTCTTTTAGAGTTTCTATATCCTCGCTTGGACCATATTTATTGTTAGCTTCTTTTGTTGTTCGTAGATTTTTATCTTTGGAACCGATTAGTCTACCACGCTTAAGGCGCGGTTGAGACTCATTTGCAATATTAGATTGTCCAACAGGGACATCCATTCAATTGGAGCATTAGCAGCTGATATATATGATTTGGTCACAACAAACAATATAGTTGAGCAAACAATCTCACAAACTTCCGGTTGTGAGATTACGACAAATATATATAATATATGTGGCCATCTAGTTGATGCATCAATTAAAACCACAAATATCTAAATAGTCCACATGTATCAGTTCTAGAAATATGAGAGATTTACTATTCTCAAATTGCCAACTTCCTTTGGGAATTAGTGAACACAATAATTAGTAGATTGAAGAAACTACTGGAACTTCAATACAAGTTCACATAGAAATTTGGCTTAAATGCACTTTTGGTCCCCTTATTTTACTAGATGTGCAATTTTGATCCCACTATTTTATTTTGGGCAATTTTGGTCCCCCTATTTTACTAAATTCGCAATTTTGATCCCCCTATTTTATTTTGAACAATTTTGGTCCCCCTATTTTACTAAATGCGCAATTTTGATCCCCTATTTTATTTTGGACAATTTGGTCCCCCTATTAAATATATCTTTTAAATAATTAAAGTATTATTTTTTGAGATAATAATTAAATTATTTTATATTTTAAAAATAGAAAATAATTAATTATTTAAAATAAATAAACTATTCTTATATTTTATATTTTAAAAAAATAGAAAATAATTTAATTATTTTAAATAATTGAGTTATTTTTAAATATTTTAATAATTGAAAATATATTTAATAAAATAAGGGGATCAAAATTGCACATTTAGAAAAATAGGGGGACCAAAAGTGCATTTAAGCCGAGAAATTTATTATTCGCATCATAATATACTCGGCATGGCCCAACCGATCTTGCCAACAACTAAATTATTATGATATGTAAACTTCTGGTTTACAATAACATGTGCTTCAATTGCACATATATAAGTGTAGTACAAATCAGAGGAAATAGTAGACAATTTTTCTAGTACACTTATTTTATCAAAGTATGTCTCGTTATATAAATATATTCAATATCTCATTCATCTCTCGTTTCTCTATGTTTTCTATTTATATGAATATCTTTGAAACTTAATAAATTTTACAAGACTTAGGGAAATATAATGCATTCTCAATGTGTAAATTGTTCCCCCGGATAACAGTATATTAGCTCTTCCGGAGCCTTCAATTATATTTGAAGAGCCAAATAGGAGAAATAATTTTTTTTATCCTTTGAAATGATATGGGTAGATCCACTATTAGCGAAACACATTTCTCCATTATTGATGCTAGTGTCAATACTCATTTTATCCTAAAATAAAATAAATATGATAAAAGGTTGACATGGAAAAATTAAGTCTCTACAATATTATATGCCTACAAAGATCAAACTTTAGGAGTTGCATAAAATACAATTTCTCGAAGAAAAAAAATATCAGTAGAAAACTATATTTGCTACTCAAAATAAGAAAAATAAAGAGTATAGAAAGTCTCTCTTAGTAGAGAACTATATTTGCTAAACAAATATATAAATTATTTAGAACTTAAAAGTCTCTAGTTCTTTAGGATCTAGTCATACGATCAATCCTTCTTATTCCCCTTTTTTTTCATGCAACATTTTTTATTTGAAATTTCAAGCAAAAGAAAGAAGAAAAATTAAATTTTGCCATAAGATATTAAACTACTATCAGGAATAACAAAGGTCACGATCACAATGATATAAATGACACTTAATGATAACATTTACCACATAAATGGTCATCACCACAACTTTTCTTGTACCAAAATTATAATATGAGTCATTCACTTCTGGGAGAAGAAGAGAATGAGAGAGTCTTTTCATTATGCTCTTCAAAGTAACCATTTACACTAACATATGAACCCTATTTATAAGGAGTGGAATGGTAAGTGAGAAGACAATCATCAAAATCCACTACATGAAGAGATGGGGAGAATGATGGACATCCACTATATAATAATAATAATATTCATAACAACTTTTTATTATTTATCAGAAGCTACTTTACTTTAAATAACTTCTCATTACAATCAGATTCTATAATTGTTTTAAAACTCCAATAGTCGTATTGCTTCCCAAAAGTTATACGAACTAAAAATCATAAAACGTTTCAGTCAAAAAAAAAAATCATAAAACGTGACTATTTAGTTTTTTTCATAAATAAATACCATGTGACAAAATAATCTTAAGCAATTGATTTTTTGTGTTAGGCGAATTCAAACATTTTTTGTTTTTGAGGAAAAAGGCGTGAATTCAAACATATTCACTCATCACAATTCATAAATAATCGGATGCACATTTGATAAAATTCTAATCACAGAAATGTTGAATTTTACAACTGAGTCATGCTGGTTAATTCCTATCAGCATCCCCAATTTCCCCTCCATCAAAGAATAACTGTACAAATAAATAATTTCATCGTTTACAATGAAAGACAAAGAAATCACTGCTAAAGAGCTAAAACTTCTCCTTGAAGATTCCTTGACTATCATCACCTTTCAGAAGTGCCATTCTCTGAGACCTTGAATAACCTTGCCTGTTATTAAGAATATCAATGTAATTCCGAAGCCTGTAACGGTCCGAGTTTGTTAGCGAAAATGGAGGATTGAGAATCAGGGATGGTGCTTCCACTAGAAGAAAAATCAATAGACGAACAGCTTTTGAATACAATGCAGCTGCACTCTCCATTTCACCCATGAGCTCTTCTACCTGCCAACAATAAATGAGTAACACATCCTCAACTTAGATTATCATCCTCATGTTTGTTTATCAACAAAATGTCTAAGATATCCTTAACTTTTTTGTATAATAGTGACGTTGCAAATTCGAGTAAGAAATCAACCAAGTCTCAAGATTTATTATGAAGCAAAAAACAACCAGAATCAAATAACGACATAACATCCTATCATGAATCATGTCTAATGACAAAAGTTAAATCCAAATCCTTATTAATGATTTGGCCTTTAGTTTGCCTTCGTGCATCTCTACTTACAGTTAAACTATGAGCCGGTTAACCTTAACGATACTTTTCCAAATACCTGATGTGTCTACCAAGGAGATCATTCTGCTGCATAAAGGTTCTATTTCACTATGGCCCATTTGAAATTTTTGAGAATTGGCAAGGTTGTAAATGAGCTATTGCTTTCTGAGTGTCCTCAGATCCACCCGGTTTTTACATGTTAAAAAAGACACTAGGGAGGCATATGATGCAGTCGCAGCTGCCTTCATATGATGCAAGCACTGTTTGCCAATTTGCAGTCGGTGTCCAAATTTCAATCTTAAGGACAGTGGCAAAAGTTGACACGTGACAACCCACAAAAGGACCAGTGTAACCGAAGTAGCTAGTAGGCTTGGACCTATGTTTGGTAATGTTAATGTAAGAGGTGTTAGTGGAGTGTAGCCAAAGCATATATATATATATATATATATATATAATGGGGATCAACTTACTCCAAGAGTAACTCTCATAAGAGTTACTCCACTTAATATCTCTCTACACACTTTAAATTTTGCCGATCCAATCGTCAAATTAATAGTTCTAATTGAGTAGATCAATTATGCAAATTTTTATCAAATTTTAAAAATGTTTGATGTTTGATCAAATAAGTTCAATTCAACGTATATTATATTTTTAAAAATACAAGTAAAATAGGGACTATAAGACTCTATAGCTATAGATATGTAATTTCAATCATTTTGTATATACATGATCATGAATATAATATGAAGCTATTCAACGGTTAGATCGGTAAAATTCAATGTCTAGAGATATTAAGCGGAGGAACTCTATAAAGTTACTCTTGGAATAAATTGATCCCACATATATATATATATATATATATATATATATATATATATAAATGATTAAGTAAAACAAACTCTATAAAGCAACTTCGATATATGATTAAAAATTCAATATTGTATAAATTACTCAAATGAATCTCTAGTAAACTTAAGTATATACTTAAAACCTAATCAATAATTACATGTGACTTTTAAGCAATCTCCCTTTCAATGTAAGCAATCAAAAACACCGCCCATATTGTTTCAGAGCTTTTTTTATTGGTATTCATAGCTGAGAAAGGTAGCTCAATGGTTGGTTTTGACACCAGAGAGTCAAATGAGGAGAGTCAATTAATCAATTAATCAATCAGAGGTCTCAGGAAGGTAGTTCAGTTGGCAAGCTAAGGGACATGAAGGAGTTGCAATTTGTAAGAAGAAAGTAACCCTGGAAACTAACATTCCCCCATCCCCACTAATATTTGCTTATCAAAAAAAAATTCATCAATCGGAGGATAAACATCTGATTTGCCAACCTTTACTAATTTGTGACATGTGCCAACAATAATACGCAATAGTATTTTTCGTAGACATCAAATTGACTCAACCAATAAACCTAAAAAATAAATATTGTAAAAACAATTTTATAGAAGAATAAGCAGTAAAGTTTAAAAAAAAAAAGTTGGAGGTTTTAGTAAACCAAAAATGAAATAAAGCAACTAATAAAGGGACCAGATATACTAACGCTTAATGCTATAAAGGTTAGAAAAAACGCAAAAAATAAATCAATTTTTTTTAAACATTAAGAAAAAGCAAACTTAAGGAAAAAACAAAGGAGTGGGATAGATAAAAAAGAACAATGATCAATGCAGGATGGGAAATGTTAGGGGATCACAGTCAATCTAGAAGTGAAGAGTTTAGGTGTCCAGAATGCCTGATATTTATTTCGTTGTTTCAGTTATGTTTTCCAATTCAATAGGAAGCCCCTATTTTCTTCTCTATTTTTCTGCTCGGATCTATCAGAAAGATAGAAGAACTCTGATAAGAAAAACCCAGAGTTAGTTAAGAGAGAGAAATAGGAAATCTGATATAGAGGATTAGAGGGAGTGAGAGGGGTATTCTGAAGGTTAACCGAATTGTCAGGGCTAGAGATTCTTCTAAGCTGGGGAGCTTCTGCTTTTGCTATTATTATTTTCCTTAATACATAATACAGTGAAAAATACATGACTCATAGAAGTTTCTATCAGAATCAAAAAAGTACTAGTGTATTTCTGAAAATTGAACAAGAGATGGGAATAGAAATTCTACAAAGGGTTTCCCCTTCATAAAGAATCCCTCCTTTCACTCACAAAATGAAATGTACAGAACATCTCTCTCTATTCTAATTTCTCCAATTTATACAAAATATCCCCTCTTACTACTTAGTTTCCTTAATGTCACCTTTCCTAAATCCCAATAATCGTCCATTCAGTGTTTATTTTCATCACCATACTTTAATAATACAATGCAGTTTCCTTCTGATTTACCAGGAGTGAAAGTAAGGGAGTGTAATCACCACTCCCCCAACTACTTATCAGTTATCACTTGTATAAATTTTTTATATAAATTTAGCATATAAAAGATTATCCAACATTGCTATTGGGAGAAAACCCATGTCCCACATCGACTAGTGAGAAGGTCTCAAAAGAGTATATAATGAAAAGACATCTATCACCTTACAAGCCGGTTTTGTAGAGTTTAGTTAGGCCTAACCCAAATTCTAAGATGGTATCAGAGTCTATCCTAGATCTATTGGGCCACCCACCATTATTATCCACGTACCAAGCCCAATGGTGCTACGCGTGAGGGGTGTATTAGAAGAAAACCCAAGTCCCATATTGACTTGTGATAACGTCTCAAAAGAGTATATAATGAAAGGGCACCCGTCACCTTACATGTCAATTTTGTAGGGTTGAATTGCCAAATAATTTAACTAACCTAAAATAATATTCTAGAGATGGACTTCAAAATCCTTAACAAGAATGGAAGAAATGAGAAGTGGAAAGAAATACTTACACCCCCATGTCTCCCAAAAGCAAGGGCAGCTTGAAATATTGTCTCCATTGCATCTGGCATCTCTGTACTTCCTGCAATCAGGACAAATATATACTGGGTTTGAATTCCATATAATATAATATGAAACGGAACCATATGAATCACCGACGCAGGCACGCACACACACACACAGACAACACAGCGAAGATAGACATGCATCTCGGTACTTTAAATCTTGGACATACATTGTATTATAATAAGGCCATAGATTACAGATATTGGTTGCAATTAAAAAATATAACATAATCTATGACTATTGACAATGACTTCTTTTTTGGCCATCTTAAATACTTGTTCTTCACAAACAAATTACAAAGAATGTAGTGAGTACTACATTAGGTCATAGGATTTAACAGTTTACACATAAACAAAGTAAATTCTACTTTACAAAGCAAGCATGGAAAAGCAGATATTTTATTGGAGAACAAAAAGTTTTATAGCAGTAAACATAAATACTCGAGCATCGATGCAAGACAGATTGTTTTAAAAATGGAAGGTAAGTCAACTAGTCATTCAGATCATCATCAAAATAAAGTCATACCAGGCTCAATGGTCTTGGCAAGATCTTCAGCATGCTCAAATTCCCTCAAAAAATCACTTTCAATTTGAGACAATAAATCTTTTGGCCCTTGGGTGTTTTCATCAAGGCATTCTTCTGAATCAGAACTACCAATCTTCTTGCTGGTACTCTTCCTATATCTTGAAGCTTCTTGATTTGGATTTCCTTCCATGGCTGAGGCAGCCTGTGTATGGCATATGTGCAGCGCTTGCTTCCAAATGGCAAGAATGACAAGCTGAATCGAAAATGCTTCTAGCTGCTTTCCTGCCTCCATCTTTTAATTCGTTTATGAGGGGAAGAGATGGAGATGGAGCAACAAGAAGGATTAGTATCATGAATTTTATGACACGTAAAATAAATTCAATTCAATATTTAAACAAGCAAAATCACTTTACACACTGCCAAAGGAAGAAGCATGAGACGTGTCAAGGGAGATGCAATCAGGAAGTAAGGTTTGAATCATTCCCCCAAAGGAAAAGTTCCTAATAGACATAGCATAATACATACTGAAGGCACAACGCAACAGCTTTAGTGTTTGCGATAACAATAACAAAATATGTTTCTTCCTTCAGCAGAGGGGAAGGGGATGCACAAAAAGGTTGTATTGGTCATTATCTCTGTAGATTCCACATAGACTAGAGATATGGCCAAAGTAGTATTTAAAAGACTTGGGCAATCCTCACTCTTGAACTAGCTTTTGAAGTTGAGTTAGGCCCAAAACCTAAATTATAAGATGGTATCGGAGCCTATTCTAGATCTGTTATTGGGCCTGTTATTGCACCTATTTTTGTCCAAGTTCCAGAAGTCCAGTCATGAACGTGAAGGTTTAACAATCCTCGTCTCTTGAACTAACTTTTAGGGTTGAATTAGGTCTACCGCCCAAATTATAAGAATTTCATTCCGGAACTTCAAGATATATATCTAAAAGCTTATATAGAGTTTACCAAACAGTTATATACACTCTATTCAATTTACACAGACAAGACCAATAACAAACCTAGCTAATATAATGTATAATTAGAATGCCTATATCTAGTAGAATCGTAAATTGGTGGAGTCAGGTGGAATCGCGGCTGCAAATCGTAGAATCTTTAACGTTTTGGCGATTCTGTTAGCGTTCTTGGCTTCGTGTGTGTGCTTCTCTTGCTTCTGCAGGATCTGGTTTGCCGCTTTGGTTAGAAACCCTAACAATACAGTCGGGTCATGAAGACAAACACACGGGTCAAGAAGACCCAGTTTGTGACCCAATTTCTTTTTGCTTTAAAGTTGTAGGGTTAAAAGGAAGTTACCGTGAGTAAAAAATGTTTCATTTATTTACTTATTTTCAAAAATAAAAAAGAACGAACTGTTCACTTTCTCTCTCACGTTTCTTCTTCCATGTGCGTGATTCCTTTCCCTCCCACCCTGTTCGTTTGCCATGGCTTGCTCCCTAGCCTGTTCGTGAGAGGGTTCCATTCCGTCCTCCCTGTTCACTCTCGTTCCTTGGTTGCTGTACTCTGCTTTGCTTGTAAACAGAGGCAGAACAGAGCCAGGTTCGTTATAAAGAAACACTGCTTTTCTAACAATATAAAGAAACAGATCTAGTGTTTGAACTATAAGGAAAAACTGCTTTTCTGCTTGTTTAGGTTAATAAGTTGTGACTTGTATGTTTTTTTTGGGTACAGTTTTGTTACTTATAAGTTCTTTTTTGGTACATTATTGTGATTTATTTATAAGTTATGACTTATTAGTTGTGTTTTATGAACTTATGACTTATCAATCTTAAGATTAATTAAGTTTTTGTAGCATATATAGATAAATATGCCTTCAATATATGTGTTTCGTGAATTTTGTATAATCTTATGATTATAGTTATGATTACACGATTTACAATTTTACATTCCCTTTTCGATTATGCGTATAATCTTGATTTTGACTACCTTGATTATATGAACTATATTTTGTCATTCATAATACTGGACCACAAAATGTCCTGATTTGTTCAAAGATCATGTAATCGGTAAACTTGTAAGGGCTCTCTAGTAGAGACGCGGTGAATAAATACAATAATTCATGTTTTATCATAATTGCAAATATAGAATTTCAGATGGGCACTTTTACAGATAAAGTTGCGGTCATTGTATTGTATAAGATGACAATAGCAAGCAAATTTTTTCCACAACATTTACCTTTTCGTTAACTAGTTCTGTGATGGCAGATGCACACTCCTGCAATGATTTTACCCTTGTCAAGCAGTGAGCAGATGGCTGTTCATCACCTGTATCCATTGATCCATGTGAAGTCCCAGGAGCAGAGTCCTGACTACCTGAACTTCCAATTTGGGATATACTATTGGTAGGTACACCAGCGATAGGCATTGGAGCACTTAATCTAGTGATTGTATTAGATGACTCTTGGGGGGAACTACCTGACCTAAATAGGGAATGGCTGGGCTTTGAAGCATTTACCAAAGAAGATGAAATATCCATAGGGGAGCCAGACACAAGAACATAATCTTGATCAATATTCTCCAGTAAATCTGTAACTGCCAATTTCATAGAACAAATATAAGCAGCATTATAAATAATTTGAAAGACATGTCCCAAATCTAACCATGAAAAGCAGGAATGGAAAAAAGAAGCTTTACTTTGCTATTGATACCTTTTGGATAAGGGTTTGCAAAAATCTGTTCTGGAGATTCTAGAGGGTTAGTGAGATTTCTTCTTGAATTTTTATGGTTGTCCATTCTTTTAGTAGTGTTTTCAGGTCTCTGTGTTACACTACCATATCTAGAAGGATAATTTACAGTATTAGAAGTAGAAGTTGACTCTACTTTATCTAGTTTTGCATTTAGATCAAATCCATAGGTAGATTTCATCGAGGACTTCTTCCTTGAAAACAATGGACTCCCTTCAGGAACACTAGAATCATCATCTAGAATGAAAGGCAAGCAATCCTCTTGATAATTTTCCTCAGTTCTCCTCAAAGGGTCAGACACTGCTGAACCAAACCCACCCACTGGCCTTGAAAAACTGTTATTCCTGCAAACCAAAAATATGTCTTGAATCCAAAAAATAATAATAACCATAAATTCTAAGAGCCTTTTCATTTACCTTAATGGCTCATCCTGCTTTGTTTGCTTCTGATGAAGGAATGGGTGGTTAAAAAACTCTTCAAAAGTTAGACGTTCCACTGAAAATTAAGAAAAATATACTAAACACTGTATCAGAACAAGGTTTTATTTATATCTAGGTTGGGGCAAAAATGTGTAAATTCCCTTCAGTTAATACAAGAAACTATTATTACAAGCATGTCTTATAAATTAATTGTACATGATTGTGGTAACCAAACAGAATCATGTGATAATGATTGTGGCAGCGCCTGACTATGTATTATTACAAGCATGTCTTAGGATTTGTTATTATTTCTTTCCTGTTTCAGTTACAGCGCTTACAAGAACTATATTTCCCTTACTTACTGTAGGGATGGCAAAAGGGTAGGGTATTATAGTAGCAGGAGGATGATTCAAGTTATCCAGGCATTGGTCATAGAATTACTCCAAGGAACTCTTGAACCATATTAGAAATTAAACAATAATTAAATAAACAATTGCGGGAGATATCATTAAATATCTAAAACAAGCCTGCAGATTTAATACATCATTTATGTCTCAGATTCCAATCCACGACAAATCAAAATATACCTGGATTTCGCCGTAGCAATTTCTGACACAAATCTTTGCAATCAGAACTTAAACTTTGGCTATCAGATGGAAATTGCTGTTCTGTTGATTTCATAATATTCTGTAGTAACTGCAGAGTCCATGATTATAAAAGTAAGCTAACTAAGAAGGCCAAAGCAGTCGTACCAAATTGGAAGTACACGACTACAGATTATAGCAGCTAACAGTATAAAAGTATTGATTGATTGATCGGCAAGAACTATCTTGTTTTTGCAAAAAAAATACTTAGTGGCTATGAATGGGGAATTAATATCAATTAGGTACCTGTATTTGATTGTTTCCGGTAAAAGGTGTTTTTCCTGTAACAAGCTGAAATAAGATTGCACCAACACTCCAGAGATCTGCCTGCGTATTTAACTCCGGATAAATTTGATGGAATCCAACAATGAAAGGTTTGGTGTTCTGATAACATTAAAAAGCAAATATCACCTTGGCATCATACTTCTGCATTTGCATTATCTCTGGGGCCATGTAGAGTGGCGAACCACACAAGGTTTCTGCAAGGCCCATAGGTTGCAGAGATCTGCCCGAGAAGAAAATTGTGCTTTAATAACTAAATAAATATAGACAGCAGTCGAAAGCTTTTTCCAAAAATTCCCATGAATTTTGAAGTAAAAAGGAAACAAGCAAGCAAAACAGAAAATAAAGTCAAAGCAAGCAAGGTGGTTTAATCTGTAAGTAGACCCACAATGTAAAGATTTAAAAATTTGAGGAATTAAACTTCTTAATATCACAATCACAATGATAAACACATTAAACTAAGGAGGGAAGAGGCCTTATTCATAGAGGTCTCGAAGATGAATGAAATAGAAATGATTAGGCTACCTTGCAAATCCAAAATCAGCGATCTTCAGCACTGACTTTTCATCATTTTTGGAGAGAAGCAGATTCTGTTTCAAGGAAGATAGGCAAATTACCAATACTTAAAAGATACAATACCAACACAACCTTCATACAAATATTAAAATTATCAAATAGAAGGAAGTCGGCTAGGATTATTAACTACAAAAGTCATAAACCAATCTAGGGGCATTGATGCATATGTAGATTAGGATACCTGTGGCTTCAGGTCTCGATGAATAACGGTATTGTCCCGAAGAACTTGTAGGCCAGCAGCTGTAACAGAGTTCTCCATTACTTCATTACTAGAACATTGAAAGAAAGCATGACTATAAACAACTGACACATACCCAGCTGCCGCATGAAATGCTTTGCAGTTGCCTCCGATACCCTTCCATGGCGTTGAAGGTACAAAGAGAGATCTCCCCCTTTACAGTACTCTAAGACAATATATATCTTCCCAGGGGCCTACATAAAATGAGTGGCATTTCTAAGAGGTGACTTTCTTGATGCACCAATGCCAATTTCATTTGGCTTTTCACTTACAACATATAATACTTTCATGCAGACCAATCTATATATAAGTGCTAAGATTCGGAGCCCAAACCCCATACTTTCTTGGTTTTGAATAAAATAAACCAAACCCAATACCTAAATAATAAATCACACCCTAGCAGACAGCCATATATCATTACAGTAATAATAAATACAAAAAAAAAACCTCCCCTTACTCTAATAACTTTTCCTTAAATTTCATAATTACAGTAATAAACTGACAGATTCGAATTATCAATCAATTAATTAATATCAACAACATTAAAATTACACTAACAAACAAACAAGTAAATTTGAAACCAAAAAAAAAACAGTAGAATCAAAACCTGAATGATATCGTGCAAAGCGATAATATTAGCATGGTTAATCCTCTTCAAGATATAAATCTCAGACATAAGACTTTCCTGCAACTTCTTATTGAGTCTCAACGTAGCGATCTCTTTAATAGCGACTTCAGTTCCATGAACTTTATGCCTCGCGAGCCACACAACCGAGAACGAACCTGCTCCGATTTGCTTCCCAACTATGTAGTCTCCGACCACCCTGCTACTCCGCCCTGTCGCCTGAGCCATCGCCGTAAGAGGAATGAAAACCCTAGAACCCGAACCCGAACCCGAACCGAAATAGAATTAGCTACGAATAATTATACCCGATTCAACAAAACGGATCTTCGAAGGGAACGAACGAATGCTTTAATTTGTGTATTTTGGCATTTGGTTTTGAAGATCGATTGTTTGTTTAATGTTTATTAATTATGCTGAGAAAGAAGACGATGATGATTTTGGTAAGTGATTGATTATAGATTTATGTCTTTCAAGTTTCAACTCGAGCGAGGAGGATGCTTTTGAGTTTTGAATTGTGACGCCCAAGGGACGTTTTTTTGGGTAAGGTACATGATCATATTTTCATTAAAATTAGAAAGAAAAAAAAAATTGGAATATTATTCGGGGTTAGATTTTATTTAATCCTATATTATTTCGAATTTATTGTTGTAATAACCAAAAAAAATCTCGAATTTTTCTTGTAAGAAAAATCTCAACAAAAAAATATTATTTCGAATTTGAAGTTTTTTTTTTAATTTTCAATTTCAATAGAGAAATTAATTGAATGTACCAAAAAAAAGAGACATTAATTGAATAAATTTAAATTTGTTTTTTGTTGGCTGGTCGGTATGTGTGTGGTATATGCGCTTTTCTTTTGCTGGTACCGGTTTTATGGGGGTTTGTGCTGAGGTTCAAAACTTTTTGGTTTATGTTGTGAATGTTGATACACTGTGTTCTATGGATGAGAAGTGTAGAGGTTGGGCTGAGCGGGTGAGTCTAAAGGAAAGGTTTGATATAAGAGAATGATGTATTGTTGGAGATTTCAATGCGGTTTCTCGTGTTGAGGAAAGGAAAGGTCGAAATGGGGAAGGAAGCACGCGGAATATCAAAGGCTTTAATGAGTTTATTTTTGGACATGAATCTTATTGATGCTCCGGTATCTAGTAAGAAATTTTCTTGGTTTTGTTTAGATGGGGTTTCTATGAGCAAGTTGGATAGATTCCTACTTTCTGAGGGTCTGGTAACTTTTTGGAATGTGTCTGGTCAGTGGAGTGGGGATCGGAATATCTCAGATCATTGTCCAATTTGGCTTATTCCTTCTGTCAAGGATAGGGGCCCTAAACCTTTTCGCTTCTTTAACGCATGGCTCGATCATGATCAATTTATTCCTTTTGTGAGAAGTTCGTGGGATGGTATTGCGGTGTCAAGTAATAAGGCTTTCGTAGTTAAAGAGAAGTTCAAGAAATTAAAAGAGTTGTTGCGTAGTTGGAACTAGGAGGTGTTGGGTGTGCTTGATTTGAATATTGGTAATGTAGTGAAGGACATCAATCTGTTAGATAGGCTTCTAACGGAAACTAATGATAGCGAGGTCATTTTGAGGAGGAAAGAGGTTACAGCAAAGTTTTGGAAGGATATCAGATTGAAAGAGAGTTTATTACATCAAAAATCCAGAGCAAGATGGATTAAAGATGGGGATGCCAGTTCTAAGTATTTCAACAGTCTTATGTAATTTAGAAGAAGAGGGGGTAGTTTTCTTTTGATGAACAACAATAATTGATTGAAAATGTGGAGGAGGTGAAATCTGTGGTCATGTGTCATTTTGAGGAGTGTTTTGAGGAACCGATTCAGAACCGTCCGACTCTTGGAGGTATTAATTTCAAGCAAATATCTAGTGATGATAATGTTTTGTTTTTGAAGCCATTTTCGGAGGAGCAAATCAAAGCAGAGGGTTGGAATTGTGATGGGGATAAAAGTTCGGGACAAGAAGGTTTTAACTAAGATTCATCAAGGAGTGCTGGGGATGTGTTGAAAGAAGACATTAACCATGTCACTATTGATTGCTTCAATAGAACTATTGGGTTTTCTTCTGAATCAGTTGTCAATTTTTTACATGAATTTAACTATAGGGCAGCCCTTCCTAAAGCTATTTCATCTTCATTTATAACTATTATCCCCAAGAATGATCATCCCTTGGGGTCGGGTGATTATAGACCTATTTGCTTGATAGAATGCATTACAAAATTCTTGCTAAGGTGTTGGCTAGTAGACTCAAGAGGGTTCTACCTAAAGTCATTTCCAAATGTCAATCACCATTTTTGGGGTGGAGAAATATTCTAGATGGAGTGGTAGTTGCTATTGAGGTTGTTGATCTTACGAAGAGAAGGAAAGAAGAATGTTTGTTGTTTGATGTTGATTTTGAGAAGGCTTATGATTCGATTTTTTGGGATTTATTGGTGTATATGATGGAGAGGTTGGGCTTCCAATCAGACTGGATTAAGTGGATGATGAAGGCTTGCATTTTCTCTAGTTCCTTATCTGTGCTTGTTAATGGAAGTCCATCTAAGGATTTTAAGGTGAGAAGAGGTTTGTGGCAAGGGGACCCTCTATCCCCTTTCTTGTTTCTTATTGTGGCTGAAGGTTTGTCAAGTATGGTGGCTAAACAGTAGAAGCTGGTTCGTTTGTTGGTCATAAGGTCGGGGGTAATATCTTATTCTCTATTTTAAAATTTGCTGATGACACTATTCTGTTGGGTAAAGCATCTTGGGATAATATTTGGAGCATCAAGTCTATTCTAAGAAGTTTTTAACTCGTTTCGGGTTTGAGAATCAATTTCCACAAGAGTAAGCTTATTGGTGTTAATGTTTCGGAGGATTTTATGAACTCGTCCTCTTATTTTTTTTACTTTATCGCACAGAGTCTCTTCCTTTTAGATTCTTGGGGATTCTCGTGGGAGCTAATCCTAGGAGGGAAGTGATAACTCTATTTTATATAGAGTTATTCATATGTTTAAACTTAGTAAATTGCTCTCTTTCAAGCAAAGATAAGGAGTTTACATAGTATTTTGTGTGATATATGATAACTTGAGTGTTTAACATGGTTAAAGTTGTTAATAGGCCGTTTTGGATATATTGTGTATGTTTGATGATTTTGTTCAGTGCAGTCTACAGATGCTCCTGCATCAATGCTTCTGCATCAATGCTCCTGCATTAATCATGCACTACTGCAATGGATTCAGCACAATGCTTCTGCATTACATATGCATTGCTTAGAGATTGAAGTCATCCACTTGCACATCCACTTGCATTGCTAACCTCATGCTTGGTCTCCAAAAGCAAGAGCACCTTTATATTTCGGCGCCTAAAATTTTACATATGCATTGCTTAGTGTGTGCACTTTAGTTTTTGCTTGATAATACTTTCAACACTTTTTTTGAGATTGATCACTTAGGATAAGTAGATTTGTAAAACCAGACATGGTTTACAATTAATAACTCAAGAACTAATATGAGTGAGTGTTTTACATAAGGGAAACTTTGTGAAAACCATGCTAAGTCCTAGACATAGGATAATATAGTCCATAGGGTGATACTGTGGGTACTTTAAAAGACAAGAGTGAACTTATTTAGCAAGCCTAGACATAGGAAGCTTGTAATGAAACTCTGAAGAAAGTGACTGAAAAGCACACAACTAATGCAACAACATTCAGTGCAACTGCATCACATACTGCATTAAACACTTAAAGGTGAATTGCTTGGGGAAGACATTCCAAGTAGCTTTTCTCAATTGCCTTACAAACACATGCACTTTGCTTTATACTAACTTGATTGTGATAGCACCATATCCACTATATTTGTTATGGGTTACTTTACACTAAATTGCATAATATTGATTTTCAAAGGAATTCATCAATCCCTGTGGGTTCGACCTCTCTAATCACTATATTACTTGTTAAGGACTGTGTATACTTGCACATGTTTTCCACACACCAGGAAGCTACTTGGAAACCTGTGTTAGACTCGCTTCGTAAAAGACTAGCGACTTGGAAGGGGCATAATTTATCCATTGGAGGCTGGGTAACTTTTATCAATTATGTTTTAAATAGTATTCCATTACACTTCTTCTCCTTTTATAGGGCTCCGAAGGTGGTGATCAGTTCTATGATCAAGATTCAAAGAGATTTTCTTCGGGGCATTAAAGATGATGGTAGGGGAATGCATTGGGTGGCTTGGGACAAGGTTTGCAAGCCAAAGGGAGAAGGTGGGCTTGGTATCAAAAGTCTTGAGGCGTTCAATATAACTCTATTGTGAAAGTGGAAGTGGCGTTTTTTGATGGATGAGGATGCTAGTTGGAGAGGTATTTTAAATTATAGATATGGCAATCTTCCCTACATTTTGTCCAACGATGTATCTCGGTTGGGGAAGAGGGGTAGAATCGTTGTGGTGGCGAGACCTCATGTGTTTGGGTAAGGATCAGCTTGACGAGACCAAGCGTATTTAAGTTCATTGCCTATAACACGGGCAAATACAACCAACATTACATCAAAAGAAAAACTTACAAGAGTTTAAGAGGAGGGTGCAGTGAAAATGACCATGTGCTCGCTGAGAACCTTGCCATCTTTCTTCTTCCCCAGCCTAACAATCTTGTAGCCAGCAACGCAGTGGTTGATACTGACTGTAGCGACCGAAAAATCCGGGAAAGGATTCTTCGAAAGGTTCTTTAGGAAGCCGCCACCAAATTTTAGTTTAAGGGCAAATTCAGAAAATCCCTTTAGGTTTTAAGATAAAGCGTTGTTAGGGTTCGGGAGTCGTTATGTGTGGGGAAGGTATTAGCACCCCACGACATCCTATCGTCTAATTAATTTAAGATTTATTTAATTGTTACCCTTTTATTTGTAAAGAAAATGACTTATTTAGATTTTTGTTTTTTAATGCTTGACAAGGGTTGAGTCTTGCTCCTACGTATGTAACACCCCTTTTCTACCCTTATATTACGTGTCATTTATCAGAGTAATTCCTTTTTCTTAAAAATTAAATTTCGTTACTTGATAGAAAAGAAATGCTACACTTCATTAAAAACTCATCAAATAATGCACTCTTCAATTTGTGCAATCAAACATCATGTTATGGAAAATCCCATTCTCATAAAACACAATTGCAGCGGTATAACTACCAACTCACCAAATACTCTCATACACGTCTCACTGTAACAATTAAAAATCAGTACACAATTATTAAACAAATTATCCCACTCCACGCCCCTAGGTGTTACAGTATCAGAGAGCGACACAACATTACAGCCCAAAAATTAAAGAATAAGGCACTGCGGCCTTCACTCGCGGGTACTGCAGCGTTGCCACAATAGAGCAACATTCCAAGCGTAAGGGTGAGAATTTCAAAGGAACATAATCGGATACACAATAGAGTAATAAGAATGGACAACCACAAAGTATCATCACCACATCATAATCACAACACCAGTAAGCAAATCACAACAAAGACACACTCACAATTATATTTATGTATGAAGATGCAACCCACACGCGGGCATATGCATGATGGTACCATATCATCTTTAAAAACCACTCAAGGCATATCTTCATTATAGAAGAGAACCACTCAAGGCATAACATCATCAATATAAATCATAGTATGCACATGCCATGAGATCCTATAACACATGTGCAGTTCAACCAACACCCACTCGGGGTACTTACCATCATCATCATAAAATAAATAACCACTCAAGGTATGTCATCATAAAACACTCATAGAGTGTACTCGTCATTCACATCACACTCATCAAGTAACACATCATCATAAAACACTCATAGAGTGCATTCGTTATTCACATCGCAATCATTAAATAACACATCATCATTGATCACTTATCTTTTAGTTTGTGGGTTATAAAATAGTAAACTGATTGACTATGGGATTACTCAGGTAACTGGTACTACTCGCAAGAGGCATTGGCCACATTTGCAAGGCTCTCAGTGATGCCTTTGTAAATACACCAGTGAAAGAAATTCTGGCCTTAGTGGTAAACCACAGTCTAGCCATAGTCAAGGAGTTCACTAGTAGTATAACCTCTTACAGCCATTCAATAATAAAACAAGCTCAGAAAATTCGGTCCTTGACCAACAACAAAATTAGAGAAAACAGTAGCTCCTATTCTCGAAAAACAGCAACTTGTATTCATAGAAACCGCATCAATTTAATAACAAACAGCAACTTATATTTTTAAAAATCTGCACTATATATATTTTCATAAAAACAGCAACTACACTCAATTATAAAAATCTGCACTATATATATTTTCATAAAAACAGCAACTATACTCAATTAGAAAAATCTGCACTATATATATTTTCATAAAAACAGCAACTATACTCAATTAGAAAAATCTGCACTATATATATTTTCATAAAAACAGCAACTATACTCAATTAGAAAAATCTGCACTATATATATTTTCATAAAAACAACAACTACACCCAATTATAAAAATCTGCACTATATATTTTCATAAAAACAGCAACTACACCCAATTATAAAAATCTGCACTATATATTTTCATAAAACAGCAACTACACCCAATTATAAAAATCTGCACTATGTATTTTCATAAAACATCCACTATTTGTTAACAAACAGCAACAATTTAATAATCAAAACAACACCTTATATTTTTCTGAAAAACAGCAATTATATTCCACTTAAAAACAACAATAACACATGATTTAACAAAGCAAACAACAACAATTTTAATTCACCAAAAACAGCACCTTGCAATTTCAAGAAAATCAGCACTATACCCAATTAAATCAACCATCACGCCTAATTAAACAAGGCAAACAGCAACAATTTAATCAACAACAACATGGGAATCAATTTTAACCCCATCAACTCACACAATTCGAAACTCAATTCACCATCCCATAATTTTAATCACGTGATAACAACAACAGTACATCATACGACATCCAAACCCAACAAAACCCATCATATATCCCATTATGTTAGATGAAACGCTCACCCTTACCTTAAATTAAATCGTAGGACTCCACTAACACCAAAAATCACCCAAATCGCAAGCTTTCCCTTCCTCTCCTTCGAAATCAACGATGGGTGCTCCTTCTTGAGCAACTTGCGAACCACAACAACAAGCAATGAGTGATTGAAAATCACTACAACAGGAAAAGGGAAAAAAATTGAGAAAGAAAGGACCAAAAACCCTTACCTTGAGCAAACTTGAGAAATTTCTCTCTTCTCCTTCCTCTCTTCTCCCACGGCGCAAACCCTATGTTTTTTCTCTTCTGTTGTTTTGTTTTTCTTTTCCTTCTGATGCAACTAACCTTGGTCTATTTATATATTGGGCTCAAACGGTTTGGGCCCTTTTTACACCCCCCTTCCATCGCTTCCACCACTCCCTAACACATTAAAATAACCACCACATTATAACTCAATATAATTAAATTTAGTGCAACACTTCAAATAATTTAATCAATTATTTAATTAAATTATTGAGGTGTTACAACGTACCTCCGGATGCAATGGAGGAATCAAAGCTACGTAGTTCTTCCTGAAAATGTTTATGGGTTGGTATTTTTTAGTATAGGGGTCCTAGGATTCCTTGAACTGTACAGCTCACTGATTCCTAGGACGCTGACTAACCCGATTGTACAACCGACTTAGTCCCCTACTTTTTGAAAATAATTTTGAATTTTTGAAAAGCGTTGTGAGATGGGTTGATTTTAGAATAGGTATTCTAGAACTCCTGAACTGTACAGCCCATTAGTTCTAGAACGCTGACTAACCCGGTTGTACAACCGACTTAGTCCCCTATTTTATGGACGAATAATTTATTTAAGTTTTTGTAGGATTACTGAACTGTACAGCTCATTGGTCCTAAAATGATAACTAACCCGGTTGTACAACCGACTTAGCCGTTTATTTTTAGAGAAAAAATAGTTTGTTCGTATTTATTAGGTTTGCAGGGTTACTGAACTGTACAGCTCATTGGCCCTAAAATAATGACTAACCCGGTTGTACAACCGACTTAGCCGTTTATTTTTAGAAAAGTAATAGATTCGTAATTGTTAAGTTTTGGGGTTCTTTGAATCATGCATTCATTGGCCTAAAATAATGACTAACCCGGTTGTACAACCGACTTAGCCGTTTATTTGATTTCGGGAGAAAAATCATTTATGTTTAAGTTGGAAAAGAATTAAAAAGTAAATCAGGGGGTGAAAATAGTAAATTGGGGTTTTATTAGTCGCAGGGGACTGTATAAATAATAAGGGGTGTAAGAAGGAAAGCCCAGTTCGCATCTGGAAGCCCAGAATGCGAAACTGGGCTTAAGTGGGGGGAGGTATACGCGTGAATACAGGGGGTGTTGTTAGCATTCTGAATAATTAAAAATAATTAAAAGAAACAGACCCAATATATACCTAAACTAAAACTGAAAACCCTAATTCTTCACACCCTTCCCCCACTGCTGCGGCGCAGCTTCCCCCTTAAGAAAGAGAGAGAGAAATCCGGCGAGAATAGCGCCGGTTTTAAGGGAGGGAGAGGACGGCGACCGGTTTCTATGGTGAGAGGGAGAAGACGACGGCGTGGTGAGTTTCTTCTTTCTTTTCGGCTCAGTTCTTCTCTGTTTCTTTTTCTCATTTCTTCCCTTTTTTGCTCACAGATCAAACTGATCTGGAGCGTGTTTTTTTTCGGTTTCCAGGTTCGGTTTTGGTGGTGATGGTGGCGACGAAGGTAACGACGAAGGTGACGCGTTCAGATCCGTTTTTTCGCTGCTCTTCTTTACTCGTTTTTTCGTTTCATTTCTTTCTTGTTCACTGGCTAGACAAATCTGATATGGTTTTTTTTGTTCTGGGTTCGGTTTTGAAGGTCTTCACGAGAGCTCGCCGAGAAGACGGCCGAGCTCCGCGAGCTTGAGGTCGGTTTACGTTTTTTTGTCTTATTTTCTTTGTTTTCTGCAGTCCGATTCTCTCCTACCCATTTATTCCTCCATTTATTCTGTTTTTTGCATGATTTTTATGTTTTCTACTCTGAGTATATTTATTTTTCTGAAAACAGAACCTAACTTGAAATGCCTTAGACCACGTTTTTTACTAATAACTCAGTTAACTTATTTTTGAATTCTGGAAATCTAACTCTAGCATCTATTGTGACCCTGAACTGATTTATTTAACAAAAAGGGTATATAACCCTAACATTACTGGTACTAATCAGATTTGTTATTTCAAGATAAGCAGAATATCAAACATAAAAACGTGATCTGAAAAACTGTTCCCATAACTATTATATTTTGTTCTCAGTTTCAACAATGAAAGAAATATTTTAATAAATCATATGTACATAAAACTCAGGTTTTGAATACCAACCTACAAATCCAGCCTCTGTTTTTGTTCCTTTGTGCGTCTGTTTGAGCAATTGTAACCACTGCAA
Source organism: Oxytropis ochrocephala (assembly GCA_020916435.1). Lineage (NCBI taxonomy): Eukaryota > Viridiplantae > Streptophyta > Magnoliopsida > Fabales > Fabaceae > Oxytropis > Oxytropis ochrocephala. The sequence goes on along the minus strand of CM037094.1, from coordinate 21,077,284 downwards.
CTGCTGCTGTATGATTGCCTGGCTGCCTGCGTTGTTCTTTTGATCTCGAAAAAACTTCAGAACTGTGTTTAGGGGATTAGGGTTTCAATGTGAAACTCTAATCCTATTTTTAGGGTGATTTTCGCACTATTTTCTGTGCTCAATTCTGTGTCTTTTTGACTGCTATTGGACTGTTTATTTATAGTTAAAAATTAGGTCAGAGCATTAATTATTTTTGACTGGGTTTTGGATGATTTTCAGGTCTTGATCCAAGCCCAACAAAGAAATTGCAGTGACTTGGAATCTTTGCTGAAACCCTAATTTACTGTTTATTGTATATTTTCGGATTTGCTTATTTTTTATATATTTTGTATTACTATTTTTGTATTTTTGGACTTTTGGGACTATTAAATGCTTTTAAATTGTAAATTTAATTAAATTGAATTTTTTTTGACATTTTTAGACATATTGGACTCTTAAACATTGTGAATTAAACTAAATTGAATTTTTGACATTTTTAAATTGTATGTATGCTTAAATAAATTAAATAAACAAAATAAGGATAAAAATAATAATCATAAAAGGGAGCCAGGCCAAATACAAAGACGAGACCGGACCAGACTTGACAAGTGCGCTACGACTAGACCAAAAAAGAAGAAATGGGCGTGTTAAAAAAATTAGCTCGGAATCGCGTGACTTCAAAATACGAATAAAATAAAATAAAATAAACTACTAAAACAAGAAAAAGAAGACGGACAAAATTGGGGTATAACACTGACGATCTTGGCATCGACCTCCAGGTTGGGATTAAGGAGCTTAATTTGAGCAACAACATTGTCAAATTGATAGACCGCAACATCCTTCACCTTTTTGGCCACATCTTTGGTCCTACCCTCCCAATAGGCCTTAGAGGTCTCCAGTTCCTCAACATTTGATTTCAGGACGCTTACCTAACCGAACATCTATTTGTTCCGCAAAGCGACCTGCTCTGCCTCCAGCTCAGCAGTGGCCTTGGCGGCCTCAACATCAGTCAGTTTTTTCTTAGTAGCGGCCAAGGCATCGACCTTGGTGGCCTTCCTCAACTCTACAATCCAATCGTAGGCAGCATCTAACTTTTCAGATTTGTCAAGATTATCACTTTCCAACCACAAGTTTCGAGCTTCGAGTCGCTTACCTGCGGTTCGCTCGGCCTCCTCCTCTTGCCATTTCTTGAATAGATCAGCAGCGACCTTGCAGATTTGGGACGCTACCTCCAAAGGCTCCTCTTTGAGGCGGTTTGCTCGACCTCCTCCTCTTGCCATTTCTTGAATTGATCAGCAGCGACCTTGCAGATTTGGGTCGCTACCTCCAAAGGCTCCTCTTTGAGGCGGTCGCAGTCAGCATCGCTTATGGTCAGCAAATGGCGGCCTAATCCCCATCTTAACAAATAATAGGTGGTACATAGTGAACTTTGTTGAAATGAAAATCTCTTTCCATGTTTTGATGATACAAACTTAAAGTAAGGAGTTAAGTTTTCTAAACTCATTATGATTTAACAAAGTTTCAATCAAGTGTTTGAAAGAACAGGAAGTAAGCAAAATTCTTAGCTCAACAAATAAACCAAATGTTTCTCAAAGAACGAATGAGCCTAAAGAAGGTTACCTACAGAAGGATACCTTAAAGAAGGTTGATTACAGAAGGTTACCTCAAAAGATGGTTGATTATAGAAGGTTAAAAGAAAAAGTAACTTTCTACAGAAGGTTGACTGAAAGTCAAACAGAAGGTTGACTAAAAGTCAACAGAATGTTGACCAATAGTCAACAGAAAGTTTGATTGAAGTCAAAAGAAGGTTGACCTATTCTAAGATATAGTAAAGAAGGTTGTTTGTTAAAGAATGTTGTTTATGCAATTCAAAGCCAGAGATATGTGAATTTGCTCTTCATTCTTTTAATTGATAACACAAAACTTCTGAGTTACATTCAATAATTCAATTTTAAGAGCTTAATAACTCTATATATCATAGAGTTATCAGACACCCACTAGCCCGTTTGGAAAAAAGTGACGTAAATAAAAGAAATTAAATAAAACTACGTCTTTGTAAATGCTTAAAGTCAAACGTAATAATAACAAGTATCTCCAAAAAAAAAGGAAATACAAATCAGAACCAAAGCTAAAGGTACAATAAAAACCCCATACAACTCTAGGTCACATGTCTCAGAGTTTCTACCACTTATTACAACTGAAGAACCTAGTGCGTTTCAACAAGATGGACTAGCACAATGGTACTAATGGAGAACAGAAAATGTGATGAAACAATAGACTGTGATTTTGCCAAAACCACGATTTACGCTAGGAATCTGCTCATTAGGGTAGAAGAACTTCTAGATCAACCTAGAGGGACTACAAATTTCCCAAAGGACGGGAATTTCAATAGTTCCATATTATACATCCACTCATACCGCGAGCCACATTAGTTATTTTCTGAGTACAAGTCGGAGTTTAATTAAAGATGAGCGATGTGAACCCAATAAGACTAGACTAGTCTAACAAATTAGAATTCTTGAGATTCAATTTGCTCAAGCTGGAAAGCTAGTAAAATCCAATAGCGTCACCAATTTTAAATGCAATTCCGGAGACACGATTCCAAAAAGAGAAGTAGAATTTAGAGTCGATTTAATTTATGGTACGAATCCAATCTCCATTGTTCCCTACAGGTTCTTTCCCTTTCAAAGTAAGGAGTTAAAAACTCAACTAGAAGATTTAATTACCAAACGGTTTATCCGTCCGAGCGCATCATGCTGGAGTGCATCAAATTTTGGACCTAAAATCTTTTAGACGAGAAGGAGAAGAATACGAAGGTGACCCTGGATCGTGGACAGGTGGCTAGAGTTGGCTAGAAAATGCTAAAAAGGTGGAGGTTTGCGTTTTGTAGAGAGGGAGAGAGACAGAGAGAAACTATGTGTGCAAAGTGGAGCAGTGGCGGTTGACTCCAAGGAAGGGAGAGAGTAGTTGGGTGTGTGTTTTGGAAGGGAGGGGTTAGAGTATTTTGGTCTTTTACAAAGAATAAATGTAGTTGGGGGTGAGGTGGGAGATCTGGTGATGCGGGGGGGGGTGAATTTCCTTTTCCTTGTCTCTAAGCTGGTGTTCGCTGGCTTCATATTGGTTGCTAATCCTCCTTCTGGGCTCCTCAATCTACTACTAGTTGATGTTAGTGGAGTTATATTTACTAGATAGTCTGTTTTTCCTTTTCTTTTCTCTACTTGTACCAAAAAGAATGTGTTGTGTTTTGTAAGTTAAATCCCAAGTTGAGTTTGAGCCTTTTAACTACTATATTGCTTTTAAAAAAAATAAAAAATAGTAGTTTTTTTTAAGAATAAAAAATAGTAGTTAAACAAAACATTAGCCAACCATGAATAGGATCCCTAGCCAAATCAAATTTGTAAAACCAAACTTTTTTTTAACTATTTTTCTAGACAATATATTAAAACTCACATGCTTAAAGTCCGTGAACACTTTTCTTTTAACAAAAAGACCGTGAAAACTTAAAAATAACATAAATTGGTCACCATATATTAAATAATTTATTTAACAACGTTTATTTGTTGCATCTTGTATTCAAGATTTAGTAAAATGTAGTTTATTTATTAAACTTATTTTTAGAAATGGATATTGGTTCAACTCATTGCCTTCTTAATTGCAGTTGCCAATCCATCATACGCAACTTCCCAAGCATTACCCAACTCACCGCTCCATTTGTCTCCTGCTACTTCTTTTATTGTTTTGAGCAAAGCTTCTTTAACCACCTGCAAAATAATATGAATAGTAATATTTATTATTTATTATATATAAAAATTGGAGCAAAAGAGAAACGAATTAAAGATTGACATGAGGAATAGTCAATATAATATAAAATAATTAGTTAATTCTGAGTAATGTATAACAACTAAATTACAATCAACCAACGATTTTTTTAAGAATCTGTTTTTTTTACTAAAGAATGTAGTTGATTATTTGTTAAGTTAGTTTTGGTATATGATAATTTTAATTTTGGAATTAACTATGTAATTTACTTAGTTATTTATTTCAATAATATAAACAAATAGGAAATGAAATCAAAAGTGCATATTTATTGCATTACTCAGGAAAGAAGTAATCATTACACCATCATACTATATTTTATGTTGGTTCAGTAAAAAAATTAATATTTTTTGTTGACAAAAATTACACTGTCTAATAAACATTTAAAAAAGTGCATCTATGACATTTTATACTATTATCATACCACGAAATGAGGATCAGCTACTCCTTTCTGGACGTGGATACCAGCCAATGTAGCACTTGTCAATGTTATTTCTCCTTTTGCTCGGAGTTGACTGGCTGAGTCACTTACCTATAATTTAAAAAGTATACATATTTCATGACATTGTAAACATGTTTTAGAAAAATTCAAACTACAGTAATTAAAAATACTAATAGAATATTTGATTTTGTTCAAGTACAAGTGACTATGAAGAAAATTATTAATTCATATTTAAGTTTTAAGTTAACAATATTTCTAATTAGTCAAAAGGAAATGACACTTAATTATTGTCATGATTTATAAACAAATTTATTCCTTAACGACAATCAGGATACTTGTTATGTTTTTAATAAGCTATTAGAATATTTGTTAAACATATCATGTAAGTACTACAAAGCAAGTTTTAAAAATTATTGTTATAACAAAAGAAATTTTATATTAGATTTCACTCACCATTTCGAAAACCTTTTCAGCATGTGCCTTAAGCCTAGGATCATCTTGAGGCACTCCAGCAGAGTCTTTGAGAAAGGAAAACATGTCTTTTGCTGCTGGCGCTTTCTCCAATATACTATATTGTCATCAAACCAATCAAAGATACTCACCAATATTACATAACTCTCTTTATAAAAAGAGGCCAAGAATAAAAGATCTTCAAGATACATAATTGAGAGAGAAAACTTACAAAGTGTAGAAAAGAACACTATATTGAGGAATGTTTTGCTTGAAGGCTTCCCATGAGCCGTTCACCAAAGCCTCTTGCCCCTCTGTGAAACCCATATTATTTTTTTAACTTTTGTGTATTTGTTTTCTTTGATGCAATAATTCTACATCCAACACTTGTTTAAATAGGAGGTTTGGAGAGTGATTACTTGCCATTTTTTTTATTGATTACATGTTGGCTTATGGAGATGGCCATTAGCATTATTAAGAGGCAATGAATAAAAATATTTAAATAAGTTAACATTTAATTTACATATTTATTTACTTTCATATAATCATTGTCATTATTAAGTTTGAGAAAAAGTTAACAAATAGGAAACCATTTGCAAACTATTTTATTATTATGAGAGGATGAGAGGCCGGGAGACAAGAAGAGACAGTGGCGGTGGGAGGTTACAGTGGAGGAGGGAGCAGGAATGTTCTCGTTCACGGTGGAGGGATATTGGGAGAGGGAGGAGTGCACGAGGTCATGGTGGATTTGTAGCTCATGCCGGAAAAAATTATGTGTAGCTTGATGATGGGTGAAAGTTAGTGCAACGTCGCAGAAGGAATGGAGATAGGAGAGGAGATGGTTATGTTAAACCAGATATTGTTCGATCTAGGGCACATGATGCTCAACAACATGTGACCACGGTATACATATCCAATTTTTCGGAGGATGTCAACGCTAACTACATATTTGTCATTCTTGGTTGTTATGGCGAGTTGCAAGAAGTGGTGATTCCGGCAAGGCGTAATCATTTGGGAAAAAGATTCGATTTTGCTCGATTTTATCGGGTTCACGATCCTGAACGATTTTCAATGAAGCTTAACAATGTTTTCATAGGAGGCGATAAGTTATTTGCAAATCGCCCAAGATTTCAGAGAGAGCAGCCAAAGAAGGCAGAGGGGAGTGTGCAAGCACGCCATGAGAATATGCTGGAGGCAAAGAATTTGAAGCAAGTGTGGAAACCTAAGGTTGTTGATTGACTCGAAAAGGTTGACACTAGAAATACGAAAGGGATGATTGGGGTAGTGATTCATCCTGGTCAATCATACCTCATTCAAGAGGAGTTTTCCATACAAGGTGTGTTCTCTATTTTGGCAACACCTTTAGGTGCTAATATGGTGTTGTTAGAAGGTGGTGAAGATGAAGAAGATTTCCATGGTTATGTGGAGGAGGCTAGGAGTTGGTTAGATCAATGGTTCAAAGAAGTCAAACCATGGCGTGCGACGATCGTTGACGAGGAGAGGGTAGTTTGGCTGAGATGTTATGGTGTTCCTAGTCACGTGTGGGATAACGATTTCTTTTCTTTTTTAACAAAGGATATTGGTGTGTTTGTCAATTCTGATGAGAATACTATGAATAAGAAGACTATATATTTAGGCTGATGTTGCGAACCTCAAAGAAAGAGGCAAATCATATGGTTCGTAAGGTGGTTATAAACAGTGTTTCATTCTCCATTAAAATAGTCGAGGATTGGTTCGGTCCAATGTTATGGAGTAGTCAAAATAAGGAAATTAAGGTGTTGTCCGAGGACGATGACAGTTATTTTGACGGCGAAGAAGGGTGGTCGGATGGGCTGCCGAAAAACGATTCCGATGAGGAGGCTGAAGGTGACGGTTATGGTAATAGTGTGCAATTAAGTGACTCATTAATTGGGTGTTCAAATTCAAATTCAAAAGGGGGGAATAATGCAGAGGTTAATGATAAAGGAAAGGTGGTTATGGAGGAGGGTTTGTGGAGAATTCTGTGGCGCACTTAAAGAATGATTTAATAGGTTGGAATTCAGTTGGTGATTTTGTGAAACAATTAGAATTGGAATGCTATAAGGAGGGAGAATCTTCAGCAACATCTCATGTAAGTGAGACACGTGGTCAAGGGGGTGTAATGAGAATACTAACCAATCCAACCCAATGAATTTTGTTGCATCGGAGGGCCTAATAATTCAAACACAACCAGTTTTGGTGGATGAAGGTGGTGAAGATGAAGAAGATTTCCATGGTTATGTGGAGGAGGCTAGGAGTTGGTTAGATCAATGGTTCAAAGAAGTCAAACCATGGCATGCGACGATCGTTGACGAGGAGAGGGTAGTTTGGGTGAGATGTTATGGTGTTCCTAGTCACGTGTGGGATAACAATTTCTTTTCTTTTTTGACAAAGGATATTGGTGTGTTTGTCAATTCTGATGAGAATACTATGAAGAAGAAGACTATAGATGTATCTAGGCTGATGTTGCAAACCTCAAAGAAAGAGGCAAATCATATGGTTCGTAAGGTGGTTATAAACATTGTTTCGTTCTCCATTAAAATAGTCGAGGATTGGTTCGGTCCAATGTTATGGAGTAGTCAAAATAAGGGAGATAAGGTGTTGCCTGAGGACGATGACAGTTCTTTTGACGACGAAGAAGGGTGGTCAGATGGGCTGCCGAAAAACGATTCCGATGAGGAGGCTGAAGGTGACGGTTATGGTAATAGTGTGCAATTAAGTGACTCATTAATTGGATGTTCAAATTCAAAAGGGGGGAATAATGCAGAGGTTAATGATAAAGGAAAGGTGGTTATGGAGGAGGATTTTGTGGAGAATTCTGTGGCACACTTAAAGAATGATTTAATAGGTTGGAATTCAGCTGATGATTTTGTGAAACAATTGGAATTGGAATGCTATAAGGAGGGAGAATCTTCAGCAACATCTCATGTAAGTGAGACACGTGGTCAAGGGGGTGTAATGAGAATACTAACCAATCCAACCCAATGAATTGTGTTGCATCGGAGGGCCTAATAATTCAAACACAACCAGTTTTGGTGGATGAGACTATTAGTGAAACTCACGGACATTCATGCCCGTATAACATTAGTCCATATCGATCCATCATTGGATGGACTTCCTTCAATCCAACAGATCAGTGACAACCCATCTCAGATTCCCAATTTGCGATCTACGAAAGAAAGATGTCTAAGCGTGGGTTTCTCTCTAAACCAGTTCGGGTGAGAATTGAAAATCGAGCAACGCACAATCTTGTTTCTGTTTCAGAGAATTCGTTAGCGGGCCCGGTTGCTGAGAATTCGGCACACAGCTCTCAACAAGCATCTACCCATTTCTTTGGTGGCTCAGTACTTTGTGGTGGCTCGGTAACAAGTTCTGATATGCAGTTGTGCAATAATAGATTCTAGTTGCTGCAGCGAAAATCTGTGGCTCAGAAGGTTTGGGAAAATGCTCACGAGCTAGGGGTTAGTGGGACGGAGGATAATGATTTGTACGTTCAGCAGATTGCTTTGGGCAAAAAACATGAAGAGGCAAAGAGGGGGAGGTCGAACGACACAAACTCTCAATGAATATCATGCCACTTAATATTAGAGGGTTGGGAGACAATGTTAAAAGAAGGAGGTTGGGAAATATTATACACTCAGGTAACTTTGATTTAGTTTGTCTTCAGGAAACTAAGAGGGAGTCTTTAGTAGGTCATGTTGTTGAAAATATGTGGGGTAGTACACCTATTGATTGGATTGCTTTGCCCTCAAATGGTTTATCCGGTGGTTTATTAATGATGTGGAAAAAGGGTATTTGGGTTGTCAAAAATACTATCTCAGGTCATGGTTTCATAGGTGTGTGTGTTGAATATAAGTCAAATTTTCTTTTCTTTGTGAATGTGTCTGCTCCATGTAATTCGGGCGGGAGAAGACGCTTGTGGGAAAATATTTGCAATTTGAAAGATAATAGTATTAAGGGTGAGTGGTGTTTGATGGGGGATTTCAATGTGGTAGCTAATAGAGAGGAAAGAACGGGTAAAAGTGCTTATTGGGTTTATAAGGATATGGTACAATGATTTTGTGAATGCTATGAACTTGATTGACCCTCCTTTATATTGAAATAAATACACTTACTTTTGCTTAGATGATATTGTTGCTAGTAGGTTGGACAATTTTCTCATCTCAGATGGTATTATGAGTCTGTGGCAAGTGAAAAGGCAGTAAGGTAAGGAATATAGACATATCTGACCACTGCCCTGTTTGGTTGGTATGCTCTAATCTTAACTGAGGTCCAAAGCCTTTTCGATTCAATAATTGTTGGATTGATGATGAGGCCTTCTTTTCTTTTGTGAGTAATGAATGGAACAAGATTCAGATTGATGGTAAAAAGGTTTTTATCATTAAGGAGAAGTTGAAAATTATGCGTGAGAAATTAAAATGGTGGAATAAGGAAGTGTTTGGTTGGCTTGATCTTAAAATTGAGAACATTGTGGACGAGATGAATGAATTGGATAGGGCATTGATGAGGGGTGTGATCTAAATGTAGTGGTTAAGAAGAAAGAGGCATCCTCCTCTTTTTGGCGATAACATATGGTGAAGGAGATGTTAAAACAAAAGTCTAGGATGCGGTGGATTAAAGAAGGGGATTCTAATTCTAAATTTTTCCATGCTTGTTTACAATCTAGAAGAATGGAAAAGCAGATTTTATCGTTACAGGTTTATGTTCATTGTGTGGACAAGGTTGGGGATGTGAAAAGAGAGGTGCGCCGATACTTTTGTTCAAGGATTTTCGGATTCTACCTTTTCTAGACCGGTTCTTGATGGCATTGATTTTCAAGCTTTGAGTGGGGAGGACAATTCTTTTTTAGTAGCACCTTTCATTGAGGAAGAGATAAAGGAAGAGGTATGAAATTGTGATGGTAATAAATGTCCAGTACATGATGGGTTTCATCTCCGATTAATTAAAGAATGTTGGGAGTTGGTTGAGGGTGACATTGTTGATTTCCTTCAAGAATTTCAGATTACAGGTGCGCTCCCAAAGGCAATTACGACTTCCTTTTTGACTTTGATTCCAAAAAATAATAATCCACAAAGTCTAAAGGAATATAGACCGATTTGTTTGGTTGGGAGTTTGTATAAAATCCTTTCCAAATTGTTGGCTGCAGGTTGAAGAAGGTTATTGCTAATGTTATCTTCACTTGTTGCTAAGAACACATTTTCATCATCACTTGTCTCAATCACGTTGGTTTGAGATTTGTCTCCATCCTTCTTCATTTCTCTTAATTTCTTTAAGTCCTCCCTCATTTGTGCACACCTTACTTGCACAAGGCCCTTCTCTCCATAATAGTAACACTCCACGTTGCTAATATCACGTGGGATGCGTGATTGAGACATTGATCTTTCTCTTGGCTGACCTTGTATTATCGAGTGACTCCTTCCTCCCTTTGAGTCCTCCGCAACTAGTGAACGATCTTCATCAATGATATTCTCATTTCTTGTCATTCTTTCACTTTCTCCTAGAGAAGCAACCAGCTCATCCAACTTCAAAGTTGTCCTCCCTACGAGCAAAGTTTGAACTAAAGGTTTGTATGACCTTGGTAGCGACGCTAACAAGAGCTATGCTTGCTCCTCATCTGAAATTTTATCATCAGCATTTACCAATTGACATACTAGCTGGTTGAATGCATTGATGTGGCCATGAAAATTTCCTGCCATCTCCATTTTCAGTTGATACAACTATATCTTCAAGCATAGGCGATTCGTCGGTGACTTTGATGCATAAATATTGTCAAGCTTTTCCCAAAGGGTCTTTGGCTTTGTCTCCTTCAACACATTGTATTTGATCTCGGGAGCTTGCGCGAAACGAATTGTACTCACACCCTTCCTTTGAATGTTACTCCAATCGCTTTCACTCATGGTGGTTGGCTTCTCTTCCTCTAAAGCTTGATCAAGACCTTGCTACACCAAGAGGTCCTGAATGGTACTATGCCAAATTGTGAACTTGATTTTCCCATCAAATAATGGGACCTCAAACCTCGGGGTGTTCCCCGCCATAGCTCTGATACCACTGTTGGGGAAAACCGCACACACCTAGGATCTTATATTAGAACACACACCACAAAGAAAGAAGAGAAGACACAAAGAGATTTACGTGGTTCGGCACCTCTTGCCTATGTCCACGAAAACACCCCAATGATTATATTCACTATCTCAAATAAGAGTACGACCCAACCCAATTTGTGTATCACTCTACAATACTCTCACTTTAAGAGTTACAAGAAATGATAACACATTCACTAAAGAGATTATCACACAAGTGATCTCACACACTCACACTTGCACTCTTCTCTTGCTCTTGGTTGAAATTGCTACAACACTTCACAAAGACTCCCTATTTATAGCATGGGAGAGTAGTCACCATTCATTTATGTGACATAGTGAGTATTAATTATACCACATTTTCAAGGGGCTCAATTTCTTGACTTTCTTCAACATTCTAGATACGCCTCTTCATCTCTTCAAAAATGTCTCTTAAATTTTCCACCACTATTAATATTAAATTTTGGAAATTATAATTGATTTACCCAACGCATTTATATTACAACCAAAGTTTTCATGCAAAAGGAGGAAAATCAACTTTTAGAATGTAAACTGTGATATTAACCCACAACTTTTGCCTCAAGACATCAATAATTATGGCATGGAAGTCGGCGGTAAGTATTGCATGAGTGAGTTGAAATCATGCTTACTCATTAATAAAGCCATGGCGATGCACAAAAGAAAACTAAAATTAAGTTGCAATTACCTTCAAAGACGAGCTTTGCAAACTGGAAAAAAGTCAACAGAGCTGAAATGCAAGAAATTAATGCTGTTCTACAATGGACATGTTAGCAATCACATGTATTGAAGTCCTAATCACTAATCAGTCAACAACCGAATTCACATAGATCCACAGCCTACAATGTATTGAAGTCCTAGTCACATTATTACAATGATTCACATAGCTCCACAGCCTACAACTTTGGTTGCCTAAGTACACAGGTTAACATCAGTACATATAGCCTTAATGCACATTAAATAAGTTTGATTATTATTTTGGCATTCTAATGGTCAATATGTAACTGTGAACCCTTAGATATTTACCCTACCAGCAGTGTCACTCATCATCTTGACACTACTATTGTCCAATCCACTTTTAAGCCAAGCAAGGTTACTAATATCTGTAGCTATTGCAGCCAACTCAAAACTTGGAAAAGATGGGGGTTCTGAAAATTCAACAAATTCGGGTCCCAATAAAGAGCCTTTAGAGTTGTTACCATTTAAACCAGAACAGCATCCATGGCCACATTGGTGAGGTACTGACCGGTCACCGTAAGTTCCTTCGAGAATTTTACAAAAGTCCATTTCTGGTTTTGTTGATTGTAACATTGGCCCTTGCATTGGAACAGGTCTTTGAACTGATGTTGAAGGCTGTGAACCATTGAAAGAGTTATATACATTAAAAGCACTTACACGTGCGACGGGTCGAAAAAGAGTAGGCGGATCCCTGACTTCATGGTACAGCTGACTCTCAGTCCGTGTTTTGTCTTCATATTTATCGTCGACGATCTCCATAGAAGTAACATCTTTTCCTTCTGAGGATTTCAAAGAATTAACATCACATGATAGAGTGTCTTCTGATGATGCTTTGGCTCTGTCCAAGCTAATATCTTCCATCATGTTGCCGGATTCTAACTTTATTTTATCATGGTCAACTCCCCGGCGCCTCAAAGTAGAATTCCAATGGTTCTTGATGGCATTATCTGTTCTTCCTGGTAGAAGCCTGGCAATGGCTGCCCATTTGTTTCCATGAATTGCATGAGCACCAACTATGATCCGGTCCTCCTCATCTGAAAAGAATTATATTTTGTTTAGCCTATACTTTCAGGAAAAGTGGAAAAATAAGATTTAACAGATGAAATAGGGAAGTCTCTAAGAAAATATAAAAGTTATATAATTCTAATGCAGACAAGTCGAGAAACATTGCAGTCTGGAAGGTAGATTACCATCATATTCCAATGCAATGCACATTTCCTGTAAATTAGTTTATCATGCTTAGGATTTAAGCGCGTGAGGAAAATCCAACCCATGAAGACTAGTCTATTAGGTGGCAGAGCCTCATGGCTTAAGTACAACATTGAGCTTTCTCAACTACTTGATGTGGGACTCCTAACATTGTCACTCCTTTAAGAGTGGACGTCCACAACGGCTTTCACTCTAGTGGCACTGACCCAGTGGTAGCCCTTTCTGTTGTAAATTATAGTTATTAATATTGTAGATGGTTGTTAGTTGTTAGTGGTTGGTTGCATTGATTAGATTAGTTGGTAGTTGGTAGTTGTAGTCATTAGATCTCTCTTGCATATATATATAGATGTAATCCCATTCTCTAGAATCAATCAACATATTCAGATTACTATTTTCCATATTCAGATTACTATTTTCCACATGGTATCAGAGCTCTCGTTTTTTGGGAGTCTCGCTTCTGCGTAAAACCCTAGCCGTTAAGGTTATTTTTTTCCTTCTCTGCCTTCAGTGCAGATCACTTACTGGTACCTTCAGTGTACCTCTTTTTTTCATGTTTAGAAACATTACCCATCACAGATCACTTACCCAAAGCCACTGCCCATTCCCAGACTCACTGCCTATCACTGATCTTGCACCACCGACCACATCAACAGAAGCGCAATCTCAAGATCGACCAGAACCCAGAAAATCGCCACCGTCGGACCACCCACGCGCAGTTTTTCTCCGGCGACTTCTCGCGCGCGTGAAGGCCACGCGCCGTCCTCCAGCCACCTTCTCAGTTCGCGATCTCAACCGTAGGCTCGGTTTTGCTTCCTCTTTCCATTGGAAGGGTCAACGTTCGGATTGAAGGACCCTAGCTTGGGTTTTCTTTGAAACTTCCACTTGTTGCAACTTTTTTTTTGCTTTCTCTGACCTTGTTTTTTTCAGATCTGTTGCATTGGTTCGCACTACAATCAAAGGAAAAAAGAAGCTTAATCATATTGAAGGGGAGTCTCTCGCTAAGACAGATCCTAAGTTTGACACTTGGGATGATGAAGACTCTCTTATTATGACTTGGTTGTGGCACTCAATGACTCCTGAAGTTAGTCGCAATTGTATGTTTTTCTCAACAGCTAAGGAGATTTGGAATTACCTTAAGCAGACTTACTCTATGAAGAAGGATACAACAGCATGTTATGAGATTCAAACCAAGGTTTTCAATGCCAAACAAGGAAACCTTTCTGTCACAGACTATTATGGGACTTTGAATGGTTTGTGGATCGAATTAGATCAGTATCAAGGTTTGAAGATGACTTGTACTGCTGATACTACCACACTGGCAAAATCCGTTGAGGAAGCAAGAATTTTCAAGTTCCATCATGGACTAAACTCCAAGTTTGATCCTATTCGAGTTCAAATTTTGGGGAAGGAACCACTTCCTTCTCTCTCTGAGGTGTTCCACACTGTGCGAGGGGAAGAAACTAGAAGGTCAGTTATGTTGGAAGGAGGTAGCTCTACATTGAGGTTCGACCTTGGTACATTGGAAAGGTCCCACAAAAGGATCCTCTTCCAGAAAGCCACCCACAAAGACCCCTCGTGAAGAGCGATATTGCATCCATTGTAGGAAGATCGGCCTCACTAAGGAGACATGCTTCAGACTTCATGGAAAAGAAAAGGTTCTAGAGCGGAACCACGGACTTAGAGGCACCCCGAGAGGCGTGCAAATCAAGCGATGAGTCGAATCGAAAGTTTGAAGAAGAGCGGCACTCTCGTGAGGAGATTGCAACTCTTAGCAAAAGCGAGTTGGAAAACCTTCGAGTTCTTTTACAATCTCTCGATAAGAATTCTAGCTCTAGCTCCTGGTCATGATTTGGTAAGACTTCTAGCTTTTTATCCTCTAATACTTCTAATCGAGAATAGTTGGATTATTGATTACGGTGCTACTCATCATATGACCCTTATCTATCCCATTTTTATCTTACTTCACTTTTTACGAAACCAACAAATGATCAGTAGCTAATGGAAATAGCATCCCCATTGTTGGGAGTGGTAACATTCAAATTCAACCTTCCATTCCCTTAAAAAATGTGCTCCATATCCCAAAATTAACAAATAACCTTTTGTCTGCTTCTAAACTCGCCAAAGACTTGAAATGTGCAGTGACCTTTGTTGATTCTCATTGTGTGTTCTGAGGATCGTCGACGGGAATGATGATTGGATATCTTTGAGGAACATGACGGGTTATACTACTTGCAGCTTCAAAAGAATAAAGATAATGCCAATCCAAAGGCACTTGCTTCCACCCAAGAGTCAAGTTCAGAATCTTGGTCATCCTCTCAAATATGGCTTCAACACAGGCGTCTTGGTCATCCTCCGTTTAGTGTCCTTAAGACTTTATTTCCTTTCTTGTTTACAAAAGTGTCAGTTGAGTCGTTTCATTGTGATGTCTGTCAACTTGCTAAACACCATCGTACTTCTTTTCCTTCCAATAATAATAAAAGTTCTAAACCTTTTGATCTTATTCACTCAGATGTGTGGGGACCTACTAATTATAATATCTCTGGTCAAAAGTGGTTTGTTTCTTTTATTGATGATTGTACTCGTGTCAGCTGGATATTTCTTATGAAAGATAAGTCAGAAGTCTTTCAGTTGTTTGTGAATTTTCACCGGATGGTCCAAACACAATTTGGGTGCTTGATTAAAAGGTTGCGTTCTGATAATGAAAGAGAATACGTGAATTAAAACTTTTCCAAGTTCCTCAAAGATAATGGTATAATTCATGAATTCACTTGTGTAGACACACCTCAACAGAATGGGGTGGCTGAAAGAAAAAACCGACATATTCTTGAGGTTGCCAGAACTCTTCTCTTTCAAATGTCCGTACCTAAATCTTATTGGGGAAGTTCTGTTTCTAACACTACTTATTTGATAAATAGATTACCTGCCTCGTACTCTCAATGGTGCTAGTCTGTCGGTTCATGACCACTTTTCATCCTTCTATACACATAATGACCCGTCTTGAGTCGTGTCTTTGGGTGTTGACCTTTGTCCATGTTCACGGTCCCCATCGAGGCAAGTTAGATCTAGAGCTATCAAATGTATCTTCATTGGGTATACCCCGGACAAAAAGGGATATAAGTGTTACCATCAGGAAAAGTTGTCGAGTCTGTTTCCATGGATGTAACTTTTAAAGAATCGAGTCTTTTACCCTAGTCCTAGTCCTCAACTTGGGGAGAAAAACCTAGAAGGCGACTCTCTTGAGTTGTCATCCGAGTTCCTTGAGTTATCAACACCATTTTCTTTCTTTACAAAACTCTACGCCAACCGAGGATGACAAAGAACACGAACCAACACCATTGCGGAGCGGGGTGATGACCGAGGATCTTGATGGCCGATTCTTTGGAAAGCGATATCGTGAAGAAGTAAACCCGACATGGTCAACAACATATCCAATCATCCGAACACGAGGTAAGTAATCCATCCCCGAACCTAACCGGATGATTTGCCAATTGCCTTAAGAAAAGAAAAAGATCATGTGCCAAATATCCCATATCCCGGTTTGTATCCACTAAAAACCTTTCATGCAATGCGACAGGAACTTTATTTCATTTATTGATTCTATTAGAATCCCTACATCGCACAAGAAGCCTTAAAGGATGAGAGTTGGGTTCAAGCCATGAATGAAGAAATGGGGGCACTAGAGAAGAATGATACATGGGAGATTGTGGAGAGACCAGTAGCGAGAAAGCGTGGGTTGTAGGTGGATACACAGTTAAATATCATTCGGATAGTACAGTGGATAGACAAGGCAAGATTGGTGGCAAAGGGTATTCTCGGACCTATGGAATTGACTATGAGGAATTTGCTCCAGTGGCAAAAATGAATACGGTAAAAATCATACTCTCGTTGGCAGCACACTTTGGTTGGGAGATGCATCAATTTGATGTTAAAAATGCCTTTTACATGGAAACCTAGAGGAAGAAGTGTACATGGAGATTCCACCGGATATGGGGCCTTAATGGAGAAAATAAAGTCTGCAGATTGAAGAAGGCTTTGTATGGTCTCAAACAGTCACCTCGTGCTTGGTTTGGAAGGTTCTCTCAAGTTATGGTGTCCTTGGGGTATAGGCAGAGTCAAGATGACCACACTCTCTTTATGAAGCTCTCGAAATGGGAAAGTTACATTACTTACGGTCTATGTAGATGATATGATCATTCTTTGGTGATGATGAACTTGAAAAGCAGACCTCGAGAGAAGTTGGTGCTCGATTTGAAATGAAAGATCTCGGGAAGCTAAAATACTTCCTTGGGATTGAGGTTGCTTATTCTAAGCAAGGTATATTTATCTCTCAAAGGAAATATGTTCTTGATCTTCTTAAAGAGACAGTAAATTAGGTTGCAAACCAGCTGGAGCCCCTATTGAGCAAAACCACAAAATTGGAAGTGATGAGAAAGCTCACAAGCAGTAGAAGTCGATGTCGAGAGACTTGTGGGAAAGCTCATATACCTAGCCCGCACCGGGCCGGACATAGCATATGCGATCGGTGTGGTGAGTCAATTCATGCATGATCCACACGAAAGACATCTACAAGCGGTTGATAGAATCCTTGATATTTGAAGAAAAATCCGGGAAGAAGAGGTCATGTTGTTTAAGAAAGATGGGAAACTTCTCATGGAAGGTTATCTGATTCGACTATGCGGTCGATTGTGGATAGAAGGTCTACTTTGTGGTATTGCATTTTCTTAGGTGGAAACTTGGTGTCATGGAGAAGCGAAGCGAGAATGTAGTTGCAAGGTCAAGTCAGAGAGAGCGAGTTTAGAGCTATGGCCCGAGGAGTTTGTGAGCTACTATGGATGAAAATCATACTAGATGACCTCAAGATAAAATCGAAGCCCAGATGAAGCTATTTTGTGATAACAAGTCGGTATTAGCATTACACATAATCCGGTTCAACATGTGAGAACAAAGCACATAGAGATCGATCGACCGACACTTCATCAAAGAGAAGTTGGATAGTGGGCTTATAGCTACATCATACATCCTCACGGGGCTTCAACCGCGGATGTGTTCACTAAGGGACTTCCCGTTGAGCGATTTCAAGATCTTACATGCAAAGTCGGGAATGATTGATATCCATTCACCAACTTGAGGGGAAATGTTGTAAATTATAGTTATTAATATTGTAGATGGTTGTTAGTTGTTAGTGGTTGGTTGCATTGATTAGATTAGTTGGTAGTTGGTAGTTGTAGTCATTAGATCTCTCTTGCATATATATATAGATGTAATCCCATTCTCTAGAATCAATCAACATATTCAGATTACTATTTTCCATATTCAGATTACTATTTTCGACACTTTCTTTTTTGGCGACTTCCTTCATCTATCAGTATTTATTGGTGTGCCTTAGTTCAGCCTATAGGTGGCCTTTTCCGTTTCCACAACTCAACTCTCAATGAAAGCACCAATTGTTAGGACTTAAGCCAAGAGAGCTCAACCCATAAGACTAGTCCATTAGGTGGGAAAACATCATGGCTTAAGTACCACATTGAGCTTTCTTATCTACTCGATGTGGGACTCCTAACATTTATCATGCCTTGATTCATAAGATAATGTAAATATACTTTTTTCTTCGTATAAAAAACTTTGACAAGGAGCTCTGCAATCTCATTATTTTCCAAAGACTAGAACATTTAATTTTTGTCTGCATTTTGTATGTAGGATCACATAATTCACCTTTCAGATTTTCTTAACCAGTTTAGATCCTGAATTCTTTATAGCATAACTTTTGCTAGAAACTGCGAATAAACTTTGAAGATCATACCCAATGAAAGAACGGGTGTGACATGGGACATGAATGTGACACAACCTAGACTTAGGGATGCAGCAATTCATAATATTACACACAATCTTATCCTAACATATATAATACATTGAAGTCAATGCGTTCTGAGACTTTAGAAAAAAAGGAAGGGATTCTCATGCATATATTCGATAGAAAGTAGACACAGAGATTCTACAACTATTAAATCCTACAAAGCTGTATTAGTTGGAAAATTAACTCTCTTAAAATACTAGAAATATCAAAAGCACCAAAAGCTCAGTGACAGACAAAACAACCCACAACGATATTATACTAATACAGTAATACTAATACTCTTTGTGTACATGCGTATCACAGATTTCAAGTCATATGCTGAAGTTTCCCATAAACCAGATTTATCAGAAGCAAATTTCCAAAATTTGGTTTGATACTTGAACAATAAGTAGCTTATTTCTTTCAATTTCTAACATTATTCAATTTATATTCACTAAATTGATTAATATCGATTTTTTGCCATTATATATTAAATTATGATCAACAAGTGAAGGAAGAAAAGATTTAGTTCTCATATCATAGTGCATTTGGTTACCAAAATATTTATCATGATCTAAATCTTGGTGAACAATTGAAGATTGTAAATCTTACATAGTTGGTCTTTCGTCTTTCTTTCATTAAAAGGAACGTCCCAGATCTAATGCTAGGAAGAAGGTAAGCTCAAAATGAGGAAAATCAGCTTCGGTGAGATTTGAACCAATCCAGTAGTGATGGAGCCCATAGAGTAGTTATAGAATTGGTTGGACGGTTAAAGTTGTTAAGAGTAGGGACTTAGGCTTAATAGTAGGAAAGGGGTAGAAGATGGGACACTTAGATTTGTTATTTTTGGGAAACTGAGTCAGGAGTCGGTAACTTATAGTGTGTTCGTTTCCGCGGCTACCAACAACTAAACTCACGTTTGACGCAGCTCTACATGTTGTAGAGTACTCAAGATAAACTGCTAGTGTGTGAACATGAAAACAAACACACACTTACTTGTAACGGGGTACTTTTTGTTAGAGGGAAGCCTTTGGAAGAAAGATTCTTTCTTTTGGTCTCTGTGATTGCATGACCTATTACATAAGTGCTCTTTCTCTCTTCACTAACCCTCAGCCACCGTTCTAAAATCTAAGAACTTTATCTTGGGTCTATGAAAGTTTTGATCCAATGTATCATATCATGTTGGATAGATTCTCCTATTTGGGATTCAGGCCCAGAACTTGCAAGTTCTAGTACCATCTTGTGAGGGGAAATTTGTGATAGGAAAAACATCGGCATGATTGATCATATATACATGATTTAATATCACTAGTAATATAAAACTAAGAAGATAAGGAAACCAGGAATGACAGCTATCTAAATGATATCAAATCAGTAAATAAAGGAGATATTCATATTCTGACTAAATAGGAGATATTATCACAATATGGAACAAAGGACAGAAGTCTTGGAGCGTTAGTTGGAGTTCTGGCCTTTAACACGGGATAGTGGAGATTTAGAAGAATTTTGATGCTATAAAAGGAACTCAGCAATTTCTGGATAAATTGATGAAGAAACAGGTTATTGACCTTGTGGTGGAAGCAGCAAATAATGAACAATCCACTCCCAAAATACTAAAGTCATCATATACAAGGAATGTGTAAGGATGAGCAATTCCTGGTCTAGTTCTGTAACTAGGCCACTAAATACCAGGAATGCGTAAGGCAAAGGGAGCGGGGTTGATGTTATCAGTGTGGCGGCCATTTGTGTCCCATGCACAATTCCCAGAAAACAGAATGAAAGTTACTATTTTGATTTCGAAGGAATATGAAAAAGTGGACGAAGACAGGATCACTAAGATGAACCCCCATTAGGAGCAATGAATCCCCACTGCGAGAACTCTTGTAAGACAAGGTGGAACTTCAACGGGATAGCATCGACGAGCAAAAAAGGTAACTAGTTAGAGCAATTATAGAACCAATCAGGCAGTTAATGTTTCTTTAGATTTTTACTCATGATAGGCACATAGTCAGAGGAACATTTATCATAATCGAGAAATATCTGCTTCAACCAAGTGGCCATTTGGAGCTTCTGAAACGCAGAAACAAGCAGGCTCTAAGCCTATTTACAGTTATGGATCTCTCCTTATGAGCACGTAATCCTCTCGTGTAAAGACAAAATTTGCACATCCTACTTATCGGAGTGGTTCGTGTTCAAGACACGTGTCCCCTTGCCAGATATCAACCACATCCAGACATTCTACCAAATTAAAGAATTTATCACTATCCAGAATGATAACATTCATTCATGCCCTATCCCCCATAAAAAATCTCACATGTAAAATTATACCAACGCTTTAAACTGCAGTACAATACCGGCTAAGAAAACTCTAATTTTAGGGCGGGAAAATCACCTAATTCCCCCTTTCTCCCTCATCTCTCATTTTCTTTCTCATCTTTTCCCTCCATATTTTCCAACACTCTCCCCTAACCAAAAAGTTACCTAAAGCTAGAAGATTGACAGTTAGAGAATCCATTTCCATGCAGAATCACAGTAGTGTCCACTGTCCACAATGTCTAGATTTTGCAGGTTTACACAAACGCCTCTTGACCACAGCACATGCAGCATTTCTCCAATATCAACAGTTACAGCACTCACCAAGAACGATAAGTAAGTAAATTCTAGCCAACATTTTGTTTCCTCAGTTGAAATAAAATATATAAAATAAAAAAAACCTAAAAGTGTACACACTATGCAGTTGGATCATCAATTTTTCCCTAGTTCAATTGCTTAATGCTGATCCCCATTCGGATGCTTGAAATTTTGAGTTAAATTAAATGAAATTAAAACCAAAACACCACCCAATTGAATTTCAAACACATGCGAAAGAAAAGAAGGATCAGGAAGCTGAATTGGTTACATACCAGTAAAGGGTTTACGTTTAACGGCGGGGTCAAGCTGATTACACCACCGTAGACGGCAAGACTTGCCGGATCTTCCAGCGATCCCACGAGCGATGAGACTCCAATTTCTGGCACCGAATTTGCTAACGAGGCGACTAAGAATGGCGTCCTCTTCTGGTGACCAAGGTCCTTTCACTCTGTCTCTATTGTTACCGTTACCGTTACTAGCGGCACCACCTTCCCCTAATACCTGTAACCCCTCGTCGCCGCTTCCGTCAGGGTCCGTCACTTCAGCGGTGACGGTGAGGACGGCGGTAACGGCTTCTTCCGGTTCCATTTCTTTGAGGTTAGTTATTAAGTTGAGAAAGTTGAGTGTGAAAAGTGAAGAGTGAAGAGTTGTGATAGAGACATTTTACAAGTAGAAGTTGTTGGCGCAAATGTTTAGGCAGTTTTAACGTCAAGTGTGTTTTGTCGTCCTTAGTAGTACTACTAGTGTAACTGTAGAGTAGAAAGGGTTGAGAAACATTGGAATATGTCCATCTGTCCCCCAATTCAATTGCAAATTGCAATTCCATGTCCTCGCACATTAAAAAAAAATTAATAATAATAATAAGGCTTAAATATATGTTCATTATTTATTTACCTGCGTAAATATATATTACACTTGAATATCTCATTATCCATTTCACATATGAATACGGCTCATTATCCGTTTACACTTCTGAATAATAAGTGTTTTAACATACACTTAACGCTATTATGTAAAATCTAATGGCGGGGGTAGAAGCTAGAAATAATTTATATTTGCAAGGTCTTTTTTGAGAGTTTTATTTTTACAGGGGGTAAATGGATAATTGGTATATTTGCAGGGGGTAACATATATTTAAGCTTATTAATAATAATAATAATAATAATAATGATAACAATAATAACTAGGTGCTTAATTTAGCGCGGTCAAACACTCAAAATTTTAGAGTTTGGAGCAATTTTCAGAGTCTTTTAAATGGATGCTCATAGTCTTCACCCAAAAAATAAAACAAAATAGAAATTCAGAGTCTTTTAAATTCGTGATAGTTGTCCTTAGAGAGTTTGGTGTAATTTTCAAACGTTTGACCAACATAAATCATTTAAAGTGTTGGACCATCCTAACATTGCAAAACATAATTTTCTATGAATAAAGGTGTTTACACCCAAAAGTTTAGTCTTTGTCGAAGTTTAACACTCAACCGAAGGCCAATTAGGAAGATTTGTCAAGCAAAAGTTAGTCGAGTAGAAGCTAGGCAAGGGAAAAGTAGCTGATTAGCGAGGCAATGGAGGGTCACAAGCATAGCATAATAAAAGATGAACTACTCAAGAAAAGTATAGAGGACCCACGACCTAGATGTTAACTTTAGGCGAAATTGCACTTTTGGTCATTTATCTTTTACTTTGGTTTCATTTTGGTCATTTATATTTTTTTCCCCATTTTGCTCCCTCATATTTCATTTCTGTCATTTTGGTCCTTTTATGATATTTTCCGTCCATTAACTTAACAGATGCCACATTGGCCGTTAACTGCTGACGTTGCGTCTTAATTATCCAATCTGACGCGCCAGTCATTTAATGACATGACAAATAGGGACCAAATTGAAACTAAAAAAACATAAGGGACCAAATTGACAAAAAAAACACTCCATCTCTATCTTCATCTTCCACGACGAGCCACCACCACCTCTCCTCCTCACATCCACCGCTACCCTCTTCTCCATCACCGCCACACCACCACCACAACACCAAATCAGAACCCTAAATCCCAATCCCAGCCTTCGAACCCTATCCCAATCCTAATATCAGAATTAGAACAGGTGGTGGGATTGGGATTTGGTATTGGGGTTTAGGGATTTAGGATTGGGATTGGGTTCGAAGGACGAGATCGGGATTGGGATTGGGATTGGGATTGGGATTTAGGGTTCTGTTTTGGTGTGGTGGTGGTTGTGTGGTTGTAGAGGAGAGGGTGGCAGTGGATGTGAGGAGGAGAGGGTGGTGGTGGATCGACAGGGAAGATGAAGATGGAGATGGGGTGTTTTTTTGTTTCAATTTGGTCCCTATTTGCCACGTCATTAAATGAATGATGCGTCAGATTGGACAATTAAGACATCACGTCTGCAGGTAACTGGTGTGTGGAAATGTCACATACACTTGAGTGCAAGTATACACTGTCCAAAAACAAGTAGTAAAAAGATCGAACCCACAGAGATTGAAAAATTCACTTTTAAAACAAATATAAAGTAATAAAGTGTAAAGTCACTAAGTAATAAAATAATTTTGGATTTTTGTTGATGATCACAACTAAGTTAGAAAACTAAGAAAGAATGTTGATAGTGTAAAAGATAAAAGCTAGTTGGAATGTCTTCATCAAGTAATTTACTTATAAGTGTATGATGCAGTATGTATGTAATCTTTGCTTTGACTTGAATCTTTGTTGCATTAGCTATGTGTCTTTCGGTCACTTTCTTCAGAGTATCATTACCAGCTCTTATGATCCTTGTTCTATGCAGTAAAGAAAGGGGTGTTAGTGCCAATCTTGCCTCCTAACAAGTATTCACTTTGCTTAAGTGAATTCACTCTTGTATTTTAAGTACCCACAATTATCCTATGGACTATACTATCCTATGTCTAGGACTTAGCATGGTTTTCACAAAGTTTTCTTTATGTAAAACACTCACCCATATTAGTTCTTGAGTTCTTAATTGTAAGCCATTTACGGTCATTTACAAATCTACTTATTCTAAGTGATCAAGTTCAATATAAGTTTTGAAAAGATTATCAAGCAAGAACTAAAGTACAAACATACATACATGCAACATACTTACTTAAAAGCTCATTAAATGATTAGAACATTCCAACTAAGAAAGGTTTAGCTAACAAGAGACATTGCAAGATATATATAAACTGAATAGACCATGTTTATATATATAGAAATCACAAAAGAGAAACAACAAGAGTAAAGTTACAAATGTTGAAAACCTTTGTATGAAGTCTTCTAGCAATGCACTAGCATTACTCCTTAGCACTATACAAACACTATGAAAACGAGTTAAGGAGGAATTATGAATTCCTTCCTCTTCCTCTAAAAATATAAAATCTAACTATGTATATTGAAATTTTGATCTAACTTATGGATTGTGATATATTTCCAAATGAAGATGTGAGGTCCTTGAGTGGATCATAGCTGTAGTTGCTTTCCAGAGGTTTATCCATGTTGAAATCTTTGACTTAATCATATAGGGCGGTTCCATGGTGTTAGAACAAGTGTCCCTATGTTGATGACTCTTCAAAGCTAAGCCTATAGCTATGTGTGAATGGTAGGCGCCTACTATACAAGTTTGGATGGCATCAGGGAAGCAGGCAGGAGGTCATCACATTGCATGTGGATGCATATGAAACAGGCTGCTTATTCACCAAGTAGTGCAGTTTTGATGCAGGATCAGTGCATGTCATACCCCAATTTTGTCCGACTAGTCGAAAATCAAATAAAATTGTATTTTTGTAAATATCCAATTTTAATAAGTATTTTTCGTTTTGAAAACCCCCCCCAAATATGTGTGTCGTTTTATAGGTTTCAATTGCACAAATGTGTTCAAGTTGCGTTCGTTAGTAATCTAGTATTTCTTATTCTCGTCGTGCGCGCGTATCATTTCGAATCGTGCGCTCGTACTTATTCTCGTAGTTGCGCGTATTATTTCTATTCGCGTGCGTGTTTTGATTCTTGTTCTTGCGCTTTC
The DNA here is from genome assembly GCA_020916435.1 of Oxytropis ochrocephala. Taxonomy (NCBI): domain Eukaryota; kingdom Viridiplantae; phylum Streptophyta; class Magnoliopsida; order Fabales; family Fabaceae; genus Oxytropis; species Oxytropis ochrocephala. The sequence continues at coordinate 21,052,034 of CM037094.1, read as the reverse complement.
GCGTCTTGTCGGGTATGCGTATTCGTTTCATTGTTTATTATTATTATTAGTGATGTTTATTTAGTATTAGTTAACAACAAAAAGAGAGATACAAAAATATTAAGTATATTCAAATCTGTCCAATGTTTTGCAAAAAATGAGATACATAAAGTAGTCAAATAGTTACACAAAACTAAAAAAAGAAAAGAAAAAAACAAGTAAAAAGAGAGAGATGTGTTGACAGCATCTCCCATTTTGGGCTAGAAGTCCATGCTCTTTCATCACATCTCTGCTTTTTTTCACAAGCAAAACATTGCTGGCCAGCCAATCTGCACATAGCCTACTCCCTCCTAGGACCTTTAATCAAGGTTTAATCCTGCAAACATAAACATAGAAAATGAGTAGGATGCAGTAATAAACACAGAGAATACAGCATCATAAAATAGGAAATATGAGAGGGACGTATGAGACATTCATGGCTGGCATCTTCAACAAGAAAACAAACTCCAAATCCTTTTAAAAGAGGCAGCAACGAAGGGGGGAGAGAAAAAAATGATAGGATTGGAGAGAAGTGGGAAAAGCAGGACCGAGGAGAGAAAAAGCGTGAAAGGGAAAAATCAACATCATGAAATTAACATCAAATCCCTAACCACCAAATAGAAAAATTGAAATGAGTGTTGATGAAGGAGAAGGCGTAGAAAGCAGATCCGAGAGAAGGAAAGAGGAAGCTTCCCACCATCAACTGCCGGTCCGCCTTCAACCGCCGTAAACCACAACACTACCACCACCGCCGCCTTACCCTGTCCTCTCCATTTTCGAGCTCATCATCACTCTCCCTGAACTTAAGTGTTTCTTCTCTCCTCATCTCTCTCTCATTTTACATTTCTTTCCTCTTTCTCTCTTTCTCTCTCCAAGCACTTTTTTTTCCCTCTCGTGGACATGTATTGCGGCTGGGTCAAGAGGGTTAGGTTTGCCTCAAATCTCTCTATTCTGTTTGCTTGCTTTAGTGTATATATCTAATATCTATTTATACAAACAAACAACTTACAAAATTACAATTCTAGACATCTTACTTTTTTGACACATCAACACTTTTGTTTATTTATCATTTTTTAATTCTACTTTCTCTTCCTTTCTCACTCACTCACTCTTTTTCAATCTCACATTTCCCAATATTTCTTACTTCTTACACATCAATTATTAGTGGCCCCACACCCTTTATTTAAAAAATATTTATTTTCCCAATTTTTTTTAATCCACTATATAATCTAATATAATTAAATTAATATTAAATCATCTACAATTTACTCCTATTACTATCTAACCTAATATCTATTTATCTATTTATACAAACAAACCACACTTAATCTATTTATACAAACAACCCACATTTAAATTACTCAAACAAGTCTCCTATTTATTTGACAATTCATCGACTAAGGACAACAATGTAATTTACTATATATCATATTTTTATCAAATTTCTTCCCTCAATTCATTTTCTTCTCACTCCCACTTTTTCTACTTTCTCTTACTTTTCTTTCAAAATTCAAAATTCAAAATTCAAATCAAACTCACCAACTTTCTTTACCCACTATCTACTAATCTAATATCTATTTACACAAACAAACCATACTTAAATTACTCAAATAAGTTTCCCTATTTATTTGACAACTCATCTAACTAAGGGCAACATTGTAATTTACTATCACATTTTTTCAAATTTCTTCTCCCAATGCACTTTCTTCTCACTCCAATTTTTTTAACTTTCCCCTCTTTTTTTTTTTAAAAAAAATTTCGAAATTCAAATCAAATCAAATTTACTAATAAACTAAAATAATCAATCTAAACTATGAGATAACTTCACTAATATATAAAAACACGGGATAATTTCACTGATATATAAAAAACATGACATTAATATATATAAAAAAATGGAAAACTTAATGATTATTTCAACTACTGATTAATATTTAAAACACGGGATAACTGTACTGATATATAAAAAAACATGGGATAACTATACTGATATATAAAAAACACGGGATAACTGCACTGATATATTTGATAATCTATCTTTTACTAACTACTATAATGTACTAATCAACTAAAATAGTCAATTGAAGCTATGAGATAACTGCACTGATATATAAAAAAATGGGATGACTAAACTAATATGTAAAAACACACACGAGATAACTGCAATGATATGTTTAAAATACGGGATAATTGCACTGATATTTAAAAAACACTTCACTGAAATATTTGATAATCTACCATCTATTCGTTAATATCTACTATAATATATTAATCAACTAAAAATAATCAATTGAAGCAATGAGATAACTTCACTGATATATTAAAAAACACGTGATAACTTTATTGAAAATAAAAAAACACGAGATAATTGCAATGATGTATGTAAAAACACGAGATAGTTGCACTGATATATAAAAAAACACGGGATAACAACAGTGGCACTAATATATAAAAGAACACGGGATAAATGCAAAGATTGTTTTTAAATGATACTTTTACATTTTTAGATTTTAATATTTATCTAATTTTTTATTTGAAACTCCTTTTTTAACTACTTTAAATTTGTCTTTTTTTTCACGAGGTGTTGTCCAGACTATTTAAATTATGTCTAAGTTCGTTCATGAAAGAATATGGTAGCACCCGTGCGTATTCACTGAAATATTTGATAATCTACCATCTATTCGTTAATGTCTACTATAATATATTAATCAACTAAAAATAATCAATTGAAGCAATGAGATAACTTCACTGATATATTAAAAAACACGTGATAACTTTATTGAAAATAAAAAAACACGAGATAATTGCAATGATGTATGTAAAAACACGAGATAGTTGCACTGATATATAAAAAAACACGGGATAACAACAGTGGCACTAATATATAAAAGAACACGGGATAAATGCAAATATTGTTTTTAAATGATACTTTTACATTTTTAGATTTTAATATTTATCTAATTTTTTATTTGAAACTCCTTTTTTAACTACTTTAAATTTGTCTTTTTTTTCACGAGGTGTTGTCCAGACTATTTAAATTATGTCTAAGTTCGTTCATGAAAGAATATGGTAGCACCCGTGCGTATTCACTGAAATATTTGATAATCTACCATCTATTCGTTAATGTCTACTATAATATATTAATCAACTAAAAATAATCAATTGAAGCAATGAGATAACTTCACTGATATATTAAAAAACACGTGATAACTTTATTGAAAATAAAAAAACACGAGATAATTGCAATGATGTATGTAAAAACACGAGATAGTTGCACTGATATATAAAAAAACACGGGATAACAACAGTGGCACTAATATATAAAAGAACACGGGATAAATGCAAATATTGTTTTTAAATGATACTTTTACATTTTTAGATTTTAATATTTATCTAATTTTTTATTTGAAACTCCTTTTTTAACTACTTTAAATTTGTCTTTTTTTCACGAGGTGTTGTCGGACTATTTAAATTATGTCTAAGTTCGTTCATGAAAGAATATGGTAGCACCCGTGCGTATGCACGGATATCCTACTAGTATTTATTAAAAAGGAGACAAAAGAATTTTACAAACAGTTTTTTTCATTTAATAATTTAATAATAGGAATAGTTGATTCCTAGTGGCACCCTTCCCATTTAGTTCATGCGATCCCCCCTATTTTACTTTACATGGTCGATTCTTGCTCCAAGTATCCAACTTTTGGACTTTCATGATTTTTAAGTTTATTTTTATTTTAGTATTGTATTTTCCGTTTTACTTCATACACCCTCTCCCCCTCTTCACTTTGCTTTATTTATTTATACCTTTATGTTATATTATTTTAAGTTGATGATAGACAATATGACTCTCACTAGTGCCTAGTGCACTTTTCTCAAAGTGAGAGGATTGCTCTATGTGATTCAACCTAGTTTTGTGTTTATTCAAATCTTGTTTTAGTCTACTTATTGTTAGTTGTTGATGATAGACAAGTTGACTCTCACTTGTGCCCAGGGCACTTTGATTCAAGTGAGAAGATTGCTCTATGTGATTCAACTTGGTTTTAGTATTTACTTGCTTGCTCTTGTATTACGGTTTTATTATTATTGTCCATGTTGATGATAAATCATATGATTCCCACTTATGCCTAGTGCATCATGTTTTAAAGTGGTGAAGATAATTTTAGATGATTCAACCTTCCCTTTTTAATTTCTTAGTAAATAACAAATGAGATTGTAAGTTTAGGGTTTAGGGTTAGTGAGATATTGCAAAGGATAGACTTACCTTAGCCTTGATGCAATTCCTTTTGTTCATGTTATTGAGAAATCATTGCTCACATGTTCATTAGTTTAACTAAGATCATTCTATGCCTATGATCAATTGTTTACTTGTTTTGGATGCTACTTAAATTGTCTTGATTTAATTGTGTGTCATTCCCTCAATGTGTATGACCTCCTAATGAAGGCGTAAGCCTACATGCTGTTGTAGCATAGAGTCATTAGGGTAAATGCACTTCTCCCCACACACGCACAATTGTTTGAGAACTTTATCTTGCATCTTTGACAATTAAATCTCTTGATTGTATTGGCACGCTTAATCTTAGTTGATGATCAACATGTTCATGATTATTTGATTATTGAATGTGTTTCAAGTTTGCAACCAATCATTGATAATAACTTCACCCTTTCCCCCAAAATCATTCAAACTCTTTTCTAATTAACACAAGTTATTAGTGACTATCACCCAAAGCTTTGGCTTGTTTGATTGTCATGAGCGCTATTAAGAGTTATTAGTAATGATCACTCAAAGCCTTTGCTTGCTTGATCATTATGAAAGTTCTTCCCCTTTCCAAAACCCTTTCAAAAACATTTTCATCTTCAAGGCTCATTAGAACTACGTCGCTTTGATTCCCATTTGGGATACGTAGGGAGCGAGTCACGTTCTCGTCAAGCGCAACAAATAAAAATCATTTCTCACAACCGTAAATATTAATATTTTCCATAACAAAAATCATTTTCAAACCCATTGTTGCTAGTGGCTAATCAGAACCTTTGTTCGTCTCTAGCTGTTGGCGAGCGGCAATGTCGTTTTCCAAAGAACAATAAGCGATGATCACCCATAACTTTGGTTAGTTTGATCATTCATGCCAATTAATCTATTTGAAAACCATTTTCAAAAGATCAAATAAAAAAGCGAGTTGCTACTAATAGTCAATCGGAACCGCCGTTCGTCGACCGATGGTAGTGACTCTCATTTTCAAGAGTATTTAGCGGTGATTACCCATAACTCTGTTAGTTTAATCATTCGCGAGAATACTAAATCATATCGAAAACTCACTAAAAGATAAAAAAACAAAAACATTTTCATAACAATCAAGAACTACGTAGCTTTGAATTCTCCATCGCTTTTGGAGATCGTAGGGGCGAGAAGTCAATTCTCGTCAGCGCCAAAAATAAAATTTTCATTAAGTCTTTCCCATTTATCTTTAAATAAGAAATAAATAGGCAAATCTAGATATTTTTCAAATCAAGCGTAAAACCACACACTTAATTAAAGGTTCCTCTCGGTAGAGAGGGCGCGTGGAGTGCTAACACCTTCCCATACGTGTCGACCCCCGAACCCATATCTCTAGTTTTGAAAGACCATCCGCCTTGTTCAAAAGACCTTTTTCAATGTTTTGGTCTTAAAATTAAAATATTGGTGGCGGCTTCAAATTTTTTCCACGTTGTACATTGAGAAACCCAAACCGGATTTTTAGGGTGCAGCGGTGGCGACTCTCAACTGGGAACTTTTCTTAAAGGCGAGGTCAAGCCTAACTAATTAAAATGTGTGGTTTAATGTATTGTTGATTTGACTAATACCTTGTTTGCCTTCATTCTTTTTTACTTTCTTTCTTATCATTAATTGTAGGCATATGCATTTGTCTTCTATGTTTATTCCTTATCTCCTCTTCAACTCCTTTTCTTTTATTGCTTATGCCCATGCATTCTTCCAATCCCCATGATCCCTTCTTCTTTTCTCCCTTTCTTAAGGTAAGAAATGCAATATTGTTGGCACCCTAGATTAGTTGTATTTGATTGATATTGAACCCTAGGGTATACGACATGTTATTGCTTTCTATTGTTTGGACTGCTCTGGTTTTCATTTCAGGTGGGGTAGTGTTAGGGAAAATGCCCTTGACACACATTACACTTATACATTATGATTACATGCTTTGAGAGAGAGACCATAACCCAGGTCTGCAAAAATTTAGGAGAGCGGATTCGAGTAGTGAGAGCCCATCAGGACCTTTGTCAGATTGGCTACTGCGAAAGTTCAACGAGTTGTGCTCTTTCATGATGCCTCACACCTAGTGATTTCTTTGCATTTGTGGGAGTTTTGTGAAAGAGGCGTGGCTCAGTGGCCTTGTGAGGAGCGAATAGAGCTACATGGGAGGATTACCCCTAAAATACCCTAGATCATAGGCTCTCTACCCCTTTTTAGGTCTGAGGATTTCCAAATTGTGTGTTGCATCGTTGCATCCAGTTCCATCAATTTTTCCTTCAAAATTTTCGAAAATCAAAAAAGATATGTTTTTCCTTTTCAATAAACATCTATATGAGGTGACATATATCTTGTATTTTCTCAAAAATTCAATCACCAACCCAAAAAATCTTTTTACCTTGCTTTTCACATGCATGTAAAGTAGCATCATCAACCTCATTCTCATACAAAAAACATCTTTGCATTGCCTAACATGGGAAAACTAAATAAAATTCATACGCGCATTTTTCTCTATCTCATTTAGGTTTGTCGGGAGTGCATTCCCCGCGCGGGTGCATTTCCATTCACTAAACTTTTTCCTAATTTTGTCAAAAAGTCCAAAAAAAACATATTTTATTAGGAACGTGTCTCATGCATTATTGCTTTTTGCATATCATGAAGAATGAACATGTGACCATCTCATCTTGCATACATTTCCATTCAAAATAAATCATGTTTTCCCTTGCATTAAAAATCATTTGCGAGCATCATGCACTTTCTCACATAAAAAATTTTAGAAACATATCACATGCTTTATTATTTTCCTTTTTCATATCATATATGCAAACATCTCATTTTGCATGCATTTTCATAAGAATCATATATTTCCACGCACCAAAAATAATTGTTAATATCATGCATTCCATTTCATTGTTTAAAACTAAAACAAAAAGCAATCATCATCCGCACTTTGCATCATGGCATCATGCGTTACATAAAACAAAATTTTGAAAAAAAACAGTTATCATCCATATCGCATTTCATTCATCCTTAATTATGCAAAAACTGTCATCAAATAAAGGTGGGCATCACATCAATATTGCATGCATATATCATTCCGCTATTCATATAGCCTTAGCTCAAGCAGCGCCATTTTACGCATGCATTATTATTTTTCTCTTTCATATCATAACAAATAAACAAAAATCCAAAAATGTATGTTTTCTACTAGATTTTAGAAAATGCATTGCATGTACCCCTTTTCCCTTTTTCATGGCAGGAAAAGTAAACACTTGAACGTTTCATTTTGCATACATTTCCACGCGTTAAAAATAAACTGTGAGTATCATGCATTTCATTTCATTGCATAAAAACAAAATAAGACAAGAAGCAATTATCATCCGCATTGCATAAGCATCACATTCATCCGGGTGCATGTACAAAAATCATCATCAAATAATGCAGACATCGCGTCAATGTGGCACTCATGCATCATTTCATTAACCTCATCACTTTGTTCGAATACATCATTTCTCCCTGCATGCATCCTTTCGAAGCAAAGAAAAATTTCCTCATGTGATGGCTTAATGGGTAGAAATGCACCTTTGAGCAGCGAAGGGTAATATCTCAAATTTGTTTATCGACTACAAATTTGAGATGTTACTACGATGTCGAGCACTTTGACCCGAGTCCGCGTGTTTTTATTTTCAAGTAGGAAATTAAATTGAGTCAACTAATTGTCGAAGCGTTTGAGTATATTGTGTGAAGTATTGAGTCGGGATCCACTCAATGTTTCATGCGAGGTTACTCGAGGGTAGCGACAATCGGTTGCCTCATATCACCATTCTTGCATCTCTCATCATTCAAAAAGGGGCATTGGCGCCCGTATCTCGTCTCGCCTCTAAAAACTAAAAATCAAAAAAAAAATATATTTTGAAAAAAAGGGGCATCATTCGCATTGGCATTCCATATTTTGTCTTGCATTAAAAACAACAAAATTATTTAAAATAAGTCACACTTTTCGAGTGGCCATCCTCCACGCATTTGCATCATACGTGCATATCATAATTTGTTCATTCATTCATTGCATAAAATAAAAGTTGTGGTGAGAAGTGAGGCGTTCTTGCGAGAACAATCATCCTTTTTGAAAAAGTTTATCCTTACTTGGTTGCAAACTCAAGGTGTTCCAAGGCACTTAGTTTTTTTCAAATCAATAGCTCATTTGCATTTCTTTCAAAAGCACTGCATCCCATCCATGACAAAAGACTGAAGCAGCTCAAAAAAAAAGAGAAGAAAATTTCATTGTTCTAACTAATGTTGACTCTCTGTGAAGCATTCCTATAGCGAACGTGCCCGACACGTGCAACTTCTCTTGTTTGAGTCAGTCAGTTTCTTTGTTTGTCATCATCACCATCCAAGTCTAATCCCGGCCCGTCCACCCATAAAGCGCGTATTCTCTCCCATCGGTGCATACTTGACTTTTTGGTTCATTCTCACTAACACTCACGAGTCCTCCATCTTTGGGAAGTGCAGTGATCACTAACTTTCTTTATCGACATTATATTCCTTTAGTGCAAGTATTTCCAGAAAAAGAAGAAGAGATAAATGAGAAGAACAAGCTCGCTAGGTTGAAAACCAGAGGCGACCCTAGGCAAAAAGGGCGCCGGTGGATTGAAAACTCGCAAAGAGCGGTCCAGGCAAAAATTAGGGCATAAAAGAAAATGCAAAGAAAAGAGCAAACACATATGGATAGATAAATTGTTGCCAGGTTTTACGAAAAATAAGCAATCGAAATTGAAATGAAGTTTGCGCCGCCTCCCATGACCTCAAGAAAATCCAAAATCCAAAAATTCCCTTTCTTGCCCACCTTAAGCCAAGGAAATCCCAAAGAGAAGGAAAAATCCCCCTCCTACCCACCTTAAGTCAAGAAAGCCCCAGGATATCTCCATCACTCTAGACAATGATCAACTCCACATCGAAAATGGTATATCATCTTTATCAGCTCACCCGAGTCCAAAAAGAAAAGAAAGAGGTCAAAAGAAAAGAAAGCGATCAAACAAAAGATTCAAAAAAATGAAAATCTCAAAAAAAAAAAAAAAAAAAAAAAGAGACCAAGAAAAAAAGAGAAACAAAAGAAGAACAAATTGTGGTGATATATTTCACCATGAAACACGAGAGATCCTTGTCTCCATAAACTTTGACACTCTGTTGTGTATAATCATCTCTCCTTTCATAAAGGCTGCAAACATTTTCTTTGGCCTCGACATCTAACCCTCCATAAACCCTCGGTCATTCCACCATGAAACTCAAACTTGTCCTAATAAAACCCCAAGCACCTCATCAAGCCTAATAACCATTTCCTTCATAAGTCATTGACCATTGGCGATCTTAGAATAAGACCCAATGACCCATCGACCTCAAACACTTCATTAAGCTCAATCATCCACTTATCCACAAAACATCACAATCACGAAAAGTCCATCCGATCAATAACAGATTGCTTTTGTTTTCTCAAATTTTAACCCTAGGACAAATAAGTTTATCTATTTACGATGGGTTTGCTCAAAAGAAAAACAAGCGATCGGAAAAAGAAAGCCGATCAAGAAAAATCCTCGAGAAAAAGCAGTCAAAAAAGAAAGGCGACAAAGCAATAAAGACTTGCACTCTAAAATGCATTCAAGTTGCATTAAAACAAGGTTTAGTGATCACCAAGTGAGGCTTCTTTCATACCAAAAGTCAAAAATTTCATTGCATTTGGGTTTTCTTAAAGAGAACCAAAGGTGTGTACTAGGGGCATTTCCTTCACCTCTCACTCCACTCGACTTTCGGGAGGTTTGTTCATTGCCCACCCAGTTCATATATCACCCTCGGTTCGTAACCATCACCATAACTCTGTCGCCTTTCACAACCTCACTCAAAGAAACCATTTTAAATGTCATTCCAAAGTGGGGCAAGTGCATTCCCATTCCTTCACCTCATTCATTGCCATAAAAACTCACCGGGGCAATCTCTCGACTCACTATCCTAAACAAGGCCTCGTCATTCTAATTGGGGCAACTTTGTCTCGTCATGACCGGGGCAACACTAAACTCTATGAGTTGAGACAAAATCTCTTTTGCTCCACCCTTCATTTCAAAAGCCAAAGCATTCCCAATTCATCATCTTCTACCCTTAGTTATTTGTCACCACTAGGCGGGGGCAAGCTTATTCACTCATCAAAAGCCTCGAGCAGGGCGGTCTTGCATCCCTTGGTCCCTCATGGCGTCGGCAATAATCATGTATGTCATCCCTTCACATATCATACATGTTCTAAACCAATCCCAAGTTAACTGACTCACTCATTCACATTTGCACTCCTATGCATGCTTACTAGACAATGCTTCAAAGAGAGAGAACACATGTTAGTCATGCGATATCTAAGATTCAGTCGTCATTGGAAGGAAGAGAAAACAAGTGAGCTTGTTTGTAAATAAAAACCTTGAGAACACCGGAGTTTGAATCAAATTCAATTTTTTTTCAAGCAGAATGGTCAATAACCATCTCGATTCCTTGCATCCAAAGTCTAGCATCTCATCGTCACAAAAATGTTTACCTCATGCATCTAGGCATTTCAATCTATTCATTAGGGCATATGCATCAAAGCATTACATTTGCATCTTCACATTTTGTGCATTCATCACATAGCAAAAGGAAAAAAAACGGTCCACGTCAGTTGCACCATATTAATACTTGCATTTCATAGAGGAAAATAGTAAAGAAGAAAAAGCAGAAATCTTTTCATGGCATTGGCATCATATTAATGTTAGCATTTCCATAAAAGAAAAAAGAACAAAAATCATTGCATCAAACATCAAAGCATTGCATCATAAAGAAAGAAAAAGCAAAAACACGTCATCCCATGTCATTGCATTTGCATCATATTAATGTTTGCATTTCATAAAAGGGAAAGAACCAAAGTCCTTGCATCAAAGCATTACATGTGTATCATGCAAGGCAACACAAAGGCTTCCCATGTCATTCATCATTCCATTATCGTTCATTTCTTCATGCCACTCATCGAAACATTGCATTCGCATACCCACATTTCATGAAAAGAGAAAGAAATGAGCATAAAATAAAACAAGAGCATTCCATTCATCAAAACATGAATCACTGTCATTGCATCGCACACTTGCATTACAAATATCAATCTCTGCATCAAACATCAAAGCACTACATGCGCATATTCACATTTCATAAAGAGCAAAAAGAAAACAAGCAAAAAAAAACAAGCGATCGAGAAAAAAGAAATTTGGTCGAAGAAAAAACAATCGGACCAAAAGAAAAACTTGAGTGTTCCACCACATTCATCATTACACCAAAGTCGTATGCTTTATGCGCACTTGCATAACATGCCCTTGCATAGCATGCACCCACATTCCATGCATCATTCCTTGCATCAACCCGGCGTATGCGGGCACCTCGATCAATGCGGCGGCGTGGCTTTTCAATCAATCAATCAGCGAGATTCGTGAATCCGCCGGGACCAGCGTCCCTTCAAAAGCGGACTTCACCTCGTATTCGGTGCGGGTAAGTCCGCCCGACCCCATTGGGTCGATCGAAAAGGATAGCGTGTGGTTGGCCTAAGACATGGCGCGATCTAAGGAAATATCGAGATCTAGACTTGATATTGTCCCCGGTCGCTCTTGAAGACCACCATGCCCAAGTGCAAACTCGGATCGTTCGCGGTTCGTTAAAGGCTTTAAGCGACCTCAATATCGGCTTCGCGAGGCGGGGTACCTTCTTTCTTGCTTTCTTTATCGCTTTCTTTCTGCTTTATTTCTGCTTTTCTTTGCTGAGGGCTAAGCGCCAATTCATTTCTGTTTCTTTGGCTTCTGCGAGGTTAGCACCAATTCATTTTCTGCTTTTGTTGGCTTGCGAGGTTGACAATTCATTTCTGTTTTGGTAGCTTCTTGAGGTTAGCGCCAATTCATTTCTGTTTTGTTGGCTTACTAGACTAAAGTGGCACCAAGTTTATTTTCTGCTTTTCTTTGGCGAAAGGTGGCACCCATTCAAAAAAATAGAAAGAACAAAAAAATAGAAAAGAGCGCTCAGTAGCGCATTGCGGATTGGAGCCCGGAGAGGTCATCGCTCCCATACGCGAGTCTCACATCGTGTGTGCGAGCAGCGCGATGGACCATGAACCCATGTGAGTTCAACGAGAATAGTTCTATCGGCCCTAAGATCGGTGGGCCGCCGTGCATTGATCGTATATCGATTCGGGTGATGCGATCCCCGGTCTCTCGAAAGACCGAGAGATTCTCGGGATGCGTGCTCCTCAAAGCCACGTGCAAACTCGGATTAAATCAAGAGTTCGTTTAAGGATTACTGAGTTTTAAGCGGCACTGGGCATTTACGCGCGCGCGCGCGCGAAGTGCTCATTTTACCGCTTTCTGCGCGCAAGTGCTCATTTTACCGCTTTCTGCACGCAAGTGCTTATTTTACCGCTTCCTGCACGCAAGTGCCCATTTTACCTTTTCTATCTGCACGTCAGTGTTTCGTTTATTGTTTTCGCATCGGCACGAAAGTGTCTATCTTCCCGAAAAAAAAAAAAAAAAAAAAAAACAAAAAAAGAGAAAAATAAAAAAGAAAATTCGGACTTCCCCAAGTGGACAAAATTGGTATAATTTCTGAATTCTTTATTTCTATTTTATCTTCGAAATATGTCTCGGCCAATTCATATTTCTTGATAAAATCCAAATAAAGAGGGGCAATTTATCATACCCCAATTTTGTCAGACTAATCGAAAATCAAATAAAATTGTATTTTTGTAAATATCCAATTTTAATAAGTATTTTTCGTTTTGAGAAAAACCCCAAAATATGTGTGTCGTTTTATAGGTTTCAATTGCACAAATGTGTTCAAGTTGCGTTCGTTAGTAATCTAGTATTTCTTATTCTCGTCGTGCGCGCGTATCATTTCGAATCGTGCGCTCGTACTTATTCTCGTAGTTGCGGCGTATTATTTCTATTCGGCGTGCGTGTTTTGATTCTTGTTGCGTGGCGCTCGCGTCTTGTCGGGTATGCGTATTCGTTTCATTGTTTATTATTATTATTAGTGATGTTTATTTAGTATTAGTTAACAACAAAAGAGAGATACAAAAATATTAAGTATATTCAAATCTGTCAATGTTTTGCAAAAAATGAGATACATAAAGTAGTCAAATAGTTACACAAAACTAAAAAGAAAAGAAAAAACAAGTAAAAAAGAGAGATGTGTTGTGACATCTCCCATTTTGGGCTAGAAGTCCATGTTCTTTCATCACATCTCTGCTTTTTCACAAGCAAAACATTCTTTGTGACCAATCTGCACATAGCCTACTCCTCCTAGGACCTTTAATCAAGGTTTAATCCTGCAAACATAAACATAGAAAATGAGTAGGATGCGATAATAAACCACAGAGAATCTGACATCATAAAATAGGAAATATGAGAGGGACGTATGAGACATTCATGGTGGCATCTTCAACAAGAAAACAAACTCCAAATCCTTTTAAAAAAAAGCGACAACGAAGGGGAGAGAAAAAATGATAGGATTGGAGAGAAGTGGGAAAAGCAGACCGAGGAGAGAAAAAGCGTTGAAGGGGAAAAATCAACATCATGAAATTAACATCAAATCCCTAACCACCAAATAGAAAAATTGAAATGAAATTTGTTGATGAAGGAGAAAGCGTTAGAAGCAGAGATCGAGAGAAGGAAAGAGGAAGCTTCCCACCATCACGCCGGTCCGCCTTCAACCGTAGTAAACCACAACACTACCACCACGCCGCCTTACCTGTCCTCTCCATTTTCGAGCTCATCATCACTCTCCACTGAACTTAAGTGTTTCTTCTCTCCTCATCTCTCTCTCATTTTACATTTCTTTCCTCTTTCTCTCTTTCTCTCTCCAAGCACTTTTTTTCCCTCTCGTGGACATGTCTCTTTTGGTGGGTCAAGAGGGTTAGGTTTGCCTCAAATCTCTCTATTCTGTTTGCTTGCTTTAGTGTATATATATTTATTAAAAAGGAGACAAAAGAATTTTACAAACAGTTTTTTTCATTTAATAATTTAATAATAGGAATAGTTGATTCCTAGTGGCACCCTTCCCATTTAGTTCATGCGATCCCCCCTATTTTACTTTACATGGTCGATTCTTGCTCCAAGTATCCAACTTTTGGACTTTCATGATTTTTAAGTTTATTTTTATTTTAGTATTGTATTTTCCGTTTTACTTCATACACCCTCTCCCCCTCTTCACTTTGCTTTATTTATTTATACCTTTATGTTATATTATTTTAAGTTGATGATAGACAATATGACTCTCACTAGTGCCTAGTGCACTTTTCTCAAAGTGAGAGGATTGCTCTATGTGATTCAACCTAGTTTTGTGTTTATTCAAATCTTGTTTTAGTCTACTTATTGTTAGTTGTTGATGATAGACAAGTTGACTCTCACTTGTGCCGGGGCACTTTGATTCAAGTGAGAAGATTGCTCTATGTGATTCAACTTGGTTTTAGTATTTACTTGCTTGCTCTTGTATTACGGTTTTATTATTATTGTCCATGTTGATGATAAATCATATGATTCCCACTTATGCCTAGTGCATCATGTTTTAAAGTGGTGAAGATAATTTTAGATGATTCAACCTTCCCTTTTTAATTTCTTAGTAAATAACAAATGAGATTGTAAGTTTAGGGTTTAGGGTTCGTGAGATATTGCAAAGGATAGACTTACCTTAGCCTTGATGCAATTCCTTTTGTTCATGTTATTGAGAAATCATTGCTCACATGTTCATTAGTTTAACTAAGATCATTCTATGCCTATGATCAATTGTTTACTTGTTTTGGATGCTACTTAAATTGTCTTGATTTAATTGTGTGTCATTCCCTCAATGTGTATGACCTCCTAATGAAGACGTAAGCCTACATGCTGTTGTAGCATAGAGTCATTAGGGTAAATGCACTTCTCCCCACACACGCACAATTGTTTGAGAACTTTATCTTGCATCTTTGACAATTAAATCTCTTGATTGTATTGGCGCGCTTAATCTTAGTTGATGATCAACATGTTCATGATTATTTGATTATTGAATGTGTTTCAAGTTTGCAACCAATCATTGATAATAACTTCACCCTTTCCCCCCAAAATCATTCAAACTCTTTTCTAATTAACACAAGTTATTAGTGACTATCACCCAAAGCTTTGGCTTGTTTGATTGTCATGAACGCTATTAAGAGTTATTAGTAATGATCACTCAAAGCCTTTGCTTGCTTGATCATTATGAAAGTTCTTCCCCTTTCCAAAACCCTTTCAAAAACATTTTCATCTTCAAGGCTCATTAGAACTACGTCGCTTTGATTCCCATTTGGGATACGTAGGAGCGAGTCACGTTCTCGTCAAAGCGCAACAAATAAAAATCATTTTCTCACAACCGTAAATATTAATATTTTCCATAACAAAAAATCATTTTCAAACCCATTGTTGCTAGTGGCTAATCAGAACCTTTGTTCGTCTAACTGTTGGCGGCAATGTCGTTTTCCAAAGAACAATAAGCGATGATCACCCATAACTTTGGTTAGTTTGATCATTCATGCCAATTAATCTATTTCGAAAACCATTTTCAAAAGATCAAATAAAAAGCGAGTTGCTACTAATAGTCAATCGGAACCCGTTAAATCGACCGATGGTAGTGACTCTCATTTTCAAGAGTATTTAGCGGTGATTACCCATAACTCCTGTTAGTTTAATCATTCGCAGAATACTCGTCATACTTCGAAAACTCACTAAAAAGATAAAAAACAAAAACATTTTCATAACAATCAAGAACTACGTAGCTTTGAATTCTCCATCGCTTTTGGGAGATACGTAGGAGCGAGAAGTCAATTCTCGTCAAGCGCCAAAAATAAAATTTTCATTAAGTCTTTCCCATTTATCTTTAAATAAGAAATAAATAGGCAAATCTAGATATTTTTCAAATCAAGCGTAAAACCACACACTTAATTAAAGGTTCCTCTCGGTAGAGAGGGCGCGTGGGAGTGCTAACACCTTCCCATGCGTGTCGACCCCGAACCCATATCTCTAGTTTTCGAAAGACCATCCGCCTCATTCAAAAGACCTTTTTTCAATGTTTTGGTCTTAAAATTAAAATATTGGTGGCGGCTTCAAATTTTTTCCACGTTGTACATTGAGAAACCCAAACCGGATTTTTCGGGTGCAACAGTGTAGGAGCAATGATGCAGACAACATTGAGACTGCACTGAACAAAAACATCAAACACACCACAATATATCCAAAATGGCCTAATAATAACTATATCCATTCAAATCACTCAAGATATCATATATCACACTAAATACTATATAAACTCTTTATTATTACTTGAAAGAGACCAAATACTAAGTTTAAACATATGAAATACTCTATATAAAATAGAGTTATCACACCCCCAAACTTAAACCATTGCTTGTCCGCAAGTAATGACAAAGACAAACTATAAAAACTAAAATTCTAGAAGATAGATCAGCTTGATTTTTGGATTTTTATGAGGATTTCCCTATGAACTTCATTTTTCAACAATCTTTCTTGTGCCTTTATTTCTTCAAAACTACCAAAGCTATTCAAACTCTTTTGTGTGTGTGTGAACCCCTTTGAGTTGAGATTGGTTCCAAGACTAAGTGAAAAATTTCTTCCTAGCCTTTGAAAGGATTGGTTCATCTTTGGTCACACCAAAATATTTTTCAAAAGAGAGTTTAGACTCACAAAATTTTCTCAAGTGTTGGGGAGTTTTTAAAATCAAAAGGGCTTGATTGAATCTTTCAAAGCTTTTGAGCCAATGCATTTTCTATTTTTTTGTGTGGATCTTTTGAGCGGATGCAATACTTCTTTGAAGTGTTTTTTTTTTTGCATTAATTTTTTTACGCATTTTGCTTTTTCTTGATGCGATTTACATTGATCTGTTGCATTTGCACCGATAATGCTTTTCTTTTTCTAGCTCATATTACCTTCCTCACTCGACCTCGGATGCAAATGCACTTTGCACAGTCTTTGACCTCGATGCATATATTTTTTCTTTGCACTTTGCGCGAGTTGATTTATTGAACTATCCTCCAGATACATTTATTCTGCATGTACGCAGTCTTTGACCTCGGATGCATTCATATACTTAAACACGGTATAGTTTCAAAAGATTCGAGGATATGGCTTGTCCACTTTTTGTATTCTTTTTCTACATTGTTTACTCTTATACTTTTGAAATTGCCTTTGTTTTTCATAAAACACCCTCAAACTTAATTCTTTAAGCTCTTCTTTCTTTTTAGTAAAGCTTTGTTTTGACCTAAAGCTTACCAAAAATTCCTTGCATCAGATTGATCTTTAAATAGCAAGGTTCTTTTCACAAACTCAGTTTTGAAGTGTTGAAGTAAAAATAATTTTGGTTTTTCTGAGAAATAAGGCTTCTTTTTCTCTTTTTCATCATTTGAAATTCCATCCATAGGGTTTTCACCATATTTTTGAAAAACTGATATTTTCTACTAAAATACTTAGATACTACTTTGTTAAGTACATCTAAATATTTAAACAAACTAAAAACTATTTAAAACATATATATTTACTATCTAAACATATTAATTAAACACACAACATATTAGATAGAAACAAACATAATTAAACATAACATAACATGCAAATCCCCCCCCCCCCCCCCAAACTTAAGGGGTTGCAGTGTCCTCACTGCAATTTGTTCAAAAAATACAAACCATTTGTTCAAAACAGGGGAGAGGGATTAGTACAACCAGGGAAATAGTTAGAAACAAAACAAGCATATAGCAGTTTATGTGAAAACTTGTAAAGTGATACTCATTTCTTTGCTCCACTCCCGATTACAGTGCTATATGCGCTTGGAGAGTGTGTTTCACCTTACCTTGCTTCTTCTCCTTGGGCTTGCTTGGTGTTGCTTTTGTAGGTGCGGATGCACCTCCTACTTACAGTGTAGTTGCGAGAAATTGGTTCTTGAGCCCGATGCAGTGCATCGGTCTTGGCTACATCGTCATTTCTTCCTCTTAGGTGTTAATTTTGCTGCCTTCCTGCGAGGTTGCTTAAAGAACTTACGAGTATTGTGCAATGCTTCCCTCTTTTGTTTAGCCATTTCTTCGAGAACCATTTTAATTGTTGCCTCATCATGCACCTGTTGTTGTTGCTGTTGTGATGCGGCGACAAGTGATCTGAGAGCATCACTCTGCATCTCAACAGTTTGAGCAACAGGCTCCTTTGCAGATGTTTCTTCTTCTTTGTCTTCTTTGTTGAGTCCTTCTTCTTTTCTTTCCTGCAAAATATCTTTCTGAAGAGCAGAAACAACATTAGAAATAATGTTGCTTGGGTCCGAAGGTACTACTTGTTCTGTTGGCCTAACAGGGGTTGGTTCTACTGTGTGAGTTGTTTTCTGTGGTTCATTTCTTGGAGAGGGTGGTGGAGGGGTTGTTTGTGGTGGTGATTGTGATAGGACTGGTGGATCATTGAGGGAGGGTAATGGTGATTTTGGAATGGAGGAAGATTCTTGGTTTGGTGAGATGATGGGTGTTTTGGTAACTGGTGAAGTGATAGGGGTTTCTGGTTGGGTTGATGCTGAGGGTTTGGCATATTTTTGCCTAGCAATTTCTTCTAAAATTACTCCTCTAGCCTGCTCCTCTTCTTCTTCATCAATTTCCTCATCACTCTCTTCCTCCTCTTATTCTTCTAATTCCTTATCCATTTCTTTTAATTCCTCATCCTCAGCTTCAGATTCAGAATCATATAATTCTTCCACAACAGGTTCTACCACAACCTTCTTCTGTACCTTGAATTGTTTTCTAGTCACCTTTTTCTTGGTGCTAGTTTCCTCTACCTTCTCCTTACCTTTTCCTTCTTCTTCAGCCTCTTTCTCTTCTTCTTCTTCACCTTCACATCTCAATACCCAACTTGGGAATTCAGGGGCATTCACTTGGCCCACAAGATCAAAGATCTTGTCAAAGACCAATTGAAGCCAGTCATGTTGATCATTCTCTTGCATTGCAGGTGCAGGGCCTCTTACATTCCTCAATTTTTCCTTCACTTCAGCACTCAAATTACCAGGGGGAAATTTCCTTTGTTCATTAGCAGCTATAGGGACACCTTCTTTCATGCATAATTCAGTTATAAGACAAGGGAAAAAGAAATCCCTTTGATTTTGTTGAGCATGCAAGAATTTCCCTAGCTATCAATCTGCCTATGTCTACATTTCCCTCGAGAGAGAATTGTATCTAGCAAGATCAATCTCTCTTTGGTCATAACATATGTGTGTGATGTAGCGCGAATTGAATTGGCTATGAACAAATGCCAATTACCTAATGCATTTATCAAATAGTTACTTCTAAGCTTAATCTCATTAGGTGTGAATTTCTCCCAAACAGCCCCTGGTATAGCAATCCTATTCCTTATTTCTTCCATTTCTTTCTTAAAGGCCTTGGCCACTCTATTCTCAAAATCATTTCCATTATACTTCAGCATATAATGTTCATTCAATTTCTTGGCATGAAAGTGTACAAGTTTACCTCTCACCATGGAAGTGTAAGAATGTTCTGCTCCTTCTTGTGGTGTGATTCCAGCATAGAACTCTCTCACTATGTCTTCAATATAGCCTCCTCTTGGTAGCACGAAGTGGTCCCAATTGAGATTGGCCACTGTTGACATGAATGATGGGCTAGCCTTCTTCAGATCATACCCTCTCTCGGGCAATAGATGCATGTTCCAGAGATGAACATTGTCATCATTTCTTGCTGTTGATTCCTTGGCTTTGCCTTTCCTTGTTGATGATGATCCTGCATGCATGGCTTTCTTCTCTTTCTGGGGAGTTTTGGCACGCTTGCTGATGATTCTGTCTTTGATTGCTTCCTCACCATTGTAATTGCTTTGAATTTCTAGGTTTTTGATTGCTTGTGTGATTGAGGAAATTTGGAGATGAGAATGTGAAATGTGGTTTGTGTTTCAGATGAGAGAAAATTGTGAGATTTGCGAATGAAGGGGTAACGGTAACAATGAAGGCTTTATGTTTCAGGAAGAGGGAAGTTAGTGGATTTATTAGGTAGCCGTTAGCATTGCGTCTTTGCGCATGCATCATGCCAAGTGTCTTGCTTTGGCTACCAATGTGTCATTAATCTTGCTTAACCTTCCTTTAACCTTCTGAAGCCTTATGATTCACACTTAACCAAATTTCTTCAAGTTTATAAATTTACGATGCGAGGCACGTTTTTCTCAATGCAGTGCATTTGATGCATTTGCATTAGTTTCTGCATTTACGCAAAACAACTAAAAACATAAAATTGCACAAAAATAATTAAAAACAATGGGTTGCCTCCCATTAAGCGCTTGTTTTAAGAGTCTTGTCGACTGACTACCTCTTTTCACTTAGAGATTTTGCAAATAGGTGGTGGTTTTGTCTCTCACCACATGTTCACCATAGTACATTTTAACTCTTTGACCATTCACCTTGAAGGCAGTATTTGAGGATTTATCAAATAAGTCTCTCTTGCTCCATGTGGATAAATCTTTATCAACTTAAATGGTCTGACCACCTTGACCTTAGTTTTCAGGAAATAGCTTCAACCTAGAGTTGTATAGCGAGAACTAGTCCTCCTTCTTTCAATTCTCTTACGTGAATTTGCTTGTCATGCCATTTCTTAGTCTTAGCTTTGTAGATTTCAGCATTCTCATAAGAGGTTTGCCTAATTTCTTCTAACTCATCAAGCTCTATCATTCTCTTTTTACTGCCTTGTTCAATTTGAAATTGAGCTTCTTGATAGCCCAATAAGATTTGTTTTCCAATTCTACTGAGGTAAATGACATGCTTTTCCATAGACTAATTTGTAAGGGGACATTCCTAAGGGTGTTTTGAATCTTTGTTCTATATGCCCATAAAGCATCATCCAAATGTAAAGACCAATCTTTCCTATTTGGACTTACCATTTTTCTAGCATTCTCTTAATTTCCTATTGGATAGTGCAGCTTGTCCACTAGTTTGAGGATGGTATCTTTGTAGCTATCTTATGTTTAACTCCATACTTAGCTAGAAGGTTTTCTATGATCTTATTGCAAAAGTGTGAACCTTCATCATTAATGATAGCTCTAGGAGTTCCAAATCTAGTGAATATATTTCTTTGCGAAACTTACTCAACGATTTAGCATCATTATTAGGTAATGCTCACGCCTCTACCCATTTGGACACATAATCATGACTACTAAGATATATAAATTGCCAAAGAGGGTGGAAAAGGTCCCATGAAATCCATGCCCCAAACATCAAATAATTCAATTTCTAAAATATTTGTTCTAGGCATTTCATGCTTATCGAAATATTCACTGCTCTTTGACATTTATCACGATATTTGACCATAAAATAAGAATCTTTAAATAAAGTAGGCCAAAAATAACTTGATTTGTAATACCTTAGGCATTGCTTTGTTCTAGTACTTCCAAAGTGTCCTCCATAAGGTGCGAGAATGGCAATGCTGAAGCAGCGCTTGTTGCTCCTCTTCGGTATGCATTTCCTCATTAATTGATCGGGGCACATCTTGTAAAGGAATGGATCATCCCAATAGTATTGTTTACCATGTGGAAGAATTTTCTCCTTTGTTGATATGTCATACTCACTTTGGTACCACTTTGCTTGCAAGGAAATTTACAATATCGACCAAACCATAGTGCGGATGCATTTGATGCTCTGCATTGCTTATAGCAAATGCGGTTTCATGTTTTGCATTATGCTGTGATTGCCAATAGCTTCTCATCTGGAAAACTCTCCTTGATTTCTTCTCCTTGTGTACCAAGTGATTCTCCTTCAATCCTTGATAAATGAGTGCGCTACTTGATTTTCTACTCCTTTCTTGTCTCTAATTTCTAAATCAAATTCTTGTAGGAGTAAAATCCACCTTATCGACCTTGGCTTTGCATCCTTCTTTGAAATTAGATACTTAATGGCGAGTGATCGGTATAGACAATAATTTTAGTGCCAACTAAGTATGATCTAAATTTTTCAAATGCAAAGACCACTGACTAATAATTCCTTTTACGTATTTGTGTAGTTCACTTGAGCTTCAATTAATGTCTTGCTAGCATAATATATGGAATGAAAGACCTTATCATACCTTTGCCCTAGGATTTGCTCCCTTTTGCAAAGTCACTAGCATCACACATTAATTCAAATGGCTGCTCCAATGCGGAGTTACTATAATTAGTCTTTGTCACCAATGCTTTTCTAAGCTTGTCAAAAGCTTCTATATAAGATTCATCAAAGTTGAATTCTACATCATGTTGTAGAAGCATACATAATGGTTTTGAGATTTTTGAAAAATCTTTGATAAACCTTCTATAAAAACCAGCATGGCCTAAGAAGCTCCTGATACCTTTAACTGTATTTGGTGGTGGTAGATTCTCAATGACATCAATTTTAGCTTTGTCTACCTCTAGACCTTTCTTTGAAATTCTATGTCCTAACACAATGCCCTCTTGTACCATAAAATGGCACTTTTCCCAGTTTAAGACTAAATTTGTTTCTTCACATCTATTGAGAATTTGTTCCAAGTTTGTTAAACAAACTTGAAATGTTTCTCCAAAGATAGAGAAATCATCCATGAATACTTCCATTGATTGCTCAATGAAATCTGAGAAAATAGACATCATGCATCTTTGGAATGTAGCAGGTGCATTACATAAGCCAAATGGCATCCTTCTAAAGGCAAAGGTTCCATAAGGGCATGTAAAGGTGGTTTTGTGTTGATCCTTAGGCTCAATGGCTATTTGATTATAGCCTGAATAGCCATCTAGGAAACAATAGAATTCTTTTCCTGCTAATCTATCTAACATTTGGTCTATGAATGGTAAAGGAAAGTGATCCTTTTTGGTAGCTTTGTTGAGTTTTACGTAATCCATCTGATTCTCCACCTGTGTGATTCTAGTTGGTATCAACTCATTCTTTTCATTGGCTATTCTTGTCACACCCCTTTCTTTGGTACACATTGGAATGGGGCTTACCCAAACAGCATGCGATATGGGTATATGATTCGACATCTAGCCACTTAATAATTTCCTTTTTCACAACCTCTTTCATGATAGGATTTAGTCTTCTTTGACTCTCTATCTTTGTTTTTGGAATTTTCTTCCAAAATGACTCTATGCATGCATATAGAAGGACTAATTCCTTTGATATCTGCCATTTGCCAACCTATAGCTTTGGTATGCTTCTTGAGAGTACTAATGAGATCACTCTCTCCTTTTGATGTTAAATTAGAAGCAATGATAATGAGTAAAGTCTCATTTGTTCCTAAGAATGCATACTTAAGGTGTTCAGGCAGTATCTTTAATTCTAACTTAGGAGGTTGTTCTATTGAGGGTAAGTTCTTCTTGAGAATTGGATCCTCAAGGTTGAGTGGTTCATAAGTCCTAGCCCATACTTCTTTACAAGAGTTTTCTATTGGTGATTTTCCTTTTCTAGTATTTCATCATCTAGCAATGCATTTGCATCTAATGCATCTGCATTGGCTAAATGATCATCTTGCTTGTAAAATTGTTTTTACCAATTGATCTAGAGAAAATAAGGATGAACACTCTTACGTATCCTCTGCGGGATACTTCATAGCATTCATTACATTGAATTTTATCTCTTGATCATTCACTCTCATAGTGAGTTCACCTTTCTGCACATCAATTATGGTTTTACCAGTTGCTAAAAATGGTCTACCTAGGATAATAGGCACTTCCTTATCTGCATCAAAGTCAAGGATAACAAAATCTCTGGGGAAATACAAATTTGTCTACCTTAACTAGGATGTCTTCTATGATACCTTCGAGGATAGGCTATTGATCTATATCTGCTAATTGAAGTGTCACGGTGGTTGGTTTTGCATTTCCTATTTCTAAGCGGTCAAAAATAGATTTAGGCATCAAGTTGATGCTTGCACCTAAATCACATAAAGCTTTACAGTATAGGATTTTCCTATAGAAAATGGAATTGTAAAACTACTGGATCCTTCAATTTCCTAGGGATCTTATTTTGCATAAGCAAACTACAATCTTCTGTCATGGCAATTGTTTCAAACTCACTAATCTTCTTCTCTTAGTAAGCACATCCTTCATAAATTTTGCATAATTTGGCATTTGTTGGAGGCTTCTACTAAGGAACATTGATGTGTAATTGTTTTAGTACCTCTAGGAATTTACCAAACTGCTTCTCCTCATGTGCTTTTTGGTCTTTGAGGGTAAGGAGGAGGAGGGTATTCAGTACTAACTTAGGTAGTGGACTTTGAACTTCTTGTGATGCGGGAGCACTAGATGCTTCTGCATTGGTTTCTTTTGATTTTTGGTTTTTTTCTCCCTTTTCTACACTTTCCTTCTCGATTAACTCTGCGGATCTTTACCACTTCTCAATGAAATAGTCTTAACTGTTCCTTTCCTTTGGTTTGGGAAGGGTAGCTTCTGTATTTGAAGGTAAGGCACCTTGTGGCCTTTGATACTGAGTGTGGCTAATTGACCAACTTGATTCTCTAAGTTCTTAATGGAAGCATCTTGGGTTTGTCTAGCAGTTCTAGATTCACCTATAAATGCTTTAAGCATGGTTTCTAGAGAATTATCGGTGGTAGGTTGAGAGTTTCTTTGGTTATTACAGTGGGAATCTGGTGGGTTGGTTGGTGTAGTTGGAGCAGTTCTAGAGTGCGAGTGCACTATTGTTGCTCCATCTAAAATTTGGGTGATCTTTCCAACCGAGGATTATAAGTGTTGGAATAAGGGTTGTTATTCCTATTATAACCTACATAATTTCTGAGAGATAGGGTTGCTAGAACACTCCTCATACAAGTGACCTCCTCCACAGTACACACAACTAGGTGTGCTGGAGGTACTTGTTCTATTCTTTGCAATGATGCTTTACGGTGATGCGTTTGCATTAGATCTTGATAGCATTGCGAAGTGAAGTTTTTCATCAAATTAGCTAGAGTGGCTACTTGAGCGAGATAGAGGCGGATATATCATTAATTTCATGTACCCACGATGGTTTCTTTTGAGCACTTACCCTCTCGGTAGGCCAACTAGAGCTATTAGTTGCTATTCTATCAATTAATTCACATGCTTCATTGTATGACAAATTTAATAACACTCCACGGATGATGCATCAAGCATTATTACGGTTTGAGGTTCTAAACCATTATAAAATGTTTCCATTTGAATAATAACGAGTAAACCATGATGAGGACATTTTCTTAAAAGTTCCTTCCATCTTTCCCATGCTTCAAATAAAGACTCAAACTCTTTTTGTCTAAAAGATGTAATATCATTTCTTAACTTTGGCATTTTTGATAGGTGGCAAATATTTTCTAAAAATTTTTGACCATTTCATTCCATGAATGGATAGAGTTAGGCTCTAAAGAATTTAGCCAAGCCTTAGCTCTATCTTTCAAAGAATATGGAAATAACCTTAATCTAAATGCATTTTCACTAACACAGGTAAAATAAAATTACTACATACTTCTAGAAATTGCCTTAAATGCAAATGAGGATCTTCATGAGGAGATCCTCCAAATTGACCAATAGTTTGAAGCATTTGAAACATCATAGGCTTAAATTCAAAATGCATGGCATCAATATGAAGTCTGTTTATACTAGTTTGCATGTTTTGATGATCAAATGAGCATTATCCTCATAGGTCTATCTCTATCATTAATCATACCTATGTGATCCATGTGGATGAGATTTTCTCTATGAACTTCTTCTTGATAGCATCTTTGTGAACCGGGGCCTCCTCTCATTTGAGTGTGGCCTTGAGCTTTGTTCTTCTTTGAATGACATGTTGCTAGCTTGTTGATTTTGCTTTTAGAGTCTTAGCAATCTCTGAATTTTCTTTCTATTTCTAAATCTAAACTATATTGCAGAGTTACATTTGCAGTTACTGTACATATACTAGGTACCATATCTTTGTTGTTGTGAAACTCTAAAAACAGAATTTATATACAACACTAAATTACTATATATCGAATTTTAAAAAGATTTTACTGCCGTTCCCGACAGCGGCGCCAAAAACTTGGTGTGCGGAAATGCCACATACACTTGAGTGCAAGTATACCTTGTCCAAAAACAAGTAGTAAAAGATCGAACCCACAGAGATTGAAAAATTCACTTTTAAAACAAATATAAAGTAATAAAGTGTAAAGTCACTAAGTAATAAAATATTTTTGGATTTTTGTTGATGATCACAACTAAGTTAGAAAACTAAGAAAGAATGTTGATAGTGTAAAAGAGAAAAGCTAGTTGGAATGTCTTCATCAAGTAATTTACTTATAAGTGTATGATGCGATATGTGATGCATTTGCCTTTGAATCTTTGTGCATTAGCTATGTGCCTTTCGGTCACTTTCTTGAGTATCATTACCAGCTCTTATGATCCTTGTTCTATGCAGTAAAGAAAGGGGTGTTAGTGCCAATCTTGCCTCCTAACAAGTATTCACTTTGCTTAAGTGAATTCACTCTTGTATTTTAAGTACCCACAATTATTCTATGGACTATACTATCCTATGTCTAGGACTTAGCATGGTTTTCACAAAGTTTTCTTTATGTAAAACACTCACCCATATTAGTTCTTGAGTTCTTAATTGTAAGCCATTTACGGTCATTTACAAATCTACTTATTCTAAGTGATCAAGTTCAAAATAAGTTTTGAAAAGATTATCAAGCAAGAACTAAAGTACAAACATACATACATGCAACATACTTACTTAAAAGCTCATTAAATGATTAGAACATTCCAACTAAGAAAGGTTTAGCTAACAAGAGACATTGCAAGATATATATAAACTGAATAGACCATGTTTATATATATAGAAATCACAAAAGAGAAACAACAAGAGTAAAGTTACAAATGTTGAAAACCTTTGTATGAAGTCTTCTAGCAATGCACTAGCATTACTCCTTAGCACTATACAAACACTATGAAAAGCGAGTTAAGGAGGAATTATGAATTCCTTCCTCTTCCTCTAAAAATATAAAATCTAACTATGTATATTGAAATTTTGATCTAACTTATGGATTGTGATATATTTCCAAATGAAGATGTGAGGTCCTTTTATAGCCTTCAAGTGAGGTGCTTCCTTCCTTCATGTTGAAGTCATCTTGAGTGGATCATAGCTGTAGTTGCTTTCAGAGGTTTATCCATGTTGAAATCTTTGACTTAATCATATAGGGCGGTTCCATGGTGTTAGAACAAGTGTCCCTATGTTGATGACTCTTCAAAGCTAAACTATAGCTATGTGTGAATGGTAGGCGCCTACTATACAAGTTTGGATGGCATCGGGAAGCGGGGGGAGGTCATCACATTGCATGTGGATGCATATGAAACAGTGCTTATTCACCAAGTAGTGCGGTTTTGATGCGAGGATCGGTCACGAGAGCATTGATCTGAGTGACGTGAGCGCAGAGCGAACAAAACATCAAACATACCACAATATATCCAAAATGGCCTAATAATAACTATATCCATTCAAATCACTCAAGATATCATATATCACACTAAATACTATATAAACTCTTTATTATTACATGAAAGAGAGCAAATACTAAGTTTAAACATATGAAATACTCTATATAAAATAGAGTTATCGATGCTTTATCGCCGTGTAGCGTTTGTTAAGTTATTGAATGAGAAAATATCAAAAAGGACCAAAATGACACAGAAATGGAAGATGAGGACCAAAATAGAAAAAAAGATAAAAGAGCAAAATGAAACCAATGTCAAAGATAAAGGACCAAATATGCAATCTAGCCTCAATTTTAATTAATCACATGCAAGGACCTTCATAGATAACTAAGGCACCCAGAGACATGAAGATTGTGTTAATTAGGTTTAGAGCAAAAAGAAGCTCATGAGGACATTTGTTGCTTGATGGGTAGGCATCCAGGTTGATGAGGGTACTTGTCATTTGAAAGGCATAATACCATAATTTTTGTGGAATAGAGGTGTAGTGAGAGAGTAATGTAAGGGCAGTTCCAACTATATGGTGATACTTGCGTTCATCAATGCCAATGTGTTCAAGTGTATAAGGTGAGCTGATGAAGTGAGATATCCCCTGCTTATTAAGATATGACTTTAGTTTGAAATATTCTGTTCCACCATGAGTGTAGATGGATTTTACTTTGTGGGAGAAATTTTTTTCAATTTGGAGTGAAATTGAGGGAATATAACGGCTACATCAATTTTGCTTTTTAGTGGATAAATCCATGTGTAGCGAGTGAAATGATCAACAAAAATAAGGTAGTATTTATAGCCATTGATGAACATTATAGGAGACGTTCCCCAAACATAAGAAAAAATAAGTTAAAGAGGAGAAATGGTTTGTATGAAGGATGTAGAGAAAGGAAGTTTTTGGCTTTTACTAATAGAGCATGAATTACAATTCAACATTTTGTTGTTGAAATTCCTGGGTAGATCATAAGTAAACAAATTTTGTGTAAGAACTTTTGGAGATGGATGGCAAAATCTTGCATGTGAGATGTCATTGGTAGGTAAGGTAGTGTAAACAGAGTGGGTGAAGAGGAAGTTGGGCTGTAGGTATACAAATACAAATCACCATCACTTGGACCGCACATCAAAACCACACCATCACTGGATCCTTCTCACAGAAAAAAGAACCACAAAATTCAACAAAAACATTGTTAGTTTTGCAAAGTTTCTGGAAAGAAATGAGATTGTGTTTTGCCTTAGGAACACAAAGAATATTTTTGAGATGAAAAGTAGTGTTTGGTGTGGGAAGGGTAGTGGAGCCAATATGAGATATTTTCAAACCAGTACCATCACCAATTAGTACTTCTTCAAGACCATTATATGGTGAATGAATTGGAAGTTATTCAAATTATTGGCAACATGGTGACTAGCCCATGTGTCAAGTACCTAGTTCGAGTTAGCGAGGTTGATAGATGCACATTGAGCCACAAGATGGTTGCTATCTTTAAGAATTTTTGAATGACGATCAATATGTCCGTGGCTAAGCGAGAACTAGAAATGTGGAGGTGGCCTATTTCTACGAGAGTGAAAGCCTTTCGATTTACCTCGGCCATATCCGCGACCATAGTTGAAGTCGCGTAAAGGTAAGTTGAGAAGCCACGTCCATATGAGAGTGTTGGTAGAAGACCATTGTTTGTGAATTTTTTCTAGGCTATGTTAGGAGTTGGAATTTGGATTGCCACTTGGGATTCACGACGAATGTATTCATCATGGGCAAGTAGGTGGTTGTGAAGTTCTTCTAAAGTAAAATAATGCTCACGAGTCTGAATTGAGGTAGCAATGTCATGATAGTCGGATCAATGCCTTTGAGGATATAGAGGTAAGATCATCATCGAGAGATTTTGCTATCAATGATAGCGAGTTCATCTGTAAGACTTTTGCGAGAAGAGGCCGTCAATGATGGATTTGTCACCCTTGATGCAATGTTGAATTTGTTTTTGATGGACATGACATGAGAGCGAGATCTGTTTGCATATTGTGGCTTCAATGGCAACCCAGTGTCGCGGCGATGAGCGATTTATGTATTTTGGGTTGGGTTTTGATACACCATCGGTAGCTATAGTGAGTGGTTGGGATTGTGTGGTGTCACTAATGTGGCAAAGAGGAGATTAATAACTTTGGCGTTTCCAAGAGCGATAGTTGATTCGGGACAGACTTGGCGGTGATGGTAGCATTGAGAAGAAGAGAAGGTTTAGCGGGATTAGTAGCCCGAGCGTTTCCAAAAAAGAAGATTTAGAATTGTTGATTGTGGCTGAGCGCAAATCACTCAAGTCCTTGGATTCTTTCAGAATTGAGTGTAATGACTGGTTCCTCTATTAGGCGTATCATTGGATCATGTGGAAGCTACCGGCTTTTGGACTTATAAGTGGTCTGGCAGCATTGCTCTTAGGGATCAGTTTCCTCAGTTGATTGATTCAGTCCTTAGCTGACAAATTTTGTAGCATCACAAAAATTTGATATTGGAAGGGAAGAGAAGCCCATGTTGACGAACCCGCAGCAGAACTCCAAATGGCTACACCGAAAATTGGAACTCAAGGTTTAGCTGTTGTTTGGTGCTTATGGGGATGCTCTGTTGGTTTTAGACATATCTCACTTGTGGAGCCTTTGCAAAGGGAGGAATTTGCACGCGGGCTGCCATGACAGCAACACCATGCTGTCATGTGTGTTCTGTTTTGTGTCCTGCTAGTGTGCTGCTTGCTTATTCCTGTTGGTACTGTTTTAAGACTTTGATATGCAGGTGGAGAGATTAAGCATATGTTTTAAGACTTTGCATATGTCTCTTTCCCTAGACAATAAGCATATATGGCCACAATGTTGTTGCGGGGTGTTTGATAAACTCTAGCAGCTAATGCTCCTCCTACTGCAGTGGCCACCTGTTAGTGTTGCTGCAGTAGCATTCTGGGCAAAACCTAAGTTTCACATTGACTTTGAGATATAGTCTCAAAAGAGTTTATAAGTGGGAGACATCTCTCACCTTACAAGCCGGTTTTGAGGGGTTGAGTTAGGCCTAAACCATATTCTAGACTCTTGAAAGCTTGGAATGAACAATATGTCATGCGCCTTGTAGAAGATGCTCTGGTCACTGTTGCAAGCTTAGAGATCATATTTTATGGTAATATCATGCCTACTTGTGTAATTGATGTATTGATGATTTTGTGAGCTAGTGTTTATGCACCACTTTTCCTTGTTAAAAAAAGAAAAAAACACTCCTCTGAGAGCTTCTAGACAGAGGATAACTAGTTTCAGGGATGAACACTTCGATTTCTATTTTTATAAGTAAATTTAGTAATTAATTAGTTAGGAGGAAAAGGAAATGTTAGTTTCGGTTGAAATTGCAGTTTTATTAATCTCACATTGAATCAAATAATATATGCTTGTCATTGATCAATAATTACCCTGAAAATATGAAAAAAGAAAGAATTTATTTACGATGACAAATCAAATGTATGTTTATAGAGTACGTACAATAGCTAGGATGAAAGAATTAATAGGCTAAACTTTTCATCCTTTGTTACACTTTTTTTTTTCTCTCAACAAAACAAATTGTATTAGGAATCCACATTACAAAATAATAAGATGGATAATTATCAGTAATAATCTTTATTTTTCATTAATCTAAGAATTTTTGAAATGTAACAATTCACTTAATTAATTAGCACTTAGGAAGATCAGCTGGTGGAGGAGGAACTGTGGTTTCAGGAGTAGGCCCATTCTCAACCTCAAAAGCCATTGCTAATCCCCATGGCAAATGTGTTTCCAGATGGCAATGTACAAGCCAAATACCTACATAATTAGTGAATAAATTATTAGATACATAAAGTAGTTAAATTAATTAACAGAATAAAGAAATTAAACCAACCTGGATTATTTGCTTGGAATCTAACAACAGACCAACCACCAACAGGAACAGAAATTGTGTTACGAATTTGAGGATTAACAAAATTAAATTTTCTTTCATCTCTAGCAGAGTTATAATTCCCAAAACCTTGAGCCAAAACATGAAAATTAAATCCATGAATATGTATAGGATGATTCTCAGTTCCAAGTATAGCAGTATTCTGAAGCACAATCTCTATCGTTGAATTGAACTTCAAAGTCTTCACTTTTGTTGATTTAGGTGCAAAGGCCATAGCAGTATTATTAGCATTAAGCAAAGCTAAAGAAGGATCAGTATAGTTAAACACATAAGGTGGTTGATTTGGAAAGTCTTTTGTGTATACTCCATTAATGTTGTTTTGGAATGCTTCCAACATTGAGAATCCTCTACCCTTAGGAAGAACAAAAGATTCATTGTTCATGTTTGCGGATAGTTTGTTTCCTATGACTACACAACGACCTGGTCCTGGGTTGTCGCATTGAGATAGACTTATACCGAAAGTAATGAACATATGCTCGTCCACGTTACGTGGAACTGGTACCCAATGTGGGCCACCTGCCAACCCTGTGGTACGAAAAAGTTTATTATTATTATAAGTAAAAAAGTAATTGTTCTTTTTTGTGTTGACAATGATGACGACGAATAGCAAAAGCAGAATGGGTTACTTACTCTAACCTATTAATTATATTGCAACCAAAAGAATATTATGATCATACCTGTAATGTTGCTGTAGAACTTGTGGGCTCTTGGTGTATCAAAGGCGTCAGGTAGAGTTGGCATTATAGGTGTTGCTGAAGAAGCGCCATCGTAGACAATAACTCCTCTAGTGAATGCGGTAGAGATATTGACGTCTGAGGAACGATATGGGGAGAAGACCATGTTATAAGATCCTACAACTTGGTTAGTTCTTACGAGAACATCAACGGTTTGCCCAGGTGCTAGCACGAGAATATCTGTGTTATAATGTCCTGTATAAAGAGCATCTATAGCCACGACGGTGAAAGTGTGGTTTGCTATGGTAAAGAAGTGTTGTACATTGAGTGCAGCATTGATAACACGTAGCATGTAGGTTTTTCCTTGCTTCACGTTGAGCTTGAAAGTCTCTAAAGTAGAAAAGCGAAAAAGATAGGGTGGGTGTGTCAGACAGACACAATCCAATGAAGTCTAAAAAACATTAATGAATATCTTAAAACATGTTAATATGCATTCATACAAAACACACATTCACACAGTGTATTTGGTTTATCTGCCGCTACATGGTGCAACGACATGCAAGGTCGTCTGGTTTAGAGAGAAAAGCGTTCTTTCTCAAAACTAGATGACTCTACGTCTTGCCACGCAACGTCAACGACAATCGAGGATTCGGATACTCACGCAATCAAGAGATCCCAACTCTTATATGAAAATCGAACAACTAGTATTTTAATTTCACCAACTAACTTTAAATTACATTTTCAAATTAATACGAGTCATTCGATCTTCATCTTAGGGTCAAGATCTACGCCCCACAAGTAATAGAAAAACTCTGAATACACAAGTTTATTAAAGATAATTTGTAGGTTTAGATACAAGACTTACGGTTTTGTGAGCAATTATAGGAATCTCCAGGTAAGCCATTAATCATGTACGCATTTGATTCGATTGGTGCGCCACCGCTTTCTGTTGCATTCTCCTCAACTTCTACAACGTTAGCATTCCACCACTCCCCTGTAAAAAATTACAATCAATCAGATAATAGGTAAATTTATTTAATTATAGTCAATATCACATGGCCGGTCAGGTTCTCCAAAGATAGACCCAGTGCGTCAAAAATCGATGAATAATCTTGTACTAATAACACACAATAACTAAAAAGTTAGACAATAAGTAATTCAGAGAAGATGAATAATAATGGAAAAAAGAGTACCAAGCATTATGGGGACATCTTGATAAGGTTTAGGGAAGGGGTAAGAGTGTCCTAGTTTTGGACGAATGATGAGAGCTCCATGGACAGTAGCACGTAGAAAAGATGAATGTGCATGCCACCAAAGTGTTCCTTCTTGTCCTGTTATGTTAAATCTATAGGTATAGCTTCCACCTGAAGGTATTGGACATTGAGTTACATATTCTGGACCATCTGACCAAGGTGTTAAAAATTGAATCATTCCATGCCTGCATAATATGTACCCAAATTTAGAATTACATATATAAGAACAAGTTTTTACTTGTTAAAATGTTATGATTTAATATTATGTTTTTTGGTTATAAAAATAAGTAACTTAACCCACCTTAGAGGTCATGTATAACTTTATTTCTTAAAGTTTTAAAACGGAAATAAGAAAAGGTGATTGACTTTAGAGTTGTCAAATTGGGCTGATTGGCATAACTCAGTCTACCGGGTCAAAATGTAAAAATAGATTGCACTTTTGTCTAGCCAGTACCAATTCAAAATAATAGGCCACCGGGTCGTTTTGAGCTAGCCCATTTGTTAAAAAGGAAAATTACAAAAAAACATTTTTTGACCAAAAAAAAAACATTTAAAAAAGTATAAAAAGATGGTTGGCTTGACCTACGAGGCCCGGCCAAAATGGTCGAGTTGTTTTTACCTCTATTTAACGAGTTCATTCAACCCAAAACACCATACAATTAGGTTGGTTTGTTGGGTTGAATCAAAATTGTTAGTTCTAGATGTAGCACTAGCGTTAATTTAACATTTTATTTTAATAACTAAAATTAAAAAAGAAAATAAACCAAATTTCAACAAGAACAATATGTGTGTATATGTATTTATCAAACAAATAAACGAGGTATTTTTACGTAAGTGTAAAAATAATAAATTTTAGGCTTAAATATATGTTACCCCTACAAATATATCAATTATCCATTTACGCTCCTGTAAAAATAAAACTTTTAAAAAAGACCTTGCAAATATAAATTATTTCTAGTTACCCCCCTGCTGTTAGATTTTGTTAACAACGTTAAGTGTAAATATATGTTACCCCCTGCAAATATGTTCATTATCCATTTACCCCCTGCGTAAATATATGTTACCCCCTGCAAATATCCTCATTATCCATTTACCCCCCTGCAAATACGCTCACTATCCATTTACCACCACACTGCAAATAATAAGTGTTTCAACATACACTTAACATTTGTTAACAAAATCTAATGAGGGTAACTAGAAATAATTTATATTTACAAGGTCTTTTTTAAAAGTTTTATTTTTACAGGAGGGTAAATGGATAATAAGTATATTTACAGGGAGTAACATATATTTAAGCCTAAATTTTAAATGCATAAATTATATATGAATGGTCAAAATTAAAACTTAGTTAAAGCTATTTGTCAAGAAAGGCGTAACAATATTAAATCAAGCATGGGCTTAAAAAAAAAAAAAAAAAGAAATAGTCAAGCATGCATGCATGAATAATAACGACATACAAGTTAAGAAAAAGTCAAAAATTATAATTTCTTGAGTTTCAAACCATGGTGGTGGCTTTTCTCAAGAAACGTGCTTTCTCTAATATTTTTACCATTTCTGTGCCTAAAAATTATAATTTTTTTTTTTTAATTTCAAAAAAAAATAATGATATTTTTTAGAGGGGGGTGTGAGGAGTAAACTTTTACCAGTGAATGGTAAGATTGTAAGGTGAGTTGTTGAGTACATGAACAACAACAGTATCACCCTCTCGAGCGTTAATTGTTGGTCCTGGCAAGCTTCCATTGACGGCAGTGATCACATGTGAACGACACAATCGCTCAACAGTTAAGTTCCCAACCTGTGTGTATCAAATGAAAAATCTTCAGTGAAGAATAATTATATATCATGCTAACTTAACATGTCACCAAATGCCCTTTAAAAACACATGTCATCAAATGGTGAGTTGTCAAATTTGGCCAACCCAACGGATCGACCGACCTGATGGTCCAATGTTTTGAATTAGTCTGAGCTAACTAAATAGAGACCAAGAAAAGAACTGAGTCGTTTTGGCCAGCTCATGTTGGCCCAAGGATTATATATTATATTTCTACCAAAGCTCTTTGAGATTTGAAGGGTACAAATTAATGTACAAACAAGTGAACCTACTTACCTACTTTTTGTTTAAAAATAATAAGGTAACTTTCTAATATGGAGGTGGCAAAAACTCTAGATCATTTATTCATATAAAGATCCTCCATATCATATATAGATCAACCATCTTAAAAGCTTAACCTAAATTCTATATCATAAATAAAAATTATCATAATAAAATTATATTGTATAACATTTTTGCTCTCTTGTAAAGAAAAATTATGGACAC
This sequence comes from Oxytropis ochrocephala, assembly GCA_020916435.1. Lineage (NCBI taxonomy): Eukaryota > Viridiplantae > Streptophyta > Magnoliopsida > Fabales > Fabaceae > Oxytropis > Oxytropis ochrocephala. The sequence goes on along the minus strand of CM037094.1, from coordinate 21,016,073 downwards.
CCTCTACAACCCTTCATAAAAAACGAGTAAAACGTGCATCCAATGATACCGAGAGTTGATCGTATTAATGAAATTTTCTCGACTTATAAAAAAAAATCTTGTAAAGAAGAAAAAAGGAGAAGTGGAAGGAACAAAATGATCAATACATTGAAAGTGTGTTCAACAACAGCAGCAGAAGACAAAGCCAATGAAGAAACTAGCAGAAGAGCAAAAGGCCATGCTAAAGAATACACAAAACGTGTCATTTGGTAATTTTAATGAAATGAAGAAGAATTATGAATATTTGTCTATGTTGTCTTGAAACATAATAATGTTGCCCATATATAGAAGAAAACGTAGCCCCTTATATTTGACGTTTCCACAATTGCGCGTTTTAGGCAGCTGATTTGAGTTTTGATATATAAAAAAAAGCCTTTGAATTTTCGTTGGTTTAGAAATTAGAAGGATGGAAATTTGTTGACACATGCTACATGTAAATAAATAAATAAATAAAAATGTCAACTAGGAAATAAGAAGAATGGAAAATTCGTCAATAACTTGTTATTATGACCTAACCGGAAATCTTGAATATCATTTGGTATTCTTAGTTTTTGACTAAATGCCCAATAATTTTCTTACCCTTTGTCAATTATTTATTATTTATATATATATGGTACTATTATTCTACAAATTCATAATTTCACCAACAAGGGTTGGTCCGAACAGTAACTGGACTATGACTCCAATTCTAAAGTCTTGTTGGGTTCGCGTGAATCTAGAATATAATAAAAACTTTTTTGGGAGGGGAGAACTACACAAACCTACAAAGTCGGGTGTACATGTATCCAATCAAGTTTTCTGACATAGATTAGTTACCGGCAAAACTGATGAATACCGTACATTAATAAATAACAAAAATTTCGTAATTTTCTTGTTACAAATTTTTTCAACTTTTTGTAAAAAAAAATTTTAAAAATTCAACTTTCAGTACTCCCTCCGTATCAAAATAATAGTCGTTTAAGGTTTTGGCACGGAGATTAAGAAAAACAATAAATTGACAAAGTAACATGATAGTTTTACTATATTATCCCCATCAATTAATAAATGCATGTTGGTGATGTTTTTGGTTAGTGAAAAGTTACAATAATTAATGATGGTAAAATTGAAAAGATTTAATAAATGATGCATTTGAATGACAAAACGACAATTAATTTGAAATTTTTTAGTTTACCTAAAAAGATTATTATTTTCATACGAATGTAGTATATTGCTATTTATTAGTCGTTAAGTAGAAACAAGTTGTCATCAATTTGTTTTGTACTTTGTATAGGATTACGTGTTTGAGCGGGGTTAATTGTAATAATGTTATGCAAGTCAGAATACGCTATATATATATATATATATATATAAAATTCAAAGATACATTCAGCTGGCAGCAGTGAGTGGCTGGTGAAGAAAAAAAATTAGTAGTAATAAGTTGAATGTTTCTATTTCAACCAAAAAAAAAGTTGAATGTTTCTATATTTTATTTTATAACGGAAAACCGTGGTGGATCTAGACTCTATAAAAGATAATATTATTAGAAAGCTTTTTTTTTTTTGACATTAGTAGAAAAGTGATGAGTTTTGATATAAGATGAGAGAGGATGAGAGATAAAAATCTAGAACAATACATAGATGATCATGATTAAAATTTATTGTTTTAATTTTTAGACATTTCAATAGTGGTGAGGATGAGAGAGTATTTATACAAGAGGATGTATATGGCTGCTCCATGGCTTATTCTCTTTGCCTCATCTTCATCATTGGGTAGAAGGTCTTTCAGCAAAAAATCGACCAAAGGAGACATCCAATTATAGCATTATTAATATTGAGTACTTCAATGGAGTTGATATCGGTTCGTGCAGAGTTTCTCGGATGACCGTGTGGTTGTTAGAGGGTTTTTTTGTGCTCGCTAGCTTTAAGAGGAAATATACCCTCATGTTCTATTCCCTTGGCACCTGAGATGGTTCAAAGGATTGAAAGAGGGTCGATAAGTGTTAAGATCACAACAAGTGTACTAGATCGATGCAAGTAATAAAATTGTTAAGACTGAGTGTCGAACTCAAGAATTGCGGTTAATTATGAACATAACAGATTTATTACTAAATTGAACAAGAACATAACTTTGTTTACAAAAAATTAAAATAATACCGCAATATAATATTTATTTGTTTTTCATTTAAGAAACTACAAGAAACAAACATATTATCGACGTACTTTTATCGACAGACCACAATACCGTAGCTAAATCCAGGGTTACTGACGAACATGGCCATTAGTAATTAACAAGAAGGATTTCTCATTTTACGGAGACAATTACCGACAACTTTGCTCGTTAGTATTTTATGAATACATAAGGTTTTAGGTTTTCGACGACTGTGCCCGTCGGTATAAAAGAAAATACGACTGTTAAAGAATATACTGACGGTGTTGCCCTTCAGTAATAAAGTAAGTCAAAAAAGTTACTTATTACTAATGATCAAATCGTCAGTAAATTTTAATTACTTCATTCCCGCAAAGATAGAATTCATTTCACTCTTTTTATCTCTTTCCCTCACTCTTCTCTTTTCTTTCTCTTCCTCCACTATCACGTCGGATTGTTCGTCCAGCACAGTTGAAGCTCCCCGCCACTATCGTGCTCCTCCATCGCTTCCTCCACCGTGCGATCGTTCAACCACTGTCGAAGCTCGTCCCCACCACTATCGTGCTCCTCCATAGCTGTACCACCGTACCACCCTCGATGCCTCCTACCGGACCTCCACCACTCTCACTACTTCTTCGGCAAGTCCTTTATTTATTTCATGGTTTTTCTTTTATTGACAAATTATTTGGATAAATTTAGTGTGGAGATAGTTTAGGATTTTAGTATTGAAATTAGGTTTTTGATATTGATAAATTTAGTGTTGAAATTAGGTTTTTAATATTGAGATTAGATTTAGGATTTGATAGAAATACCATTGAAACTGAAACTGTGAGTATGATTGAAACTGAAATTGTTTAGGATTGAAATTGAAATTGAATTTGAGATTGAGATTGAGATTGTTATTTTGCTGTTGTTGTCACTCACCCTTATTTGCTATTATATTGTTAAATTGGTTGTTGTCTATGGAAAAGGATCAGGTGTTGACCCTCACCCTATATTTGGCTCGAAATCATCGCCATTGAGATTTTTTCGAGATGATACTAAAATTTTTGCTGGGAATGAGAATTAATTTCCTTCATTAATTGGATGGAAAAAGGTTTTGTGATGCCTTTGACCCCCCCCCCCCATATTTGGTTTGAAATATCATCTCCACATATATCATATCGATGCGACTAATTAATTAGATAGGTTATCGGGAATGCTATGCGAATCTAACACATGATTTTTAAATATATCTAGAGGGATTTTAATCATTTGAATCGTAGTTGGGTGTATGATAGGTCATTTTCGGTAAGAGTGGGTTTGAAAATCTTTTGAAATTGGGGTTAAAGAGGTTATTATGGTAGCGAAGCGACATGATATGTTTAAAATTGAAGGAGAGATTAGATGTCCATGTCCTGTTTGCGAAGGTATACCTATTAATTAGGGACGAGCTCAATTGAATTCACTTTGATGCATAATGCATTGAATGTACAACGAATTCCTATTATAGTTTATGATCACATTCTGTTAATTATCCTAATCCTAGTTTCTTAGGGAATAAGAAATTTATTCCTAACAAAATCGCTAATACCTTAGGTGACCTTAATTAGAAAATAAACATTACAAAGAAGAATTCACATATGCTCTAAATATCAATGACTATTTCTTAACTAGAGACATAAAGAATGTCAATACTCAAACATTTGTAACTCAAACATCGATTCATCAAATCAACTATCCCCTCACAATCTCACCAAAAAATTAAGTATTTATAAGACCATATACTCAAATCACACTACATGCATCCTTCTACCATAGGCTTGAACAAGCTCTAAAGAAGTAAATGTAAGGTGACATAAATCTAATCTAATATCTATTTATACAAACAAACTACCTCCAAAATTACCACTTTAGATCTCTTATTAACAAGACACATATTCATTTTAGGGATAAAAATGTCATTACTCTCTCTTTCTTTTTCTTCTTACACTCTCTTTCTTCATTTTTTCTCTTTGTTCTTACACTCTCTTTCATCCTTTTTACTTTTCTCTTACACTCTCTTTCTTACTTTTTCTCTTTTTTCACACTCTCTTTCTTTCTTTTCACTTTTCTCCTACACTCTCTTTCTTCCATTTTTTTTCTTTTTACTTTACTTTTATTTTTTCACAAACAATTATTCTCTTTCTCTTCACTTCACTTTAGTTTTTTTTTAACTAAATTTCTAAATTTATATAAACACTACTCTACTAAAATTATCTTCTCTTTTCTCTCTGAAATCTGTTTACACTCTTATTGATAATCTACTATCTATATTTTAATATCTACTAAAATACTAAAATAATTAATTAAAACTACGAGATAACTACAATGATAAATAAAAAACACGAGAACAAAAGATTAATATTTGTCATTGATAATTAAATTTTTTGAACTACTGATTAATATTTAAATTAATACAAGAAGATTTAATGACTATTTAAACTACTGATTAATATTTATATTGATAATCTACTATCTCTCTTTTACCATCTACTATAATATACTATTCAACTAAAATAATCAATCGAAACTACGAGATACCGACACTGATATATAAAAAACACGGGATAACTACAATGATATATAAAAAAATACGGGAATAATATTTGTCATTGATAATTATAATTTTTGAAGACTACTATAAACCTACTATCTAAAAAAATAAGAAGGCTTAATGACTATTTAAACTGATTAATACCTAAAAAAGAAAAACAATTGTCACTGTTATATAAAAAACACGGAATAAATATTTCTTATTGATCATCTACTTTCTACTATAACTGCAATGATAAATTAAAAACACGAGATATAACTGCACTGATATATAAAAAAAACACGGGATATAACTGCACTAACTGACAAATATTGCATTTGAGCCCCATGTGCAAGGTTCGAATCCTACGGAAGGCAAAAACTCTACAAGGGGGGTAGAGAAGGTCGTGAGGTACACACGGGCTTGAGAGTGGGCCCGGGGTGTTACAATATTTGTCATTGATAATTAAAATTTTGAAGACTACAATAAACCTACTGTGTAAAAAATAAGAAGATTTACTGACTATTTAAACTATTGATTAATATTCAAAATAAATATTTTTTATTGACAATCTACTATCTCTCTTTTACTATCTACTATAATATACTAATCAACTAAAATAATCAATTGAAACTACGAGATAACTGCACTAATATATAAAAACACCGGATAACTACCAGTGATATATAAAAGCATGAGATTAATATTTGTCATTGATAACTATAATTTTTGAAGTTTATTATAAACCTACTATCTAAACAAACAAGAAAGCTTAATGACTATTTAAACGGATTAATACCTAAAAAAGATAAATAATTGTCACTGATATATAAAAAACACGAGATAATTATTTTGTAATTGATTATCTATTATCTATCTTTTACTATCTACTATTATCTACTAATCAACTTAAATAACCAATTTAATCTATGATATAACTACACTGATACATAAAAAACACGAGATAGTTGCATTGATATATAAAAAAATACGGGGATAAGCAATGAATGATATATATATATATATATATATATATATATATATATATATATATATATATATATATATATATATATATATATATATATATATATATATATAAACATTTGATAATTTACTTTGTTATATAAAAACACGAGATAACAATACAGATACATAAAAAAATCTTTGATTGATATATAAAAACACTGAGACAAATGCACAATTGTTTTTAAATAATACTTTTACATTTTTAGATTTTAATATTTATCAATTTTTTATTTGAAACTCCTTTTTTTATCTACTTTAAATTTGTTTTTATTTTCACGAGATATTATTCAGACTACTTAAATATTATCTAAGTTCATTCATAAAAAGAACATGACAGCACCCGTGCGTATGCACGGGTATCCTACTAGTACACACTATAAGCGGTCTTGAGGGTTGTAATGTGGCTTAGGTAAGGGTAGGAAATATTTCAGAAAGTGAGCTACAAAACTTGGAGATAGGAATCACTATCCTAAGATGTTTAAACTTAATTGAATTTTCATCACATAATTTCCCAAATATAAGAAAGCAGAAGAATATACACAAGATTAAAGCACATAATTGCTGCAGAATTTAACTACCTTTTTTTTTTTAATATAGATTTGTCTCTTGTGTATACCCTATCCCAAACATAGATATTGCTATTCCATGAACAACGTAGGAGCCTTGTTCTTCTTATTCTACATCTAAAGTACAACAAAGCGTCTTGCATCGGCTGTTCAAATCATTCCCCCCCACAGAAATCACAACATAGAAACCGTAGTCGGTAACTTTGATTAAGAAGTGATAAGACTCTTTAGGGACTATCCACTTTTCTAACCAGTGATAAGTGTGTTTAGGGACTATCCACTTTGGCTCCTAAATTTTTTAGGTTGAGCCGGCCAATGACAGGACTCTTTAGGAAATATCCACTCTTGCTCCTCGAAGATTTTAGGTTGAGTCAACCAATGTTAGGACTCTTATGGGAATATCCATCTTTTGCTCCTCACAGTTGCAATTTTGAAGTGGTCCTCCATAAAAATCACAACGAAGTGACTTTTATGTGGAAACCATGATGTGCAAAGAATTCACCCGGTTTTCATAGATTCAAGGAAATGATAGTGGTAAAGAGATAAAAAAATAACTGCAAATAAAATTCAACCTAGTAATTAATCTATAAAGCTGATAAAAATTTGCAATCCCCAACAATGGCGCAAAAGAAGTGTACCAAATCATTGCAACTAATAAAATAGGTAAGCCCGAGTGTCGAACTCAAAGATTGCAGTTAATCATCAATTTAACGGATTAATTACAAAATTGAACAGGTGACAAGAAATAAAATAATAGGCAATAATATAATATATAATAGGCAACAATATATATATATATATAGTTTTTTATTTAAGAGCGTTGAGAACGAACTCAATTAGTTTCACCTTTATGCATAATGAATTGAATGTATTATGAATTCCTCCTATGGTTTATGATCAGATTCTCTTAATCATCCTAGTCCTAATACGCTAGGCAATAGGACCTTATTCCCTAGCAAAATCCGTAATTCCTTAGGTGACATATACTATATCTACTATAATCTATCTACTATCTACTCTTCTACTATCTACTATACTATAAGCAAATCAACCACCACTACTTTTACCAAAATACCTATTGTAACACCCCAAATAATTCAATTAATTAACTTAGTTGAGTTATTAAGGGTTTGCAACATTTTAACTTTTAAGTCATATAATTTATTGAGTGAGTGTTAAACATGTGTTATCCTTTAGTAAATTGTCTAAGTTAGTAGAGGGTGTGGGTAGTGGAAGCCCACGGCCTAAACAAGGCCAAGGCCCACTTAAGTCTTTAGGACATGTTAAATAGAATGTGCCTTCGAAGGAGACATTCCTTCATCCCAAAAATTAGTTAAGTTGCTAAATTGAGAAGTAGAGAGAGAAGTGAGACCGAAGAGAGAAGGAGGAGAAAGCAGCGTGGAGAGTTCAAGAGGAGAGGAGATTTGTTCTTTGTAGTTACTTGGAGAGTGAAGGATTCTCATTCTTCTCAAGTCATTAAGGTTAGGGGTCTTCTAAGACTTGTAATGTTTTGTGTTGTTTGCATTTTGGTGTGAGTGGTTTCGAATCACCTTGCATGCATGTTTTATGTGTTGATCTTAACATGTTTTTGCCGTAGTGTTCTTGCCTTTTGATGTGATTTGTGGTGAGGAGCAGCGGTGGATCAACTTGGAAAGAGAGAGGAGTGTAACACTCTCTGCATTCCGAGTGATATGAAGAGAGAAGCGGTGCATGGTGAGTGAAAATGAGCTTGCATGTAGAGTTAGGGAAAAGATCAGAGAAGTAGAGTGAGTATACGAGTGTGAGTGAGTGTGGTGAGCTAAAAATGAGCTTGCATGTTGAGTCCAACTTAAGAAACAGAGTAAAGGAGTGAAATGAGAGTTAAGCGCCTTATTTACGCGCGTAAAACCGAAGTGTTTCTTCAACTAGAGTGAGAGAAACCGAGTTGAGGGAAGTAAATGTCTAGCTGTGTCTTAGTTGAGGGTCTATTGGTGAATTTGAGGGTGAGTATGTGTCTAAATACCATGAGCGAAGGGTAAGGACGCCTAAAACGAAGTGTAGGTGTTTCGCCTTAAGATTACCGAGCTGTAGAGATAGTGAACCGAGGTCCTTAGGCCGAGGTAGCGTCACCGAGGTGAAACGCCCAAGTGCCTAAGTATAGGTGAGCTGAACCAGGGAACACTAAGGAGTGAATTCCCATGACTTAGGTGATTTTGGTGTAAGGTAGTGCTCAACTGTGAGCACGATACCGAGTTGAGGGTTGAGTGTGTTTAGCCAAGGCACACACATAGTGTGCCGAGGTGATGTCGAGGGGTTTAGCCGAGGTGCACATATAGTGTGCCGATGTGTTGATTTAGGCGCCAATGTTGTCTACCACATTGTGGAACGCCCCTGTGAGTGCCATTTAGCACCAATGTGTATAAGTGTTGGAGCGATTAAGTCCATTTTGGTCCTTAGGGGACAAGTTGGTCCCTAAGTGTAGTTGTGGTCCCGGTGTGACACTTAGTCCTTTGTGAGTGCCGAGGTGATTAAGAGGTGCCGAGGTGACCGAGAGGTCGGTTGTAGGTCCTAGGGTGATTCTACAGGTGTTGTAGGGTCGACCTTTGCACCGAGATAATGTCTAAGTGGTGTAGATGTCATGTGGCGACGCAGAGTAGAGCGGCGGTGAACGACGGTGAACGGCGGTGAGCAGCGGTGTAAACTTTCACATACGCTATGATTTGATTTGTGTGTGATTGTATTTGTCATGAGTCACATGTTCATGTGCATATAACGACCGGAGGAGGTCTCGGCCTCAGATATGGTAATACTTCGGTCTCCATGTCAAAATAACGACGGAGTTAACGACAGAGAATGCCGACGGGCTAAATAACGACGGTGGAGGTACCTCATTGCATAAGGCCCTGTGGTTGGGTTGCATTTCATGCATACATGACATGATTTAATATGTTTGAGCTGATTGATGATGTGTGTGATTGTTTTTGAACTATCGGTGAGTGGCTTTGTTAGCTGAAACGAGGTGCTTTTAGTGCCATTTCTAACCTTATGTTTATTTCACATTATATTACTTGTGTTAAGAGACTCACCCTAGCTACTTTTGTTGCCTGCTCTCGTGGCAACTTGCAGGTACGCATGAGTGATGGTAGGCCTAGCTCAAGTTGGTCGTGGTCCGCGCTCTGGTCATGTAACTTTGGGTTGGGGCCGAGTAGTCTATTTTGTCTTTGTTTAATTTGAACTTGTGTATATTTTGATAGATAGTCTTTGAACTGAAAACTATCATTATTTTGTAACTATTACCATGTAATATGACCTTGATGTGTCTCGCCGAGGTGCCTTATATGATGGGCTGAGACCCTTTTGCCGTGGTGATGCGTATGATAAAATGCTTGTATGATACTGTGAAACTATTTTGAACTTAATTGAATTCTCGTCTTTCATTTTATTCACTAAATGTAGCACTCCTTTGAGTGGATTTTTGAAACTCGATTTGAATTTTAGTAGACCGATTGATTTGAATAAGGGGTGTTACATTGTTGGTATCGAGCATAAGTTCGGTCTTGTCCGACCAAGTAGTTGAGTCTAAGTGTCTTAAGCCTCGAGTCTTAGGCTCGTTCTAAACCAGATTCTTGATTGTGTGATCGGTGAAGTAGAAATGGTGGAAGAGTGGAAGAAATGATGTCTTGCTATAGGCTCGCTGCGTTGGAGGCGATGGCAATCGCTATGGGAATCGACCTCGTGAGAATGCCGAGGATCTTTGAGCTCGTAGGCTTGCTACTTTCCGGAGGAAAATCCTCCTACCTTCAAGGGAGGTATGATCCGATGGGGCTCTAGTATGGTTGAAAGAAATAGAGAGGATATTCAGAGTGATGGATTGCAGCGATGAGCAAAAGGTGAGGTTTGGAACTCATATGCTCGCCAAGAAGCCGACGATCGGTGGCTTGAATCTCTTCAAAGATTGGAGATCTGGCGAGGAAGGGATTACATGGGACATTTTCAAGAGGAGTTCATGAGGAAGTACTACCTGAGGATGTGAAAGGAAAGAAGGAAATGGAATTCTTGGAGCTCAAGCAAGGTAACTCGACCAGTAAACGAGTATATGCCGCCAAGTTCTCCGAAATGGCAAAGTTTTATCCCCATTACACTCGAGCTACCTTCTTTGAGTTCTCCAAGTGTATTAAGTTTGAGAACGGTTTGAAGCCCGAGGTCAAGCGAGGCCATTGGGTATCAAAGGATAAGGGTGTTTTTTCGAGTTGGTAGCTCTCTGCGCAGAATTTATGAGGAAGATAGTATGGCTATTAGCCGAGTGTGGGAAGGATAAGAAGACCTTCCAACCTCGTAAGCCGTTGGAAGCCTTATGACCGTTTTGGTGGTAGAGGAAAGGGAAACTCTGCAGGGAGAGGAAAGCCTAGTAGGGAGATGCTCCCGCTATTTCGACTTGTTACAAGTGTGGGCTGCCTGGGCACAAAGCGAAGGAGTGCAAGGCTGAGGTGAAGAGGTGTTATAGGTGTGGCAAGGAGGGCCACCTGTCTGCTGAATGTGGGATAAAGGAGATAGTTTGTTTCAATTGTGGAGAGATGGGGCACATCAGTCCTAAGTGTCTTAAGCCAAAGCAAGAGAAAAGCGTGGGGAAAGTGTTTGCGCTAGCTGGGTCCGAGGTGGTGAATGAAATCAAAGGTACGTGTTATATCAACGGTGTTCCTCTAGTTGCAATTATAGATACTGGTGCAACTCATTCATTCATCTCTGCTATGTGTGCTAATAGACTAAGTTTAGTGTTGTCTTCATTGGGAAGGGAGATGGTCATTGTCACTCCGGCCATGGGTACATTGACTACCTCTCTGGTGTGTTCGAAGTGCCCACCGATCGTATTCGGCGCAGGACTTCTCTCGTTAATCTAATTTGTTTACCACTAGAGGAATGGACGTCATCCTTGGTATGGGTGGTTAGTAGACAACCATGTTCATATCCATTGCTTTGAGAGATCGGTTAGTTTTCCTACTGTCGAGGTAAAGGAATCGGTTTTACTTCCTGCTAAGCAAGTGCGCAAGTTGTTGGGAGAAGGGGTTACTCTGTTTGCATTGTGGGCGTCGTTGTGATGAGAGAATCAAGTTAAGATTGAAGATATGCCCGGTGGTCGAGAGTTTGCCGAGGTGTTTCTGAAGAAATACCGATGTTTACCCGAGAGAGAGATCGAGTTCACCATAGAGTTGATTTCTGGAACAAGGTCGGTGTCTATGACACCTTATAGGATGTCTGCATCCAGAAGTCCGAGTGAAGAAACAGTTAGAAGAATTGCTAGAAAGGAAATTCGTAAGACCAAGTGTGTCACCGCTGGGAGCACTGTGTTACTCGTGAAGAAGAAAGATGGAAGCATGAGGTTGTGCGTGGACTGCAGCAGTTGAACAAGGTTACAATTAAGAACAAGTATCCACTACCAAGAATTGACGACTTAATGGATCAATTGGGGGTGCTCAAGTATTTTCAAAGATTGATTTGAGGTCGCTACCATCAAATCAAAGTGAAGGACGAAGACGTACCAAAGGCGGCTTTTAGAACTCCGGTATGGACACTACGAGTACTTAGTAATGCCATTCGGTGTCACTAATGCTCCGTGGGTATTCATGGAGTATATGAATCGTATCTTCCATGAGTACTTAGATCGGTTTGTGGTAGTGTTCATAGACGATATTTTGGTCTACTCAAGTCGGCGAGAAGAGCATGCCGAGCACTTAAGGATAGTGCTTTGGAGGTTACGAAGGAGAAGAAGTTATATGCGAAGCTATCCAAGTGTGAGTTTTGGTTGGGGAGGTGAGTTTCCTAGGCCATGTGGTTTTCGGCAAAGGGATTGCAGTGGACCCTTCAAAGATTGAAGTTTGTGTTGAAGTGGGAGACACCCAAGTCGGGCCACCCGAAGTGAGGAGCTTCTTGGGGCTAGCCGGTTACTCTGAGAAGATTCATTGAGGTTTCTCCAAATTGGCGTTGCCATTAACCCAATTGACTTGTAAGGATAGGGCTTTCGTATGGGATGTCCGATGTGAAGAGAGTTTCCAAGAGTTAAAGAGGAGATTGACAACGTCGCCAATCTTGACGTTGCCTAATCCAGAGGAGCCTTTTGTGATTTATTGTGATGCATCTAAGTTAGGTTTGGGCTGTGTGTTGATGCAAGCAGGTAAAGTAGTGGCGTATGCTTCAAGACAGCGAAGACTCATGAGAAGAATTACCCCACTCATGATTTAGAGCTAGGCGCCGTGGTGTTTGCATTGAAGATATGGAGGCATTACCTTTATGGTTCAAGGTTCGAGGTGTTTAGTGATCACAAGAGCTTGCAAAGTACTTGTTTGATCGTAAGGAACCGAATATGAGGCGAGAGGAGATGGTTGGAGTTATTGAAGGACTATGACTTCGGCCCTGAACTATCACCCGTGGAAGGCCAATGTTGTAGGTGATGCTGCCGAGTAGGAAATCGCATGTGTCATCAATGATGGTAAAGGAGCTGGAACCGATTGAGCAGTTTAGGGATTTGAGTCACAGTTATATGAAGTAACACCTCGGAGTGTTAAGTTGGGGATCTTGAAGATCACCAATGAGTTCATGGTTAGTATAAGGGAAGCCTGAGAAGGTTGATGTGAAGTTGGTTGATGTGTTTGCAAGTGTTGGCCGAAGTGATAGCAAGGATTTTGAGCTAGATGTACAAGGTTTGTTGAGGTTCGGAGGACGGATATGTGTACCTAATGATGAAGAGATCAAGAAGGCTATCTTTGGAAGAGTGTCACGAGAAGTCGATTGAGTATCCATCCAGGCTACGAAGATGTACCAAGACTTGAAGAAATTATTCAGTGGCGGGAATGAAGAAGGATGTAGCTCGTTTCGTTTATGCGTGTTTGACTTGAAGTCAAAGGTTGAGCACCGAAGCGGCGGAGGTTGATGCAACCGTTGCATATTCTGAATGGAAGTGGACAAAGACATTTCCATGGACTTTGTAAAGGGTTGCGAGGACAACAAGAGGATTTGACACCATTTGGGTGATTGTTGATAGGTCGACGAAGTCATCACACTTTATTCCTATTAACATCACTTACCCAAAGGCCGAGGTTAGCGTAAATTTATATCAATGTCATTGTGAAGCTTCATGGAATTCCTTTAAGTATTGTTTTGCAGAGAGATCCAAGGTTTACCTCGTAATTTTGGAAGAGCTTGCAAGAGGCGTTGGGTTCCAAGTTGCGTTTGAGCTCGGATACCATCCTCGGACCGATGGTCAATCCGAGAGGACTATCCAATCCTTAGAAGACTTACTGAGGGCTTGTGTGCTGGAGCAAGGAGGTGCGTGGGACTCATATCTACCACTGATAGAATTCACTTACAACAACAGTCATCATTCAAGTATTGGAATGGCACCATTTGAAGCATTGTATGGCCGTAGGTGTAGGACTCCACTGTGTTGGCATGAAGCAGGAGAGAGGGTTGTGTTAGGACCCGAGTTGGTTAGAGAGACTACCGAGAAGGTTAAGATGATCAGAGAGAAGATGAGGGCATCACAAAGCAGACAAAAGAGTTACCATGACAAGAGAAGGAAGGACTTAGAATTTCAAGCCGGTGACCATGTATTCCTTAGAGTCACCCCTGTGACTGGAGTTGGACGAGCTCTGAGGTCCAAGAAACTGTCACCTCGTTTCATTGGACCCTATCAAATCTTGGAGAGAGTTGGGAAGGTGGCATACCGAATTGCACTGCCACCTAATCTGTCAAATTTGCACGATGTGTTCCATGTATCTCAGCTGAGGAAGTATGTTCCTGACCCGTCCCATGTCATTCAAATGGATGATGTGCAAGTGAGAGACGACCTCACTGTGGAGACAATGCCAATCAGAATTGAAGACCGAGAAGTAAAGACTCTTAGAGGAAAAGAAATCAAGTTAGTGAAGGTGGTTTGGGTAGGAGCTGCTGGTGAGCATGCTACTTGGGAACTAGAGAGCAAAATGAAGGAGGCCTATTCCGAGCTGTTTGATCAAGGTAAGATTCCGAGGACGTAATCTCTTAAGTAGGAGAGTTGTAATGTGACCTCAAATAATTCAATTAATTAACTTAGTTGAGTTATTAAGGGTTTGCAACATTTTAACTTTTAAGTCATATAATTTATTGAGTGAGTGTTAAACATGTGTTATCCTTTAGTAAATTGTCTAAGTTAGTAGAGGGTGTGGGTAGTGGAAGCCCACGGCCTAAACAAGGCTAAGGCCCACTTAAGTCTTTAGGACATGTTAAATAGAATGTGCCTTCGAAGGAGACATTCCTTCATCCCAAAAATTAGTTAAGTTGCTAAATTGAGAAGTAGAGAGAGAAGTGAGACCAGAAGAGAGAAGGAGGAGAAAAGCAGCGTGGAGAGTTCAAGAGGAGAGGAGATTTGTTGCTGTAGTTACTTGGAGAGTGAAGGATTCTCATTCTTCTCAAGTCATTAAGGTTAGGGGGTCTTCTAAGACTTGTAATGTTTTGTGTTGTTTGCATTTTGGTGTGAGTGGTTTCTGAATCACCTTGCATGCATGTTTTATGTGTTGATCTTAACATGTTTTGCCGTGTTCTTGCCTTTTGATGTGATTTGTGGTGAGGAACGACGGTGGATCAACTTGGAAAGAGAGAGGAGTGTAACACTCTCTCTGTTCTGAGTGATATGAAGAGAGAGCAGTGCATGGTGAGCTGAAAATGAGCTTGCATGTAGAGTTAGGGAAAAGATCGGAGAAGTAGAGTGAGTATACGAGTGTGAGTGAGTGTGGTGAGCTAAAAATGAGCTTGCATGTTGAGTCCAACTTAAGAAACAGAGTAAAGGAGTGAAATGAGAGTTAAGCGCCTTATTTACGCGTGTAAAACCGAAGTGTTTCTTCAACTAGAGTGAGAGAAACCGAGTTGAGGGAAGTCAATGTCTAGTTGTGTCTTAGTTGAGGGTCTATTGGTGAATTTGAGGGTGAGTATGTGTCTAAATACCATGAGCGAAGGGTAAGGACGCCTAAAACGAAGTGTAGGTGTTTCGCACTTAAGATTACCGAAAACAGAGATAGTGAACCGAGGTCCTTAGGCCGAGGTAGCGCCACCGAGGTGAAACGCCCAAGTGCCTAAGTATAGGTGAAATTTGAACCGGGGAACACTAAGGAGTGAATTCCCATGACTTAGGTGATTTTGGTGTAAGGTAGTGCTGTTGTGAGCACGATACCGAGTTGAGGGTTGAGTGTGTTTAGCCAAGGCACACACATAGTGTGCCGAGGTGATGTCGAGGGGTTTAGCCGAGGTGCACATATAGTGTGCCGATGTGTTGATTTAGGCGCCAATGTTGTCTACCACATTGTGGAACGCCCCTGTGAGTGCCATTTAGCACCAATGTGTATAAGTGTTGGAGCGATTAAGTCCATTTTGGTCCTTGGGGACAAGTTGGTCCACAAGTGTAGTTGTGGTCCTCGGTGTGACACTTAGTCCACTGTGAGTGCCGAGGTGATTAAGAGGTGCCGAGGTGACTGAGAGGTCGGTTGTAGGTCCTAGGGTGATTCTACCGGTGTTGTAGGGTCGACCTTAGCACTGAGATAATGTCTAAGTGGTGTAGATGTCATGATGTCATGTGAGCGACGGAGTAGAATGACGGTGAACGACGGTGAACGACGGTGTAAACTTTCACATACGCTATGATTTGATTTGTGTGTGATTGTATTTGTCATGAGTCACATGTTCATGTGCATATAACGACGGAGGAGGTCTCGGCCTCGGATATGGTAAGACTTGGTCTCCATGTCAAAATAACGACGGAGTTAACGACGGAGAATGCCGAGCGGGCTAAATAACGACGGTGGAGGTACCTCATTGCATAAGGCCACGTGGTTGGGTTGCATTTCATGCATACATGACATGATTTAATATGTTTGAGTGATTGATGATGTGTGTGATTGTTTTTGAACTATCGGTGAGTGGCTTTGTTAATGAACCGAGGTGCTTTTAGTGCCATTTCTAACCTTATGTTTATTTCACATTATATTACTTGTGTTAAGAGACTCACCCCTAGCTACTTTTGTTGCTCGCTCTCGTGGCAACTTGCAGTGCACGCATGAGTGATGGTAGGCCTAGCTCAAGTTGGTCGTGTTCCGCTCTGGTCATGTAACTTTGGGTTGGGGCCGAGTAGTCTATTTTGTCTTTGTTTAAATTTGAACTTGTGTATATTTTGATAGATAGTCTTTGAACCGAAAACTATCATTATTTTGTAACTATTACCATGTAATATGACCTTGATGTGTCTTGCCGAGGTGCCTTATATGATGAAATTTGAGACCACTTTTGCCGTGGTGATGCGTATGATAAAATGCTTGTATGATCTTTGTGAAACTATTTTGAACTTAATTGAATTTCATCTTTCATTTTATTCACTAAATGTAGCACTCTTTTGAGTGGATTTTGAAACTCGATTTGAATTTTAGTAGATCGATTGATTTGAATAAGGGGGTGTTACACCTATCACTCAAAAATCATCAAAACTTCATTTGAAGGTGTTCCTGGGTGTATTAGCAATACGAGGATCGCCAGCAACAATTGGACTGCTGGCCCAAACCCATCTCGACGGCCCAAACACGCCGCTTGGAGCGCGATTCTCGCCGGCGAAATCTTCGCAAAGCGGTCGGACGCGCAGTATATATACGCCATTCGCATATGGTGTCGTGCACGTTCTCTAACCTTGTGCTATCTGCCCGAACGACCTCTCACTAGATCGTCAGAGTGTCTTTGCAGGTACCACCCGAGGTGTTCAACGCGTGAAGCCAGGACCGGTCCTTTCACTCATTCAACGACCGGCCCATCGACGAATCAATCAACACTTCAACTCTTCATTGGTCAAGGTACGATCAATTGGCGACCACAGTGGGAGGCCCGTGCGCTATCCTACCTCTTTCATGGCTCCACGCGACCGGCCCCAGACGCGGGCCACTTCTCGACTCAATCCCCTCCGGCGAATCGAAGCAGAGACCCGAGGGCGTGGCGTCACGATCCACGAGTCTCGAGGACTACCACGACAAGAGCCCGGTGCACAAGCGGTCGTGGACCTATCCTCCAACGAGTTCACGGCCATTCACGGAGACTTGCCGCCCGAAGGTGGTTGAAGCGGGCATTCAGAACCTCTACCGATCATGTCACTCGAGCGTTTTGCGAGATCCCGCAAAACAAAAATCAAGTGATCGCAGATCGAGATGCGCTCATCTCGATCACGAGAGAGGTTCGATTCGGGCGCCCACGGCGAAGACGGAGAACCTTTCGCTCGTCGCCGGCCGCCGCGAAGACACCGCTCCTCCCCGAAGGAGCATTTCGCCGAGAAAGCACTACTCATCGCTCTCCGGCAAGAAGAAGCAGGGCGCATAGGTCGCCCCCGAGCAGGAACGCGCGTAGACGCCGTTCGATGTCCGATGACTATGAAGATTCTAGCTACCGCCCTGACACCGGTCGCTCGCCTACCAGGTACTCCTCCAATGAGTCGTTCGGTCACGTCGGTCGAAGCGCGATCTTGGGATTCGTGAAGAGTGGAAGATTACGTAAATGGAAGAATTAGGGACGTTTCACATCGGCCAAGGAGAGGCCAAAGCGGCGACGAGAGAAGGCCTCTCGGCTTCCACCAACGGCCCATCCGGAGGATTCTATGGAATGCCGGGCAACGAGGCGTGCCTCGCAATGCAACCCTTTGGGTCGAACGGCATTCAGAATGAACACGGCCCGTTCTCCAGGGAGATCAGGCGTTACAAAATTCCGAGAGATCTCCGCAAAGCGCCCAATCTCAACAAGTTTGGCTACGAGGAGATCCGCACAAGCATCTCGTTACTTCAATAATTATCTGCTGCTATAGGAATTGGGACCGACCATGAAATGCGAGCTTTTTCCCCGATCATTGGGACGGCCGAGCATTGGAATGGTGGGAGTCTCTGCGACCCAATTCCATCTCCTCGTGGGACGCACTGATCGGAATATTCTTGTCTCACTACACCGCAAACCGCCAATATCGGTATGAAGAATACTTGGACTCTGTTGTTCAAGGAGATAATGAGACGCGAGGCAAGATATCGACCGGTTTAACACCGAGGCCGAGTCCGTTTCGTGACTTGTCGAGCGAGGACAAGCTAAAATATCCGAGCGTGGTATTCGACCAGGACCAGGTTCGTAGAAGAATTCACTCTTAACCATTACCAAGATCTCGGCTACTTCTTAACGCGAGGCTAACGTCCACATGGCGTCACGAAGAAACCTTGGCGACAAGAAGGAAGGCCGTCGCGCCGCGACCTAAAAAGAAGAAAATAGTAAGCGGCCAAAAGGCACGAAGGTCGCCCGCGATAATCGGCCCGACTTTCGAGATAAAAAGTTTGATCATCGCACTCGACTCAACACCTCTATTGCGCAGATCTACAGCGAGTGTCAGAATAACGAGTTTGTGGGAGTTAAGCGGCCTGAACCACTCGTGCTCAAGAAGGGGGCACGACCGACTAAAAGATACTGCCGCTACCACAAGAGTAAGGGGCACGATACTAACGATCGTATGGCCTCAAAGATGACATTGAAGAGCTTATTCAGAAAGCGAGTTGGGAAAGTATGTGAGGTCGAGGAAGCGCGCACCGACCTCAAGAGAAGCGAAAAAAGGTGATCGAGACGGAGAAAGGGCCTCCGCCATAGAGAGCACCCAAAACAAGGATCGATCGATGATCGTGACACTCGGCGATCCAAAGGCCGTAATGTTGCGATGGTTATTCATGGTGGAAACCCCACGGATCGCGAGGAATCTAACAAAGCCACCAAGAGAAAGTGGGGCGAGTTGATAATGGTCGCATCCACTTCAAAGACCACCACCGGTCTCGAGCGGACCCCCATCTCGTTCGGGTGGACAAAGACCTATACGACGGCAAGCCTAATAGTTATGTTCCATTGGTAATCGAGTGTCATGGCAAACACAGAGTGCAGAGAATCTGGTCGATCAAGGTAGCACGGCCGATATCATGTTTGAAGACTTGATCGACAAAATAAAGGTTGATCGGAGCGAGATAATTCCTCGTGCCGAGCCTACCCTCTAACGAGTTTCAATGGGCGACCACCTACCCGTTGGGAACGATCGAGTCGCTAGTCACGTTTGGTGACGACGACGGGGATAGTACTGCATGCGGGGCCCGGTCGGAGACGACGTTCCTCGTGACTCCCCTCAAATCTCGCTATCAATGTATTATTGGTAGGCCGACTTTGGGTAAGCTAGAGGCCGTTACATCGACGGTGCATCTGAAAATGAAATTCTACAGCAAAGACGACCAAGTGGTTACCCTGGCGGCCGACCTCGAATCAGCAAGAAGAAGCCACGCTCTATACCAAGAAATATGTGACGAGGTAGATCGTGGCCCGAACGTTCAGAGCACTAGTGAAGGCCATCAGTCAAATCGTCGATTTGGACGCTCGGTATGATCCAGACAGCGACCCAGAGGAGAATGATGATGATTTGGCTCGAGAGCTGAAAAACAGGTTGAGAAGGCCAGAACCTCATGGAGAGTTAATAGATGTGCCGTTGGGAGACGACCCAACAAAGACAGTCAAGCTCGGTAGCGACCTACCGGAGCAAGTGAAGCAAGACCTTGTGCAATGTTTGAAAGACTATGCTGACCTGTTCGCATGGCAGGCATCAGACATGCCCGACATTCCTATCGAAGTAGCCTGCCATCAACTTTCAGTCGATGAAGGGGGGTCGGCCGGTCGCTCAAAGAAGGCGTACTCGAGAATGAGGAAAAATCTCAAGCATTTGCAAAGGCCGTTGAGGACCTCATAAAGGCCAATTTCATAGAAGAGATCAAATACACGACCTGGCTGTCCAATGTCGTGCTGGTTAAGAAGAAGAATGGAAAATGGAGGATGTGTGTGGACTATACCGATCTAAATAAGGCATGCCCGGAGGGCGCCTTCCGTACTCCAACATCGACAAGTTGGTCGATGGGGCCTCGGGCTTCAAACCATCGTCTTTTACGACGCTTACTCGCGGATACAATCGATCACGATGTATCCGCCCGATCGGCACACAAGCGGCCTTCATGACCGATCGGGAAATTTTCAAGACAAGGTGATGCCTTTCGGCCTCAAGAACACTGGAGCGACCTACGGCGAATGATGAATAAAATTTTCAAGAGGCGGATCGGTCGATCTCGAGGTGTATTTGGACGACATGATCATCAAAAGCGTAACCGACCCAGATCATGTGAGCGATCTCAGAGAAATATTTGAAGAAGCTAGGAAGAACTCACTTAGACTAAATCCTGAGAAGTGTACCTTTGGGGTGAGGGCCGGCAGATTTTTGGGCTTTCACCTGACTGAAAGAGGGATAGAAGCAAACCCTGAGAAGTGCGGTGGCGGTCGCCCGATATGAGGCCGCCCACAACTAAAAGGAAATACAACGGTGAAGCGGCATGGTAGCCGCCTGTCTGAGTTCATTCCCAAAGCGGCACGCAAGTCGCTCCCACTCTTTAGACTGTTGAAGAAAAAGATGGATTTTGAGTGGACAGACCAATGCCAGCGAGCGTTGGATGAGTTGAAGCAAGCATTGATCAACCCGCCGATTATGACTAAGCCGCTGCCGGGCGAGACTTTGTATTTATACTTGGCCATAACGGAAGAGGTGCTAAGTGCAGTATTAGTCGAGAAAAGCGATCCAAAGCAGAATCCGGTCTATTTCATAAGTAAAGTACTCAAGGGCGGTGAGATACGAGATAGAAGATAGAGAAGTTTGCCTTGCACTCCTAATAGCTGCCAGAAGGTTGAGACCCTACTTTGTGGCCCATCAGGTCGTGGTAAGGACCGACCAGCCTATCAGGCAAGTCCTACATCGGCCAGACCTGGCGGGACGGATGATAAAGTGGGCCGTGGAGCTCAGTGAGTTTGGGATCAAATTTGAATCCAGATCGGCCGCAAAGCGCGGTGTTGGCCGACTTCATAGTTTGAAATGACTCCTATCTCGGAAAAGCGGTGAGACGACCGGATCTTGCATGTAGATGGGTCGCCCAATAGCAAAGGAGTGGAGCAGGCCTAATATTGGAAAATTTGAAGGCCTTGCCGTTGAAGTCTCTTTAACCTTCGCATTCCACACTTCAAACAACCAGCCGAGTACACGAGGCATGCATAGTAACGGCCTTCACCGCGGAGAGATTTCAATGTCGGCCGGGTTGAACTCGAGATCGGACTCTACTCGTAGTCTCGCAGATCAAAGGATTATATGATGCTAAAGACGACGTCTTTGAAAAGTTATCTAGCAAGAGTGAGAAGCGCTCAGCGATTCGGCCGAAATGAAAGTGGTACATGTGCCTCGGACCGAAAATGTTCGAGCGGATATATTATCAAAGCTTGCAAGTACCAAGACTCCGGAAATCACGGGAGTTTGATTCGGGAGGCGTTAAATGGCCGAGTGTATCGACCAAGCCAACCCGATCCATCGGCGTTCTTTGTGTCAACTCGATTGATTCGGAGGCGTTAAATCGGCGAGAGAATTCTCGATCGGCGGCTCGTTCTAAGGCGGCCGACGTGGGAAATAAGAATGCACGCCAAGGGAAGCTCGCACCAAATTGGGAAGGTCCATACAGGGTCATCAACAAGACTGGAAAAGGGGCTTACGAGCTAGAAACCATGGATGGGGCGACTATCCCCAGAACGTGGAATGCAGAAAAACTTAGGAAATATTACGTTTGAATGTAACAAGTGATTTGAATGTAATGACGACCGACCTATTAATGAAAAGCGGCGCAGCGCTCTTTTCCCAATCGGGTTTTTTACGGAGGCGACCTTTAGAAATATGATGTGTTCTTTACTTTCTCGCAAGAATGTATGACCGGTCGCTCAAGATTGCCCGTGGCAAAGGAGCGATCGAAGACTTATCAAAGTTGATTAGATCGTCGAAACGATCTACCTCGAGTGCCATCGAAATGGCCCAAGGGTTAAAACCCGCAGACCTTAGATCGTCGAAACGATCTAAATCGAGCGACCATCGAAATGGTCCCAATCGAGTGCCATCGAAATGGCCCAAGGGTTAAAACCCGCAGACCTTAGATCGTCGAAACGATCTAAATCGAGCGACCATCGAAATGGTCCCAACCGAGTGCCATCGAAATGGCCTAAGGGTTAAGCAATAACCCATCCTATTAGACCGTCGAAACGACCTATCTCGAGCGACCATCGGTATGGCCCCAATAAATGCCATCAAAAGGGCCTGATCGGAGGTCACCGAGCGATCTAAGGCCCCGTTGGGATATTAAAACTTATCAAAGAATGAATGCTTTCGAAATAAGCGCAAACGATGACCGAACGGTCTTGAAACTCGAAGACTTAGAGAAAAATAAACATACAAGGCGCGCAAAGGAAAGCAACCATAAACGCAGCGCATCGGCGAAGTAGCGAAAGCACGCCAAAGCCCACAAGTTCGAAATGACTAAGGCGAATAAATGCAAGAAATACGCGAGACATAGCAATATAAATTTGAACAGCGTAATTAAAGGCAAGTAAAAATTGTCATTACAAACACGGACGCCTTGGTCGGCCGAGCGCCACGACCGAAAAAGCGCGCACGGCGCGAAAAATTGTTGTGCCCGAAGGCAAGTTAAACTATTACAAAATTACACCGCCGCAGCGGGCTTTAAAAGAGAATGGTGGCGGGCGAACGACATTGCCTTGCTCGTCGACCTGCGAGCAACATGATCTTGTTGTTGTCAACATAGTGTGGGCTTGATCATGTTGTCATCGAAATTGATCTTGAGATCCGAATTCAATATCCGCACTTTGCCCGAGAGAATTATAGAAGCGTTTCGATCGCTGCCTCGACCAGCCTTGGCTACCATTTGAATTTTTGCCTCGGTAGCGGCCTTCTCGCCGCCTGTAGCCTCTTTCTTGTTCGTAGCATCAAGATCGCCCTTCAAAGTAGCGACACGAGCAAAGAAGCTCCTTGTTCCTCTTTGCAAGCGAAGCAGCACGGCCGCCCTCTCCCCGTTTGAGGGCCTCCTTCTTGGATCGACAAGCTTGTCATATTTTTTGCTGCGCCTCGGCTAAAGCCTTGTCCTTTCTGCAAGATTCAGTCGACGGGTTGTTAGTCGGTCGAACAAAGGTAAGATGAAGAGTACAAGACTAAGAAAATAAAATTACCATCGATTCGGCCACCACCCGGCCGCCATGAATTTCTCGACCCCATGCAGAGAGAAGCGCAGAGCGCCATGGGTTTCCTTTTGTCTTGTTCCGGATCGGCCGTACCCAAGCTTTCGAGCGAGATGATAGGAATCTCCTCCGTTGCGCGGGCGGGACCCGACCATCACGCAGCCCGCTTGGGTGAGCGATCAAGACTTTCGGGAGGCGGCGAGGGCCGCCGACCGGCTTCTTCCCTTGGCTCTTAGGAGTTTGGGGGACTTTTGAGGAAGATTCGGGAATATCCCCGGCGAGAAGCGTCAAATCTCTTAGCCCTCCTTCGAGCTTGGGGCCAGGCGAAAGCGAGTCCCGATTGCCACGGCCATTCTTTCTCGCAGAAGTCACCGAGTCATGAGTTAGAAGAAGTCATGAGTTAAAAGAAAAGGATCAATAACAGAATATAAGGACAAAAAAGTTCAAAAGCGAACCGATCTCGGCCTCCAGGTCTTGGCCTTCGTACAAGACAAAGGGTCGGCAAGGTATGTCGCCCTTAGGATCTGGACGCATCATACTCGCCAACGACTTTATCATCTCCAAAGTCTCCAGGTCGGCCTCGCCCAAGTCTTTCACCGAGTAGATGTAATCGCCCGGCCGCCTGCAGAAATGAGCCTCATTCCACATGATCGGGAAGTAGGGGGGACCTAGCATCCCGTCCGGTTGAACCTCAGAAACGGCCTTGCCAGCCTCCTCGGTGGGAACGATCCAGAAATACCGGCTTTTCCAGGCCGCTCCCAACGACTCCTGGAATGCTTTGAAAAACCGGTGGTGAGTCTTCTGCATCTTGAAGGAGACTTGCTCCCTCTTCTCCTTGTTGGCCTTCTCTCTGAGCCAGCTCAGCTCAAAGAGAGTAAAGAAAAGCATCATTGACACCGGCCGACCCAGCTTGGTCAGCAGCACCTCAAAAGTCTTTAAAAACGCCCATGCGTTTGGATGAAGCTGAGAATGGGCGACCCCAATATGGCGCAGGACGTCGCGTTGGAATTCGGTAAAAGGAGGGGTAATCTTCATCTTCTCGAACACGAGCCGATACATCGTGAACTTGAAGTTGGAAGAATAAGTGGCGATATCTTCGCCGTCCTTCACGCCTCTTACCCTCCAGCCCGGTGAGTCTTCAAGGCGGCTCCGTAGATCGGGCAAAGCATCATGGCCGACCGTAATAATGCTCCTATTAGAGCGAAGAGTTTCCGACACCCAAGACATGTCAGATATATCTCGGGCTACATCGGCTTGGACTTGCCGACCGCGCGTTCGACCTCCGACGTTGGCTTCCGCACGTAAATATTGACTTCGGGTGAATCACTTCTTCCTCGTGGGCCGCCGTCTCTCGCGCCGCCGCCTCTACCATCTCCTCGTCATCGCGAATCGGGGCGGCGCTAGGCTCTTCATCATCAATGATAATCACATCAGCATCTTCTTCTTCTCCCTCCACTCGAGAAGCAACATCCTCGGGCGGTGGAGAGTTGCTCGGCCGCTCAGCAGAATGGACGGACCTGGAACCAGTACTCTTGGAGCTGGCCGATCCTCGACCGGAAGAACGAGAGCTCGAGCCCGTGCTGCTCGAGGAACTGCTTGAAGAGCTAGAACCTTTGTCGCCCGAAGATGACTTAGACTCCGCTTCGTGGGCATTGGGCTCGCCCGGCCTCGACATGTATGTAGCGAAAGATTGCGGTGGTTTTCCGGGAATACGGGCGGTAAGTTTCGTCCGTGGCATGCAAACACCTGTGATAAAGGGAACGAGTCAGGTCGGTCGAGCAGAGCACTCGTGAGAGGGGGCGATTTGGCCATCCCTCGACCTGACACCCCCTATCACGAGGCGTGGAAAAGCACAAAGTACTTTCAAATAAAAATTCAAGTTTAAAGAGTAAAGGGAGCGATCGATTCATACCTTAAGCAGATGTTGAAGATCGGTCGCAAGTAGACAGTAACAGCTATGAATGCAAGTCGGCGGCAGACGAGTCGGTCGTTGGCAGAGCAATTCTTGGAAGTGTGAGAAATGAACTCAGCAGAAGGGCTATTTATAGTGCAGATTTCTGGCGCGAAGGGGACCGGGATACGTAGAGTCACAATGCTTCGTCTTCTCACCAATGGTTGTCTCCAGACAGCCTCGGAAACACCAAACGTCGCGTCTTAAATGTCAGTAAAGACCAACCGTCACGACAGCACGGCCGATGGTTGACGAGCGGTCGACGCCGCCCTACAAAGAAAGCGAACGGCCGCGTCCGTTTCGTCAAGATAACTTCACTCCTGGGGGCATCGATTCAAGCCTCAGCCCGCTCTTAAGCGACCTAGGCTTGGGGGGCAACTGTTCCTGGGTGTATTAGCAAATACGAGGACTGCCAACAGCAATTGGACCTGCGGCCCAGCCCATCTCGATCGGCCCAAACACGCTGCTTGGAGCGCAATTCTCGCCGGCCGAAATCTTCGCAAAACGGTCGGACCTCGCAGTATATATACGCCATTCGCATATGGTGTCGCACGCGTTCTCTAACCTTGTGCTATCCGCGAGCGACCTCTCACTAGATCGTCGGAGTGTCTTTGCAGGTACCACCCGAGGTGTTCAACGCGTGAAGCCAGGACCGGTCCTTTCACTCATTCAACGACCGGCCCATCTGACGAATCAATCAACACTTCAACTCTTCATTGGTCAAGGTACGATCAGAAGGGTAACTTAGTAAATGACTACCAAAAACATACACACTTTTCAAAACTGAAAAGTGACTTTTTGAAAGTAAAAAGTTACTTTTTGAAAAATTATAAATAACTGGGAGAAAGAGAAAAAGGAAACACTAAGAGAGAGAGGGAAAAAAAGAGAGAAAGAGTGTGTCAAAGGAAGGAAAGGAAAAAAGAAAAAAACTTGGAATAAAATATAAATACTACTATACATCTTTCAACCATTAGCAAAAAAATTCAATCTAACTTTTTTGTCTCTTAAAAAAAATGAGTTTTAATTACTATTTAAACTATTGATCAATATTCTCATTGATACCCAAAAAAAGAAAAATAACTATCACTGATATAAAAAACACGTGATAAATATTTGTAATTCTGAATTATTTTTTTGAAGAACTATATATCTACGGTCTATCTTCTACTATCATCTACTAATCTACTAAAATAGGATCAATTTAACCACTAGAAAAAAATTCTAAAATAATTTTTTAGTCTCATTGAAAAAAATGAAAAGACTTAAATGATTATTCAAAAAGACTAGCTACTATAAAATATAAAGACTAATAAATCTATTATTGATCTTTTAACCACTACCAAAAGTTTTTAATCCAACGTTTTGGTCTCTTAGAACATAAAACAAAAAGACTTAATTACTATTCAAACTACCAATAAATATTTGTCTTTGATCCTCAAAAAAAAGAGAAATAACTATTAACGATAGATAAAAAAACACGGGATACATATTTATCATTCAAAATTATAAATTTTGAAGACTACTGTAAATCTACTATCTATCTTCTACTATCATATACTAAAGGAAACACAAAGAGAGAGAAAAAAAGATAGAAAGACGTGTGTCAAAGGAAGGAAAAGTGAAAAGGAAAAAACTTGGAACAAAATATAAAGACAACTATAAATCTACTGCCCATCTTTTAAACATAGGATAAATATTTGTTATTCTGAATTGTTATTTTTGAAGACTACTGCAGATCTACAATCTATCTTCTACAATCTAATATCATCTACTAATCTACTAAAACAAATCAACTTAACCACTAGGAAAAATTCGAAAATAACTTTTTAGTCTGTTAGAAAAAATTGAGAAGACTTAATGACTATTCAAAAAGACTATTATAAAATTCGAAAATATTTGTCCCTGATATTTAAAAATTGACAAATAATTGTCATTATAAGAAAATACAGGATAAATATTTGTTATTGATAACTATCATATTTTAAGACCAGTGTAAATCTACTATCTATCTTCTACTATCTATTATGATTTAATTACTAATCTACTAAAACAAATCAATTTAACCACTAGGAAAAATTCGAAAATAACTTTTTAGTCTCTTTGAAAAATAATGAGAAGACTTAATGACTATTCAAACTACTCATAAATATTTAAAAACACGTGACAAATAATTGTCACTGATATTTAAAAAAAGGAAAAATAACTATCACAGATTTATAAGAAAACATGTGATGAATATTTCCTATTGATAATTATAATTTTTAAAGACTACTGTAAATCTACTATATATATCTTCTACTATCTACTATCATTTACTAATCTACTAAAAAATCAATTTAACCACTACTGATAAGTATTTAAAAATACGTGACAAATAATTGTCACTGATATTTAAAAAACAGAAAAATAATTGTCACTCATATATAAAAAAAACACGGGACAAATATTTGTCATTGACAATTCATTTAAAGAACACGAGCGTACCCGTGCGTATGCACGGGTATACCGCTAGTTAACTAGAAAATAAGCATTATAAACAGGAATTCACATATGTTTATCAATAAATATTCCTAGATTAGATATATAAATATTTATACACTCAAGCATTTGTAACTCAAACTTCCATTCACAATCACAAACCGTAAATCATCCTTAGAGTGGTGAATTCCTATAAAGCATTAAGAACGTAGATTGAAACATAAACGCGTAAGATTCATTCATTTAAAAGGGATTCAAATGAAATACACAAAGGATCCATCAATCTTTGCTCATTCCAAACAACGAAAATTTTAGCTGAACATAGCAATAACAAAAACAAAAGAGATAGACAAACTAGAGGGAGAAGCTGACGACATTGATTTTCCAAAGACTTGTTCCTATGCTTGAATTATCAACAAAAGTCAATGGGATGTGAATCTTCGCCATCACGAGATCCAAAATACGCCTTGGGGAAGTCTCTAAACTAGAATGACCTAAAAATCACATTCACGTACTTAAATAGTACTTGAGTAAGTTATTAGTCACCTAGCAAGCACTAGGGTCTCCTGGCGACCGACAAACAGTACAGCCATCGCCTGGTGATGGACCTTGGTTTTTAGGCGACCATTCAAACAGTTGGAGCTCGCGTTTCGTTCGTTTCCATCGCTTGGCGATCTGGGTCGTCGTCAAGTGATCCAACAAGTCTTATTTGAGTCTTTTTGCTTCCTTTTGTTTGTTATGTGATCTCCCTGCAAAGCTATGTGATGGGACACAAAATAGAAGGACTAAGAGACCAAGTATCCCCAAAACACTAAATTAACAACCAATCGATGACTATGAACTCAATTGAAAATAATGCTATATTCTCCTCCAAAAACTAACTAATATGGAAGATAATTAACAAAAAACTAAATAAAAAAGGATCAAACTATACACATATTGCAGGACAATCACAACCTCAAACAGTCCATTTTTCTTGTCCTCGAACGACAATTCAATTCACACCGGGGTAATGGGTTAGAATGAAACACAAGTTCAACAAACCAATTTTAGTAAATCACCATTTTTCAAGAATTCCATATTAGAATGCTTACATCGAACACCAGTCCAATATTCTAATGAATTGAATGTCCTACAAATTCCTCCTATGGTTTATAAACGTATTCTCTTTATTATCCTAATCCTAATTTGTTAGATAATAGGACCTTAATCCCTAATAAAATCCCTAAGTTCTTCGGTGACCTTAACTAGAAAATAAGCATTACAAACATTAATTAACATATGATTTTAAATATCAATAACTATTTATAGAATATAGATAGAAAGATTTAATTACTTAAGCATTTGTAACTCAACCTTCCATCCACAACCACAAACCGTAAATCATCCTAACAGTGTTTAATTCCTAGAAAGCATTAAGAACAGATATTGAAACATAAATGCATAAGAGTCATTCAATTAAGAGGGATTCAAATCATATACATAACGATCCATCAATATTTTCTCATTCCCAACAATGGAAAGTTTATTTGGATATAGCAATAACGAAAACAAAGAGATACGCAAACTAGAGGGAGAAGCTGCCGACATTGATGCTTCAAGGATTTATTCACAACTTCAATATTCAATGGAAGTCAATGGAGTGTGATTCCTATACGACACGAGCTCTAAAACACAACCTATGGTTATCTCCAAAGTAGAATGACCTAAAAATCATGAGCACAGACTTAAATAGCACCACAATGTGTGACCCTTACCTGACGAGCTCAACAGTTTCCTGGAGACCCGAAAACAATTACAACTATCACTTGGTGATAAACCTTGGTTGTTAGGCGACCAGGCAGACGACATGGGCTTCTGTTTCATTCGTTTCCATCGCCTGGCAAGATGTGTCACTGCCAAGCAATTTGACATGTTCGAAATTGAATTGTTTTATTGCTTTTGGTTAAGAGTACAAAGTATCCCAAAAGTACTAAATTAACAACCAGCTGAAGGCTATGAACTCACAAATGAAAACTATCTTATTCTACTATGAAAACTAACTAATATGAAATATAATTAACGGGAAACTAAATAAAGGGGATCAAACTATACACATACTGTAGAGCAATAAATAAGGATCTAACATTTTCTAGATACATTGCCAAATGTGGATCTTTAGTTTGGAATCTCCTACAATTTGGCTTGTGACTAGCTGAGAATCACTCTTGGCCCTTAGCTCTTGAACGACGACCTCTTTGGTTTACTGCATCCCATCTGTGAGTGCTTCTTACTTCGTCTGGTTGTTGATGGCTCTGAAGTCGAAACATAGGACTTTCTAAATAAGAACACCATTTGGTCCTTCTAGAGTGATTTCACAACCACTACCTTTGAGGTTTGAGGCTCCATCAATTGATAAGGTCTACAGAGAGATAAATGCTTCAGGTTGTGGGAAAGTAAGCTCAACTATGAAATCAACAAGGATTTGTGCTTTGATTCCTCCTCTGGGTGTGAACGAAGTGTCATACTCAGACAACTCAATAGACCAGGCCATCTCGTGGCATTGGAAATATTGTCTCGTGGCATTGGAAATATTGTCTGAGGCATCAGGATGAGGTGACAATAGCTAAGGCGAGCTTCTCTATCTTTTGATAATGCATCTCTGCTCCTTTCAACACTTTGCTCTCTATGCTCTTCTTGCACAAGGATTGATCTGAATGCATTGTTTGAGACTTCCAAAAACAATTGTAAAGAACAACCAAGGTTTGGCTGTACCAGGATTGGAGGGTTGGCCAAAAACTGTTTGAGTCTTGTGAAAGTTGAATCACACTGTGGAGTCCATTCAATTTGGACTCTATTTTTTATAGTGGAAAATAAATGGAAGCCACAATCACTTGCGAATGACAAAAAATGAGAGTGAGATGTAATTTGGTCCTTTAGTGTTTGTACCTCTTTAGGGCTACTAGGGCTATTCATGTTCATGAGGCACACTTGTCTGGATTGGCTTCAATTCCTCGTTGAGTGAGCATGAACCTAGGAACTTGCCTTCTTGAACTTTGAAAGAGCTTTTGGTCGGATTGAGGCGCTTGTTGTGTTGTCTAACAAATTTCAGGATGTCTTCCAAGTCATCAGCGTGTTAGATACCATCCATGGTACTAACAACCCTGTTTTCAAAGTAAAACTCCATGTTCCGACTTATTTGTTTGGCAAATACTTAGTCCATTAGGCGTTGGCAAGTGGCTCCAGCGTTTTTCAGGTCAAAAGGAATCACTGTGTAGCAATAACTATAATACTCGGTCTTGAAGGCACTCTTATCGGCATAATGAGGATCCATCTTTATTTGGTTGTATCTAGAGTAAGCGCCCATGAGACTAAGAGTTTTGCATACGGATGCACCATCAGTCAGACTGTCAATGTTTGTCAATGGATACATATTTTTGGTTAAGCAACATCGAGGCCTGTGAAGTCCACACATATTCTCCATTTTCCATTGGATTTTTGACGAGGACCACGTTTGAGAGCCAAATTGGATATTGAACTTTCTTGATGAAACCTACCTCTAGGAGTTCCTTAGTTTCTTGGGCCACGACTTTTCATCGTTCATCACCAAACTTTCTTTTCCTTTGGAAAAAGGTTTAACCGAACAGTCTAATGATAAACGATGACAGATAAAGTATGGGTCAATACCCGACATGTCGGTAGGAAACTATGAAAATAAGTCAACATTTTTCTTAAGGAGAGTGATTAGTTCCTACTCTTCCTCAACATCGGGTGAGGAACCCTTATAGGTGATTTGTTCAGGAGTTTGTCCAATTTGAATTTGCTTGAGGTTCTTGGTAGGTTCCATGCACATTTCTGTAAAGTCTTCCCTGGGATCCAAATAATAAAAGTTAGCATTAAGGGAGCTCGCTCTAGGGGGAGTCCTTCCCCATTCTTTTTTCTTGCGCGTAAGCTGTCTTGGTATAATTTTCGTGATGCTTCTTGGTCTGCCTTTAAAACTCCGATAATGCGTCCATCGTCTAGAGGATATTTAAGAGTGAGGTGTAGAGTTTATAAGGCTGCTCTGAGTGCATTGAGGGAAGAGAATCCTATGATGATGTTGTAGGATGATGGAGCATCAACCATAAGGTTACAAATTGAGACCATCTTGGCATCTCATATAGTATCCAAGGTTTTTTTGAGTGTGATATAGCCTTTCACGTGGACTTTCTCTTCTAAGAAGCCTACTAGGAATCCTCGAATAGAGAGTTGCAAACCCTCGAATGCCTCCTAGTATAGTACGCCGACCAAAATTCTAGGGTGAATTAAGACTTTGTGGACGTTGAAGTTCAACATATGAATGATGATGACCACATGATCATCTTTGTGAGGAGCGACACCTTCGAAATCTTGCACGGTGAAGGTGATGTTAGGGAATTTTGGGATGTTCAGATTACTTAGATCATCGATGATGTGCATGACTTATCTGATTTAGCGCTTGTGTGTAGAGCTTGTTTTGCCTCCTCCTACAAAGCCACCTACAATTGTATTAATAAGTTTAATAAGTGTGTGATGTACCTTATCAAAATTTTCGTTGTCATCTTTTTTGTTTCCGCCAACTTTTTTGGGTGATTCTGGAAGTGTTGAACGTCGTGAGGTGCTCCCGTGGGCCGCACTTTTTATTGTATGGGTCCAGTGGTGGAGGTTTGAAGTTGGTTGGATCAACCTCATTCATGATTGTACAATTAACAGTTGGGAGTTCTCAATTTGAACGTTGTTGAGATGGTTCGGTCTCGTTCTCTCTGGATGGAAGTCATTTCCTTTTTCAATGCTTGATTTTGTCTACGTAGTTCATCCACCACAACTTTCAAACAAGCAAGGAAAGGGTTGCCTTCGATAATTGGCGGTTGGCGACGTGGAGATGGTGTTGCTGGAGGAGGTTGAAGGTTATCGGGGAGGTTGAAGGTTGTTGTCTACGACCACAAGTGGTGGTTGAACTGGTGGTATAATGGTTTGTTCGGTACATGGTGGCCGAGAGCTGGGGGTTTCTGGACTCGGTGGAGTCGGAGGGCCACGCTGAGTGCTGACCATGGAATTGCTGAGTGAAAACGGATGTGTCCGGAAAAAGTTTTACCGCGGCCCCATAATGGGTTCCAAATGTTTTTGAATAGTTCCTAAGAGCAATGGTGACCAAGGAGATCTTCCCGATCAGTTTCTTCGTATGGTGAATTGTCAATTGCTTGAGTCTTTCTCCCATCGGCTCTTCTTGCTATATACTCTTCTCTTTGTAACTGTTTCCTTAGTAGTTGTCTTTGTGGTGGCTACCGACTTCGTGGTAATTGTGCCTAGTTGGGTTTGTCCTGCGGGTCGAGTTCTAAGTCAAATCTGATGGGTCGAGTGCGTGGATCTACTGAGCCTTACGTTATTGTGCTCAATGGGTACTCATTGTAATCATGTCGATCCAGAAGTGTATTGGAGTGGAGTGTGTAGTTTCCACACACATAGTCTCGATTTATAATGATGTAATGGGTACAAATGAATATCTCTCAGTAATTACAGAGCATTCTATACACCAAGTGTCTAGTCGGTTTTAGTAAACCATATTTATTATAGGTTTAAATATGTTTTTCGTCCCTGCAAATTTTTTTTTAAATAAATCCCTGCAAAATAACTTTTTTTAAACAAGTCCCTGCAAAAAGTTTACTTTTAAATTAACCCTTGTAAAATTTTAAATTATTCATATTGGTCCCTGCAAAAAGTTCTTTTATTTAAAATAGCCCTTTCAAAAATTAAAATTAGGGTAAAATATGTTTTTGGTCCCTACAAAATGGGGTCCTTCTAAGTTTAGTCCCTACATTAACGAAATAGACGTTTTGGTCCCCATATTATTTTATTGTTTTCATTATTAGTCCCTGCCGTTAATTATTGTTGATTGGGCTAACGGAAATCATGACTGGGCACGCCACGTGAACATTTTAATTGATGTGGCGTCCACGTGGCATGTTGAATCATATTTTTATTAATTATATATTTATATATCAATTATATATTTATACCAATTTCTTAAAATAAAATAACTTTAAATTAAAAATTACAAAATGCGTGATTTGCGCGATGGTGAGAGAGATGCAGAACAAAATCAAACATTCATCTTTGATAAAAAGGGAATTAATTTTCGTACCCCCCTCATTATCACCCACACCCCCATAATACCAAAAATGCCAATAATACCCCTGCGTTTTTTAAAAAAAAAAAAAAAAAAAATTAAATTTTCGGAATTACCTCAAAATAAGGTAATTCCGGTTCAAAAAAAAATAAAAAATTTCGGAATTACCTCTAAAAAAGGTAATTCCGAAATTTGTAATTTTTTTTTTAAAAAAAAGTTTGTATTTTGGTCTTAAGATTTAAACGCGTTTTATTGGAAATATGATACGAACGATTTACGATTTAATAACAATACGTCAAAATATATAAAATGACCAACATAAAATAGGAGTACAAATACAACTATGGGTCCAAAATGTCTAAAAACGATGAAAATAAGCACGTGAAGTAGGTGAATGGGGCGACATCAGAGGCATCGGGCCAATCAGACGCCAAGAATATGTATATATACGATTTGTTTTAATTTTTATTACTAAAAGGCTACTAAAAATAGTCAAAACTACTCTAAAAAAATATAAAAACACCACTAAAAATCTAACAAAACCAAAATAAGGTTATACAAATTTTTAAGATTTTTGGAGACTATGAAAAATTAAAAAAATCGTAAAAAATAGTAAACGATGGAATTTGGGATTTTGAGGTCGTTGTCCCGTAAGAAGTCCCTTCTACGGAGTCTTGATTCTTGATTTATTTCGCTTCTAATGGTTTGTGGTTTCATTACGATCCGAGTATGTTGTCGAAACCGATTTTTAAATTTTTAAATTATTCGTTCGAAAAAATTAAATTAAATTTTTGAATTACCGAGAAATAGGTAATTAGGTTCATAAATTGTGAACCGGAATTACCTCATTTCTGAGTAATCAAATCTTTCGAATTACAGGTAAATCCGAAATTCCATTATTTTGAGGTATTTCAAATTTTTGAAGTCAAATTAGAAATTTTTTTTTTTTTTTTTTAACAAAACCATGTAATTTTTGTAAATTTTCAGGGGTATTTTTGTCCATTTGGGACATTATGGGGGTGTGGGAGGGAATGAGGGGGGTACCGAAATTAATAGCCAAAAAAGAATCAAACATTCATATCAACTGATAAAAAAAAACATTCATCTATCAAACAAACAAAGTGAAAAGTGCAGAACCCATAAACAAGACAAAATCAAACATTCATCATTCTTTTTACACAAAAAATCAAATCAAACATTTATCTATCAAACAACAAAGTGACGAAGTGCAGATTTCTGCAGAACCCACCGCCAACGCTATCAGATGCAGATTCAGACTTGTTTTGAGAATTTTTCATCAAGAACAACAACAACAACAACAACATGAACCCATTCTTCTTCTTTCCCTCTTTGATTCTCAGAGTAGCAACAAGAAGAACCCATTCTTCTTCTTTCCCCCTTGCAGCAGTGCTTCTTCCTTCTTCTTCCCAAGCGAATCCCTATATTCCAGATGATTGAAATTGAAATCCCTAAAATCCCTAAATTCACTAGCGAATCAAAACAAGAGCTTGAAAAGAAAATGATGTTGATGAATCAGAACAAGAGATTTAACAGAAGATGATGTTGAACAAGGGAATCCCTAAAAGAAGATGATGTTGCTGAAAAGATGGTGTTGATGAGCGAGAGAGGAGAGAGATGATTTTTTGGGTTTTTTGTTTTGTAATTTTTATTTTAAAAATTAAGTTGTTTAAACTGAAATAAATAAATTAAAAAATATGATTCAACATGCCACGTGGATGCCACGTCAATAAAAATGTCCACGTGGCGTCTCCAGTCATGTTTTCTGTTAGCTCAATCAGCAACAATTAACGGTAGGGACTAATAATGAAAACGCCAAAATAATATAGGGACCAAAACACCTATTTCGTTAATGTGGGGACTAAATTTAAAGAACCTAATTTTGTAGGGACCAAAAACATATTTTACCCTTAAAATTATTCATTTTGCAGAGACGAAAATGAATATTCATTATATTTGCAGGGACCAAAATGAATAAAATTAAATTTTGCAAGGGCTAGTTTAATACAAAATTTTTGCAGCGACCAAAATGAATAATTTTAAATTTTCTGAAAGCGACTATTTTAAAAAAATAATTTTTGAGAGATTAAAATGGATATTCGCTATATTTGTAGGTGACTAAAAAGGATATTTAAACCTTTATTATATGATATTCTAACACTCCATTTAGCTGGAGGATACATGTCACATGCACCAAGCTTGTTACAAATAGACTCAACCTGAGATCCTCTAAGAGATTTAGTTAACATATCAGCTAGTTGATCATTAGAGCCAACAAGATCTATGTAATTTCTCTGAGAGAACCTTATTTCTCACAAACATCAGTCGGTCTATATGTTCTTAGTTATTTTATGAAAGACTGGGTTGGAAACGACATTTAGTGCATCTTGGTTGTCGAAAATGAGTTTCATGGCCTTGATCTCTCTCAATTTCAATTGTTGGAGTAATTGTCTCAGTAATTAGAGAGCATTCTATACACCAAGTGTCTATTTTTTGCTTCTCAGGTAGATCAAATTACCTCCAACAAGGGTTCAATACCATGTAGTTGTCATCTATTTATTGGTATACCCGCGTAATCAACATCAGGGTAGCCAACAACTTTGATGTTACCCTTGTTTTCATAAAGTAATCCCTTACCTGGTGCACTCTTAATATACCTAAGAATGCGTATTACAATAACCCAATGACAACCGCATTGAGCATTCAGAATTTGATTGACTACATTTACAACAAAGGTAATATCAGGCCTGGTCACTGTAGGGTACTTCAATTTTCCAACATAACGTCGATATCTTCCAGGTCTTTCAATGGCTCCCCCAACCTAGTAGTATCTTGACATTGGAATCAATGAGAGTATCAATGGGTTGAAATAGCTACACCCATTTTGGACTGGGCGACTTCAATCCCCAAACAGTGTTTCAATGGACCCAAATATTTAGTCTAATTGTGAAATATTTTAAATAATATTACTTCATAATAACAAAAATATTGTTGTTGTTGTTGTATAAATTTATCCATTAATTATCAGTAGACAACTAATTGTACTCAAATAGACTATGTTAATAAATAACTAGTTAGAGAACAAAAATGAGCAGCACAAAACATAAGAACAGGTTCACAACTTGTGTTCAATAGAATCAACAAAATCGAAATAGCACTAATAGTTTCCTAAATCGAAATAGCAATAACAAAATTGTGTGTGTGAAGTATTGGAGTGGTGCAAAACTAGAAACTTTGATGTAAAAAATATTTTCAGGGTGTGTAAAATATTTTTAACAGGGGTATCGGTGTTAATTTTAGTTTTAAAGGTGTGTGGTTGATTCCCTTGGATTCAGAACCATCCCAAACAATTTGGAGGCCTAGTTCAAAATTTAAAAATTGGGCCCTTAATTTTTCTTTTATCGAATATAAATCACCAAAACCTCAATATACTTTATTTAAGTTTTAAATAACATCTCAATACAACTTTAAACTTGGCATACTAATTTTCAAATGATGAATGAAGCCCTAAAAAAATGATACGTTTATAGATACACAACTAATTTTTTTGGAGCCATAAAAAATGATATTGGGATGGGATGGGCGTGTGTGAATGACACTCCAGCCCGAATGGCGACCATCTGGATTGTATGTGTGTCTGTCACTAGGAAGTACTTTTTTTTTCCTTCTTGATGTTTTTCATCAAAAGGTTTTAACGAGGATTCCTTTTTTATATCTGCCAAAAGAAAATATATCAATATTCCTTTTGATCATTTTGTAAGAATTCAACTTAATAAGGACGCGAGTCTATATTCTGTCGTCGATGAAAAGACATCAGTGGTGGGTAATATATAAATACCTTTATTCAAACTACTTAAGGTGAGGTTTTGCCTAAACTTGGTAAGCCCCCAAACTCTTTTTCACAAAAAAAAACTAAAATATTCACTTTTGCCTTTCAGGGAGGGAAAGAGAGGGAGAGGGAGAGAGAGGGAGAGAGAGAGAGAAATGTAATAGTAAAATGTAAAGTTTAGTGTTATTGCGCATAGTGTATTTGGGTCTGCATAGAAAGCCCATGTTGTATTGTATACCATAGTGTCCAATAACTATTGTGTAAATGGGCAGTTTTGTCATTCAATGAAAATTATACTTTCCCTTTCATTCTGTTATTGTTTGTTACACTTGGTACTAGAGCTCCAAGAAACGGGGCCTGATACGGTTGCATTAGTGAAGAAAGTGTACTATCGATGTCGTCAATGATAAAGAAAGAGAACAAAAATTACGTCCATGCAGCAATTCCCAAGTTCGACGGGGACTCCGACCATTGGTTAATGGAGAATCTACTTTGGTCCAAGGAGTATTTGCCTATTTGGAGATTGCTGAGCATGTGATTCCAACCCAAGTGGCGAGTGCAACTCAAGAACACCAGAAGACAATGAATGAGGCAAAGTTGAAGGATCTAAAGGCTAAGAACTACCTTTTCCAATTCCTAGATCGCAACGTTCTAGAGACAATCTTAAATATCAACACCACCAAAGACATTTGGGATTCCATGAAGCAGAAATTCAAATGCTCTTTGAAGGTAAAACAAGCGCAATTACCAACGTTGAGGTTTGAATTTGAAGCATTGCGCATGAATGAAAGTGAAACAATGAATGAGTATTTCTCAAGAACCTTCTCGATCGAAAACAAGATGAAGGCTCATGGGGAGAAGATGTTTGAAAACCGTGGTGGTTAAGAAGATTATGAGGTCAATGACCCCCCAATTCAATTACGTAATATGCTCAATTGAGCAAGCTTATAATGTGGAAACTCTTTCAATCGATGTCCTTCAGAGTAGTATTCTCATTCAAGAACGTCGAATGAAGTGTCAAAAGGAGGATGAACGGGCTTAGGCTCTAAAAGTCAAAGGTCTAGGGTGGAATGGTGGTAGAGGAAGAGGAAGAACTTCAGGTGGCAGAGGCAGAGGTAGACAAGGATCGAATGAGCATATTGAATGTTATAAGTGTCCTATGATGGGGCATTATCAGAATGAATGTCCCAATCTTGAAGGAAAGGAAGCAAACTATGCGGGTTTTGATGAATAAGAGGTACTTCTTATGGCTTATACTGATGAATGTCAAGAATCAAGAAATGAGAGATGGTTTCTTGATTTTGGGTGCTCCAACCATATGTGCAGCATCAAAGAATGGTTCTTTGACTTAGATGAGGGTTTTAGAGAATCTGTTAAGCTGGCAAATAATATGAAGCTATCAATGATGGGAAATGGAAGTATAAGGCTAATTAAGGATTGATGGTCGTGTGCTAGTCATTACAGGAGTGTATTTTGTTCCTGAGTTGAGGAACAATTTACTGAGTATTGGACAATTACAAAAAAGGGGTTCAGAGTTGTATTCGAAGACAACTTGTGAAAGGTTTATCACAAGGAGAAAGGACTCTTGATGACTTCAAAGATGGCTAACAACAAGGTCTTCACTATTATGGGATCCACAACTATTCCTGCATGTATGAAAGGTACCTCTAAAGACTTGTCCAACCTGTGGCTTAGGAGATATGCCCACCTCAGTTACAATTGATTGAAGATGTTGAGATAGAAGAAATTGGTGAATGTGTTGCCTGAGTTGAAGGAACATGTTAAGAACTGTGCAGAATGCTTGGCAGGAAGCCAACACAGAGACAACATGCCAAAGAAGAGAAAATGGAGGGCTTCAAGGAAGCTTGAGCTAATTCATTCAGACTTATGTGGACCTATATCCCCATAATCAAATAGCAGAAAGAGGTATTTCATGTCTTGGAAGGATGAAGCATTTTTTGGGGGTGGAGGTTACTCAGAGTAAGCAGGGAATTTTTATCACACAACAAAGATATGTTGCTGAGATACTCAGAGTAAGCAGGTTTGGAATGAAGGATAGAAAACCTGTCACCAACCCATTAGCAGCAGGAAGCAAGCTCACAAAGAATGATGAAAATCACAATAACCACTGAGTTGATAGGTAGCTTGATGTACCTAAATCCTATTAGGCCAGGCATAATGTATGTTGTGAGTGTGATCAGTAGGTTTATGGATAAACCAATTGAGAAACATTTGGTTGCTGCAAAACGTGTTCTGAGGTATTTGAGGGGCACCACAGAGCTTGGAATCATGTACAAGGTGGGTGAGAAGCAAGAATCAGTGGCATATTGTGATAGTGACTATGCAGGGGACATAGAGGGGAGGAAAAGCACCACTGGTTTCATCTTTGTGCTGAGCTCAGGTGCCATTTCATGGTCTCTAAGAAGCATCCCATAGTGACTCTGTCTACAACTGAGGCAGAGTTTCTTGCTGCTACTTATTGTGTCTGTCAACGTATCTAGATCAAGAGGATTCTGAGTGAGCTTGGATTGAAGACAAGGAAGTGTTTGACTGTGTTTTGTGACAATAACTCTACCATTAAGTTGTGTAAGAACCCAATTATGCATGGTAGTAGTAAACATATTGACATAAGGTACCATTTCTTGAGGAACATGTGCAAGGAAGGAACAATTGAGTTGAACTTTGCCCACTCAGAGGATCAGTTAGCAGACTTGCTAGCTAAACCATTGAAGAATGATAGCTTCCACATGCTAAGAAGATGTCTACGAGTGTGCTATCCAAATGAATCATTGTAGTTTGCTTATAATTTGTTTGAAGTATATTGATGTGTAATCCGTTAAAAGTCGACTCACAAAAGACAATTCAAACAAGGAGAGCTATTGTAATAGAAAAATGTACATAGTTAGTTTAGTGTTATTGGGCCCAGTGTATTTGGTCTGCAGAGAAAGCCTATGTTGTATTGTATACCATAGTGTCCAATAAACTATTGTGTTGTTGTCCCAAAACAAAAGGGTAAATGGTCATTTTGGTCCCTGAAAGTGTAACTCATTTTGGTCCCTGAAAATGCAAAATGGTCCCTAAAAGTGTAATCCGTCCGTCACGTTAGTCCCTCCCGTTAATGTGCGTGATTAGCTTGGTTAATCCGTCTGTTACTGTCAGTTTAGTCCTTGAAAGATCTCACTTACTGTCTATTTGGTCCCTGAAACATATACGTGAATTCATTTTAGTCCTTAAAATCTTAAGTTACTTCAATAAAATTTTATATTTTAAAAGTCATGTAAACAAAGAGGAATTAGAATTAATTATAACCGTAATTTATTAAGTTCAGCAGCAGTGGAAGCTTTCAAATTAACATCAAAAATTACAATTGCTATCTAATTTCAATATAGATCAATGATTGTACAAAGTTATGCTGATTGGTTTTTTTGAAGAAAATAAGGTCACCCTTAACCATCGATTTTCCAATTACAATAGATATGTGTAGTCCATGAGTCTATTATCGTCCTTAATCAGCCATTTTAAAATTTTACTGAAGTAACTTAAGATTCGAGAGACTAAAACGAATACACCAAATTAATTTTACTCAATTAGATATATATTCCCAAAAAAAATATTTTACTTAATTAGCCGCGTAATGATCGTGGACCATCATGAGCTGGAAAATTATCTATACTAGAATGCACTTCCGGAAGAAATCGCTTTGAAATTCTCATATGATCATCTTTTCATTAATCGTTAGGCAAATGTTGACATCATTTTAAACGAAAACGGGTAGCATGCAAGATTAGACGAGAACAGGTCATTAGAATTTACACTGATCGCAAAAACAAGTTTTGTCACTGTTGTAATTTGACAGCGGTATCAAACATAGCTCAGGAGTCAAGATGGGCCAATCTTTTGTCAACTAGTATCCTTTTTTTGCTACATTTTTTCAACTTTTAAGATAGTAGCAGAAATGATACGTTATTTACATATTTTATTATTTCTGATGGTAACTTGCGTTAGGGTTTATCTAACATAATGAAATCCATTTTCGGAAAGTCAAACCAACGAAAGGGAGGGAAATAATGGTATAAAATGAATGAATTGAATCATTGACATGTAGAGTTGTCAAATTGGGCTGTCCGACCCGCCCAGCCCAGTCGATTGGGCCAAAATATTAAAGTGGGTTGGGCGGGGAAAGCTAGCCAGATTGTCAAGTAGGTCATATTTTTTGGGTCCATACTTCTTACACACACCCTCCTACTCCCCACCCCACTACCCACACTTCAAAATTCTAAAAATACCCACGGTGGTTCGGAACTTAACTATCGAACCAGTTCAGAACAATTTAGGGGTGTGCCTGACCATTTAACATACTCGATAGTTAACCATCGAATCCTCCCTATCTTGCAAAAAAATTAAAACGCACGCGTTTCACTAAGGGCAACTCCATCTTTTCACGCATGTGGGTAGTGGGCGGGGAGTAGGAGGCGGTGTGTAAGAAGTATGAGTCATTTTGTAGACTAATTCAACCCAAAACACTACGCCAAAGAAGCCAATCTATGGCTTAGTCTAACTTTAACAAAGTAAACCATAAAACATATTCTAAAAAACATAAATAAGTAGGCCCAAATTGGTCCATGGCCTAGTTGTGCTGGTTAAAATAGCTTGATTCATTTCTGGGCATCTATTTAATAAGCTTTATCCAACCCAAAATATTGGATCATCAAGTCGGTCTTTTAGGCTGGGCTAAAATTGACAGCACTTTTGACATAGTCTTAGGCGGGTATAGCCCAACAAGAATAATGGGTTCAGTTATATGGCCCAAAAAGATGCTTCACATAACACCAGTGAACTATCTTATTAGCCTTAAACAATGTATACCAATAAATAGTGGCGGACCCAAGAACCTGAGTTAAGAGTTGCAATTTTTTTTATTTCCAAAATTGTTGGTTTGGAAAAGTATTTGGAATTTAATGTACAAATGTCCTAATGTGATTCACATAAACTATGAAATCAAATTATTCAATTTTTTTAGAGTATATCCTCAATTTAGTTTCCTTGATAAAAAATAAATTGTAACGAACGAAACTGATTCTGGTAAAAGATAGTTACTTCATTGATTGCTATCAGTGTATTTGTACAAAACAAGTACAATATGCATTAGGCTCAAACTAAACCGAGATGTGCACAAGCCCTAAGACAACAAGTCGGGATGTGCTCAATAAGGGCGCAATGACTAAAAAACTACTAATTACAAACTCACAATTTACAAATACAACA
Organism: Oxytropis ochrocephala; assembly: GCA_020916435.1. NCBI lineage: Eukaryota > Viridiplantae > Streptophyta > Magnoliopsida > Fabales > Fabaceae > Oxytropis > Oxytropis ochrocephala. The sequence goes on along the minus strand of CM037094.1, from coordinate 20,972,957 downwards.
TACAATTCTACATTTCTTCCCTTAAACTCAACACATAGTGTTTAGTTTACAATCAACTTCAGTCAATAGAACACCAGAACATCATGCATCAGAGTGGTGCTTCAAGTCATCATGTTTTCCCTTCATTTTCTTCAAATCGCTTGCATCAATCTTCTTCATGTCAGTGACCTTCAAGTCACCCCTGTCTTCCCTTCATTTTCTTGAGTCACTTGCATCGATTACTCTCCTCATCGATGATCTTCAAGATTTTTGGTTGAGTCTCTCACAAAGCATCAAGTTTACTCATACCAATGTCCTTCTTTAACTTGTCAAAACAATTAATTTTTAGAGCCTTTGTAAGCATGTCGTGAGTTGTTCATGTGTGGGACAATACTTCAATTCAATGAGCTTTGAATTGCACAAGTCTCGAGGAAGTGGAAGCGCACATCAATGTCCTTGCTTCTACCATGCGAGAAAATGATTTCTAGACAACTTAATTGTAGAATTATTTTCACACATAATAGTGAGACAGTTGCTCTGTTTCTGCCCCAATGCTTCAAGTATACGCCTGATCCAAATCCTTGACAGTGCGGTATCAACATGCTACAAATTCAGCCTTAGTGGTAGACAATGTTACAATGGGTTGCTTCTTGGATGACTAAGACACAACACCACCATTCAACATGAAGATATACCCACTGGTACTCTTCCTATCATCCAAACTACAAGCATAGTCACTGTCACAAAACCCAATCGGACTGCTTCATTTACTGTCCTCTTCTATACAATATACATGTCTCTGCAGTACCACTTTAGGTATCTCATTACTCTTTTGGTCGCCACAAGGTGTTGTGAGTAGGATTCTCCATGAATCTAGCAATCAAGCTTACAACAAACATACAATCAGACCTTGTTGCATTTAAGTACATTAAACTTCCTACTATCTGTTTGAACATTGTAGAATCAACACTATCCCCCTCTCCACTCTTTGAGAGCTTGCAACCAGTTGTGATAGGACTACTTACAGCCTTACAATCATTCATACCAAACCTGTCTAGTATATCTTTGATGTACTTACGTTGACAAATGAAGATGCCAAGTGAATTATGGGTTAGTTCCACACCAAGGAAGTATCTCATTCTTCCCAACCGACATGTCAAATTCCCTTTTCATGGAGTTCTGAAATCATCAATCATCATTGCTAGTATATATTAAAGCATCAACATATAAACCGACTATGATCAATTTTTGTTTCTTAGCATACTGTCTTAGTGAAGAGAGTATGTTCGTGAGGGCATTTCTTAAAACCTTCTTTTGTAAAATAGAATCTATCCTACTATACCATGCCCTAGGAGCTTGTCTAAGGCCATACAATGTCTTTTTTAATCTGTATACTTTATCCTCTTTGCCTTTCCTCACAAAACCTTGAGGTTGTTCAATGTAAACAACCTCCTCTAACTCTCCATGTAAGAAGGCAGACTTCACATCCAATTGAAACACACTCCAATTCTCACCAGCAGCCAAAGAAATAATACACCTGATTGTGTCCCACCTTGCCACAGGTGCAAACACTTCTTCAAAGTCAATCCCAGCCTTCTGTGAGTAACCCTTGGCTACTAATCTAGCCTTCAACTTATCTATCTTCCCTTCCTTATTGAATTTTGTTTTATAGACCCACTTGACTCCAATGGTCTTAGCATTTGGAGGTAAGTCCTTCAATTGCCATGTTTTTTTTGATAAGTTCCAATTGCCATGTATGGTTTCTCTCTATAGACTGTATCTCAGAGTTCATAGCTTGTTTCCACTTCTCATTCTGTATGGCTTGTTCATAGGTTAGAGGATCTGAGGGATTTTCAAACACCACAAGACTATGTAGATCACTGGCACACAACTTGTCTACAACTGCAAGGTTACTGACAACAAAGTCTTTCATCCATACAGGTGGGTTTCTGGCTCTCGGTTGTAGGAGTTGGGATCACTATCATCAACTTACGCCTCATCAAGGTCAATATCGGTTTCTCTCTCTCTCCCTTGATCTAAGTTTGAGGAGGAATCCCGGGTTTTCTTATGAGGTGTAGTGTTCTATTCAACAACAATAGGGCTATCACTTTGGGTAGGTTTCTCATTTTCTTCTACATCAACTTCTACTTCACAAGGTTTTCTTGTTTCCTCATTACTCTCCCAATTCCATCTCTTTGACTCATCAAACTTAACATCTCTCGCTTGTTATTAATTTCTTAGTGAGAGGATTATAATGCCTATAAGCTTTAGATTCATCACTAATTCCAAGGAGGATACACTTTACGCTCTTACCTTCTAATTTCTTTCTTAAGTTGTCATGTGTATGTACATAAGCTAAGCATCCAAACACTCTAAGGTGACTAATAGAAGGTTTAACCTCACTCCAAGCATCTTGAGGGGTAATGTCTTTCACAGATACAATGGGGCACCTATTCAACACATACACACTCCACCTAGCAGCCTCTGGTCAGAAACTTTTAGGCAGTTTAGAGTCACTTAACAAGCATCTAACCATATTCATTATAGTTCTATTCTTCCTTTTCACCACACCATTTTGTTGTGGTGTAAAAATTTCTTTATTAATTACCTTCTAATTCCATTCTCAGAGCAAAATTCAATAAACTCATTTGAATTAAACTCTCCACCCCTATCTGTTCTCAAACAACTAATTGTACACTCACTCTCTTTTTCAACCATGATTTTGAAAGGTTTAAAGGTCTCAAATGCTTCAGACTTATGACTAAGAAAATATATCCAACACCTTCTACTAAAATCATCTAAGAAGGTAATTGGGTCTGGTGTAAAACTTATTGCTGTTTGACTCTGGTGTAATTGGGTCACATATGTCTGAGTGCACCAGCTCCAATCTTCTTGAGGCTCTCCAATTGCTCTGCTTGGGAATATTATCTCTATTTTGCTTTCCTAGTTGACATTCAGCACACACCCTTTCACTTTGTACTAATGTAGGTAACCCCTTCACCATATATTTCTGTTTGAGTAGCTGCAGACCCTTATTGCTCAAGTGCCCGTACCTTCTGTGCCATAACTCTGCAGTATCTTCAGCAGTAATTTGCATACAACTCTCTGTGGCTTCAATGGGAGTTGCCTTGATTGCACACATCCTATTGTTATCCATATGAGAGGTTATGATTAACCCCTTCTCCTTGTGATATACCAAGCATCTGTCATCCTCAAAAACTACCTTCTTTTTCTTCTGCTACAACTGACCAATACTCAAGAGATTGCTCTTCAAACTAGGCACATAGAACACATCAGTTATGATCTGCACTCTTCCTTTTATCTTCAACTTTATGATACCCTTTCCTTCAACTTGCAGTTTTCTCCCATCACCAACCTTCACTGTCTCCTTGAAGCTCTCATCAAAATTTATGAACCATTTCTTGTGTCCACACATATGTGTGCTGCATCCCGAGTCCAAAAACCATATACATTCAATGTACATTCCCTTATCATCACCGTAGGCCATTAGGAGCATTTCCTCTTCTTCTTCGAATCCAGCAAAATTTGCTTCATTGCCCTCAAGATTTGGACACTCGTATTGATAGTGTCCAAGCTTGCGGCACTTGTAGCATTTGATTTGTTCCTTTGGCTTGCCCCTTCCTTGACCTGCACCGCGTCCCCGTCCTCTTCCTCTCGTGGAATTGTTCACCTTCAGAACCTGTTCTTCTTCTTTGTTCCCTTTCATGCGTTGCTCTTCGATCAAAATGTTGCTCTGTAGGGCATCAATTGAGAGAAACTCAACTATGTGATATGTTCGATTGTGCAATCCAACGACGTAGAGAAACACACTTTGAATTTCTCTACGTCGTTGATCTTTTCCACTACAACCGTCTCACTAATTGATTCTCCAAGACTCTTCATTTTGTTCGCGATTGAGAGGGTTCTTGTGAAGTAGTCGTTCATTGTTTCCCCTTCTTTCATCTCAAGAACTTCGAGTTCGCGTCTTAACATCTGAAGTTGTGCATGCTTAACCTTCTTGGATCCCAAATACTTCTGCTTGAGAGAATCCCAAATGTCTTTGGCTGAGTCGTGTTTCAAGATTGCCTCGAGCGTGTTGCGATCGATGGCTTGAAACAAATAAATTTTTGCTTTTAGATCCTTCAACTTTGCGCCATCATGCTTCTTCTTCTGTTCTGCCGTTGCATTCGCCTCCAATTGCAGAATTCCCTCTTCTACGACTTCCAGTAGTCCTTTGATCGAAGAAGGTTTTCCATTAACATTTGTCAATGTTCGTAATACCCATCTAGCTTTGGTATTGCTGGTTGTACGTATCTACCGTTCTCTTTCTCTTAGTCCGCCATTGACGTCGAAGCTCGCCGTCGATCAAGAATTGCGATCTTGCTCAGTTCCAGGCCCTTATCGAGCTCTGGTACCACATGTAACGAACGAAACTAATTCTGGTAAAAGATAGTTACTTCATTGATTGCTATCAGTGTATTTGTACAAAACAATTACAATATGCATTGGGCTCAAACTAAACCGAGATGTGCACAAGCCCTAAGACAACAAGTTGGGTTGTGCTCAATAAGGGCCCAATGACTAAAAAACTACTAATTACAGACTCACAATTTACAAATACAACATACAATTCTACATAAATATCCTCAATTTAGTTTCCATGGTTACTTAAAGTTAATAAAAATAATAAATATTTTTTAAAATTTGTGACATTAGGTAAATTAATGAAGGCTAAATTACTGTTTTGGTCCTTTATCTTTGGCCTTGATTTCATTTTGGTCCTTTATCTTTTTTTTTTTCTCGTTTTGGTCCTTTATGTTTCAGTTTTGTGTCAATTTGGTCCTTTTTTGTGTCAATTTGGTCCTTTTTTTTGTGTCAATTTGGTCCTTTTTTTGTGTCATTTTGGACGGAAAACTACAAAAAGGACCAAATTGACACAAAAACCAAAACATAAAGGACCAAAACGAGAAAAAAAAAAAGATAAAGGACCAAAATAAAATCAAGGCCAAAGATAAAGGACCAAAACAGTAATTTAGCCATTAATGAAACAAATTTCTTAAAATTTTAGAGACTATGATAAGTTTCACAAACTTTAGAGACTAAGTACTATATAGGCGAACGACTGGTAAGATTATACTACTTGTAAGAATATAGAACTGAATCTCTTGTAATCATTTATTGGTAGTGTAGCTTATATACATGATTACAATAGATCTTGTTCCTAACTGATTCAGTTGCAACTTAGTTACAAGCTGAAACCGTTTTCTAACTAATGAAACTGATTTTTAATGAATTGGTACAAGAGGTAATTACTTTGACCTAATTGGCAATGAGTCACTATTTACACTTTTACCTAGTTGACTCATTGCACACTTTATTAGTACAAGGCTTATTCCCTATTACCCCCCCCCCCCCCTCAAATGAAAGCTGAGAGCTTGAGAGCACCTTGAGTTTGCTCCTGAAGTCCGTAAACCTATGACGCACTCTAGTGGTTTTGTCAAAATATCTCATTATTTGAGCGAGAATCGGAATACGCAGGATCGATAAGTCTTTGGCTAGCACTCTATCACGCACAAAGTGTATATCTAGCTCCAAGTGCTTTGTTCTTGAGTGAAGGACAAGGTTGTGAGCAATAGAAACAACACTTTGATTGTCACAAAGCAATATTGGTGTAAGATGTTTGACCTTTAGCTCACGAAGAAGCGGATTGAATCCATAAAATATCGCTTATAGCATTGGCTAACCCCTGACTCTGTACGCACTTGACCGAGCCACAAGAGTCCGCTTTTGGAGCTCCATGATACAAGATTTGGACCAAGGTAAACACACGACACGAGGTAGATCTCCTATCATCAGGATCACTTCCTAGTCGTAATCACCGTAAGCACGTAATGATAAAGTCTTGTAATCGCAGTAGCGAGTTGTATCGAGAAGCCATGAGTTGAAGTAATGCCAAGTTATCTCAATATCCTCTTGACAGTTTTCCAATGAGAGCACAATGGATTAGATAAGAACTGACAAACTTTGTTGACTGAAAAGGAAATCTCAGGCCTAGTGAGAGTCACATATTTAAGTGCTCCTACAATTTATCTATAGTGGTGAGCATCTTGCGCAGGATCAGTACCTTGTTTACTCAATTTAGTTGTGGATGCCATAGGTGTGGCAATGCCTTTGCTTTCAGACATGGCAGCTTTGCTGAGAAGGTCTCTTATATACTTGCACTGCGTTAGAAGGACAGTGCCAGAAGGTAGATACTGTATTTCAAGACCGAGAAAATATTCTGGACGCCCCATTTTGCTGAGAGCAAATTCCTTGTTGAGCTTAGTGATTAAGTCTTAGATTAATGATGGTGAGGACTCTGTTATGAGGATGTCATCCACATAAACAAGGGCAAAGAGTTTAACACCATGTGAAGTGTGAACAAAGAGAAAACCATCACACCTACTGGGGTTGATGCAAAATTGTTTGAGATCAAGCTGCTTCAATCTGGCATGCCAAGCCCGAGGGGCTTGCTTAAGTCCATACAAAGAACGATTTAATTTGCAGACTTGAGATTTGTCAGATGTGGCATATCTAGGAGGTTGAACCATATATATATGTGAATGCATTCTTTACATCTATTTATTCAATTTTCCACTTTTGACTGATAGCAAGGGATAGAATAATCCGTAGAGTAGTAGGCTTGACTACTGGAGCATAAGTTTCACCATAATCCTTACCAGCTAGTTGATTGTAGCCTAGCCTTGTACTTGTTTAGAGTGCCATCTGAATTTTGCTCGACACGATAGAGCCACTTGCATCCTATAGCCTTCCTATTTTGAGGGAGAGTTGTCTTGACCTGGATCTCGACGTTGACGGCTCAAATTTATGAATTTAAAGAGTCTCCACCCAATTTATTAAAAATAGGAAAATTGAGAAAAACCTAATTGAAAGAATTAATGGTCTGCGTAACTAGGTTGGATTCGAGCTCGGTTATGCGAGGGAAGGGGTGAAAACAAGTTTCACTGCACCCCTAACACATCTGTCCTACGACAGTTACCCTAAATTTAATTTGTGCAAATAATTACTACGCCGTTTAATTATTTGTTTACCCAAAATAAGATTTAATAGAATTCGATAGAAAATGAAGATAGTTATTTACGAGAAATTGAAAAATGACTAATTTGGAAAATTTAATTTTGACTTTGACAGGAGATCCCGCGCTACGCACTCTCGGTGTGATGAGAGACTCAAAAGTCACGCTCGTTCTTCTTGAAAATTTGTTTGTTGGTTGATTTTAATTTGGAAGGGTTTAAGATCTAAGTTGTACAACTCGAGTCTCTTAAACCGGTGTTGTCATGGATTGATAAGATGTACATCTCGATCGAATCCCATTATTTTGTATTTTTTTTAAAGGGATTTAACGTCCAAGTTGTACAACTAAAACCCCTTAAATCAAAATTGTGAATTTGATAAGATGTACATCTAAGTCAAACCCTAATTATTATTTTTATGAGTAAATAAATGTCACCAATGATATTTGTGACAAACAAATAATAAATCACAAAATAATATAAGATAAAATAGAATAGAATAGAATAATATTTTAAAATAGAAACGCAAAATAAACATGGAAACAAAGACAACTCACGTGGGGGGGGGGGGATTCTGGTTTTGTCAGATCTCGCCTCATGGAAGGGATGGGGTGCAGACATACTGATGAAAGTTAAGCAACCTCATATTACCTTCTTTATTTGTTTTCTAGACTAAACTAGTCATTGTGGTAAAATAAAAATACTGATAAATATATATAGGAAAAATTTGGGTTATGTGAAGACCCTACCATATCATTTCAGGCTTTTAGCCACGTTACCAAACAAATATCATTTCACAATTGAGTTCCCGAGAGAGGAAACAGAGTGAGAAAAAGAGTGAAGAAAGAAAAAATGGGAAAAGAGAGATCAGGGCATGGGGAAATAGGAACGAGACTGAGAGGGAGGAAGACGCGGCCGTCCATTGCCGGCGACAACGTCTGTAAAGTACGAACACCGTGGAGAGTGTGTCTTCTCCAGGTTCATTCTTTCTCCTCTATATTTTTTTACTGATCCTATTTCAAGTTCCCCTGATCTGATCTCCTTTCTTTTCTGTACATCTCAGATATACCATTTCGTATCTGCTTCTCGAGCTTCTGAAGAATGAACTCAAGAAAAAAACTCCAATGTTTGGTGATTAGGGTTTTTTTTGTGTGTGGTATTTTCTCGAAAGTTCTGGTCTGGACCCCCTTTGCTACTGCTGTTGACTGCTGATTTATACTTCATTTTTAGGTTTAGGCATTAATTTGGTTTGACTGACTTTTGACTGGCTTTCAGATCTGGAGCTTTTGGACTTGTGAGCAGACGAGGCCCATCAGCCATGCAGCAGCTTACAACAACCCTAATCTGCCTATTTGTGCTTATTTGTCTATATTATTTTCGGATTATTGTAAAAAAAACATTGTAACTAAACAGTCAAATAAAACTACTATTTTTTTGTAATTTTTGAATGATATATATTTTTTATTTTATTTTATTTTTAACTGAAAATAGTAAAAATAACGTAAAAGTGACAAACGCGAGCAAAACGACGGATTTAACACTAAAATTCGAAAATACACCAAAAACGATTATTTTTGTGATTTTTCGGAAAAAAAATGAAAAACACCGGAAAAAATTGAGTGTTCACAGTTGCCCCTCTGTGCTCATATTCTTATGATATAATACAAAAAACGTACGTTTCGTTGTGTTATCAAAGTAAGAAATGAGTACAGATATGAACCTCAATTTTAGCCGGTGATGTTGAAGGTGCGGTATTGGGGTTATATTACAAAAGCGACAATGAGAGTTAAATTAGTATCACAAAGTAGAAAGCAACGCCGAGGCAAGACCGATAGCACGAAATAAAAGCAACGCTAGGGCAAGACCGATAGCGGGGAAAATAAAAGACAAAGCCAGAGCAAGATCAGTCAGCTTGTCAGAAAACAGTGCCAGGGCAAGACCGATAGCACGAAATAAAAGCAACGCTAGGGAAAGACCGATAGCGGGAAAATAAAAAGACAATGCCGAGCAAGATCATCCAAGATGTCAGAAACAAATGCTAGGGCAAGCACGAAATAAAAGCAACGCCTGTGGCAATACCGATAAGCGGGAAAATAAAAGACAAAGCCGAGCAAGATCGATCCACTTTGTCAGAAAACAGTGCTGTGGCATGACCGAGCAAGCACGAAATAAAAGCAACGCTGTGGCAAGACCGATAAGCGGGAAAATAAAAGACAATGCCGAGCAAGATCACCACTTGTCGAGAAAAAATCGTGCTGTGGCAAGACCGAGTAGCACGAAATAAAAGCGCGCGCTGTGGCAAGACCGATAAGCGGTGAAAAAAAGACAATGCCGAGCAAGATCGGTCAAAGATGTCAAAAACAAAGTGCTGTGGCAAGACCGATAGCACACGAAATAAAAGAAACGCCTGTGGCAAGACCGATAAGCGGGGAAAATAAAAGACAATGCCGAGCAAGATCATCCAAGATGTCGTAAAACAAGTGCAAGGCAAGACCGGAGATAGCACGTAAATAAAGGCAACACTGTGGCAAGACCGAGAAGCGTGGAAAATAAAAGACAATGCCGAGCAAGATCAGCCAACATGTCAAAAAAAGCGATTGCAAGGCAAGACCGAGTAGCACAAAATAAAAGCAACGCCAGTGGCAAGACCGATAGCGGGAAAATAAAAGACAAAGCCGAGCAAGATCATCCACTTTGTCGTAAAACAAAGTGCGTGGCAAGACCAATAGCACGAAATAAAAGCAACGCCAGTGGCAAGACCGATAGCGGGAAAATAAAAGACAATGCCGAGCAAGATCACCAGATGTCGTAAAACAAGCGCTGTGGCAAGACCGATAGCACGAAATAAAAGGCAACGCCAGTGGCAAGACCGAGAAGCGTGGAAAATAAAAGACAATGCCGAGCAAGATCAACCAAGATGTCAAAAAAAAAGGTCGTGGCAAGACCGATAGCACAAAAATAAAAGACAAAGCCGAGCAAGATCGGTCCACTTTGTCAAGAAACAAGCGCTGTGGCAAGACCGAGTAGCACGAATAAAAGCAACGCTAGGGCAAGACCGAGAAGCGTGAAAAATAAAAGACAATGCCGAGCAAGATCACCAAGATGTCAAAAAAAAGTTGTTAGGGCAAGACCGATAGCACAAAATAAAAGACAAAGCGGAGCAAAATCATCAATTTTGTCGTAAAACAAAGTGCTGTGGCAAGACCGATAGCACGAAATAAAAGCAACGCCAGGGCAAGACCGATAGCGGGAAAAATAAAAAGACAATGCCAGAGCAAGATCAGTCAGCATGTCAGGAAATAGTGCTAGGGCAAGCACGAAATAAAAGCAACGCCAGGGCAAGACCGATAGCGGGGAAAATAAAAGACAAAGCCGGAGCAAGATTAGTCAGCTTGTCAGAAAACAGTGCCAGGCCAAGACCGATAGCACGAATTAGAGCATGCAATGCACGCTTTGCTTTGGATGGTTTTTTGTCACTTATTTACAAAGTACTGAACATAAATGTATGCTTCTAGTCATGAAGTGAAATGCATGGATGGAAATGAAAATGTATGCAAACTATGACATGAAATGCATGAATTATGGACTTGTCTTGAAAGCTGGATTTACTAAGAATTTTTCTTTTTGTGCAGGCCTTATTTGAAATCAATCAAGCTTGTACTCATATGGAAGCTTGTCCTCAACATAGCTAACTTGCTTAGACCCTTTTTTCTATTTTTATGATCACTTCTCACCTTTCAAGCAAATCACCCTCAAATTTGACCTTCTCTCTCTTCTTTTTTTTATTATTATTTTTTATTATTATTTTTTGATTATCATTAGCTCTCTCTAAATCACATTACCGATTCCAAGTTGACTATTTTGAAGCATTACTTAATGAGCATGCATGGATTCACATGTATTTAAGAGCTGAAATTTTTGGGTTTTGGATTTTGGTTTGAAAGTGAAGGGTATTTTTTTAGAGGGAAAACATAGGGAGGACAAAGACGACACAAGATGATAGGGAAAATGTATGATGGCAACCTTGAGTTATTGGGCATTCCATTTAACTTGAGGTACCTGACTTGCTGGAAATTGGGTGGGTATTGGAAACAAGTTTTACCACGGGAGAGACTACCAGAGGTAGCAACCAAAATCTAACTCATGGTTATGCAAACACTTTTGCCCTAGTGTCGGTAGAAGGTATTTCCCCGAGAGAAGGCTACACGGGTGTGCCAAACAAAGTTTGACTCGGGAGAGGACATGCAAAGATTTTGCTTCAAACAGCTCAAGTGTGGAAAGGAAATTTTGGACTCATGACGGGTCTTGCACAGGTTTTGCCCCAGTATTTATAAAAGTTGTTGCACACAAGAGTGCACTGGTGTGGCAAACCTGACAGATGTAGGGTATGGTAAGGATTTTGCCTCATTCTGGTGAAAGAGATTGCCCCTACCTGGTGTAACAAGGAACATTTGACTCCTAAAGGGTCTTACGAAACTTTGCCCCAGTATTGGTAAAAGTTGTTGCTCACAAGAGTACTGGTGTGGCAAACAAAGTTTGACAGATGTAGGGTATGGTAATAATTTTGCCTCATTCTGGTGAAAGACATTTCCTGAAGAGAATACTACATGGTGTAGCATGAATCCTTTAACTCCTAAAGGGTCTTTACGAAACCTTGCCCCAGTGTGGGGTTTTTACCCTCCAATAAATTGCCCCAATGTACACTTTTGTTTGGCCCAAGTGGAAAAAATTTCCCAGTGAACTACATATATTTCTCATTGTAAGTCTCATTCCCCTTTTGAGCCCTAATTTTTGCCTAGACTGCCTTTGCAGGTTTTCAATCTAGCAGGCTTTATTTTACTTTTATTCTCCCTAATTTTTGCCTAGACCGCCCTTTTGGGTTTTCAATCTAGCGGGATTCTCTTTTTTTTTCACTTCATTTTTTTTATTGGAGCAAAGAATAATTTAAAGGAGCAAATGATTTATCCCAAAAAATTAACATTAAGAAAATTAAATCAATCATCCATCAATCAGAGTGGACTTTTAGAGGTTTGCAATGTGGCTATTGGTTATGGGTTATGAAAGAAAAATGATTAGAAGGCTCCCAGAAATGCTTTACGGGTAGGGGTTATGGTCTATGGAAGAAAGGTGATTAGAAGGTTCAAAGAAATGCTTTATGGGTTGGGTTATGGTTTATAGAAGGAAAATGAATGGAGGGCTAAAGAAATGTTTTATGGATATGGGCTATGAGTTATGGGAAAAAAATGGTTAGAAGGCTTAAAGAACTGTTTTTTTGGATATGGGTTATGGAAGTGAAAGGAGTAGAAGGTTCAGAGAAACATCTTATGGGTATGGGTAATGGGTTATGGGAATGGATCATGAATCTTTAGTGCATTCAGCTTCCTCTTGTGTCCCCAATCCTCAAATCATTCACATTTTTTTTTTAATTATTATTTTCTTTTGCTCTTTCTTTTGTGCCCAAATTTTTGCCAAGATCGACAATACTTGCTTTGAGTCTTAAGGGCTTTATTCATTTTCTCTTTTTCCTTTTTTTTTTTTGAACTTTTTCCACCATCTCTTTGATTTCATAACTTTGGAAAATGAATGCACTAAATTCTATTGTAGTGTTGATCCTTGTCTAGGGTTTAGTGAATGGAAGTTTGCAGCTCAAAGGCGACATCGAGGGTTCTTTTTATGGGATAGAGAAAAAAAAATGGTCACTCTTCATTTGAAATCATGATTCTGCATTTTCAAAAATTTAATTTCTAAATAACATTCACTCTTTTACACATCCTTTGCTCTTTATATTTTTTTTGTCTATTTTTTTTTGGGGAAATGGACTTTTGAGATCTGATATTTGCTCACTGGTTCATCCTTGAATGATGCAATCAAAAGGGCTTTAAGAATTATCACGAGACAAGAACTCAAAAGGGGTTGGTGTTTAAAGGGGACACGAGGAAAAATGAGATTCATGCAAATCCATTAGTGTAAAGTTTCAACTAAGTTAACTTGGTTTCAAGCTTATGAAAATCCTCTCTTTTTTGGGCTTCGAACTCTTTATTCAAGAACTGATTGCCACAACCTTATGTCTCCTTATTTTCCACTCATCTTTTCCAATATGCCCCGGTATAGTTCCCCATGATATTTGTCCTCTCACTCTACTTCTCTAATCCTCCCATGACTAATCTTACCAACAACCTTCAAGAGAATGATCCAATTCCATGAGTCTAAGCTTGATTGGTATCCATTTTCACGCAAGCACAAAAATTTAACATGAATGAAGACTTAATGACTTCAAAACTCTTTATTTTTATTGAAAAAAAATGCTACATGAGAATGGGTCAAGAAAACCAATATGTTATGAAATGTGTGATATGAATGCAAGCACTCACCCTAAGATGCAAGATGCATTTGTTTTGTAATATTTTTTTTCATTGTTTTATGAAAAAGAAAAGTAATGCAAAATTTTTTGCCCCTTGAAGGGAATATGCTATGTGCTTTGCTTATTTACTCATGAAGATATGCAATTTTTTTGGCATACATACAAAGAAAAACAATGGAGAAATTTTACGATGAATGACAATGAAATGAAAATGTACACATGCAATTTTTTTTAAGGACTTATGCAATACGAATGAATGATACGCGGTAAATCCTAATTTTTTTTAGATGAAATGAACTTCTAGATGCAACATGATTTTTTATGCATGAAATGCAATATGATTTTTTTATGCATGAAATGCAATATTATTTTTTTTATGCATGGAATGCAATATGATTATATTTTCTTTTATGTATGAAATGCAATAAGGTTTTTTTTTTATGCATGAAATGTAATATGATTATTTTGTTTTTTATGCATGAAATTCTATATGATTTTTTTTTGATTTTTTTATATGGTCGTTACCGTGAAGGAAAAAAAATGTACAACCAAAAACAAGGATAAGAGACAACATAACTCCCTTTGTGGTCTACACGGGCTTGACTTAATATTGGCCTCTGGGCCCCATGGGTCTAATGTCTTCTATTGTGAGTACTTGCAAGGTGGGTTGTTCTAACCTACTGAGATTTAAGGTCTCTAGAGCCAAGTACTCTTCTAGAAGGTAAAACACAACAGGATGTACATCCCGGATGCGAGTACCCGCATAGAAGAATCGTGCTCTAGATGAGGAGTTCATGGAAGTCACATAGGATGTACATCCAGAATGAGTCCCACTTATCCTCGTTCTAACTTATGGTGTTTTTTGTGGCTCAGGTATGAGCTCAACTCGATGTGTGCTCACAAGGTGTAGGTGTAGTGTGTGAAGGGAGTATACAAACCTCAAATCTTAAAAATAAAATAAGATCACAAAATATTTCAATAAATACAACCAAACAACAAATAATACATGTCATCTAGCCTAGGGTTTATAAGGAACAATATAAATATAAAAATAAGATATATACAAAGGAAAACAATAAATAAATAAATAAATAACTAAGAGGGGTAAACAAAGCGTACCTTATAATCATTTTGCACAACCAAACATACCGGGCTTGACTCTCACTATCACCAGCAGAGTCGCCATCTGTCGTGACCTGGATCTCGACGTTGACGGCTCAAATTTATGAATTTAAAGAGTCGCCACCCAATTTATTAAAAATAGGAAAATTGAGAAAAACCTAATTGAAAGAATTAATGGTCGCGTAACTAGGTTGGATTCGGAGCTCGGTTATGCGAGGGAAGGGGTGAAAACAAGTTTCATTGCACTCCCTAACACATCCGTTCTAAGACGATTTACCTAAATTTAATTTGTGCAAATAATTACTACGCCGTTTAATTATTTGTTTACCCAAAATAAGATTTAATAGAATTCGGTAGAAAACGAAGATAGTTACTTACGAGAAATTGAAAAATGACTAATTTGGAAAATTTAATTTTGACTTTGACAGGGAGACCCCGCGCCTACGTACTCTCCGGTGTGATGAGAGACTCAAAAGTCACGTCGTTCTTCCTGAAAATTTGTTTGTTGGTTGATTTTAATTTGGAAGGGGTTTAAGATCTAAGTTGTACAACTCGAGTCTCTTAAACCAGTGTTGCGGGATTAATAAGATGTACATCTCGATCGAATCCCATTATTTTGTATTTTTTTTTAAGGGATTTAAGGTCCAAGTTGTACAACTAAAACCCCTTAAATCAAAATTGTGAATTTGATAAGATGTACATCTAAGTCAAACCCTAATTATTATTTTTATGAGTAAATAAATGTCACCAATGATATTTGTGACAAACAAATAATAAATCACAAAATAATATAAGATAAAATAGAATAGAATAATATTTTAAAATAGAAACGTAAAATAAACAGGGAAACAAAGACAAATCACGTGGGGGTTTCGGTTTTGTCAGATCTCACCTCATGGAAGGGATGGGGCGCAACCATACTGATGAAAGTCAAGCAACCTCATATTACCTTCTTTATTTGTTTTCTAGACTAAACTAGTCATTGTGGTAAAAAAAAAACCGATAAAAATATATAGGAAAAAGTTGGGTTATGTGAAGACCCTACCATATCATTTCAGGATTTTAGCCAAGTTACCAAACAAATATCATTTCACAATTGAGTTCCCGAGAGAGGAAACAGAGTGAGAAAAAGAGTGAAGAAAGAAAAAATGGGAAAAGAGAGATCAGGGCATGGGGAAATAGGAACGAGACTGAGAGGGAGGAACACGCGGTCGTCCATTGCCGGCGACAACGTCTGTAAAGTACGAACACCGTGGAGAGTGTGTCTTCTCCAGGTTCATTCTTTCTCCTCTATATTTTTTTACTGATCCTATTTCAAGTTCCCCTGATCTGATCTCCTTTCTTTTCTGTACATCTCAGATCTACCATTTCGTATCTGCTTCTCGAGCATCTGAAGAACGAACTCAAGAAAAAAACTCCAGTGTTTGGTGATTAGGGTTTTTTTTGTGTGTGGTATTTTCTCGAAAGTTCTTGTCTAGACCCCCCTTGCTACTGCTGTTGACTGCTGATTTATACTTCATTTTTAGGTTTAGTCATTAATTTGGTTTGACTGACTTTTGACTGGGTTTCAGATCTGGAGCTTTTGGACTTGTGAGCAGACGAGGCCCATCAGCCATGCAGTAGCTTACAACAACCCTAATCTGCCTATTTGTGCTTATTTGTCTATATTATTTTCGGATTATTGTAAAAAAAAAAACATCGTAACTAAACAGTCAAATAAAACTACTATTTTTTTGTAATTTTTTAATGATATATATTTTTTATTTTAATTTTTTTTAACTGAAAATAGTAAAAACAACGTAAAAGTGACAAATGCGAGCAAAACGACGGATTTAACACTAAAATTCGAAAATACACCAAAAACGATTATTTTTGTGATTTTTCGGAAAAAAAATGAAAAACACCGGAAAAAATTGAGTGTTCACAAGAGTAGTAAGTGTCCATGTGTTGTTAGCATTTAGGGCCTGCATTTCAGAGTCCATGGCTTGTTTCCAATGAGAACTGCTTAAGGCTTGTTTGATGTTGGATGGTTCAACTTCAAGGAGAAGAACCTTGGGTTTCAGTTTACCAGTTTGTTGTCTTGTAATCATAGGATGTGTCTTGATAGTAGTTTTAGGAGGTGGTGGACTAGGAGGGTCAGGTAGAATATCTTCGGGCACATGAGGCTCAGGTGATGTTGATGCAGAGGTTGCTGGTGTAAGTACAACAGAAGGGATTGTAGAATTGGTTGTAGCAGTAGCAGGGGTTGTATCTGGTGAAGGTGATTGTAGAGCAGTGACAGTAGTGGTTGAGTGTTGGGGTGAGGTAGGGTGGCGCGAGAAAATTTTGGTATAGGCAAGGAAGACATAGGTAAGGAGGATGCTAGTTTGGCAGCGAAGGTGTATGAGTAGGGAATAGTTTAGGATAGGAAATGTGGATTCATTAAAGGTGACATCTTTGGATATAACTATCTTGCCATCTGGGGGTGAGACACTTATAACCTTTGAGTGATGGTGAAATACCCAGTTGACACATTGAGAGCTATGGAATTGAAATTTGGTTTTGTTGTAGGGTCTTAGGTGGGGGTAATAGGCGCATCCAAAGGTCCTTAGCTGAGTGTAATTTGGCTGAGTGTGATACAAAGCTTGGAAAGGAGATATAGGAGGTGACAAGCCAGTTGTAGGTATTCGGTTAATGATGTGAGTGGCTGTAGTTATGGCATGATCCCAGTATTTCAGAGGTAAAGAGGCATGGGAGAGAAGGGTAAGTGCCATTTCTGTCAAATGTCTATGCTTCCTTTCCACAGTTCCATTTTGTTGACTTGTATATGGGCAAGTAAACCTGTGAGTAATGCCAAGACCAGACAGATACTTGGTGAAGGGAAAATATTAACCCCCACCATCAGATTGCACAGATTTAAGAGTAGCATCAAACTGTGCTTGAATATGTTTATGGAATAAAATGAAGGCAACTAAAGCATTTGACTTATTTTTGAGTAAATACACCCAAGTAAATTTTGTAAAAGCATCAACAAAGGCTATGTAGTAAAAATAACCACTACTAGATTCCATAGGGGAGGGTCCCCATAGATCAGTGTAGATAAGCTCAAAGGGCTTTGTGTATTGTGTTTGTGAAGGTGGTGCATGAATTCTATGTGCTTTACCAATTTGAAAAGATTTGCAGAACTCAAATGATAATTTATTTGAAATTTTCATGTTACAATGTTTCGTTACATGGGATACAACATGAGAGTTGGCATGCCCTAAACGAGCATGCCACAAAGCACTAGGTGAATTACAAGAATTTGAAGACACAGAAGGTTAGGCAGGCAATACAGATACACCATTATCTACTATTACAGCATTTGAAGATGCAGAACATTGTGTGAAACAGGTAAACTATTACATTTGAAACTAGGTAAAGCTCTTTTGATTATTGGCAAACCCCTTGAAGACTTAGAGTCCATCAGAACCTCGTATGACTTGCAAGATCACCTGTTTAGAGACCTGTGATTTGACCAAACAATAAGGATCATGGAATTCAAAGAAAACATGATTATCTCTAATAAATTGAGATACAAACAGAAGGTTTTTAGTGATGTGAGGGACATATAACAGTTTATTCAAGACTAGATTAACATATGGATGTAAAGGTGAAGTAAATTTTGATGTGTCAATAGAATGAATTTGTGAACTACGACCATTTCCCATCTTAACCCTAGAATGGCCTATGTAACGTTTTACATTCTGCAAATTGGAGAGAATTGGGGTGACATGATGCGAGGCACCAGTGTCACCATACCAATCATCATAATCAGAAGGATTAGTGGAGGGAAATTGGATGGGTTTACCTGTGGCATCTACGGGAAGTGCCTCTGCTAAGCATACACTTGGAGTAGCAGCTTCAGTTGTAGTAGCAGAGTTCTTGTCTGTGCCTGAGGTAGTTGCTGCATTAGCTTGAACAACATTAGGAGGTCGAATGAAGGTTTCATCGAATCGAAACTAGCTATCAAGGACTGAATGGCCATAGCGGCCACATAGTTGACAGGTAGGGACGAGGTGTAGTAGTTGATCGGCCACCACGAGAGGCATCAGCACGACCACGAGCACAAGTCTGTTTACCACGACCACGAAGCTGAGAATTGTTGTTGTAATTTCCCTTGGCACCATTTGAGTTACCAGGACCATTGACTTGAGTAATGTTGACGGTAGCATTTGAAACAGCCAATTCTTGACGATACTTGTCAAATTGCGATTCTTGAACAAGTAAAAGAGACTCAATCTCAGCAAGATCTGGAGTGCCAGTTCTACCAAAAATCATCATTACAAACGGACTATATTCCTCAGGGAGCCCGTCCAAGATTACATCACAGAGATAGGACTCAGAGATCACCTCGCCGAGCGAAGTGAGAGTTTCAGCTAACGAATGGATTGAGGTAAGGAACTCCGAAATGGACTTCGAACCTTTCTTTGTGTTATTGAACTCGTGACGAAGTTGCCTTGATTTCGCCTTTAGATGAGAGAAATAATGTTGTTGTAGCTTCTCCCAGAGCTGCCAAGAATGTTTGCATGTGAGAACACGAGGCAAGACGAATTCTGATAGGGTTGATAGAATACAAGTGAATAGGGTTTGGTCTTGGACCAACCAAGATTCAAACTCATCGAAGATTTTATCGACAAGACGATCTTCTTCCGACGAGTTCTTCGGTGGAATCACCGGATTGACGAGGAGGCGTTGCAGTTTGTGCATTTTGACGACTCCTTCGATCTGTTTGTTCCAGAGAAGAAAAATCTTCTCGTCAAGTTTGATTGCTAAATTCGGACCAGTGGTGAACTTGTTGCTTGAATCGGAGCCATAACCATTGTTGAAGATGGAAACCGACGTCGATTTGAGAGTTGGTGAAGCTTCAGCGGTGGTTCTGGTGGAATTCGTCATGGTGACGAAGAAGAAGAGAATGATTTGAGTGTTGAGCAGAGCGTGAGGATCGAAGTGACTATTGATACCATGTAAGAATATAGAACTGAATCTCTTGCATTCATTTAGTGGTAGTGTAGCTTATATACATGATTACAATAGATCTAGTTCCTAACCAATTCAGTTGCAACTTAGTTACAAGCTGAAACCGTTTTCTAACTAATGAAACTGATTTACAATGAATTGGTACAAGAGGCAATTACTTTGACCTAATTCATTTAGTGGTAGTGTAGCTTATATACATGATTACAATAGATCTAGTTCCTAACTGATTCAGTTGCAACTTAGTTACAAGCTGAAACCGTTTTCTAACTAATGAAACTGATTTACAATGAATTGGTACAAGAGGCAATTACTTTGACCTAATTGGCAATGAGTCAATTTACACTTTTACCTAGTTGACTCATTGCACACTTTATTAGTACAAGGCTTATTCCCTATTACTACTTTCATACATCGTTATCAGGTCCTTGACCATACTAGTCAAGAAATATGGAATACTCTGACTGATGTCACTAAAAACATAAACAAAACTAGCCCCATAACCCGTGCGATGCACGGGGTTGGCTAAATTTAATCGTATAATCGAGTAATTAATTTTTTTCGAAAGAATAATATCGCATCGCATTACTTGAACGAAAATTTTGTCTTTGGTCAACATCGAGCTTGTCAATCGTGATATAAAATCTAATAAGTAGCTTATGTCATTAGGCAAATGATGTTACTTTGCAAAATATAAAATCTAATAACTGTGAATAAAAAATTAAATTATAAATATTAATTAAATAATAAATATAATAAATTTAAAAGGAACTTTAATAAAGACATTTAAATTGAACATCCTCCGTAGATAAAATAAGAAGAAAAAGTCTAAAGAACTTTAATAATTATTAACATTCATTAAATACAAATACAAAAAATGAACCCAAAATAAGAAAGAAAAATTGAACATCCTCCGTATATTTTTTTTCTCTCATTGTAAAGGATAGACACCTTGTGTGCTCCTTTCAATGAAATTGCTTATCGAAAAAAAAAAAAAAGGACAATACAATGAAAAAGTGAAGCACTCGGGTATCATGCATGGTTGAAGAAAAACCCGTGATAAAATAGGATCAGTTATACAAAGTTGAAAAAGAATATGGAGGTTTTATTGTAAATGTGACTGAAGGTCTCGTTGAAAGAAGATGATGAAGGTTCTATTGTAAATGTGACTGAAATTCCCACGGGGAGTCAATGCAGAGAACACGGCATGTACTCGAATATTAAAGAAAGATAAACATATAAAAACCAATTAAAGAAAAATTTAATACCCATTGGTGCAAAATGACCAAAATAAAGAAGACAATAAAATAGAAAGCGAAACACGTGGTATCGTGATGGATTTGATGGAAATTACAAATAAAATAGAAGCACATATAGAAAGTTGAAAGACTACGATTGATGATTTATTGTAAATGTAATTTGAAGTTCCCAGTAGATAAAATTAAATTAAAACTATAAATTAAATAAGAAAATTATAAAATCAAAAAGAGATGGTTATTGAGGAACACACTTTGTGTATTTGAACATCTACAATTTTTTAGGGTTCTAAAGTACCCCAAAATACACTGCTAGCATCCCACTTTACGTATTTTAATTTTTCACAAACTTATTATTATTGTAGCGACCTGAAAAATCCGGGAAAGGATTCTTCTAAAGTTCGAAAATGAAGCCGCCACCGAAATTTTAGTTTAAGGGCAAATTCGGAAAATCCCTTTAGGTTTTAGGATGAGGCTTTGTTAGGGTCCGGGAGTCGTTATGTGTGGGGAAGGTATTAGCACCCCACGACATCCATTGTCTAATTAATTAAGATTTATTTAATTATTACCCTTTTATTTGTATAGAAAAAGACTTATTTAATTTTTTGGTTTTTAGTGCTTGTGAGGTTGAGTCTTGAGTCTCTCCTACACTCCGGATGCAATGGAGGAATCAAAGCTACGTAGTTCTTCCTGAAAAAGGTTTGTTGGTTGGTGTTTTTTAGTGTAGGGATCCTAGGATTCCTTGAACTGTACAGCTCACTGACTCCTAGGACGCTGACTAACCCGATTGTACAACCGACTTAGTCCCCTACTTTTTGAAAACGATTTTTGAGTTTTTTGAAAGAAATTGGTTTGGTGTGAGGTGGGTCAGTTTTAGAATAGGTATTCTAGAACTCCCGAACTGCATAACTCATTAGTTTAGAACATTGACTAACCTGGCCAGACAACCGCTTAGTCCCCTATTTATGGAAAAATGATTTATTTATATTTTATTAAGTTTTTTGTAGGATTATCGAATCAGCATGCAATTTCATCATTTTTAAATGTTGACTTGGTTGTAGACAACCGACTTTAAGCGCTTATTTGACTTGGAGAGAAAAGTTATTTATGTTTGAGTTGGAAAAGAAAAAAGAGAAACAGGGGGAGAAAATAGAAGGAAACTCCGGAAAGTTTTATTAATTCTTTAGGTGGGAATCTAACAAGTAAATATCAGATCACCAATAGATAGAACCATATGATCTTCACATTCTATCTTGTTCAGGATAACTAGAAAAACTATTGGATGCAATTCCAAACATACTATTAATCCTACCACTCAATAAGTCAACAGTATGAGTTTAATATTTCACTATAAGTTGGAAAAATGATCTGGAGGATTCTGAAACACTTCAGCGCTATATGCATAGAGTAGATAAAACACATCAATGAAGAAGTTTCTAAATAGAACTTAACTTCCATCACTATGCTTGAGACAAATATCTCAAAAATGTAGAAAGGCCTTGCCCAATTGCCTTTGTGTCAAAAAAAAATTGCCTTTGTGTCATTACAATCATACCAATCAGAACTTCGGTTTTCCTCAACCTCACAGCCTTCGGTGCGAACATTCAACTAATTAACATTTTAATTTATGCTCTAAAATTTTGCTAAAAAAGTTCATCCATCATATCCATTCATTTGTTGCATCATGCACAACAATCAAACAAGCAACTAAAGCTTTTCCCTATAACGTAATATAAGAACCATTTTTCACCATATAAGTTAAAAGTTGTTTTGAACATCCTTTTCACTAACCCTCCTCCCGGATGAAAGAGTATTATAACAAGTTAAAAATTGGAAACAATATAAACCTTACATTGATGGAGAAGTCGCAAGGTGGGCATGTATGGGCCATCGCGGACACTGAAAAACAAAGGCACGTTCTTCACCACAACCAGATTGAGATGGTTCTGACATTTAGCAACTATAAGAGGGGATTTCTTGGGAAGTATATCATCCAACACTGGTTCCAGGCCCGGGTACTCATCAGCAATACTTTGCCTTATTTTCGTTGAACAGACGCTTTCACTTGACTCTGTGCAGAAACCTCTTCAGATCCCAAAAATAGTACTTGGGTGATTAGGGTTTCAGTGTGAAGCCCTAATCCTTATTCTAGTGATTTTTCGCAGTCGTCCCCTTTAGATTGTGGATTGATTTGTCATTTTATAGGTAAAAATTAGGTCATTAGCATTAATGTGTTTTGACCGGTTTGGTTTGAGGCTTTTGCGAGATCTCAGTATGTGGAACACGAGTTAGCGATCTTGGAGAAGCGAAGCATGCACTCCAGAGACATCGATCTTTGCTGCTCCTTTATTTAATTTTCGTTTTTTATACTTTTTGTATTTTGATTATTGTTTTTTGTATTTTAGAGATTGAGACATTTTGGATACTCTTAAATTGTAATAAAATTAACTTAGCTTTTTTTTTTTGACGCTTTTACTCAAAATAAATTAAACGACCTAAACAAAACAAAAAAAAAAGAGATTTGACAAAATTGGGGTATAATACCGCTGCCTCTTTATTTATATTTTACTAGAAAGTGATGAGTTCTCGAACTTTCGTAGTAGAAATAGGAATAAAGATAAGATAGACGCTAATTTTGTCCGTTTAATGGGGAAGTGGAAGGTTTGAGAGATAAAGAGAGTGGTTAATACTTAGCGCATTAACCGAGAGTTGAATGAAGGGTCAACAAGGACTCGAAGGAGCACTAAGGCTCGACGGACCACTCGAGTGGTCCGGAAGGCCGCCTAGGCCTTAATTGAAGGACCATCGTGGTGCGAAGGAGCGCAACTAGCTACGGTACTAGTTAAACGATGCGAGGGGGCCTTTATATTCGAAGCGGCCATGATGGGTCAAGATCAGTCTAGAATCGATATGTTGACCATGAAGGACGTCCACTGTGTCTTAGGCTGACACAACTAGTCTGAAGGACCACTCGGGGTCTGCGAAGGTCCGTCGAGCTCGACTCTGACGTTGCGACCTGGGCCACTTAGGGCACTGCTCTGAAGGACCACTTGGGGTCTATAGGGATCAACCTGGTGATCCGTGGTATGATATGAGATCAACGCTCAAAGCGCTGATTTTAGAGGAATAAAATATAGGGGACCAAGCGGTTGAAGTCGATTCAGAAGCAATGCATGCGACGCATATACAATGCCAATAACAGTTGATTTTTGGCGATGTGATGAATGAAATAGGTGATTCTTTTTTTTTTTTGCTTGTTTTTTTATTTATTTATTTATTTATCTGTTGGATGCATGAAGTATGAATGTTAATATGATGCAAATGAAATGTTTGAATGCAAATGCTATGGTGCATGGTGTGATGACATGAAATGACTGATTGAGCGTAGAAACACTTTTTGTGATGATGAGATGTGAGACTTTGGATGCGAGAGCGGAGATGAATATTGATAATTCTTTGGAAAGATTAGATTTGATTCAAACTTCGGCAATCTCAAGGTTGTTATTTACAGACATTGATGTGAACAAGTACTTGCAAGCTCGTCTCTTTTTCTCTTCCATTATGATGCCTCATGATGACCGAAATTTAGGTCCACAAAGTTAACTACGTGGATTTTTAGTATCACATTATCAACTTGAGTTCTATCTCTCTGAAGCATTGCTAAGAAAACATGTATAGTAGTGCAAACATAGATGAATGAGTCAGTTAACTTGGTTCAAGGGTATGGACGAATGCGACGCATGAAAGGATGAATGACTGGTCTTCGTCAATGTCATGAAAGGTAGGTTTTTCCAAGCCAAGAAATACGAGATTGCCCCAATTTAGATTTGATGATTGTAAGTGAATAACTTTCCCCTGTCTAGTTCTAACAAGCTAGAGGTGTAGAATGCATTGGCTTTGGAATGAAAGGTGGAAAGCAATAGATATTGTCTCAACCCATAGAGTTTGGCGTTGCCCCATTTATGGTAAGGACAACATATAGGGTAATGAGTTGAGAAATTGCCTGTGTATGGTTTTGTTGATGTGGACATAACAAGGGGATGAGATGGGTGTATGGTGAATGTCCCCATTTGTAGGTGGAGTGAAGGGTGTGAGGTTGCCCCACTTGATGACGGGAATTCAGAAGGTTGTTTTGGTGAGGTTGTGGAAAGTGACGGAGTTAGGGTTATGGGTTTTTGGAGATGGTCAAATGCGGTTGTATAGACTGGGAGTGGCATGGGATGGATACTGGACAAATTTCCCCAAGTTCAGATGGAATAGACGGTAAGAGGGGTGCCCCACTTTAGGATCTAGGTAACGATCCTAGCATGAACTTTTGGTTATTTTGAGAATGACTCTCAGACTATGATGGTCTTGAGCTTGCTATGATGAAAGCATACATGGTGATCAATAGACCTTGTCTTGGTATAATTGTAACTTGACGGATCTTATAGTGCAAGTCCTCCGATTTTTCCTTTATTTGTTTTTTTTTTTTTTTGAGATACATTTGTTTTTGAGCAAACATATTGTACATAAATAAACTTATTTGTCCTAAAATTAAAACTTTGAGAAAACGTAAAGCAATATCATTGATCGGAATGAACTCAGAGGGTTCTAATGTGGTCGGTGGTTAGTGATTTATGAGGAAGTGATAATTGGGGCTCGGAGTAATGTTTGGGGATTGATGGGACGGATGATTTTTATTGAGCGGTATGATTTGACTAATGGTTAATGGTTTATGAAAGAAGGGTTATTAGGCCCAATGAGTTGTTTGAGGTTTTATTGAGATAAGAACATCTTATATGCCTCATGGTAGAATGGATCTGTTTAGGATTGTAATGTAGCCAAGGGTTTATGGAGGATAGGAGGTTGAGGCCAAAGGAAGGGTTTGAGAGTTTATTTCAGACAAGGATCTCTTATGCATTTAATGGCAAGAAGTATCACTCATAATTGTACCACTTTTGCTTTTTCGTGGTATTTCGATCCTCTTTTTTATTTCACTTTTTATTTTGATTTTTCTTTTTCTTTTTTCGAAAGTGAGTGACTTGATAAAAATGATACACCATTTTTGATGTGGAATTGATCATTGTCTAGGGTGATTGAAATGTTTTTAGATTTTGGCTTAAGGTGGGTAGCACGGGT
This sequence comes from Oxytropis ochrocephala, assembly GCA_020916435.1. Lineage (NCBI taxonomy): Eukaryota > Viridiplantae > Streptophyta > Magnoliopsida > Fabales > Fabaceae > Oxytropis > Oxytropis ochrocephala. Next base: position 20,947,050 of record CM037094.1, on the reverse strand, counting down.
TTTTTCGAGGGTATGGGAAGACGGTCACACTTCATTTCAAATCATGATTGCTCGTTTTCTCAAAAATTAACTTAAGGACAATAATTTATTTACTTTTATATATTTGCTCTTTTTCTTTATTTCTCCTTTTTTTATGCCTAATTTTTGCTTAGGCCGCTCTTACGAGTTTTCGACCTAACGGGCCTTTTTAATTTATTATTATTTTTTAATTTTTTTAAAGGACTTGCACCAAGGGAATACAACGTTGACAAGGTTTTTAGAGATCACACATTTGCCCCAAAGATGAAGGGCCTAAAGTGTTATTTCACTAGGAACAGGCACCAGAAACATCAACTATGTAATCGATGTGATGGGGAGTATGTACTTTATGGGTGGTCGGGGTGGGATTAGACTTTGTGAGAGGATGATGGTAAGGTAGGGGGACGCTAACCGACTCAGATAAAGATAAACACACATGTTACCCAAGTCACTACACAAATGCTTCGTAGAGAGTTAACATTTAAAACATGATAGAAATTTTTGATGGGCATTTCGGTCATTTATCATGGGATGTTTGGTTAAAAAATGTGAGCAAGCTAAAAATTTGAAAAACTGGGTGACTTGAAACACCTTGAGCTTGCAACGAAGTATGGCTAAACTTTTTCAAAAAGAATTATTTATCTCACAAGAATGCCTCACCTCTCATCACATTTTTCCTAATATTATGCTGACTTTTTTTTTGTAACGCATGATGTAGGTATGCAAATGAATGAGTGTGCATGAAATGCGAATGAATGTATGTGAAATGCGAATGTAATGATAATGTATGTGAATGAAATGATAATGTATGATTTTATTTATCGTGTCGGGGAATTATAAGTTTTACGTTTGGATAGTAAAGTACAAAGTTTGACTTTGACTTTAGCATGCATGGCTTCTCTCCAAAATAAAGCTTTTAATTCTCAGGCAGTCGTAACATAAGATGTTTATTTTTGTTTTTTGTAATGCAAAGAAAAAATGCATGAGGTATGGTTTCTAAGAAACTTGCGGTAAATAATGATTTTGATTTTTGACTTTTTGATTTTTTAATTTTTTTTTTTGGATAAAAGACGGTATGCATTAATGTTCATTTGAATGCAAAGGTATAAAGCTCATTGTGACCCTAGAAGGGTACCCTATGGAGTGGGTCTAAAGTTTTCTTTATAGTGAACCTCACAAGGATGGTTCTAGAGAATCCTACACATGGTTCCTAGAGCCAAGGACCCCAGTCAAGAACATCGACCCCAACAATAGGCAAGCTTATTAGAAGGATAGCTTCCTCAAAAGGAATCAAACTCTAGGTGAGATTTTCGTGACCACCCAACGAGACGACGTCGTCCATGTGCCATCACTACGCAATCTCGTTCTAACTTAGATTTATGCTCGAGTCCGGGTAGAGGACTTTTCTCACGTGTGTGAAGTGTAGAAGTAAAGTGTGTGTAGGAGCAATTTAAAAACAACCCAAAAGCTTCTATCCTAGGGTTTACACAAATAAATAACATAATTATGCAAAAACAAATAAATAAATAAATAAAAGGGTAAAAATTGAATTAATCCTAAATTAATTAGACTAGGTTTTGACTCTCTAAAAATAAGTCCCCAGTGAAGTCGCCAGCTGTAGCGACCGAAAAATCCGGGAAAGGATTCTTCGAAAGTTCGAAAATGAAGCCGCCACCGAAATTTTAGTTTAAGGGCAAATTCGGAAAATCCCTTTAGGTTTTAGGACGAGGCTTTGTTAGGGTCCGGGAGTCGTTATGTGTGAGGAAGGTATTAGCACCTACACGACATCCATTGTCTAATTAATTAAGATTTATTTAATTATTACCCTTTTATTTGTATAGAAAAAGACTTATTTAATTTTTGGTTTTTAGTGCTTGACAAGGGTTGAGTCTGCTCACTCTACGCACTGCCTCCGGATGCAATGGAGGAATCAAAGCTACGTAGTTCTTCCCGAAAAAGGTTTGTTGGTTGGTGTTTTTAGTGTAGGGATCCTAGGATTCCTTGAATGCATGACTCATCGACTCTAGACGTGACTAACCCGATTGTACAACCGACTTAGTCCCCTACTTTTTGAAAACGATTTTTGAGTTTTTTGAAAGAAATTGGTTTGGTGTGAGGTGGGTCGTTTTTAGAATAGGTATTCTAGAACTCCCGAACTATCTAACTCATTCATTAGTTAGAACATTGACTAACTTAGGTTGTACAACCGCCTTAGTCCCCTATTTATGGAAAAATGATTTATTTATATTTTATTAAGTTTTTTTTGTAGGATTATTGAATCATGCATTTCATTATCATTTAAATGTTATTACTTAGCCAGATAAACCGATTTTAGCCGCTTATTTGACTTGGAGAGAAAAGTTATTTATGTTTGAGTTGGAAAAGAAAAAAAGAGAAACAGGGGAGAAAATAGAAGGAAACTCCGGAAAGTTTTATTAATTCTTTAGGTGGGAATCTAACAAGTAAATATCAGATCACCAATAGATAGAACCATATGATCTTCACATTCTATCTTGTTCAGGATAACTAGAAAAACTATTGGATGCAATTCCAAACATACTATTAATCCTACCACTCAATAAGTCAACAGTATGAGTTTAATATTTCACTATAAGTTGGAAAAATGATCTGGAGGATTCTGAAACACTTCAGCGCTATATGCATAGAGTAGATAAAACACATCAATGAAGAAGTTTCTAAATAGAACTTAACTTCCATCACTATGCTTGAGACAAATATCTCAAAAATGTAGAAAGGCCTTGCCCAATTGCCTTTGTGTCAAAAAAAAAAAAATTGCCTTTGTGTCATTACAATCATACCAATCAGAACTTCGGTTTTCCTCAACCTCACAGCCTTCGGTGCGAACATTCAACTAATTAACATTTTAATTTATGCTCTAAAATTTTGCTAAAAAGTTCATCCATCATATCCATTCATTTGTTGCATCATGCACAACAATCAAACAAGCAACTAAAGCTTTTCCCTATAACGTAATATAAGAACCATTTTTCACCATATAAGTTAAAAGTTGTTTTGAACATCCTTTTCACTAACCCCTCCTCCCGGATGAAAGAGTATTATAACAAGTTAAAAATTGGAAACAATATAAACCTTACATTGATGGAGAAGTCGCAAGGTGGGCATGTATGGGCCATCGCGGACACTGAAAAACAAAGGCACGTTCTTCACCACAACCAGATTGAGATGGTTCTGACATTTAGCAACTATAAGAGGGGATTTCTTGGGAAGTATATCATCCAACACTGGTTCCAGGCCCGGGTACTCATCAGCAATACTTTGCCTTATTTTCGTTGAACAGACGCTTTCACTTGACTTTGTGCAGAAACCTCTTCAGATCCCAAAAATAGTACTTGGGTGATTAGGGTTTTGATGTGAAGCCCTAATCCTTATTCTAGTGATTTTTCGCGATCCGTCCCCTTTAGATTGTGGGATTTGTCATTTTATAGGTAAAAATTAGGTCATTAGCATTAATGTGTTTTGATTTGGTTTGAGTGAGGCTTTTGCAGATCTCGGTATGTGAGAACTGCTTGAAGTTCTCTTGGAGAAGCAAGCAATGCACCGTAGACATCGATCCGCTTTCCTTTATTTAATTTTCGTTTTTTATACTTTTTGTATTTTGATTATTGTTTTTTTGTATTTTAGAGATTGAGACATTTTGGATACTCCTAAATTGTAATAAAAATTAACTTAGCTTTTTTTTTTGACGCTTTTACTCAAAATAAATTAAACGACCTAAACAAAACAAAACAAAAAAAAGAGGACGGACAAAATTGGGGTATAACAGCTGCCCCTCTTTATTTATATTTTACTAGAAAGTGATGAGTTCTCGAACTTTCGTAGTAGAAATAGGAATAAAGATAAGATAGACGCTAATTTTGTCCGTTTAAGGGGGAAGTGGAAGGTTTGAGAGATAAAAGAGAGTGGTTAATACTTAGCGCATTAACCGAGAGTTGAATGAAGGGTCAACAAGGACCTGAAGGAGCACTAAGGCTCTGACGGACCACTCAGGGTCTGGAAGGCTGCCTAGGCCTTAATTGAAGGACTATCGTGGTCTGAAGGAGCGCAACTAGCTACGGTACTAGTTAAAGCGATGCGAGGGGGCCTTTATATTCGAAGGCCATGATGGGTCAAGATCGTGTCTAGAAGCGATATGTTGACCATGAAGGACGCCCATCGTGTCTTAGGTCGACACAACTAGTGCGAAGGACCACTCGGGTTGCGAAGGTCCGTCGAGCTCGACTCGACGGCGTTGCGACACGGGCCACTTAGTGGCATCGCTCGAAGGACCACTGGGTCTATAGGGATCAACACCGTGATCCGTGGTATGATATGAGATCAACGCCAAAGCGATTTTAGAGGAATAAAATATAGGGGCCAAGCGGTTGAAGTCGATTCAGAAGCAATGCATGCGACGCATATACAATGCCAATAACAGTTGATTTTTGGCGATGTGATGAATGAAATAGGTGATTCTTTTTTTTTTTTGCTTGTTTTTTTATTTATTTATTTATTTATCTGTTGGATGCATGAAGTATGAATGTTAATATGATGCAAATGAAATGTTTGAATGCAAATGCTATGGTGCATGGTGTGATGACATGAAATGACTGATTGAGCGTAGAAACACTTTTTTGTGATGATGAGATGTGAGACTTTGGATGCGAGAGGCGGAGATGAATATTGATAATTCTTTGGAAAGATTAGATTTGATTCAAACTTCGGCAATCTCAAGGTTGTTATTTACAGACATTGATGTGAACAAGTACTTGCAAGCTCGTCTCTTTTTCTCTTCCATTATGATGCCTCATGATGACCGAAATTTAGGTCCACAAAGTTAACTACGTGGATTTTTAGTATCACATTATCAACTTGAGTTCTATCTCTCTGAAGCATTGCTAAGAAAACATGTATAGTAGTGCAAACATAGATGAATGAGTCAGTTAACTTGGTTCAAGGGTATGGACGAATGCGACGCATGAAAGGATGAATGACTGGTCTTCGTCAATGTCATGAAAGGTAGGTTTTTCCAAGCCAAGAAATACGAGATTGCCCCAATTTAGATTTGATGATTGTAAGTGAATAACTTTCCCCTGTCTAGTTCTAACAAGCTAGAGGTGTAGAATGCATTGGCTTTGGAATGAAAGGTGGAAAGCAATAGATATTGTCTCAACCCATAGAGTTTGGCGTTGCCCCATTTATGGTAAGGACAACATATAGGGTAATGAGTTGAGAAATTGCCCAGGTATGGTTTTGTTGATGTGGACATAACAAGGGGATGAGATGGGTGTATGGTGAATGTCCCCATTTGTAGGTGGAGTGAAGGGTGACAGGGTTGCCCCACTTGATGACGGGAATTCAGAAGGTTGTTTTGGTGAGGTTGTGGAAAGTGACGGAGTTAGGGTTATGGGTTTTTGGAGATGGTCAAATGCGGTTGTATAGACTGGGAGTGGCATGGGATGGATACTGGACAAATTTCCCCAAGTTCAGATGGAATAGACGGTAAGAGGGGTGCCCCACTTTAGGATCTAGGTAACGATCCTAGCATGAACTTTTGGTTATTTTGAGAATGACTCTCAGACTATGATGGTCTTGAGCTTGCTATGATGAAAGCATACATGGTGATCAATAGACCTTGTCTTGGTATAATTGTAACTTGGACGGATCTTATAGTGCAAGTCCTCTGATTTTTCCTTTATTTGTTTTTTTTTTTTGAGATACATTTGTTTTTGAGCAAACATATTGTACATAAATAAACTTATTTGTCCTAAAATTAAAACTTTGAGAAAACGAAAGCGATCGATCATTGATCGGAATGAACTCTAGAGGGTTCTAATGTGGCTGGTGGTTAGTGATTTATGAGGGAAGTGATAATTGGGCTCAGAGTAATGTTTGGGGATTGATGGGACGGATGATTTTTTATTGAGCGGTATGATTTGACTAATGGTTAATGGTTTATGAAAGAAGGGGTTATTAGGCCCAATGAGTTGTTTGAGGTTTTATTGAGATAAGAACATCTTATATGCCTCATGGTAGAATGGATCCATTTAGGATTGTAATGTAGCCAAGGGTTTATGGAGGATAGGAGGTTGAGGCCAAAGGAAGGGTTTGAGAGTTTATTTCAGACAAGGATCTCTTATGCATTTAATGGCAAGAAGTATCAGCCCATAATTGTACCACTTTTGCTTTTTCGTGGTATTTCGATCCTCTTTTTTATTTCACTTTTTATTTTGATTTTTTCTTTTCTTTCTTTCGATTTGTGAGTGACTTGATAAAAATGATACACCATTTTTGATGTGGAATTGATCATTGTCTAGGGTGATTGAAATGTTTTTAGATTTTGGCTTAAGGTGGGTATACGGGTTTTTTCGAGGGTATGGGAAGACGGTCACACTTCATTTCAAATCATGATTGCTCGTTTTCTCAAAAATTAACTTAAGGACAATAATTTATTTACTTTTATATATTTGCTCTTTTTCTTTATTTCTCCTTTTTTTTATGCCCTAATTTTTGCTTAGGCCGCTCTTACGAGTTTTCGACCTAACGGGCCTTTTTTAATTTATTATTATTTTTTAAATTTTTTTTTAAAGGACTTGCACCAAGGGAATACAACGTTGACAAGGTTTTTTAGAGATCACACATTTGCCCCAGTATGAAGGGCCTAAAGTGTTATTTCACTAGGAAGGCGACAGAAACATCAACTATGTAATTGATGTGGGGAGTATGTACTTTATGGGTGGTCGGGGTGGGATTAGACTTTGACAGAGGATGATGGTAAGGTAGGACGCTTAACCGACTCGAGACAAAGATAAACACACATGTTACCCAAGTCACTACACAAATGCTTCAGTAGAGAGTTAACATTTAAAACATGATAGAAATTTTTGATGGGCATTTCGGTCATTTATCATGGGATGTTTGGTTAAAAAATGTGAGCAAGCTAAAAATTTGAAAAACTGGGTGACTTGAAACACCTTGAGCTTGCAACGAAGTATGGCTAAACTTTTTCAAAAAGAATTATTTATCTCACAAGAATGCCTCACCTCTCATCACATTTTTCCTAATATTATGCTGACTTTTTTTTTGTAACGCATGATGTAGGTATGCAAATGAATGAGTGTGCATGAAATGCGAATGAATGTATGTGAAATGCGAATGTAATGATAATGTATGTGAATGAAATGATAATGTATGATTTTATTTATCGTGTCGGGAATTATAAGTTTTACGTTTGGATAGTAAAGTACAAAGTTTGACTTTGACTTTAGCATGCATGGCTTCTCTCCAAAATAAAGCTTTTTAATTCTCGAAGTGATCGTAACATAAGATGTTTATTTTTGTTTTTGTAATGCAAAGAAAAATGCATGAGGTATGGTTTCTAAGAAACTTGCGGTAAATAATGATTTTGATTTTTGACTTTTTGATTTTTAATTTTTTTTTGGATAAAAGACGGTATGCATTAATGTTCATTTGAATGCAAAGGTATAAAGCTCATTGTGACCCTAGAAGGGTACCCTATGGAGTGGGTCTAAAGTTTTCTTTATAGTGAACCTCACAAGGATGGTTCTAGAGAATCCTACACATGGTTCCTAGAGCCAAGGACCCCGATCAAGAACATCGACCCCAACAATAGGCAAGTTTATTAGAAGGATAGCTTCCTCAAAAGGAATCAAACTCTAGGTGAGATTTTCGTGACCACCCAACGAGACGCACGTCCATGCAGCCATCACTACGCAATCTCGTTCTAACTTAGATTTATGCTCGAGTCGGGTAGAGGACTTTTCTCACGTGTGTGAAGTGTAGAAGTAAAGTGTGTGTAGGAGCAATTTAAAAACAACCCAAAAGCTTCTATCCTAGGGTTTACACAAATAAATAACATAATTATGCAAAAACAAATAAATAAATAAATAAAAGGGTAAAAATTGAATTAATCCTAAATTAATTAGACTAGGTTTTGACTCTCTAAAAATAAGTCCCAAAGTGAAGTCGCGCCAATGAGTGACCAGAAAAATCCGGAAAGGATTCTTGAAAGTTCGAAAATGAAGCCGCCACCAAATTTTAGTTTAAGGGCAAATTCGGAAAATCCCTTTAGGTTTTAGGACGAGGCTTTGTTAGGTCCAGGGAGTCGTTATGTGTGAGGAAGGTATTAGCACCCCACGACATCCATTGTCTAATTAATTAAGATTTATTTAATTATTACCCTTTTATTTGTATAGAAAAAGACTTATTTAATTTTTTGGTTTTTAGTCTTGACAAGAGGTTGAGTCTTGCTCCTACGCACTCTCTCCAGGATGCAATGGAGGAATCAAAGCTACGTAGTTCTTCCCGAAAAAGGTTTGTTGGTTGGTGTTTTTAGTGTAGGGATCCTAGGATTCCTTGAACTATCATACTCATCGACTCTAGGACGTTGACTAACCCGATTGTACAACCGACTTAGTCCCCTACTTTTTGAAAACGATTTTTGAGTTTTTGAAAGAAATTGGTTTGGTGTGAGGTGGGTCGAGTTTTAGAATAGGTATTCTAGAACTCCGAACTGTCATAACTCATTAGTTTAGAAGCATTGACTAACCTTGGTTGTACAACCGCCTTAGTCCCCTATTTATGGAAAAATGATTTATTTATATTTTATTAAGTTTTTGTAGGATTCTTGAACAGCATGCAATTTCATTTCATTTAAATGTTGACTAACCCAGGTGGCCAGACAAACCGACTTTACCGCTTATTTGACTTGGAGAGAAAAGTTATTTATGTTTGAGTTGGAAAAGAAAAAGAGAAACAGGGGAGAAAATAGAAGGAAACTCCGGAAAGTTTTATTAATTCTTTAGGTGGGAATCTAACAAGTAAATATCAGATCACCAATAGATAGAACCATATGATCTTCACATTCTATCTTGTTCAGGATAACTAGAAAAACTATTGGATGCAATTCCAAACATACTATTAATCCTACCACTCAATAAGTCAACAGTATGAGTTTAATATTTCACTATAAGTTGGAAAAATGATCTGGAGGATTCTGAAACACTTCAGCGCTATATGCATAGAGTAGATAAAACACATCAATGAAGAAGTTTCTAAATAGAACTTAACTTCCATCACTATGCTTGAGACAAATATCTCAAAAATGTAGAAAGGCCTTGCCCAATTGCCTTTGTGTCAAAAAAAAATTGCCTTTGTGTCATTACAATCATACCAATCAGAACTTCGGTTTTCCTCAACCTCACAGCCTTCGGTGCGAACATTCAACTAATTAACATTTTAATTTATGCTCTAAAATTTTGCTAAAAAAGTTCATCCATCATATCCATTCATTTGTTGCATCATGCACAACAATCAAACAAGCAACTAAAGCTTTTCCCTATAACGTAATATAAGAACCATTTTTCACCATATAAGTTAAAAGTTGTTTTGAACATCCTTTTCACTAACCCCTCCTCCCGGATGAAAGAGTATTATAACAAGTTAAAAATTGGAAACAATATAAACCTTACATTGATGGAGAAGTCGCAAGGTGGGCATGTATGGGCCATCGCGGACACTGAAAAACAAAGGCACGTTCTTCACCACAACCAGATTGAGATGGTTCTGACATTTAGCAACTATAAGAGGGGATTTCTTGGGAAGTATATCATCCAACACTGGTTCCAGGCCCGGGTACTCATCAGCAATACTTTGCCTTATTTTCGTTGAACAGACGCTTTCACTTGACTCTGTGCAGAAACCTCTTCAGATCCCAAAAATAGTACTTGGGTGATTAGGGTTTTCAGTGTGAAGCCCTAATCCTTATTCTAGTGATTTTTTCGATCCGTCCCCCTTTAGATTGTGGATTGATTTGTCATTTTATAGGTAAAAATTAGGTCATTAGCATTAATGTGTTTTGATTTTGGTTTTTGAGGCTTTTGCAGATCTGGTATGTGGGAACTGTGAAAGCGAGCTTGAGAGAAAGAAAGCACCCTGCAGACATTCACGACTTCTTTCCTTTATTTAATTTTCGTTTTTATACTTTTTGTATTTTGATTATTGTTTTTTGTATTTTAGAGATTGAGACATTTTGGATACTCCTAAATTGTAATAAAAATTAACTTAGCTTTTTTTTGACGCTTTTACTCAAAATAAATTAAACGACCTAAACAAAACAAAACAAAAAAAAGAGGACTGACAAAATTGGGGTATAACAATGCTTGCCTCTTTATTTATATTTTACTAGAAAGTGATGAGTTCTCGAACTTTCGTAGTAGAAAATAGGAATAAAGATAAGATAGACGCTAATTTTGTCCGTTTAAGGGGAAGTGGAAGGTTTGAGAGATAAAGAGAGTGGTTAATACTTAGCGCATTAACCGAGAGTTGAATGAAGGGTCAACAAGGACACGAAGGAGCACTAAGGCTCGACGGACCACTCGAGTCCGGAAGGCGCCAGGCCTTAATTGAAGGACTATCGTGGTAGTGCGAAGGAGCGCAACTAGCTACGGTACTAGTTAAACGATGCGAGGGGCCTTTATATTCGGCGGCCATGATGGGTCAAGATCGGTCTCAGGCGATATGTTGACCATGAAGGACGCCCATCGTGTCTTAGGCCGACACAACTAGTCCGAAGGACCACTCGGGAGGTCGCGAAGGTCCGTCGAGCTCGACTCGACGTTGCGACACGGGCCACTTAGGGGCATCGCTACGAAGGACCACTGGGGTCTATAGGGATCAACACGGTGATCCGTGGTATGATATGAGATCAACGCCAAAGCGCGATTTTAGAGGAATAAATATATAGGGACCAAGCGGTTGAAGTCGATTGAAGCAATGCATGCGACGCATATACAATGCCAATAATGATTGATTTTTGGCGATGTGATGAATGAAATAGGTGATTTTTTTTTTTTTTGCTTGTTTTTTTATTTATTTATTTATTTATCTGTTGGATGCATGAAGTATGAATGTTAATATGATGCAAATGAAATGTTTGAATGCAAATGCTATGGTGCATGGTGTGATGACATGAAATGACTGATTGAAGCGTAGAAACACTTTTTGTGATGATGAGATGTGAGACTTTGGATGCGAGAGAGGCGGAGATGAATATTGATAATTCTTTGGAAAGATTAGATTTGATTCAAACTTGGCAATCTCAAGGTTGTTATTCTGAGACATTGATGTGAACAAGTACTTGCAAGCTCGTCTCTTTTTCTCTTCCATTATGATGCCTCATGATGACCGAAATTTAGGTCCACAAAGTTAACTACGTGGATTTTTAGTATCACATTATCAACTTGAGTTCTATCTCTCTGAAGCATTGCTAAGAAAACATGTATAGTAGTGCAAACATAGATGAATGAGTCGATTAACTTGGTTCAAATGGTATGGGACGAATGCGACGCATGAAAGGATGAATGACTGGTCTTCGTCAATGTCATGAAAGGTAGGTTTTTCCAAGCCAAGAAATACGAGATTGCCCCAATTTAGATTTGATGATTGTAAGTGAATAACTTTCCCCTGTCTAGTTCTAACAAGCTAGAGGTGTAGAATGCATTGGCTTTGGAATGAAAGGTGGAAAGCAATAGATATTGTCTCAACCCATAGAGTTTGGCGTTGCCCCATTTATGGTAAGGACAACATATAGGGTAATGAGTTGAGAAATTGCCCAGGTATGGTTTTGTTGATGTGGACATAACAAGGGGATGAGATGGGTGTATGGTGAATGTCCCCATTTGTAGGTGGAGTGAAGGGTGACAGGGGTTGCCCCAACTGATGTGGAATTCAGAAGGTTGTTTTGGTGAGGTTGTGGAAAGTGACGGAGTTAGGGTTATGGGTTTTTGGAGATGGTCAAATGCGGTTGTATAGACTGGGAGTGGCATGGGATGGATACTGGACAAATTTCCCCAAGTTCAGATGGAATAGACGGTAAGAGGGGTGCCCCACTTTAGGATCTAGGTAACGATCCTAGCATGAACTTTTGGTTATTTTGAGAATGACTCTCAGACTATGATGGTCTTGAGCTTGCTATGATGAAAGCATACATGGTGATCAATAGACCTTGTCTTGGTATAATTGTAACTTGGACGGATCTTATAGTGCAAGTCCTCTGATTTTTCCTTTATTTGTTTTTTTTTTTTGAGATACATTTGTTTTTGAGCAAACATATTGTACATAAATAAACTTATTTGTCCTAAAATTAAAACTTTGAGAAAACGAAAGCAGTCAGTCATTGATCGGAATGAACTCTAGAGGGTTCTAATGTGGCCAGTGGTTAGTGATTTATGAGGAAGTGATAATTGGGCTCGAGTAATGTTTGGGGATTGATGGGACGGATGATTTTTTATTGAGCGGTATGATTTGACTAATGGTTAATGGTTTATGAAAGAAGGGGTTATTAGGCCCAATGAGTTGTTTGAGGTTTTATTGAGATAAGAACATCTTATATGCCTCATGGTAGAATGGATCTGTTTAGGATTGTAATGTAGCCAAGGGTTTATGGAGGATAGGATGTTGAGGCCAAAGGAAGGGTTTGAGAGTTTATTTCAGACAAGGATCTCTTATGCATTTAATGGCAAGAAGTATCAGCTCATAATTGTACCACTTTTGCTTTTTCGTGGTATTTCGATCCTCTTTTTTTATTTCACTTTTTTATTTTGATTTTTTCTTTTTCTTTCTTTCGAGCTGAGTGACTTGATAAAAATGATACACCATTTTTGATGTGGAATTGATCATTGTCTAGGGTGATTGAAATGTTTTTTAGATTTTGGCTTAAGGTGGGTAGCACGGGTTTTTTCGAGGGTATGGGAAGACGGTCACACTTCATTTCAAATCATGATTGCTCGTTTTCTCAAAAATTAACTTAAGGACAATAATTTATTTACTTTTATATATTTGCTCTTTTTCTTTATTTCTCCTTTTTTTTATGCCCTAATTTTTGCTTAGGCCGCTCTTACGAGTTTTCGACCTAACGGGCCTTTTTTAATTTATTATTATTTTTTTTATTTTTTTAAAGGACTTGCACCAAGGGAATACAACGTTGACAAGGTTTTTTAGAGATCACACATTTGCCCCAGTATGAAGGGCCTAAAGTGTTATTTCACTAGGGGAACCGACCAGAAACATCAACTATGTACTGATGTGGGGAGTATGTACTTTATGGGTGGTCGGGGTGGGATTAGACTTTGACAGAGGATGATGGTAAGGTAGGGACGCTAACTGACTCAGACAAAGATAAACACACATGTTACCCAAGTCACTACACAAATGCTTCGTAGAGAGTTAACATTTAAAACATGATAGAAATTTTTGATGGGCATTTCGGTCATTTATCATGGGATGTTTGGTTAAAAAATGTGAGCAAGCTAAAAATTTGAAAAACTGGGTGACTTGAAACACCTTGAGCTTGCAACGAAGTATGGCTAAACTTTTTCAAAAAGAATTATTTATCTCACAAGAATGCCTCACCTCTCATCACATTTTTCCTAATATTATGCTGACTTTTTTTGTAACGCATGATGTAGGTATGCAAATGAATGAGTGTGCATGAAATGCGAATGAATGTATGTGAAATGCGAATGTAATGATAATGTATGTGAATGAAATGATAATGTATGATTTTATTTATCGCGTCGGGGAATTATAAGTTTTACGTTTGGAGAGTAAAGTACAAAGTTTGACTTTGACTTTAGCATGCATGGCTTCTCTCCAAAATAAAGCTTTTAATTCTCGAAAAATGTAACATAAGATGTTTATTTTTGTTTTTTGTAATGCAAAGAAAAAATGCATGAGGTATGGTTTCTAAGAAACTTGCGGTAAATAATGATTTTGATTTTTGACTTTTTGATTTTTTAATTTTTTTTTTTGGATAAAAGACGGTATGCATTAATGTTCATTTGAATGCAAAGGTATAAAGCTCATTGTGACCCTAGAAGGGTACCCTATGGAGTGGGTCTAAAGTTTTCTTTATAGTGAACCTCACAAGGATGGTTCTAGAGAATCCTACACATGGTTCCTAGAGCCAAGGACCCCAGTCAAGAACACTGACCCCAACAATAGGCAAGCTATTAGAAGGGATAGCTTCCTCAAAAGGAATCAAACTCTAGGTGAGATTTTCGTGACCACCCAACGAGACGTACGTCCCGCAGGCCATCACTACGCAATCTCGTTCTAACTTAGATTTATGCTCGAGTCCGGGTAGAGGACTTTTCTCACGTGTGTGAAGTGTAGAAGTAAAGTGTGTGTAGGAGCAATTTAAAAACAACCCAAAAGCTTCTATCCTAGGGTTTACACAAATAAATAACATAATTATGCAAAAACAAATAAATAAATAAATAAAAGGGTAAAAATTGAATTAATCCTAAATTAATTAGACTAGGTTTTGACTCTCTAAAAATAAGTCCCCAGTGAAGTCGCCAAATTTGTAGCGATAAGAAAAATCAGGAAAGGATTCTTCGAAAGTTCGAAAATGAAGCCGCCACCGAAATTTTAGTTTAAGGGCAAATTCGGAAAATCCCTTTAGGTTTTAGGACGAGGCTTTGTTAGGGTCCGGGAGTCGTTATGTGTGAGGAAGGTATTAGCACCCCACGACATCCATTGTCTAATTAATTAAGATTTATTTAATTATTACCCTTTTATTTGTATAGAAAAAGACTTATTTAATTTTTTGGTTTTTAGTGCTTGACAAGGGTTGAGTCTTGCTCCTACGTACCTCCAGATGCAATGGAGGAATCAAAGCTACGTAGTTCTTCCTGAAAAAGGTTTGTTGGTTGGTGTTTTTTAGTGTAGGGATCCTAGGATTCCTTGAATCTGCATGTACCATCGACTCTGGACGCTGACTAACCCGATTGTACAACCGACTTAGTCCCCTACTTTTTGAAAACGATTTTTGAGTTTTTTGAAAGAAATTGGTTTGGTGTGAGGTGGGTCAGTTTTAGAATAGGTATTCTAGAACTCCCGAATCTGCATAACTCATTAGTTTAACATTGACTAACCTTGGTTGTACAACCGCTTTAGTCCCCTATTTATGGAAAAATGATTTATTTATATTTTATTAAGTTTTTGTAGGATTATTGAATCTGCATGCAATTTCATTAGCGCTAAAATGTTATTAACTTAGGTTGTCTAAACCGACTTAGCCGTTTATTTGACTTGGAGAGAAAAGTTATTTATGTTTGAGTTGGAAAAGAAAAAAGAGAAACAGGGGGAGAAAATAGAAGGAAACTCCGGAAAGTTTTATTAATTCTTTAGGTGGGAATCTAACAAGTAAATATCAGATCACCAATAGATAGAACCATATGATCTTCACATTCTATCTTGTTCAGGATAACTAGAAAAACTATTGGATGCAATTCCAAACATACTATTAATCCTACCACTCAATAAGTCAACAGTATGAGTTTAATATTTCACTATAAGTTGGAAAAATGATCTGGAGGATTCTGAAACACTTCAGCGCTATATGCATAGAGTAGATAAAACACATCAATGAAGAAGTTTCTAAATAGAACTTAACTTCCATCACTATGCTTGAGACAAATATCTCAAAAATGTAGAAAGGCCTTGCCCAATTGCCTTTGTGTCAAAAAAAAAAAAATTGCCTTTGTGTCATTACAATCATACCAATCAGAACTTCGGTTTTCCTCAACCTCACAGCCTTCGGTGCGAACATTCAACTAATTAACATTTTAATTTATGCTCTAAAATTTTGCTAAAAAAGTTCATCCATCATATCCATTCATTTGTTGCATCATGCACAACAATCAAACAAGCAACTAAAGCTTTTCCTATAACGTAATATAAGAACCATTTTTCACCATATAAGTTAAAAGTTGTTTTGAACATCCTTTTCACTAACCCCTCCTCCCGGATGAAAGAGTATTATAACAAGTTAAAAATTGGAAACAATATAAACCTTACATTGATGGAGAAGTCGCAAGGTGGGCATGTATGGGCCATCGCGGACACTGAAAAACAAAGGCACGTTCTTCACCACAACCAGATTGAGATGGTTCTGACATTTAGCAACTATAAGAGGGGATTTCTTGGGAAGTATATCATCCAACACTGGTTCCAGGCCCGGGTACTCATCAGCAATACTTTGCCTTATTTTCGTTGAACAGACGCTTTCACTTGACTCTGTGCAGAAACCTCTTCAGATCCCAAAAATAGTACTTGGGTGATTAGGGTTTCAGTGTGAAGCCCTAATCCTTATTCTAGTGATTTTTCGCAGTCCGTCCCCTTTAGATTGTGGATTGATTTGTCATTTTATAGGTAAAAATTAGGTCATTAGCATTAATGTGTTTTGATTTGGTTTTGACTTTGCCAGATCTGGTATGTGGCTACGAGCGATGATCTTGGAAAAGAAAAGCACTCCAAGAGACATCGATCTGCTTTCCTTTATTTAATTTTCGTTTTTTATACTTTTTGTATTTTGATTATTGTTTTTTTGTATTTTAGAGATTGAGACATTTTGGATACTCCTAAATTGTAATAAAATTAACTTAGCTTTTTTTTTTTTTGACGCTTTTACTCAAAATAAATTAAACGACCTAAACAAAACAAAACAAAAAAAAAGAGGACTGACAAAATTGGAAAAGATAACAATTATATTTTACCAAACTTCTGGTATTTGAAGAGTTAAATTTTTTTTCAAATCCCAAAAGTACGTCAAAACACACTACTTAACATTTCACTTTAGACATTTTGTTACAAAATAAAAAAACTTCACGATCAAGTACACCAAACCACACTTTTTAGGCATCTAAAAATTTTCGAGACAGTAAATCACTCCTTAAAATATAAGAGAAGAAAAAAATTGAAGAAAAACCAAAAGAAACAAAAAATGGAAAAAAAGAGAAAAAAAAAAAAAAAACCAAAACAAAAAAAAAGTTGCAGATCGCAAAAAAAAAGGAAAAAAAAAAAAATTGGCATTTGGCGCGGAAATGCCAAGCCGCATTGCAAGATAAATTGAAGCCAATATTCCGACCCGATATAACTTTGTCTTCAAGTACAAATCGCAAGGAGGTTATCATCACCGTGTGTCCAATTGCATAAATCATTATCCGATCCATGTTTCTTAGTAGCATAACTGGAACACTTACCTTTAGATGTAACTTGTGACTCTAAGAACCCCGATGATGATATTGTGTTTAAGATCAATATAAATCTAGCTAAATTAATAGATTTTGGTACTTTCCCATATAACGTTAGAATAAACAACCTCATTTGTTAGGTTTTTTTTCCACCCCCCTCCATATATCACATACACCCATATTGTCATTTAACCCAGAATACCCCTGATTTTTTATAAATAATAAAAAAAATTAAAGATTCTCGGATTTATCCTTAAATCCAGAACCTTAATTTTTGAGATTCCCAAAAATATCTCGAAAATAGGTATTTTGAGAACCTTAAATTTTGCCTCCATACCTATTTTTGAGGTATTTCCGGGAATCCTAAACCCCCTTCCCGAATTTATGTGTAAATCCGGGATATTTTTAAAAAATTCAGAGGGGGGGTTTAAAGGATTCCAGGATTTACCGCATTTCAGTAAATCTGGAACATATTTTACAAACCGGAAATACCGTAAAATAAGGTAAATCCGGGAAACCTAAAAAATTGGCCTCCGGATTTATCTATTTATGATGTATTTCCGGGAATTGTTTGGATATCAGGGGTAATCTCGTCTATTTGGATATTTATGGGGGTATGGGGTATATGGAGGGGGTGGGAAAAAAACTCATTTGTCAACGTGGTATATTTTCCTTCTAAGATGCTAGTCCCATAACCGGTGCAATGCACGGGATTGGCTAAATTCTTTCGTGTAAATGAGTAATAATTTTTTTTATACATTTATTAGCAAACCTCATTATAAAAATAATACTCGCTTTTTTTTTAATCAGACAAAGCTTGTCCATCATGCGGGAATTGAATTCAGGAGCACTAAGTCGACCCCATTTTCCGGAGTACCTTATGACAATGGAACAATGGTGTTGATTTGTAAAATATATAGTCAAATAACCGTGAATAAAAATTAAATTATAACTATAAATTTAATAAACGTCACCCAATTGATTATTGAAGAATAAACATCACATATTAAAATATCTTAAATTTTTGGGACTACAATGTACTCCTTAAAATATAAAAAAGAGAGTCCTTAACCATTTGGTCATGGGTTCGATCACCGATCGACACGTATGAAAAAACATTTGTTGAGAGAGCTCAACCCCTTAAATGGATTTTTGATACCTCAAATAGATTAGTCTCCACAATCACCGAAAGATACCTTGATTTACAAAAAAATATAAAAAAGATCGGTTGGAGAATCAATCTTTTAAGACTTCAAATTTGATTTTTCATCGTCCACAAAACATTATCCTCATCCACAAATTTATCCTGGTAATAATCAAATTCAGGGAAGAATATAAAAATAAAATATAAACTAAAAATAATCAATAATTGAGAAAATGGAAGAGTGAATAGAAGAAGCTTCGCTCCAAAGGTTACTCACAGTTGGAACTAATGAGTTCATTTTTGTTCTAAAATAACTATATATTTTAATGGTCCTTACTGCTTTAGGATGAAAACCATAATAAAATAGATGCACCTATAGAAAGTTGAAAGAATATGATGTGAGGTTCTATTGTTGATGTGGCTAAAGTTTCCATGAAAAAATTAAATTATAGTTATAAATTAAATAAGAAGATTATAAAGTTAAAAATAAACATTAGCAAAGACATTAAAATTTATGATTTGAACATCTAATTTTTTTGAATGCTAAAGTATTTCAAAACACACACTACGCCAAACAGTATTAGGATTGGTAGCGTTTTTTTGGGCATTGGTAGTGTTTTAAAACGCTAGAGAATTCGGGCGCTACTAATGCGCACACCCCATTAGTAGTTTTTTAAAAACGCTAGCCATTGACCCAGCGTGTTTTAGACATACGTGGCGTTTTATATAAAACGCTAGCCATTGACCAGCGCCTTTTTACTATTCCTAGCGTTTCAGAAACGCTAGGGATCCCATAGCTCTTTTTACTACCATTCCTAGCGTTTTAAATAAAAACGCTAGGGATCCCATAGCTCTTTTTACTACCATTCCTAGCGTTTTTAAATTAAAACGCTAGGGAAGCCCTTTTACTACCATACCTAGCGTTTTATGTAAAACGCTAGGGGATGCTATAGCACCTTTATTAGCATTCCTAGCGTTTTCAGAAACGCTAGGGATCCTCTCTAACTCCTCTTTACAATTCCTAGCGTTTTATTTTTAAAACGCTAGGTATTGAATGACTTTTTTAACTTCATTTCTAGCGTTTTCACTCTAAAACGCTACCTATTGACTGATTTTTTTAAATATTTTTTTATTTTGGTTTGTTCTCCATTTTAATTACAACCTATAAATTCATTCCCTTCCAAACAAATTCAGAAAATACATTCCAATCCAATATCATTCAAACAAAATTCGACCAACAAAATTCATCAAATAATATTTCCAATCCAATATATATCATTCTAAGAAGTACTTACAACATAATATAAATCCAATATATACAACATATATAATAACTAAACTATTATGAATCTCAAAACTTGCTACAAAAAGCTAGAAACAAAAGCGCACCACTCCCTCTTCTCTGTAAGTTGTTCAACAGAGTAATTGGATATTTTTAAAATTTGGGAAAATATTGAAAAATAAAATGAAATAAAATTAGAATTAAAATGTTTATTAAATGTGAGTAAGTATTATAATATCAATATAAAAAGAAATCTAAGTAGTTACCTTGGTTGGGATTGTTACTTTGTCATGAGTGATAATCTCTTTCATAAACCTCATAACGTAGTACCCACAATCATTGTTATTTGGTTGTTTAGGACACTACAAAGCAAAAGATCATTATAACTTAATTGTCACATTTTTATGACCAAAAATTCAATTAAAATTATAAGAATGATTCTTAAAAAGCTTACGATTATGGGTAGCCATCTTGTTTTACTCGTAGATAATCCCAAGTATTCTTTCAAAGTTAATCGTAACGCCATACATATATATATATAACGTTAAGTTGAACAAAATACATATATTAAATTATACAAATTAAAATGAGAGGGTTACACATACACACCTCTCAACGATCTCTCACGAAGTTCACGAGACGTTGTAATGGCCTTGAAGTGAATCCGGATAGTAGACAACATTTTGCTTAGGGTTTATTGCAAAGAGTACCCAATGTTGCCTGCAAGTAAATGAATCACGAATACACATTAATTTACACTATAATACAATCCTCAAAATAATTAAACAAGTGATTGAAGACTAAATTTCTCACCCATTATTGAGCGGTGCCAAAAATAAAGAGTCGCCCTTCAAATGCTTGGAATCCATGAAGCGTGAATGGATATAACTTTGTATTTCACTCTTAATAGCCATAAACGCGTTCCTCAGATTACCTTGCTTAAACACAACGATACACGCTGGACACAAGAAGAAATACTTCGTGTGTCCTATAAAAGGACCGTAAGACGATTGTACAAAACCTATAAATAATATATATACAACTTTCGGATCCTCATATATATACTCTAATATATACTCTAATATAAACAACTATTGTGTACAAATAATTTAATACATACCTCTGGTATACTCTAATATCAGTGGCAGTGGCCCAATCCATTTCAACTATAGCTTTCGTGATCCTCCATGTTGAGAATTACCAACTGTTCCAGGCCCACAATGTTATCGGCCGGTAAAAAAATTTGGTCGTCCGGGTTCATTTTTTGAGTGATGTGGACCTTTATGGAAGGGAAGGTCGGGACACTTGGGGTACCTAGTATATATTAAAAAAATGATTAATTAGTTAGTTAACACACATTATAGTCATCAACTTATTAACAAAAATATTGTCACTTACAACGACAAGTTGTTCAAAGCCATGCCACAAAAGTACTAAGTGCTTGATCCACAAGAAATATATCCGCATTAGCAATTGGAGCAGTGCAATGGTGCAGCACTTCTATTGAATAGTCTACCCTAACTCTCAAATGGTTTTCGGTGCATGGGTAAATTGTGCGATGTGGCACTCAATTGGTTACATATCAAACCCACATCGCAACCTTTCGATGTGGGTTTGCAATATATAACTCACATTCACAGATTATCCTAAATCAATTATAAAGAAAAATAAATATACATGATAATTTTATCAAATACATATGTACAAAAAAAGCAGTCGAGTTTTGTTAAATATTGTGTTGAAGGGATGGTGCAGCTATCTCGGGCGCTATGGGGTGCAGCGGGTGATATAGGTTCAGCAGGGGTGGTGCGGCAGGGATGGTGCACCAATCCTTTGTGCCAAGAGTCGCTTAAACATCTGTCTCTCTTCCATTAACACAAAGAACATTCTTGGATAGCTCGTCATACTTTGCCGCCATGACTTTACAATCCCCGCACCCCTTGCTTTGGCTCTTTGGCCCAAACACGCTTGTAGGAGGAATCCCATATCCATAACCTCTAATCCGACCCTGTCTCTCTTCCCTTCCCAAGGCACGAGCAAGGACATCTTGTTGACCATCACAATCTGTTAAATCTCCTTGTGATACTGATTGTGATATGCTTTGTTGATGCACAAACATAAATAACGGATAAAATTAATAAACAAGTGTCAAGAGAAATTTAATCGACAATAAAAATATGTCCACGTGTCAAAAAAATCGAGTAACGGATAAAAATAATAAACAAGTGTCAAAGAAATTTAATCGACAATAAAAAATATGTTCACGTGTCAAAAAAATCGAGTAACGGATAAAAATAATAAACAAGTGTCAAAGAAATTTAATCGACAATAAAAATATGTCTACGTGTCAAAAAAATCGAGTAACGGATAAAAATAATAAACAAGTGTCAAAGAAATTTAATCGACAATAAAAATATGTTCACGTGTCAAAAAAATCGAGTAACGGATTAAAAAATATAGTCGACACAAATTCCAACTTGCTAGGAATCATAAAATTAAAATTACAATACATGAATTTTGGAATACTTACAATTTTGTCCTTGACCTCCTTAGTTTTCGGATCCACAATCTCCCCATCCTTGTTTTGTCGGGCCTCTAACTGCATAAGTACAACGATCAAGGGATTCTTGAGTTGGATCTTTCCCTCTTGCAGAACTATTTAAGTTTAATAATTGTTAATCAATCAGTAAATTAAAAGATTCATTAAATCATAATAAATTAAACTAATTGTGTCTTACCAATCTTTCTTCAAGAATTTGATATCCACTTGAACCTCCTCTATAAGGGTACTCGGGATTAGAAGCTCTCACTTTATTGGCTTTGCTTTTTCTATTTAAAAACATAAGTATACATTAATGAATGATATCTTGTTGTGAAAATATATATATATATATATATATATATATATATATATATATATATATATATATATATATATATATATATAACTTAAATAATTAATATACTAACCAGAAATCCGGATCTGTAGTGCGTATATCTACAAATTTGGTCCAATCCTCCTTAGTTATAATTAGGCATACAAATCTTTGGAGGCTCTGTCCGATGGTCCCATCAGCATCGCTTTTGTATACTTTTTCCCCACATCAGTTCTATATGCCCGATGCAACCTTCCCGCTTCCTTGAGTATCCAATCTCTTGGGCATCATCGACATCAAAGTGTTTCTACTTATACATAAAAATGGATTAAATAAATACAACTAAAAATTCACTAAATAAGATTATTAAAGAGGTCTAAAATTATATACCTGTATTAAGGACCAAAAATCATCTTTCGCTTTAGGCAAAATCAGTATTATCTTTCTCATTCCAACTTTTATTGAAATTGGAAAGATTTGTTTCACCTTAGTACCAATAAAGCTAATTAAATTTGTGCCGTTGTCTCCAATTGGCAAACCTTTAACACTCCATCGGACCTTAAATAATTAAATCATTAAATAATTAGATAACTTGGAAAGGTAGAGAACAACATTAATAATTAGTAATTAACTTACCTTATATTTCTCGTGTCCTTTACTTATCCGATGGACGATATTCTTTTTCGATGTAATTCCTCGGGAGTGAACTTCTTTGTGTTTCTATCACCCCCATCACCACCCCGACTACTCGTGATCACTATGTGATGCCATCCGACTTGCAATGACCCAAATGAAATAGACTCAGTGAGTTTTAGCTTTCTAATTGTTTAGAACCAACAAACACTTAACAAAATATAGAAGAAGCCATGCACTAAGTAAATGTGATGAAAGCCATGCACTAAGTAACCTAGAGTAAACATACATAGGAAAGACATGCACTAAGTATATAACCTAGAGTAAACATATATATGAAAGCCATGCACTAAACAGAGAAAGCCATGCACTAAGTAACCTAGAGTAAACATACATAGGAAAGCCATGCACTAAGTATATAACCTAGAGTAAACATATATAGGAAAGCCATGCACTAAGAACCTAGAGTAAACAGAGAAAGCCATGCACTAGGAAAGCCATGCACTAGTCACGTTAATAATGCTATCTAAGCTAGACTAATCTAACAACTAATTAGATACAACATTGAGCTAAGTAACAGAGAAAGCCATACAAAAGATACATAACAAACCATAAAAACCATAACAAATAGTCATTGCGGTGAGAGAGAGAGGTGGAGAGTACGTGAGTGCGTAAATACCTTTTGAAAGGAGAGAGAGTGCGAAAAAAGGAAACAAATGGGAGGGAGCTGCGTGGTAAGATAGCACCAAGGAGAGAGAGGATGAGCGAAGAGGATGGGTTTCTGCGTTTTACGTTTCCTGGGTCGCGTTTATGGGTTTCTGGGTCATAGCACCAAGGAGATGAACGAAGATGAACGAAGAGGGTTTCTGGGTCGTGGAGGTTCGCAAAGGCACGATGAACGAAGTCTACGTGAGTTACGGGTTGTTCGGGTTCGGGTTGTTCGTGGAGGGTTTCTGGGTCGTGGAGAGAAGTTAGGTAGATGAAGAGACGCCTCACGTGAGTGTGTGTGAGGAGATGAGAGAGCGCGCTTGTAAAAATTTTAATAGCATCCCTAGCGTTTTTACATAAAACGCTAGGGATCATCTAGCAGCGTGTTTACCATTCCTAGCGTTTTCAGAAACGCTAGGGATGCTATTAAAATTTTACTACAATTCCTAGCATTTTTCAGAAACGCTAGGGATGCTATTAAAATTTTTACTACCATTCCTAGCGTTTTATGTAAAACGCTAGGGATGCTATAGCGCCTTTTACAATTCCTAGCGTCAGAAACGCTAGGGATGCTATAGCACCTTTTACTAACATTCCTAGCGTTTTATATAAAAACGCTAGGGATGCTATAGCACCTTTTTACTAACATTCCTAGCGTTTTATGTAAAAACGCTAGGATGCTATAGCACCTTTTACTACCATTCCTAGCGTTAGCGTCAGAAAAACGCTAGGGATCCTCTAGCTCCTCTTTACAATTCCTAGCGTTTTATTTTTAAAACGCTAGGTATTGAATGTCGTGTGCATTATCCAACAAGTGTAACTTTGATCAATTCCATTCGCCTTTAAATGTCGTGTCAACTCCTCTGCAAAGAATCGATTTTACATAACAACACCTTAAACAAGGACATTTCATACCACTAGAAGTCCCTAAACGCTCAACAAAGACAAACTCACAAAATAATCCACTCCAATGCATACTCCTTGGACAGACGATTGGCGGACATCCAATTTCTATCCATAATTGCCAAATATTTATAATAAAATCTCGAGAAGAGAACTTTAACATATGACCCATCAAGCAATTCGAATATAATGAAGAATCAATTCATATAAAAAAACAAACAAAATTTCCTCTTTTAAATTTTTTTCAATTCCACTCCTTATTTTCCCAAGCTATATCTATATCATATTCTATTTCTATTCTCGGTCCTTTGGTCAAGACAAAGGAACCATATAGTCTAGTCTTCCAAACAATTAATTTATGTGTAACAAGAAGAGGCTAGTGGTGAAAAAAAGAAGAAGAGTCTAGTGTGCACAAGTGACAAAACTAATATATTTCTAAACTAGAACCCACAATTAATATCTAACAAGAAACAGAGAAAGGCAGAAAACTCACCAATGTTGTCCGAGTGAGAGAGATGACGTTCATCGAGAGAGATGATTTTCGTTGAGAGAGATGATGTAAATTTGAGTTAGGGTGTTAGGTTTTTGCGTTTATGGGTGAGTGATTTTTGCGTTTACGGGTAAGAGTGTTGTTAAATTAAAGCAGGGGAAGTAGCTCAATGGGAAACAAAAAAATTATTTAACCATACCTAGCGTTTTCTAAAAACGCTAGGGATCTATCTAGCGTGTTTTCTAAATACCTAGCGTTTTGAGTAAAAGCGCTAGGATATGTCTAGAGTGTTTACTAAATACCTAGCGTTTTATAAAAACGCTAGGGATCTATCTAGCGTGTTTTCTAATTGGCTAGCGTTTTGAATAAAAGCGCTAGGATCCGTCTAGCGTGTTTTCTAAATAGCTAGCGCTTTCTAAAAACGCAGGATCTATCTAGCGTGTTTTCTAATTGGCTAGCGTTTTGAATAAAAGCGCTAGGATCCTGTCTAGCGTGTTTTCTAATTTGCTAGCGTTTTGAGTAAAAGCGCTAGGGATCCGTCTAGCGTGTTACCTAATAGGTAGCGTTTTACTTTAAAACGCTACTAATAATGGTGTAGCGTGTTATTAAAATGGCTAGCGTTTTTTTATAAACGCTACTAAAGGTGGCGATCTCTTTTTACAATTACGGCGTAGTGACACCGCTTAGCATCTCACTTTACGTATTTTGACACGATTTTTTCACCAAACCGGTTCTATCGCAGAACAAACTGCGTCTTGAAACAAATAATTTTTTTCCGAGCCATAAAGTACAACGAGAACACGGTGCTTAGCATCTCAATATGTATTTTGTCATCACATTAACTTTTTTCCGTCCAATCGATTATTGTGGAACGAAGTTTGTGTATTTGAATAGTTAATTTTTTTTGAAACGCTAAAGTATTATTTGATCAGTTAAAATTTTGTCCAAACGTTAAAGTACCCCAAACACACTACTTAATATTACACTTTACGTATTTGTCACGAACTATTGTTTTGTTTTACAATATTAATATATGAAAAAAAAAACAAAACAAAAAGACTTAAGTTTAAAATTAAAAAATGAACTAATGGCAAGTATTGTAAATATGATTGGCGGGAGAGAGTGACAAGCTACATATAATATAGAAGATTATGTATGAGCTCATCTTTCCAAATTACTCTCTTGGTCTTTTTCAAAAGAAAATTTTGCAGTTTTAGATTCATTCAATAACTGATGTATCTGGTCTATTTTTTTTATAAACAAAAAATGTACTGAAGAGAGTACAAGGGGTACTCTAACCCAAGCTACAAGTCAACATGCAATTAAGTTAGACAGATGACTATTCTACCCTTCATTAATACAGTGCACTCCTACCGAAAAAGGTAAATCAATTATTCAATGAAAGTAAAACTAATTTTTTTTTCTTATAAATAGAACAGAAATATATATATATATATATATATATATATATATATATATATATATATATATATATATATATATATAATAAATATTTAAAAGAATCGTCAACAACACCAATTTTAACCTCGACAGTATGACTTTTTTGCATTCCTGCAAATGCCATATTGTTATCGGACACGTCAACTGTATTTGACTGTCGCGAACTAGCAAATCCTCACGACATCATGGTTGACAAATCCTTACGACAAACAGGACAAGTAGAATTTCCACCAAGTAACCAAGAGTTGAGGCAAGAAGAATGAAATTCATGAACACACAATCCAAAAGGTTGAATCAACTCTCCATTCTTGAATTCTTCCAAGCAAATAGGACAATCAATAGTATGAGTTTCATCCCCATTGAAGCTTTTAATTGGAGGCAAGGCTTTCATTGCCCATCTAGCCATTTGTGCTCTTGTACCAAAAGAGATTACTTGTGCATGATCTTGTGTGTATTGTTCCCTCTCAGCCAACACAAATTGAGATTCATCACTACTTTCATTTTCGTGAAAATCGTGCATCACATCACGATCTATTACTAGTCTTGATACACAAGACTTTATACATAAAAACAAAAGCATCGATGCAAATAAACAAACCAAATAAATGAATTGAGGTGAGTCATGTGACAACAAAGCCATAGGAATAATGAACACAAAAATTAGGAATGCTAAAAACCCTAAGTTTGCCATAAGAATGTAAAGATTGTGAAAGTAAATTTTGTTTTTTGAGTTGGGAATAAACACAATTACCAGTAGAGACTAGTGAAAGTAAATAATGTTTTTCCTTTCTTATTTATTTGTTACTTTGACCTTATCCATATATCTCTGTCACAATTGATATCATTATCTTATCCTTATTTATAACTTTATTACATAATTGGGTTTAATTCAGTGTATCTATTTAAATTTAAATTTGACTGAAGTTTTTTTTTTTTCCGATAAGTAGAGATCATGACATTAATAGCCACGTAGCTAAGCATCATTGGCACCACTTTCTACATCTTCTAAGAAGTTAAAATAAATAATTTACGTGTGGATTGACTTATTTAGATTTATTTATTGACACAGTACTATATTAAAATTGTTTGAATGAGCTTAAAGAAATATTATCAATAGAAAAAGTGCTTAAACAAACGGTTTATGATATATATATATATATTAATAATACAAAACTTGCGTAAAAAAAATTAATAATACAAAATAATAGGCTCTTAAAGGTATTTTGTACATATAGACCACTTAGCAATCCTTAATTCTGATATTCATACCCTGACTTCACATACATGTTTAATAATATAATTTTTTTAATTTTGTGATTATAAAAATAGATAACTATAATATAAATTTTTTTTGACAACTGAATATCCTTAATTCTGATATTCATACCCTGACTTCACATACATGTCTAATAATAATACAATTTATCTAGCACCTGAAAGCTATTTTTCTGAGTTGTCCTCTGGTCCTAAGCCAATCCACAATAGCAATTCAGAATTTTTTTTCGTACGTAGACGGAGTGGTTACTACTACTAGAAACTCATACACACAACTGTGAGGTCTCGAGTTCGAATCCAATACTTAATATCTAGCTTAACAATTTCGACATTTGTCGGTTGAGCTAAGTTTTTTAGATCAATTCAGAATTTCATTACACCAAATCATCAATAATCCATGTCATATTCATATGGTAATCAATGCATCCAAATCCTAATAATTTACTATTTACTATTAATTACAATTTCAAATTGTTCACACCAAAAATTTGAATAGTCAAACAATTATTGCTTCAAACATAACTCATGGGAATACAACTTTTTAATTTTAAATGCGTTACCAGTTATAGCCAAATCAATAGTTTTTTTTTTTGGCTATAGCCGGTAACGCATTATCAGTTATAGCCAAATCAATAGTCTTTATCCGTTTTACAAATAAAAAATGGATAAAAACCATTTTTTTTGGATAGAAACAATTGATTAGTCATTATATAATAGCCTTAATTACAATTTTGGTCCCATATTTTTTTTTAAAAAGCAAACATATTATTATATTAAATATAAGAGTAATAAACTAAGCACAATGAGTACTAAAAAAAACTCAATACAAGGTAAACAACCCCTACACACCAAGGATGGACAAAATAAACCTATCACTGAGATATACAATCACTCATAGAGATAACTTCTATTGGGGAGACTTACCTCTATCCTGGAACCAACGCCAATATAGAGATAAAATCTGATCGAACGAACTCCTAAACACATGAGTGCCACCAAAGAAAATGCAACTGTTCCTCAAGTCCCAGATGACTGAGAGCACAGTATGCCAAATGAGCATCAGCTCGCGTCTGCACCTCGCTGGAGCTCCAATATGAATAAACAGATGGAACAAGGATGGGATTTCCCGCTGCATCACAAAATCAAAACCCAACCAGTTTTGGTCCCCCTATTATCATCAACTCACGATTTTAGTCCCCCAACTTTTAGTTTTACTAATTTAATCCCACTATTTTCCTAATTTGTAAAATCAGTCCCCCACTAATTTGATCAAAATTGTCGCTGAGTTGCGAGTCTTTTAACCTACGTGGAAGGTGAAATTGGACTTGTGTTAGGTGAAATTATATTGAAGTTTTTGATGGCAGAGGAGAAACAAAAGTAATGAGAGTAATGAAGGGGAAAGAAAGAGGAGAGAATATGAGAAAATGAGAGTGATGGGGAAGAAGATGAAGCTCATAAAGGGGAAGTGACGCATCTGGAAAAATCAATTTAATTTGCGATCAAGGAAGAGGAAAAGTAGATTAAAAACAATTTTTTGACACTAATAGATTAAAAACAATTGTCATAATTAAAATACGAATTTTTAATTTAAATTCGAATTTGGCATGTCCACCTGTCCTTCCACATAGGTTAAAAGACTCACAAGTCAACAACAATTTTGACCAAATTAGTGAGGAACTTTGATTTTACAAATTCAGAAAATAGAGGGACTAAATTCGTGAAATTAAATGTTGGGGACTAAAATCATGAGTTGATGTTAATAAGACGACCAAAACTGTAATTGAGCCTATATAATATAAAGATAATTTTTTTTGATAGGCAATGTTATTGGGGGTGGGGGAATATTAGTTTCCGGGATTTAAACTCGGGACTTCCTTCTTGCACACTCATTTCGTACACTCCTTCGATATCCCTTAGCTCGCCAACTGAGCTACCATCTTGGGATATAATATAAAGATAATGATATGATATGCATTTCAAATTCAAATTTGAATTGAACATATAAATCACTGCACTATCACTTCATTCCCTACAGCAACACCACCATATGGACAGAACATTTAGCATCCGAAAGATCTGTACTCAACAGGAAGTCATAGATAGGTTAAATGAACAGCAGCCCAATTAATGATGTTAATTATCCATGTTATCGTCTAACAGTTCGTCCATATAGTTTATTGTTTCCACATTGACATTCATTATCCAAAAAACTTACAATACTACATTTTTAAAGTAGCGCAAGCGCTTTAACAACATCATTATACTTCTGTAGGACCTAATGGAGAAATTTCCAGACACAGTTACTGATGTCAATACTATTGATCTAAATAAGGATTCTGATGATTGTGTAATTTTGAAAAGGCCATTGGAGGTTGGTTCAAGTTCAAGTGCTGCTGCTATGCCCCGAGAGTTTTCAAAAGCTCTGAAAGTTCCCAATATTGTTTTCAAGATCAAGAAGGAGTAGGGTGTAACTATTTATTTGATGATAGTGTAGTTATTTTTTAACAGAAAAGCATTTTTAAAATCGAGTTGATTTTGCAGGGATGTATTTAGAATATTTTTTGCAAGGGTATATTTAAAAAACAGGTATATTTGCAGAGACCAAAAACATATTTAAACCAAGTTTTTTAATTAGTCAACTTATTGCCTGGCATGAATAAAAACCGCGGTAGTGCATTGTCAATTTTGTATTGTATATATGCTTCCTATTAACTCAGTTAAATTAATATGACAAAAATGCTATGACGTCTCCGTTTTGGTTACTTCCTTAGATCTGTTTAGAATTTCACTTGTTCTCAAGTGAATTCACCCTCTTACAAATCTACATCAAAGATGGACAAAAATTAATCACTTATTTTGAAAAAAAAACAACTACACTAATACACTAATTGTTTAGGCTCCACCAACATCAAAATAAAAGTGAGTGGCCTCAAAAATAATAGTCTTATCATGAAAAGTTCAAGCACGGGTTCCTTAAAGCACAAGGCATCTTACATTTCCATTTAATACAACCAAACATAGGGTAAGGAATGGAGAAAATAGGGAGTAGATTATACCTTTGCGATGTTGTATAACACTAACAATAATTTCAGTCACCTTTTCCTTGCTACTTGGTGGCTCACCTTTGGAAGGTATTTCTAATCTCGTGTGACTTAGGAAACACATGCATACATTCCATTAAAAAGGAAGTCACAAAACTCTGTGCAAGAAAAGAGTTAGTAGTAAAAACCATTTTATCATTTGGCAACTTAATTATTTAACATCCTTTTCTTTTCTCATCTTTATGAGGGTCATGATCAATATTAGGGTTGCCTACCACAACTATACTTGTAATGATTTTATACTCATGTACCTCATAATTTGTTTTATTTTCATTAAAGTGGTGCTCCCAGTCCCAGTCACCACACTAACTTGGCCCTCCCAGCTTAGTTTGGCCTTTTGTTCTTTTTTCTCCTCCTCAGTTTTATTTTTCAAAATGATTTGGTCTATCAAAACTTCTTGAGGACTAAGAAGAGAAACTACAATTTCCAAATTGTTATGCATAAAGGAGTATTTGTTAGTAAATCTATCATGGAATGCTTGCTTATGTATCAATTTGCCATGGCCTTTCTAAGATTATATGGCCGGCCTCTATAAGGACAACATCACATAAGACGTTATATTTGTACCTACGAATGGAAAAACTAATAAACACTTGTTTATCCACAGCCATTTCTTCTTTCTCATTAAGCCATTGAATTTTGTATGGGTTTGGATGATTAATAATGGGAAGGATTGAGCTTTGTTAAATGAACATGTGCTATCCCAATTAACACAATTTCCACCGTCAATTTGCAAACAACATACTCTATTCAAAACAAGACATCTAGTATGAAAGGTAGAATCATTCACTACAACAGAATTAGTATATAGGCAGTGCTTTTTTTCATTTATGGGCAGCGCTTTTGAGCGCTGCTGAACGTGGCGTTGGGTATTTCACTCCAACAATGGGCAGCGCTTCTTAAAAGCGCCCCCCATTGCCCAAACACGTCCTCAAATAGGCAGCGCTTCCTAAAAAGCGCTGCCTATTGCCCAAACACGTCCTCAAATAGGCAGCACTTCCTAAAAAGCGCTGCCCATTGCCCAAACACGTCCTCAAATAGGCAGCGCTTCCTAAAAAGCGCTGCTCATTGCCCAAACACGTCCTCAAATAGGCAACGCTTCCAAAAAAGCGCTGCCCATTGCCCAAACTTGCCCCCTATAGGCAGCACTTTCTTAAAAGCGCTGCCCATTGTTTAATTTTTTTTTTTTTTTAATTTATTTTCAGTTTTTGTGTATTTTCCATTTTATATTTGCAACAAAAAAAATTAAATCATACATCCAAAATATTTTTTAATAGTGATATCTATGAATTTGTTGTATTTAAACCTGAATTAAATCATACATCATAAAAAAAATTAAATAATACATCCAAAATACATCCAAAAAATTAAATCATACATCCAAAATTAAGTACAAATGTATAAGTAGTCATTTACTTGAAGCTGATACAAGGGTACAATCACTTGATACACACTCATATATATTATATAATAAGTTATAATCTCTTGGTACAAGAATACTAAGCTAGTTTACTTGATACAATTGAACTACAACTCAATATGTACATTATCCATGTTAGTCACTCATTTGGCATCAATGTCACCAAATAAGACCAATTTAGCAGATACTGACCTAAAACTACTTTAGCTTTAACTTCAGGATATCCAAGTGTTAGCAATACTTCTAGTAGCCAAGTGTAACTAACTCTTCAGGATATCCAACAATCTTGGCTGCCCAATTGCTCCTCTGAAACATTTAACAAGCTGTTAAGCTTCTTTTATCTATACCAGAAAACAAAGTGAAGAATGAAACAAAAATGATCATGGCTCCATTTTTTTAAAATAAGGAACAAGGAACTAACTGAGAGAAACCTAACTCCCTCCTATTTGGCATATCAAACGAGATTCAAATATATTTTTCTATTTTGCCATACTATATTTCTCCCTCTCTGCTCCCATATGAAGGTTGTGGCAAGATAGTTAAATATGACTGAATCCATGTATAAAATCTTTTTATATATCTAGCTATTAAACTCTCCAAGAAACTTTGAACTTGAGTATTAAAAATTAGAATCTACTGAAGAAATTAAATTCTGCATCAATTATCATCTACAGATTTTTACTTGACAAAGCCCTTTGCGCCACTTATTCTTAGTGAGTCCATGCTACTTCCCAGCATGCGCATATATGCCAAAGAACCAAGCCAGCCGGCACCAAAGCTGAATACATGAAAGAAAGGAATATTTAAGCAAACATGAATAAATCTTAAAACAAAGGATGTTAGGTGTTCTGAAATCAATGCATGAAGAATGAGGTACCTAGCTGCAATCTCAGGAGAATAAGAAACATAAGTTGAAACCAGACCAACGCCACCTATACCCAATATAAGCGTTTGCAATTTGCTCTTTAACTGAAAAGCCAAGATAAGTTTAAGAAGAAAAATAACAAAACTTGATACTTGATCAATGTCAATATGAAACAGGTTAACATTTACATAACTTCTATTAAGAAAAAGTAACCAGAGATAATCTTGAGTACCTTAGCATATTTCTCCCTAGATTGAGCAGCTATTACTTCAGGATCTTCGCGAGACAGCCTTACATCTCGAAACGTCATATCCTATAGGTAGTCTAAAATCTAAATCAGATCTTTGAACGCTGTTACTAAAGATATATAGGTTGTCAAGTTTCCGTTTTGGGTTCAAAAGTAAACTATTGATTGTACTCTGTCTTACATTCTCCAAGGTTATCCGAGCTGGAAAATATTCAGTTAAAGCGATATATCAGGTATTACTTACGTTATCGAGTAAAATTGATTTTGCCTCTTGAATTGATTCTAACTAGAAGTTAGGATTTGTAGCTTTTGCTTTCCAAATTGAATTTTATTCTTAACTATATTGTTCTAACTCACTTTTACGTGACTTCATCCATCCATCATAAATCACTTAACAGTTAACATTCAACTCACTTTCAATCAAAATGAATTTTCGTCACCACGTAACCAAATACACACTAAACTTCACAAAAGAAACCATTGAACTTACCAATGTATGTGTTGGCCCATCAACTTCTCAAAACAACTATCGATAAATTACTTACAAATTCCCATGACATTCCTTTTCGATAAGTAATCACCAAGAGCTTCCACACATCTCCGGTTTGACGTCGAAAAAAAAAAATATCCATTGCAAAGAGACAGGAACAATAAGCATATTAAAGTAAATTTCAATCAAGGGAAAATATTTATGCTGCAAGAGAATAGAACTCGAGACTCAAACTTCTAATTATTAACCGTAAAGGAAGCACTTTCTTGATTCCTCATCATCCGGAAAATAGTGAATAAAAATATAGTTTTTAAAATGGTTTTTCAAGCACAAGGATTTCAAACTTATCAGGATATAAATATAAATAGATACAAACCAAAATTGATGCAGTATTCCCAATATGAGGATTAGTCATTAACACAAACCTGCCAAAGATAACTAGGATCGATTAAAATTTCTTGATAGTGAAGATCACACACATAACAAAGAAAACATAGACTCAATTAGGTTTAAAGCAATCCATAAAACAAGATAATATCTCCAAAGATTTATAATTTGGCTCACCCAGTCAATGAAGTATTGAACACAACTTCACCAACTTGAGTTCCTGAAGTACCAAATGATTTAGCTTTCCAAATTGAACCATCTTCTAACACAAGTCTAGCATCTGAATTTTTCCAAGGCCTTTCTCCATTAACTATATTTCATGCAATAAAACTACCATCAGTTTCTTTACCAAAGCCAAAAACAGAGAACATTCACATGAAAGAGGCAAAACAATAACAAATACTCCAGAATAATAATAATAAGGAAAGAAAATTAAACATTTTCAAAATAACTGCAGAAGAAGAAAATAAGGGTTACCGGCAGAGCATCTAACAGAAAAAAGGGAAAGTTTAGGAGCAGAGTGTGGTGACTTGGAACCGAACCCGTTGGTTAGGTCATTCAGAGAAGTGAAGGAGAGAGCTTTTGTCGCCATTGTCTTTCTTCTCTGTGAAGCGTTGGAACCGAACCCGTTGGTTAGGTCATTCAGAGAAACGGTGAAGGAGAAAAAAGAAGCGAGAAAAGGTCGGTGGAGGGCGGCGGCTTAACAGTGGTTGGGCGTGAGGATTTCTCAAATTGGGGGTGGAGAAAAAAGAAGACGAAGAGAGGGAGAGAGGGAAGTGGAGAAGTTGATGGCGGCTAGGGGGAAGACGAAGAGTGGGGAAGAGAGAGAGAGAGAGGAAGAGGAGAATGTGAGGGGAAGATGAAGAGTGGGAAGAGAGGGAGAGGGGGAAGACGGAGTAAAAAGGGGAAGACGGAGAGGGGGAACACGAAGAGGTGCGTGAGAGAGTAAAAGAGAGAAACAGAAACTCAGCGTTTTTTAAAAACGCTGGGTATTGGGAGAACATGTGACCCAATACCCAGCATTTTTTAAAGAAAGCTGGATATGGTGAGAACGCATTGTGTGATGCGTAGCGTTTTTAAAGAAACGCTGGTTATTTGGTAGAACGGTCTAGGAAATGGGTGGCGTTTTTAATAAAACGCTGGTTATTTGGTAGAACGGTCTAGGCAATGGGTGGCGTTTTCAAACAAACGCTGGGTAAGGCTCACGCGTTCTACGCGATGGGCAGCGTTTTTTTAAAAACGCTGGTTATAGGGGCGCCTTTTTTAAACAAATCTGGCGTAGTGATTATTAGGAATAGGAGTAGAAGTAGAGAAAATTTCCTTACCTTTTGGTACAATGGCCGAAGCTTTATCTTTTACCTTTTTAGGTGTAGAAGCTTCGTCCCCTAGAATTGGCCTTCCCAAGTATCAACATGGGTATACTTGGAGGAGTTTTTTTCCTGGATAGCCCTCCTTATATGGCTCCTTTCATTCTCCTCAACAACATAGCTAAGCCACCTATTTGTTTTGTCATAATACTCACAAGGAGAGTCATATCTCATAGGGGAATGGTATCTTTTTGGGGAAATGATGCCTTTTTGGTGAGTGATACCTTCTTGGGGAATGATACCTCCTAGGAGAATTATACCTCAATGGTGAACCATACATCATTGGTGAATCATACCTTCTATCAAATATGAAATTCATCATGCAGTAATTTGTGTGTTCCTACAGTAAATTGTTAGTATAAAACAACCACAAAAGTCCTCACAAAAAATGCTCATCTCACCAAGACTCCACTCATGTTTTGGCACACAAAATGTAAAGTAGGTTGAAGATGAAGCTTCAAAAAGCTTCCAGCTCAATAATGGTAAAATGTTCAAAACAACACCAAATCAAATAAAATTTATGGCACACTTTAACTAATTTCATAAAATCACAAATCCATCACAATTTGCACAAAACGGACGGACCAAAACCATCCACGCAACTAAAATCCCCTGGCGGGGAAATAGAAATTACAAAAACTAGACGTCAGAAAGAAGAAAGGTACATGATAGCATTGGATACATTAAAAGCTACCCGGATAAAGACATTCTCCGACACCGATCAAAACGGACGGACCAAAACCATCCACGCAACTACTAGGACAACATCATCCATATTAAACCATTGGAAGTAAAGACCGAGAAGCTGACCCGGTATCCGGCCAAACAAGGCCTAAAAGCCCAAAGCTAGACGAGAAATGAAAACCCTGATGAGTAAAAAAGATCACAAAACAAGCAACATAAATATTAAAATTGTTATACCGCAATTTTGTCCGAGTTCTTTTAATAGTTTTTAATTTGGACTTTTTCAACCATTTTATTTTGGACTTTTTCTGAAAATTACATAAAATAGTAGTTTTTTGCGTATTTTCAGGCGTTAGTTTTTAGCTACTATTCGAAGGAAATTTCTCTCTCCTTGGACCTTGTTTATACGATCTGAACGGTGAAAGTGAAGACATATTTCCCACGAACCCGTTGTAAAAAAATGAAGACGATCCGACGGTTAACGAATCCGGAATCGCACTTTTACGATGAGAGGTTTGAAAAAAGCGGACCAAAAACTGCAGCTATTGCGAAGGCAATTTCTCTCTCCTCAGACCTCGTTTCGACGATCCGAACGGTGAAAGCGTAGATATATTTCCCACGAACCCGCTGTAAAAAAATGAAGACGATCCGACGGTTAACGAATCCGGAATCGCACTTTTACGATGAGAGGTTTGAGAAAAACGGACCAAAAACTGCAGCTATTGCGAAGGCAATTTCTCTCTCCTCAGACCTCGTTTCGATGATCCGAAATGTGAAAGCGTAGATATATGTCTCACGAACCAACTGTAAAAAAAAGGAAGACGATCCAACGGGAATTGTGTTTTAAAGGGGAATTACTTTCTCTACATTGTTTTAGTCTCACATCGTTCGCAAGAAACAAGAGCTTTCTAGACATTGGATATAAAAGGGGTTGAGAGGTGAAGATTAGGGAAGAGATCATTGGCGGGTTAAGTGATCTTTTGGGTCAAAGCGATAGCGGCCCATTTCACTAAAAGCCTGTCTTTGATCATTTGGACGTTTTGAGTCGGCTTTCCGATTCTCAAAGCGGTTCTTGCGGTCTTGGAGTCAAAATGGACCAGATAGGAGTCTGATTTGCTTAGTCCGGTTCGGCACTCGTCGAGTCCAGGTTAGTTTTGTATTTAATTTGTTTATTTTTATGTACGTATTTATTTATCATTTATTTATAATATAATCTATTTATTTATTTATTTGTTTATGTATATATCTATTCATATTTATTTATGTATATAGTTATTTATTTGTTTATTTATTTTTTTAGCCTAATCTTTATTAATTATCAGTTTTTGTCTTTTTTTTATGCACAAATTAGTTTATTTCTTAAAAAATCAAATAAAAGACTAAGTCGGTTGTACAACCGGGTTAGTCATCATCCTAGGACCAATGAGCTGTACAGTTCAGTAATCCTAAAAATTTATAAAAATATAAATAAATCATTTCTCCCAAAAATAAAAGACTAAGTCGGTTGTACAACCGGGTTAGTCATCGTCCTAGGACCAATGAGCTGTACAGTTCAGTAATCCTAAAAACTTATAAAAACACAAATACATTATTTTTTCTAAAATAAAAGACTAAGTCGGTTGTACAACTGAGTTAGTCATCATCTTAGGACAAATGAGTTGTACAGTTCAATAATCCTAAAAATTTATAAGTAAATAAATAAATCACTTTTCCTAAAATAGGGGACTAAGTCGGTTGTACAACCGGGGTGGTCAGCGTTCTAGAATTAATGAGCTGTACAGTTCAGGAGTTCTAGAATACCTATTCTAAAACCAACTCACCTCACATCAAACAAACTTCTTTCATAAAACCTCAAAAATACTTTCAAAAGTAGGGGACTAAGTCGGTTGTACAATCGGGTTAGTCAGCGTTCTAGGAATCGATGAGTTTGCATGCAGTTCAAGGAATCCTAGGACCCCTACACTAAAAAACACCAACCAACAAACCTTTTTCAGGAAGAACTACGTAGCTTTGATTCCTCCATTGCATCTGGAGGTACGTAGGAGCAAGAGTCCACTCTTGTCAAGCACTAAAAACTAATAATTTTAATTAAGTCTTCGTTCCTTCACATTCAAATAAAAGGGTAAATATTAAATTAAACTACAATTAATTAGACCAAAGGATGTCGTGGGGTGCTAATACATTCCCCACGCATAACGACTCCCGAACCTTAAACTCGCCTTGTCCAAACTTAAAGGGATTTCCCGAATTTGCCCTTAAACTAAAATTTGGTGGCGACTTCCTTTGAACCTTTCGAAGAATCCTTTCCCGGATTTTTCGGTCGCTACAGCTGGCGACTCCACTAGGGACTTAATTCTTTCTTGAGAGTCAAAACCTAGTCTAATTATTTAGGATTAATTTAATTTTTACCCTTCCCTTATTTATTTATTTCTGCATGTTATACTTTTATATGATATATAAACCCTAGGGTAGAAGACGATTTTGAATGTATGTTTGTTTTGTTTGCAGCTTTGGTTTTGTCTTTAATTGCTCCTACACACACTACACCTATACACATCACACTCCTGTGAGAAAAGTCCTCTACCCGGAATTGAGTGCAAACCTAAGTTAGAACGAGATTATGTAGTGATGGCCTGCGGGACGTACGTCTCGTTGGGTGGTCATGAAAATCTCACCTAGAGTTTGATTCCTTTGAAGGATGCTATCCCTTCTAATAGCTTGCCTATTGTTGGGGTGAGTATTCTTGACTGGGGTCCTTGGCTCTAGGGACCATGTGTAGGATTCTTTAGAACCATCATTGCGAGGTTCACTATAAAAGAAACCTTAGACCCACTCCGTAAGTTACCTTTTTAGGGTCACAAAGGAGCTTCATACCCTTGCATTCAAACAAATATTTGTGCTTACCGTCTTTTATCCAAAAATCAAAAAAATCAAAAAGTCAAAAACCCAAATCATTATTTACCGCAAGTTTCTTAGAAACCATACCTCATGCATTTTTTCTTTGCATTACAAAAAACAAAAATAAACATATTATGTTACGACTGCCTGAGGATTAAATGCTTTATTTTGGAGAGAAGCCAAGCATGCTAAAGTCAAAGTCAAACTTTGTACTTTACTCTCCATTTCATTCAATACATTATCATTACATTCGCATTTCACATACATTCATTCGCATACATTATCATTACATTCGCATTTCACATACATTCATTCGCATTTCATGCACACTCATTCATTTGCATACTTACATCATGCACTACAAAAAAAAAGAGCATAATTCTAGAAAAAAATTGTGATGAGAGATGAGACATTCTTGTGAGGTAAATCATTCTTTTTGGAAAAAGTTTAGCCATACTTCGTTGCAAGCTCAAGGTGTTTCAAGACACTCAACTTTTCAAATTAGCAGCACGTTTAAATTTTTATCAACAAAGCGTTGCATCTCATCCACCCCATGATGAATGACCGAAATGGTCCGCCAAAATTTTCTTTCATGTTTTAACTGATGTTAACTCTCTACGAAGCATTCGTGTAGTAACTTGTGTGTGACATGTGTCTTCATTGTTGTTTGAGTCAGTTAATGTTCTTACCTTGTCATCATCCCCCGTCCTAGTCTAATCCCACCCCGACCACCCTAAAGTACATGCTCCCCTACCTAGTCGACTTTTTGGTTTGTTCTCACTATTGAAATAAATGCTTTAGGCCCTCCATACTGGGGCAAATTCGTGATCTCTAAACACCTTGTCAACATTGTATTCCTTGGTGCAAGTCCTTTAAAAAAAAATCAAAAAGGCAGTTAGGTTGAAAACTCGTAAGAGTGGCCTAAGCAAAAATTAGGGTAAAAAAAAGAGCAAATATATAAAAGTAAATAAATTATTGTCCTTAAGTTAATTTTTGAGAAAACGAGCAATCATGTTTTGAAATGAAGTTTGACCATCTTCCCATATCCTCAAGAAATCCTTTGCCACCCACCTTAAGCCAAAATCCAAAGAAACTTTCAATCACCCTAGACAAGGATCAATTCCACATCAAAAATGGTGTATCATTTTTATCAAGTCACTCAGCTCGAAAGAAAGAAAAAGAAAAAAACTCAAAATCAAAAAAAGAAAGTGAAATCAAAAAAGAGGATCGAAAAACCACGAAAAAGCAAAAGTGGTACAATTATGAGTTGATACTTCTTACCATTAATTGAATAAGAGATTATTGTCTGAAATAAACCCCCAAACACTTCCCTTGTCCTCAATATCCTATCTTTCATAAACCCTTGGCCAAGTTACATCCCTAAACGGGTCCATTCTACCATGAGGCACGTCAATTGCTGCCTAAATAAAACCTCAAACACTCATTTAAGCCTAATAACCCTTTCCTTCATAAATCATTACCCATTAGCCAAGTTACACCACCAATAAAAATCATCTGTCCCATCAATCCTCAAACACCTCTTTGAGCCCAATAATCCTTTTCGTCATAAACCCTAACCTTCAGCCAAATTACAACCCTCTAGAGTTCATTCCGATCAATGACTGATTGCTTTTGTTTTCTCAAAATTTTAATTTTAGGACAAGTCGGTTTATTTATTTATAATATGTTTGCTCAAAAAAAAAATCTAAAAAAAAAACTCAAAAAAAGAAAAGAAATCAAAGGGCTTGGACTACAAGATTCATTCAAGTTACAATTATACCAAGGCAAAGTTTAGTGATCATCATAGCGAAAACTCAAGACTATCATAGTCTGGGAGTCATTTTATAGAGAACCAAAAGTTTATACTAGGATCGTCACCGAGATCCTAGAGTGGGGCATC
Source organism: Oxytropis ochrocephala (assembly GCA_020916435.1). Classification (NCBI taxonomy): domain Eukaryota; kingdom Viridiplantae; phylum Streptophyta; class Magnoliopsida; order Fabales; family Fabaceae; genus Oxytropis; species Oxytropis ochrocephala. The sequence continues at coordinate 20,905,826 of CM037094.1, read as the reverse complement.
CCTTTCACCATCTATTCCATTTGAACTTGGGGAAATTTGTCTAGTGTCCATCCCATACCACTCCCAGTCTATACAACCGTATTTAACCATCTCCAAAAACCCATAACCCTAACTCCGTCACCTTTCCCAATCTCACTAAAGGCAACCATTCGAAACACCATTCCAAGTGTAACGCCCCAAATTTTATTAGAAATTATTTGGAGTTGATTTGATACGGTAGTGGACCAAATTGGAGAGTTTTTGGCATAGGGACCATGTTGAGAAGGACTAAAATTGATGTTAGAGATACTTAATATATGATTATTATTATTATTATTAATATTAATATTAATATTATTATTATTATTATTAAAAGCAAGCTTCTAGGGAAAACCAAAGTGGTTATGGGAGGGAGGAAAAGTAGGAGGGAAAGTAGGAGGAAAAGTAGCGTATGGTTGGGAATTAAAAATCAAATTAAAAAGGGTTAGAGTGTTGATGCTCATTTAAGTGAGGAGTGGGGTGTAGTAAATTAATGGGGAGTATTTTAGTTAAATAGGGAGGGAGATGAGAAAGTAATTAGGGGTGTGCAATTAGGGCCCATTGGAGTTAAGTGGCCCAAACCCATTTAATAAAACCTTAGGGTCTTAGGAGAAACCCTCATTAGAGCAAGAAAATCAAAAATTAGAAAGTGAGAAGAGTGAGAGAGGGAGCGCAACGGCTAGGGCAAGAGAGAGGGAGGATTTGCGTGAAGATCAAGGAGGAAGGAGGAAAGCTTGGAGTGTTGGTGTCTTGGAGGGGTTTTCTTGAGAGCTTTGGTGTTATCTCTTTCAATTAACAAGGTATGGGGGCTATCTTTCGTAGTTAATAATTTATAAACCATGAAATCATAGGGATTAGGTGTTAGGAGTAATTGTTTTAATTGATTTATGGAGTATTTGATTGATTGGGTGATTGTTTGATCTTATATGTGATTGAATTGAATTTTTATGTAAATATTGAATTGATAAATCCTTGATTGTTGGTGTTAAGGTGTGTTACATGAATTTAATGAAAAACAATAGGAGGAAATATGGTGTATACTAGGTGTTTGCTAGATTGTTTGAATAAAAACTGTTTTGATGGTGTTTTGTAGAGTTTAGGATCAGTTTGGGGTGTGTGCAGTGGGTGGGGGGGGGGGGGGCGCCAAATTGCAGGATTTTAGGCGCTGGTTTCTTGTTTGGTTCTTTGCGTGGGGGTGCAAAGATGAGGGCGCCAGTCTGCAGAATCGGCGCGCCGTGTCTTGTTGAGTGGGTTGTGGCATCGGTTGGTGCAGGAACAGTGTTAGGGGCGCCAAGTTTGCAGGAAACGGGCGCCTGTGTGTGCAGGTGGGGCTGGGAGAGAGTTCTGGGTGGAGGTGTGTTGCGCAGGGGCGCCATTTTGGCTGCCCCAATGCGCTTGGTGTGTGTGTTTTAGGTTGCTAGGAAATTTTGGGTGGGGTGGGGCGCAAGACTGGGCGCCATTTTGGCATGCCCAGTGCGCCTAGTGCACTGTTGTGCGCGTGCAGGTGTGTGGTGTTGCGCAGGGGGGCGCCATTTGGCTGCCCCAAGTGCGCCTGGTGGTGCTGGGTGGGTGTTTGTGCGTGTTGTATGCACAGGGCGCCATTGGGCTGCCCAAAATGCGCCCGTGTGCGCTGGTGTCTAGTGATGGGCGCCAACTTTGGCAGCCCAAGGCGCAACTTGGCGCCTGTGTCTAGGGGTGGGTTCAAATTAGTCCCTAGGTGTCAAGTTAATCCTTAGGGTGTCAAATTAGTCCTTAGGTGCCAGAATGGTCCCCGAGGTGTCAAATTAGTCCTTAGGTGTCAGAATGGTCCCCGAGGTGTCAAACTAGTCCCTAGGTGTTAAATTAGTCCTTATGGCGTCAGATTGGTCCTTAGGTGCTAAAATGGTCCCTAGGTGTCACATTAGTCCCTAGGAGGTGTTTGGGTCCCTAGGTGTTTGTTTAGTCCTTGGAGTAACTTTAGTCCTTTGGTGTAGATCTAGTCCTTGGCGTTCCTTTAGTCCCCGTAGGGTTGCTATTTATGGTGTTGTATATTATTGGTGAATAAATATTGGTGAGTTGGGGTCTATGACATTTCTTTGGTGTTGGTGAGCCTACAAGGCTATTGGTGAGCATGCTATTGCTTTCTTTTGGTGATTTGGTGTTTCTGGTACATAGTCATGGTGTCGCATAATCATATGCATCTTTTTGGTGAATAGGCCTCAGCCTCTTATATTGTTGGTGAATGCCCTCAAGGCTATTTTGGTGATGGATCCACATGCATATGCCCGTGGAGTATTGGGTTGCATTTCATACATTACATACATGTGTTGGTGACTGATTTGGGTGTTCATAAACTGATGGTGTACTTGACTTTACTGTATTCCTAGTGTACTTGACTTAACTGTATTTCTGGTGTACTTGACTTAACTGTATCTCTGGTGTGCTAGTTTGCCTGTTCTATTGTGTTTCTTGTTTTATTTATTATTTCCTACGTATAGAGACTCACCCTACTGCTTTCGTGTTGCTTCTCATGTCGGCAACCTGCAGGTGACGGTGACTGAAGGTGACTAGAGAACCTTCTTCTTGTGTGGTCGAGTCTGCTCTGATACGTAGCACCGGGGGGGATGTTTAGTTTTGTTATTTCCTTATATTTTGAACTATCATGTTAAGTTGTCATTTTTCCACTACTGTAGTATTTATTCCCGGATTTAAATGGTGCTATGTATCATATACGGGAGTTTATTTTGATTAATATTTTGGAGTTTTGATTATGGTGTTTAAATGTGGCATCCTCGAGTGGTCGCACTAAAAGTTTTCAGCTACTCTGATTTTCAATTAATTTAAATAATAGTTATGTTAGAAGGGGGTGTTACACCAAGTGGGGCAATCCTATCACTCTTCACTCCACCTACAAATGGGGAAATTCACCCGACACTCATCTCATCCCTTCATTATATTCACAGTCATAAAACCATACCGGGACAATTTCTCAACTCATTACCCAAAATGCTACTACTCTAGTCAGGGCAATCTTGTCCTTGCCATAAATGGGGCAACACCAAACTCTATGAGTTGAGACAAAATCTCTTGCTCTCCGCCTTTCATTCCAAAGCCAATGCATTCTCAATTCATCATCCTCTATACCCCTAGCTTGTCATCACTAGACAGAGGCAAGTTATTCACTCATTGTCATCAAGTCTAAATTGGGAAAGTTCCGCATTTCTTGGCTTGGGAAAACCTACCTTTCATGACTTTGACAAAGGCCAGTCATTCATCCTTTCATGTGTCGCATTTGTCCATACCCTAAAGCCAAGTTAACTGACTCATTCATCTATGTTTGCACTACTATACTATACATGTTTGCTAAACAATGCTTCAGAGAGATATAACACAAGTTGATAATATGATACTGAAAATCCACTTAGTTAACTTTGTGGACCTAAATTTCGGTCATCATGGGGTATCATAATGGAAGAGAAAAAAACGAGTTTGCAAATACAGTACTTTTCACATCAGTATCTGTAAATAACAACCTTGAGATTGCCGAAGTTCGAATCAAATCTAATCTTTCCAAAGAATTATCAATATTCATCTCTGCCTCTCGCATCCAAAGTCTCACATCTCATCATCACAAAAAATGTTTCTACACCCAATCAGTCATTTCATATCACCACAACATGCACCATAACATTTGCATTCGAACATTTCATTTGCATCATATTGACATTCACACTTCATGCATCTATCATATACAAAAAAGCAAAAAAGGCAAAAAGCAAAAAACAAAAAGAGAAAAGAATCACCTATTTCATTCATCACATCGCCAAAAATCAACTGTTGCATGTGGATATATTATTGGCATTATATATGCATTACATGTATTGCTTCTGAATCGACTTCAAGTGTCGGTCCCTATATTTTGTTTCTCTAATATCCGCGCTTTAAGCGTTGATCTCATATCATATCACAGATCACCAGGTTGATCCCTCAGACCCCAAGTGGTCCTTCAGAGCAGTGCCCTAAGTGGCCCAGGTCGCAACGTCGGAGTCGAGCCCGACGGACCTTCGCAGACCCCGCGTGGTTCTTCAGACTAGCTGTGTCAGCCTAAGACATAGTGGGCGTACTCTATTGGTCAACATATCAGTTCTGGATCTGATCTTGACCCCTGGCCGCTCGAATATAAGGGCCCCTCAGATCGTTTTACTAGTACCGTAGCTAGTAGCGCTCTTTCAGACCACGATGGTCCTCTATTAAGGCCTAGGCAGCCTTCTAGACCCCGAGTGGTCCTTCAGAGCCTTAGTGCTCCTTTAAGGCCCCAAGTGTCCCTTCAGAGCCTTAGTGCTCCTTCAGATCCCAAGTGTTAATCGTTCCTCCTCCATTCTCAAACCCTTTGCTTTCTCTTAAACAGACAAAATTGACGTCTATTCTATCTTTATTTCTATTTTTACTACGAAAATTTGAATACACTTCACCTTTTCTAGTAAAATATAAATAAAGAGGGGCAGCTGTTATACCCCAATTTTGTCCGAGTTCTTTTAATAGTTTTTAATTTGGACTTTTTCAACCATTTTATTTTGGACTTTTTCTGAAAATTACATAAAATAGTAGTTTTTTGCGTATTTTCGGGTGTTAGTTTTTAGCTACTATTTGAAGGAAATTTCTCTCTCCTTGGACCTCGTTTATACGATCTGAACGGTTAAAGTGAAGACATATTTCCCACGAACCCGTTGTAAAAAAATGAAGACGATCCGACGGTTAACGAATCCGGAATCGCACTTTTACGATGAGAGGTTTGAAAAAAACGGACCAAAAACTGCAGCTATTGCGAAGGCAATTTCTCTCTCCTCAGACCTCGTTTCGACGATCCGACGGTGAAAGCGTAGATATATTTCCCACGAACCCGCTGTAAAAAAATGAAGACGATCCGACGGTTAACGAATCCGGATTCGCACTTTTACGATGAGAGGTTTGAGAAAAACGAACCAAAAACTGCAGCTATTGAAAAGGCAATTTCTCTCTCCTCAGACCTCGTTTCGACGATCCGAAATGTGAAAGCGTAGATATATGTCTCACGAACTAGCTGTAAAAAAAGGAAGACGATCCAACGGTTAACGAATCCGGAATCGCAATGTTACGGTGACAGGTTTGAGAAAAACGGGAATTGTGTTTTAAAGGGGGATTACTTTCTCTACATTGTTTTAGTCTCACATCGTTCGCAAGAACAAGAGGTTCCTAGACATTGGATATAAAAGGGGTTGAGAGGTGAAGATTAGGGAAGAGATCATTGGCGGGTTAAGTGATCTTTTGGGTCAAAGCGATAACGGCCCATTTCACTAAAAGCCTGTCTTTGATCATTTGGACGTTTTGAGTCGGCTTTCCGATTCTCAAAGCGGTTCTTGCGGCATAATGGACCAGATAGGAGTCTGATTTGCTTAGTCCGGTTCGGCACTCGTCGAGTCCAGGTTAGTTTTGTATTTATTTTGTTTATTTTTATGTACGTATTTATTTATCATTTATTTATAATATAATCTATTTATTTATTTATTTGTTTATGTATATATCTATTCATATTTATTTATGTATATAGTTATTTATTTGTTTATTTATTTTTTTAGCCTAGTCTTTATTAATTATCAGTTATTGTCTTTTTTTTATGCACAAATTAGTTTATTTCTTAAAAAATCAAATAAAAGACTAAATCGATTATACAACAAGGTTAGTCATCATCCTAGGACCAATGGCCATGCATGATTCAAGTAATCCTAAAAATTTATAAAAATATAAATAAATCATTTCTCCCAAAAATAAAAGACTAAGTCGGTTGTACAACCGGGTTAGTCATCGTCCTAGGACCAATGAGCTGTACAGTTCAGTAATCCTAAAAACTTATAAAAACACAAATAAATTATTTTTTCTAAAATAAAAGACTAAGTCAGTTGTACAACTGGGTTAGTCATCATTTTAGGACAAATGAGTTGTACAGTTCAATAATCCCCATGGGTTAGTCATCTAAAATAAAAGACTAAAATAAAAGACTAAGTAAATAAATAAATCAATTTTCCTAAAATAGGGGACTAAGTCGGTTGTACAACCGGGGTAGTCAGCGTTCTAGAATTAATGAGCTGTACAGTTCAGGAGTTCTAGAATACCTATTCTAAAACCAACTCACCTCACATCAAACAAACTTCTTTCATAAAACCTCAAAAATACTTTCAAATGTAGGGGACTAAGTCGGTTGTACAATTGGGTTAGTCGGCGTCCTAGAATCGATGGTACATGCAGTTCAAGGAATCCTAGGACCCTACACTAAAAAAACACCAACCAACAAACCTTTTTCAGGAAGAACTACGTAGCTTTGATTCCTCCATTGCATCTGGAGGTACGTAGGAGCAAGAGTCCACTCTTGTCAAGCACTAAAAACTAATAATTTTAATTAAGTCTTCGTTCCTTCACATTCAAATAAAAGGGTAAATATTAAATTAAACTACAATTAATTAGACCAAAGGATGTCGTGGGGTGCTAATACCTTCCCCACGCATAACGACTCCCGAACCTTAAACTCGCCTTGTCCAAACTTAAAGGGATTTCCCGAATTTGCCCTTAAACTAAAATTTGGTGGCGACTTCCTTTGAACCTTTCGAAGAATCCTTTCCCGGATTTTTCGGTCGCTACAGCTGACGACTCCACTGGGGACTTAATTCTTTCTAGAGAGTCAAAACCTAGTCTAATTATTTAGGATTAATTTAATTTTTACCCTTCCCTTATTTATTTATTTCTGCATGTTATACTTTTATATGATATATAAACCCTAGGGTAGAAGACGATTTTGAATGTATGTTTGTTTTGAATATATAAATCTAGCAGCACCACAGAGTTGAGCGCTAAAATCCGATCTATGCAATTCAGAAACTGGTTGATAGCAACAACCAACAGTTCTCTTCTCATGACCTTAAAACCACATTCAGTTTGTGATGACGATTAGCTAACGCGAAAAGAGGTTCGAAGTCACTGTGGACTTCTTTCTCCGGTGTCTGATGGAGCTTTGAGCTCGGAGATCAGAGAGGAGGTCAGATCGCGCGAACCGAAAATGATCAAAGTCGCTGAGGACTTCTTCCCTCGGTCTCTGATGGAGCTATAAACATGGGGATCGAGAGAGAAATTTGGACTCGTGGAGAAGCGATTTGTTGAAACCATTGTGGGCTCTTCCGATGTTGAGTTGTTTGGAGTGGGCCAATAGGCCCAAAAAAAAAGCGATCTAGTGCAAAGCAGACCTTGGAGCGCTGCACGGGCCGCCCATTTCACCAAGGCGAGCCCAGGGTGGCGTGCTCATGAAGACGCGCTAACGGCCAGGGCGCCTTGTCTACCAGCAGTATATATACCACACTCGCTTGTGGCTTCAGGTACGTGATCTAGCCCTTGTGAATCCTGCCCGATAGCACACCTCTGACTAGAGGGTCAGAGTGTCTTTGCAGGTACCACCCGAGGGCGTTCAAGACTGGTCCAGATCTCTCTACAGCAACCGACCAGCAGAACAGCATCGACGATTCAATCTCTATTGGTCAGGTACGTTCATGAGTAATCATTCTTCTTGAGTAGAGTGTTTCCCGAATCTCTCTTAATGATGTTTGAGTGCACATTCATTCAACTTTCTCTTGCTCACGTTGGACCTTCACGACCTTCCGATATGACTTGATGGACCTGTGGTAGCGCCTCATAATGCCTTTTGTGTCGGCCACCAAGGTGGTGACCTCGTTTTACTCAGGGGATCTTGGAATAGAATTTTGTTTGACTGTCCCTGGCAGGGCGAGGCAAGATTAGGATTTGCGAGTTTCCTTTCTAACATTGGTGTTTTCAAACAGGTGTATCTAGTTCAACCATTTGTAGTTGAGACTGAGATTTAGGAATGAAGATTCAAGAGCAAGTGATGTGCTCTCACTGTGGTCGCCAATGTTCGTACCCGAGTCGGCTTGAAGATCCGCCCCGGGGTAATGAGCTGCGATGTTCCGGATAAAAGAGCGATGGTCAGTTAGGGAGGTCCGCGAGGTTAAGCACTGCGATAACTATCATTTATGATGGTTATTACTTGGTTTCTAAGCTTGATATTAGGTCAATTAATAAGCTTGTTGTGTGAATTATCTTGTAATTAAGTGTTTAGGTTAGAAATAATGGTGCAGGACTGAATTGGTTTTAATTGGGCATTTTAATGCCACTTTGTGCGTTTAATTGCTGCAGCAACAGGTGCATGCGCAATTGTGAAAATGTTCTAGATGAGAGAGAAAGCTCATGGAAACACGGAAAAGACAAGTGTTAGAGCTGCAGGAGCAAAGAAAGATATGCCCTAATGAGAATTTCCCTTTAATTCCCCTTAACCTAGGACGTGTACCTCAATGAGATCATTTTAGGGTTGTGTGCAAGGAGACACTATATAAGGAAGTTTCCCATTCTTCATTTGGATGCTCTGCCGTCAGGAGGGAGTTTAGAGATAGCTCCTTCTTAGTGTGCAAGCTCACTTTTACATTACCAAACATTTTCATTGCTGAGACTATTTCTGCAACATCACTAGAGTTACATTTCTCTTGGTGGATTCTACTTGGACGAGCTGGATCAGTCCTCCATTGTCATCTTTGGAGCTCTGCTACCGTTTTACCTTACTAGTATCATTTCTTACTTTGAAATTTGTAATACGACTTCTACTCTTTTGTTTAAGTTATTTTCCTTGTTTTGTCAGCTCAATATGAGCTAAATACTCATAGTTGAGATGCTGGATCTGATGTAGCTAGATTTCTTATGTGATTAATGAAGTATGTTTAATGTTGTGCATTTTACCTTGTGTGTGACAATATTTCCATTTTAGAGTAGGATTGGTCGTCTATTCTAAATAGCATTTATAAATTTAGAGATGCTTTGTAAATTAATCGCACAAGGTAATATGGGTAGTGATCATTAACGAGATCTTGATGTTCCTTGCTTAAACCCTACAGATAGGAGGGAATAACCCATAAGGTGAATACTGTCGGTGCTCAAGCAGCCTAGGAGGTACTTCTTTAGGGTTTAGAGATAAACTCTTGCAAGGAAACCTAGTGTGAAGTATTCGAGAAAATAACATCTTATTGCTGCACCACCTAATGCTGCAGCATTGAACATACCCTTAATTGCATTTTAATGAAGCTACTGGAGTGAATGCATCTCAGTTTGTTCTCATCACTGATTTTCATTACCCTTTACTTTTTACTACTGTTAATGTTACCCAAAATTTGTGTGTCATTTACTTTTCTTACTAATTTGTTAATCAAATTAAACTCTCAAAGTTAAGCATAAATTCTGGTGGGAACGATCTCACTTACTCTTTATTACTTGTTGACAGTGTACACTTGCACTATCATGTATTTTTCACAACAAGTTTTTGGCTCTGTTGCCAGGGAATTATTGTTTAATAGATTGTTTAATTAGTTAGCAACTTAGTTCCTTTTGTTACTAATTCTGTTTGTGTTGTTTCTGTTGCTACAACATTAGATTGCTACAACATCTGTTGCTGTAGGATATGCACAGGCCTAGATGCAATACACCCGAATTCCAGTTGCACCTAGAGATAGAAAGACATATTGAATTAGGAAGAGTTGCTGCTATGGCTAGTCCTCACAATTCTGAGCATGGTGATCCTACTCCACCACCTACACCACCTCATACAATCCAAGGTGGAGGGGAAGGAGACTGTAGAAGACAAGTTCTTGAAATGGGCGTTATATGCATGGCTAATGATATGGATAGACCTAAGGACTATGCAGTTTTTGACCCTCGAACTATGCAAACAGTCATAGTGAGGCCAGAGATTGCTACAACTCATTTTGAATTTAAGCCTATGATGTTCCAAATGCTTCAAACAATTGTGCAATTTGGTGGTGGTCCCCTTGAAGACCCACATGCGCATTTGAAACAATTTGTTGAGGTTTGCGTAATTTCATTCTCCACGGTGTTTCTGGATGATGCTTTTGAGTGAAATTGTTCCCTTATTCCTTAATGGATAGAGCTATGGCACGGCTTAACTCCCTAGAGCCCAACTCTATTGTTACTTGGAATGAGATGGCGGAAAAATTTATGACAAAATATTTTCCTCCAATTAAAATGCGGGATGAGAAATGAAATTACCTCTTTCAAGCAAACTAAATTTGAAACCTTGTTTGAAGCATGGGAAAGATACAAAGAACTTTTGAGAAAATGTCCTCACCATGGTATTCCTATCATTATTCAAATGGAGACATTCTACAATGGATTGGAACCTCAAACTGGGCTCATGCTTGATGCCTCTTACGGAGAGTTCTTACGAATGGTTCTTACAATGATGCATATAACTTAATTGAAGATATTGCGCAAATAGCTACCAATGGCCTCTTTGCTAGGTCAAGTGTTCAAAAAGAAGGTAGGTGGTATACATGAAGTGAGTGAGGTCTTTGCCTTATGCGCTCAAGTGGCTTCCCCCTCCAATATGATCAAGAATATGAATGCACCTAGTCTTTGCGACAAGAATCAAGCAAGCTGTAGCGACAATTGAGCGACTCCATGTGGTTCCTCTCCAAATTGTGTTTCTTGTGGGGTAGGTCATCTTTATGAGGAGTGTGCTCTGAATCCTATCTTTCTCAACTATGTTGGGTACAACAAGGGAAATAATCCATACTCAAATACTTACAATCCTGGGTGGAAGAATCATCCTAATTTTAGGTGGAGTAACAATGCGACAACAACACCTGCTGCAGCAACTACTCTAGCACCTGCTGTGCCACCAGGATTTCCTGCTCAATTAAAGTAAGATGCTCCTGCAACTGATAACTCTATGGAGGCCATGTTTAAGGCTTTCATGAATGAAGCAAAGACTCAATATCAGACACAGGGAGCTGCAATCAAGAACCTAGAGAACCAACTTGGTCAAATAGCTACAGCTTTAACCCAAAGACCTAGTGGGGCATTGCCCTCTGCTACTGAAGCTTCATCTGCCAAAGGAAAGGAGCAATGCAAGGCTATAGCTCTTAGAAGTGGGAAAGATTTGAGTGGGCTATCACTTGATACAGGTGGTGGTGAAAAAAGAAAATAAAAATATTCTGAAAAAAATGAAAAAAGAGTAAAACAGATGCAACAGCAACTGATGCTGCAGCATCTGATGCAACACTAGTTCCACCACATGTGCTTGATCAAGATGTGCCACCTCCACCATTTCCTCAGAGATTGAAGAAAGCACAACAAGACAAGCAGTTTGGCAACTTCTTAGAGGTGTTGAAACAACTTCACATTAATGTTCCTTTGGTTGAGGCTCTCCAACAAATGCCTAACTATGCAAAGTTCATGAAAGATGTCTTGACCAAAAGGAGGAGACTTGGTGAATTTGAAACAATAGCCATGACTGAGGAGTGCAGTATGATCATGCAAAGCAAGATTCCAAGCAAATTGAAGGATCTAGGCAGTTTCACCATTCCATGTTATTGGTGAAACCTTTACTGGCAGAGCTCTGTGTGACTTGGGTGTAAGCATTAATTTGATGCCTAAGTCTGTTTTTACTCAGCTGGGTATAGGTTTTGCAAGGCCTACAACTGTTACTTTTCAACTTGCAGATAGATCTATTGCTTATTCTGAAGGAATCATTGAGGATGTGTTGATAAAGGTAGACAAATTTGTTTTCCTGCTGACTTTGTGATTTTAGATTTTGATGCAGATAAAGAAGTGTCTATCATTCTTGGAAGACCTTTCTTGGCTACTGGCAAGACTTTAATTGATGTGCAGAAGGAGGAATTGACTATGAGAGTCAATGATCAAGAGATCAAATTCAATGTCATGAATGCTCTTAAGCTTCCTGATAAAGGAACTAAGGAGTGCTCTTTTGTTGTATCTCTAGACTCTGTAGTGCAGAAGCAATTCAAAAAGCAAAGTGACCACTTGGTGAAAGCTATTTCCCAAGTTGATAAAAGTGCTCTTATGAGTGAAGGATTGTTGCATGAGGAGGCTACTGTCAAGGAAATTTGGACCAAACAATATGAGTCTCCTGAACTTGGAGATTCTACTCTCAAGAGGAATGTGCCTTCCATAGAGAATCCCCCTGATCTTGAACTAAAAGAGCTACCTAAGCATCTTAAATATGCCTACTTAGGGGAAAATGATACATTACCTGTGATCATTGCTTCTGACCTCTCCAAAAGTCAAGAGCATGATCTCATTACTACCCTAAGGAGGCATAAAAAGGCAATTGGGTGGCAAATGGGTGATATAAAGAGGATTTGTCCTACCATATGTATGCATAGGATCATTCTTGATGAAGGTGCTAAAAATAGTATTGAAGGACAGAAAAGGCTAAACCCTATCATGAAAGAAGTTGTGAAAAAGAAGATTATCAAGTGGCTTGATGCTGGCATTGTGTATCCTATATCTAATAGTGTATGGGTGAGTCCTGTGCAGTGTGTTCCAAAGAAAGGAGGGGTCACAGCGGTAGCCAATGAGAAGAATGAGCTTATTCCTACAAGAACATTAACTGGTTGGAGGATTTGCATGGATTATAGGAAGCTCAACAAGGCCACAAGAAAAATCATTTTCCTTCGCCCTTTATTGATCAAATGCTTGATAGACTTGCTGACAAGGAGTTCTATTGCTTTTTGGATGGCTACTCTGGTTATAATCAAATAGCCATAGTGCTTGAAGATCAGCAAAAGACTACTTTCACTTGTCCTTATGGCACTTTTGCTTTTAGGAGAATGCCATTTGGGCTATGCAATGCACCAGCAACCTTTCAAAGGTGTATGATGTCCATTTTCTCTGAATTCATTGAAAAATCTATGGAGGTGTTTATGGATGATTTCTCTGTCTTTGGGGAGACATTCCAATTATGCGTTGATAACTTAGAGAGAATTCTGGATAGATGTGAAGAAACCAACTTGGTGTTGAATTGGGAGAAATGTCATTTCATGGTCCAAGAAGGTATTGTGTTGAGTCACAAGATCTCTAAGAAAGGAATTGAAGTTGATAAAGCTAAGGTGGAAGTTATTGAGAAGATGCATCCTCCAACCAATGTGAAAGGTGTTAGAAGTTTCCTTGGGCATGCTAGGTTCTATAGAAGATTCATCAAGGACTTCTCCAAAATTTCTAAGCCTCTGTGTCAATTGCTGCAACATGACACTCCATTTGTCTTTGACGAGGGCTCGTGGCTGACATTTGAAAGTGCGAGAATGCCTTAGTTACTGCACCTATGATCGTGACTCCAGACTGGAGCAAACCTTTTGAGCTCATGTGTGATGCTAGTGATTATGCCATAGGTGTTGTCCATGGTCAGAGGTATGGAAAAGTCTTTCATTCCATTTATATGCTAGCAAAACACTTGTAAATGCTCAATTGAATTACACTACTACTGAAAAAGAGTTGTTAGCTGTGGTTTTTGCATTTGATAAATTTATATCATACTTAGTTGGCACAAAAGTAATTGTTTACACTGAACACTCTGCCATTAAGTATTTGATTGCTAAGAAAGATGCAAAACCTAGGATAATAAGATGGGTTCTCCTCCTTCAAGAATTTGATCTTGAGATTAAAAGAAAAAAGGGGCGGAGAACCAAGTTCTTTGATCATTTGTCTAGATTGAAAAATGAAAGTGCGAGGTACATTTGGTGAAATCAAAGAACACTTTTCAGGATGAGCACTTATCGGTTTGTAAGTCTTTTTGCGACACCGTGGTATCTTTGATATTGTTATTTTTCTAGTTAGCAAGGTGGTTCCTTGTGATATGAACTACCAACAAAAGAAGAGGTTCTTCCATAGTGTAAAGCAATATTTCTGGGATTAACCCTTCCTCTACAAGATGTGCCCTGACCAATTGTTTAGAAGATGTGTGGCTGATGAAGAACAATAGAAAGTGTTGCAGCAATGCCATGCTGCAGCATATGGTGGACACTTTGGAGGTATGAGAACAACATCAAAGGTGCTGCAATCTGGTTACTACTGGCGTGCCATTTTCAAGGATGCCTATGAGTTGGTTAAACAATGTGGAGAAGGAGTGTATGATGCAGCTGGATGTTATTCTGAGCATGAAGAAGGTTGATGTGGGGAGGCTTATCAGCAGGGAAATATTGGTTTGTCATGGTAAGAATGCTGGTTATATGTTCTTCCCATGTTTGATTACTACCCTGTGCATCAAGGCTGGTGTAGAGATTCAAGGATAAAAGAAGAGTTACCCTGTGTCTGCCTTTCCAACCGTTCTGAAGGGGAAGAAGGTTGCTGCAGCATCTAGTGATCCAACCATGCTGTCGCAATTTGTAACGCCCCAAATATAATTCAATTATTTATTTAGTGGGTTCTTTAAGGCTTACAACATTTGGTTAAGTCAAAGGATTAATTGGAGTTTTAAGGTATTTAATTAGGAGGTATTTGATTTAAATGAGGAGTGGTGGTTAGTGAAAGGGGAGTGGTAATTTAATTAAAAGAGGGAGTAGTGCAAGTGATGGAGGGAGTGTAATTAGAGGCCCATGAGAGTTAGGCCCATTGCCCATTGGAAGCCCATAGGCATGTCTTAAAGGGAGTGTGTCGAAGGAGAGGGAGACATTAACTCCAATAAAAATCTAAGAAAGTCAAAGGGAGAGTAAGAGAGAGAAGGTGGTAGGTGAGATTAGCTTTTAGAGAGAAGAAGAAGAGGAAGAGGAAGCTTGCCAGTGGAAGAGCTCAATGCTAAGGAGGAGGAGGAGCTGGATTGTTGGTAGGGTTGGTGATTCTTGGTAGATCGGGAAGGCTTGGTGGAGAGAGTGCTACTTCTTCAATCTTTTTGAGGTAAGGGGCTCTCTATTCATTTATAGTTCTGTATGTATGATAGACTTTGTGTGTGAGCAAGCATGTGTTTGTATTACGAGTTGTATGTGTGTTGTTTGATGCTTGCGTTGGTGTGTTTCATTCATTTTGGTGATGTTGTGATGAGTTGATCATCGTGAGAGGCAAAGGAGAGACCAGGAGGCGAGAACTCTCGGTCGAGTGAGCTAGGCTTCTTTGTATCACCTTCGTTGAGTCGATGATGAGTTTATTGGATTAGCTACGTAGAAGAACTTGTGTAATAGCGATGCGTAGGTTTGATCATAGGCGAGAACTAAGGAGAAAGATTAGGAGAAAGACTAGGCGCGAGAGAGACTTAAGGGTTGAAGTGCTATTGGCTAACCAAAAGAGTGTTGGAGTCGGTGTAGTTGAGGCGGGTATAGGTGTAGGTCGGTGTAATCCTAAGTATTGACAGTAACGTAATCAATGAAGCGTGAGTGAGGTTGGAAGATGAGGTAGTGCGTAAGTAAGCTAAATGATGACATCGGTGAATTTGAAGCCAAGCGTAAGGCCGGTTTGTGGTTCTTAGGTGTATATGCAGAGTTGGGTGGTGTATGTACTTAGGTGGAGTTGCTATAAACTAGTACGATCGAAATTAGGCTTAACCGAGATCAACATAGTCGAAGTCGGTATAGGCGAGACTAGTGTGGTCGAACTTAGGCGCAATTCTAAGCGAGTGTAGTCGGCTGGTGTGGCCGAAGTCTTGCGCATTCGAGTCTCAGCGTAGTTGGAGTCGGTAAGTAGGCGAAGTAATGCGTGGGTTTCACTTTAGGAAATGTCGACCTTAGCGTAATCGTAGTTTGAGTATGTAAAAGCGGAGGTGTCGAAATAGTAGTGAGCCGAGTGCGATCGGTGTGCCGAGGTCTTGTGTCTTTACCGAGGTGCCAAATGGGGTGCAGGGTGCTGCGTATGAGCTATGTTTAGCGTATTTCAACTGCGAGAGGTGACGGTGAGTGCGGCGGTAATAACGTTAAGTCCAAAGCGATGGAGCGATGGGTGTCGTTTTGGTCCTTAGGTGTTGCTTTGGTCCTAAGTGGCGTTGGAGTACCGGATTATTTGTTAGTCAAATGCTTGAGTGTCGAGGTGCTCGCGTTGGTGGGCGACAACTATGGAGTGTTGGTCGAGGTAGGAATGTCGACCTTAGTGCTTGATTGATGGTGTCGGGATGTTGTTAGCCTTAGTGCAGTAATGATTTATGTGTGTTTGTTGCCCTATGGCTCTGAGTAGAGGAGTAATAAATGATGAAGTCCACGAGGGTGAATGCTGAGAGGACTTCGGTCCTAGAGGTGAGCAGAGGACTTAGGTCCTATTTATGAATAAAAGGTTGCGGTCTAATTGGTGAGTTATTGGAATTGTGTTATGATTTAATTGAATAATGTATATGTTGTGTGTTATGCATTGTTCATGGCGTCGCATAAATCATAAGCATAAGGTGATAGAGAAGACTTGGTCTTGGACTTGGTCCTAAGGTGATAGCAGAGGACTTGGTCCTAAGGACTTGATCAGAAGGTGATAGCAGAAGACTTGGTCTTAATGGATCCATCATGCATATGCCCTGGAAGTATGGGCTGCATCATTCATATAAATCATGCAATCGATTGTAGTATTATTTTGTGGTAGGAGGGCGAGGTGTCATAGCTTTCTTTGAGATGATTTGTTTTGAGTGAGTTGTGGTCTTTGTTTATGTTTGTGTTAGCATGAGGTTTGTTATAAACATTGCTATTTGTGTTTAGAGACTCACCCTCTTCGCTTTTATGTTGCTCGCTCTCGTGGCGACAAGCAGGTGATGTGCAGTGATCTGAGTGAAGGTCCTTTCTTCCTCGGCCCTAGTTGTGGCTTCTTGCTCTGTGACGTCAAACTGGGAAGCCGGGTAGTCTATTAGTTGTTTAAGTTTAGTGTTGAAGCTGTAATAGATTGATGTATTAGAATTTGAGGTTCGTCCCATTTAAGTCGTGCTATGTATCACACAATTATATTTTATAAATGAAAAGTATTATTGGCTAAGTGAGAGCGAGGTTCGAGAAAGCGTAGCATTCCGCGAGAATGTATCTTTAAAAGAAAAAGAAAACGATTTTTGAACTCGATTTTATAAATTAAAGTATTAAGAGTAAGGGGTGTTACACAATTCATGTTGTATCAATAGTACATGCAGGAATTTATGAGAAGAAAAGACCTTTGGATTGGTGTTGTTCTGTTTGCAAATTTAAAGGAGTTTTTCGATGTAGAAGCACCTGACATTCCCGGAATGAGTGCTTGAGGGTGAAGTTGCGATCCCAAATGTATATGAGGATGAAGCCAATGTGGACATAGAGGAGGAGGTCTTGGAGGAGAAAAAGAGGAAGCAAAGAAGGAAAGAAAGAAGCGAGTGAGTGAGCACGGGGAGGAAGAGGAAGAGTTGGATTCTAAAGATGATGATGAGTCTCTCGGTGAGGCTAAGAAGAGACTAAACAAGGATGTAATTGAAGAGCTCAACAAGGAGAGTGATGAGGAGGATCCTTATTCCTCGTAAGAAGAAGAAGAACAAAGTGAAGAAAAAGGCAATTTTGATGCCTCTTACGAATTTGAAATTGATTGAACTTTGACAACTCAAGGGAGCCCAAACGATCCAACCAACCTATCCCCACCACCATTCCCACGGAAAACCAACCACCACCCTCTCCTAAACACTGAAAGCAGTAACAACACCAAACCTAACACATGTTTTAACACCCACACCTCCACCACAAACCCAAAATCAACCGCAAACACACGCCCAAACCCCGTTGACCCACCTACCAGCGATATGCCATTTCTGCCGCTCACGATGATCTGCGATGGCGATAATGTTGCGGCAAGTGTGTATTCACCTGGTGTCACCCAAGAAACAAAGGACAAAGAGAATTTGCTAAGAAGAGGAAGCTTGAAAAGGGTACGAGGAAGTTGAGCTCAATGAGGAAGGAAGTTACGTGCAAAAGGCGCAAGAAGACAACTCTTTGATTGCGTTTGTGATGCAAGGTTTGGCAAATTTCTGCTGCTAATGAAGCTCGGCAAAGGAAGGCGTGTGGCAAAGATGAAGGTGAAGGCGACAAGAAACATTTGCCTTCTTTGTGCTCGCCACAAGAAGGCAAATGTTTCGATCTTCGGGTGTTGTTGTTGAATCTGAGATCGATCTTTGCGATAATCCTTCGCTGCAAAGAATGAAACCTCGAATGTTCCAAAACCCTCTGTGGCTTAATCCTCAAAAGCCTTTGGAAAGAAGCAAGGAAAGGGTTACTGCGATTAAAGCAAGCCCAAGAACAAAACCAGGAACTCCTACACCCTAATCTCCATTTCTATTATGATTTTAGTTGTTTCAATTTCTGTTTCAGTATTTTCTTCTATTCAAATAAACCTGTTGAGTGCCCCCTGTCTGTGTTAGCACTCAACAGTAGTGTTTAGTTGTGTTGTTTGCTAGTTTGCTTTTGTTTTTGCTTTTGTTTTGCTATTCTATAGTTTTCCTCCTAAGTCTAATTGCGGTGAGGACTTTGCATGAGTTTTAAGTGTGGGGAGCAATACATATGGCCTTGTACTCTATTTATTTGCAATCAAATTAGTGAATTTTAAAAATTTTAGAAGTAGATTTGAGCAAAAACTTAGTGATGATATTGTGAGAATTGAGTGAATAGTGCCCCTGTTTGGTGAGTGATGTATTCTACTTCTGCTCCTACATTTAAACTTGAACTTAGGTAGGAACTTAGTGAATTAGAGATGATCTGAAACTAGGCTAGTGTTGGTAGACCTAGGAAACTGCTAAATTTCTACTAAAAACTTAGGGCAACATAAGAAACTAAGTTTGGGGGTTCTCTGAGATATATTAAGACAAAGCATGAAGGAATGCAATGTTGCAGCAATGTTGGGTTATGTGTACATAGTTTTAGGATGTTTAAATTTAAGTTTGAATGTAGGTGCAAAGCACCAAGGTCTGTAAATATGCAATGTGCTGCAATTGCCCAATCAATCAAGTATAAAAAAAAGCAAAAATGCTATCAAAAAGACAATCAAATAAGGGCAATGCAGTACAAATAAAGTCAAAAGTCTGTAAAAAATATTGTTCTGAGTCTGTAATGCTGCAGCAATGTCAAGTCATGTTTGAATAAGTGCACTAGCCTAAAAAAAGTTCTGGATTGTTGCATCAAAGCCCTTAATCATGTTCAACCCCCCTTTCTGAGCTTGAATTGTTAGTCTGCCTTTCTTTTTGAAAAATCTTTAGCATTCCCAAAAGAAAGCATCTCTAAGTCTTAGCTATGTGAAATCTTGAACTTTGCTATGATCTGAACCGAGTTAAGTGTCACACACAGTATTGAGTTAGGGAACTCATTATTTAGAAGGTTTGCCATTGAGTGCTAATCTGAAAGTTGATGCTCAGCTTGATTCTTCTTTTGCTTTATAATTGAATTGTTTCATTGATTGTGATTGCTTGTTAACTTGATTGTGCTTTTTGTGTCAAGTGTCATTGCTTGAGGACAAGCAACGGTTCAAGTTTTGGGGTGTGATAACTATCATTTATGATGGTTATTACTTGGTTTCTAAGCTTGATTTTAGGTGAATTAATAAGCTTGTTGTGTGAATTATATTGTAATTAAGTGTTTAGGTTAGAAATAATGGTGCAAAGCACCTTTGCGTTTTGTTTAAGTCTTTGCGACAAGCAGTGCAGTAGTGCGTCTTGTGATTGTGAAAATGCGCTAGATGAGAGAGAAAGCTCATGGAAACACAGAAAACACGAAAAGGACAAGTGTAAGAGCTAGAGGAGCACAGAAAGATATGACCTAATGAGAATTTCCCCTAAATGCCCTTTAACCTAGGACGTGTACCTCAATGAGATCATTTTAGGGTTGTGTGCAAGGAGACACTATATAAGGAAGTTTCCCATTCTTCATTTGGATGCTATCTTTGTCGGGAGGAAGTTTAGAGATAGCTCCTTCTTAGCGTGCAAGCTCACCTTTACATTACCAAAAATTTTCATTGCTGAGACTATTGCTGCAGCATCACTGGAGTTACATTTCTCTTGGTGGATTCTACTTGGACGAGATGGATCAGTCCTCCATTGTCATCTTTGGAGCTCTGCTACTGCTTTCCCTTAGTAATATCATTTCTTACTTTGAAATTTGTAATATGACTTCTACTCTTTTGTTTAAGTTATTTTCCATGTTTCATCAGCTCAATATGAGCTAAATACTCAGTTGAGATGTTGGATTTGATGTAGCTAGATTTCTTATGTGATTAATGAAGTATGTTTAATGTTGTGCATTTTACCTTGTGTGTGACAATATTTTCATTTTAGAGTGGGATTGGCCCTCTATTCTAAATAGCATTTATAAATTCAGAGATTTTTTGTAAATTAATCTCACAAGGTAATATGGGTAGTGATCATTAACGAGAGATCTTGATGTTCCTTGCTTAAACACTAGAGATAGGATGGAATAACCCATAAGGTGAATACTGCCGGTGCTCAAGCAGCCTAGGAGGTACTTCTTTAGGGTTTAGAGATAAACTCTTGCAAGGAAACCTAGTGTGAAGTATTCGAGAGAATACACTACAACAGATCTAGTTGATAGGCAGCGCTTTTTATCATCTATGGGCAGCGCTTTTGAGTCTTCTTTGAGGTGGCACCTTCTTGATTCCACTCCAACAATGGGCAGCGCTCCCTAAAAAGCGCTACCCATTGCCAAACGCGTCATCAAATGGGCGGCGCTTCCTAAAAAGCGCTACCCATTGCCAAACAGCGATCATCGATGGGCAAAGACTTCCTAAAAAGCGCGCCCATTGCCCCAACGCGTCCTCCTTTAGCAAAGACACTTCCTAAAAGCGGTGCCCATTGCCAAAACTTGTCCCCTATAGGCGGCACTTCCATAAAAGCGCTGCCCATTGTTTATTTTTATTTTTAATTTTTTTATGTTTTTGTGTATTTTCCTTTTTATATTTGCAACAAAAAAAATTAAATCATACATCAAAAATTAAATCATACATCCAAAATACATCCAAAAAATTAAATTATACATCCAAAATAACAAAGAAATCCATTTTTTCTTCGATAGAAAATCAACTTCTAATCTTCAATGGCGCCATATCTCCAAAAGCAATCCATGTTTTCTTCAATCTCTCATTTTTGAATGGGAATGCAAATCTTTCATCGTTCTTTGCATTGACATGTAACCTAGTTGATCAATTGAATGGGAATGCGGGATTAACTACAATAATACCCAAGTAAAAATTGAGCAAAGGAATCAAACCAATGCAGCTTGGTTAAAGGGAATCAAACAAGTTGGTCTCGCACATGAAATTTGGCTCCTCATTGAAAATAAAAGATATCATTATAGAAAATTTCGGTACTATAACCATCCCATAATCCTTATTCTTGAGTATTGACATACCAAAATCATAATGCCATAAAATCAAATTATTAGGAATCTAAAAAGTCCAAAATATATTTCTACAATAAAAAGATATCCAAGTGAGTGGAGAATGTTCAAGAGTTGGGTGGAGGAAAAATACCAAATTCAATAGATGAGCAACAAACTTCAAGTCTCCAACAACCATGTAACCTTGATTGCAGTATGTCTAAAATTGAAGCTTCTTCTATGCCTTTAGTGCCTACATTCATTTCTTTGCTTCACCATTTCATAATTTGCATTAAGAAGATCTATAGCATCATTTTTCTTTCCCATCTTGATCATTCTTTTCACTTCACTAAATAATTCTTCCAACTCTTTCTTAAAATTGCTAATTTGAGGAAATATGTAACTTGCAAAGTTAAGAGGTATAGTAAATCCAAGAATTAAAAGTTCTAAGTCACACCTCACAAATACAATGACACAAAAATGCTTTCTCATTAGAAAACAAAATTCAATAACATTGGTCAGAAAATTTTAGGCATTAGAATCTAAAAATCCTTCAAAAGACACCATGCATAAAAAATATAAGAAAGGAAGAAATCAATATTATTTGAACTAATTCTCACCTTCGGTGTTCATTTGGAGATGAATGAGAATCACTTTGTGGACTTGTCCCATAAGTTCCAATGAACCGACTATAGAGCTTGAAACGCAGAATCTGCTCTTCACTCATTTCCAAATTCTTTCTCTTGAATATTGAATCCTTCTAAGCGGCTCAGCAATTCACTTTGTCATCTTTACCAAGTCTGGTTTGGATAGATACTAGGCGGTCCAAAGCCTCCCGCCACGCATAACATGTGATAAATATCAATTTCATAAGGAAAAATAAAAACAATAGGGCCTTGTATCATGCGAGAATAATGGTGGAATTTACAATTTTGAGAATATCCCAAACACAAGTAGCCCCTCAATCTCAATTTAAATCAAACACAATTTTGAGAATATCCCAAACACAATTTCTATCAAAAATTTAATTAAACTTTCAAACAAAACAAATATAGAGCCATCATTCACGAGACATCATAACATGAAAATGTAGTTTACAATATATCACATTGGATCTCAATATCTTATAGCTATCCTCAAATCAATTCCTCTAAAAGGTTTGGATAGATAACGCATGATTGACATTAACATCATTGATCCATAACCATAAATAAGAAACAAAACAAAAATAAATAAAATAAAGAACATTTGTGTATATGTTTAGAACCCTAGAAAATAACAATAAATAAGAGTTAAATTAACATAGAAGAAAGCACATCATCTAATGTACTGAAAATGGAAAGAGAATAACAAAGTAGGAAGCTTAACCTAGTAAAATGATTTTCTGCATCATTCGCTCTTCCTTCTTTGAGTAGAAGATTTCCAAGACTAAGTAAAGGTACGACCAAATCCTTACTTTCAGGACCTCTGTTTGATTCCAAGAGAGTGATTACATGTTGGTATATGTCCAATCAACCAGCTATAGAGCTTGAAACGCAGAAGCAACAGCTTGATCGGTGGAGGCGCGGCTAACGGTGGTTGGGTGTGAGTTGGGCGTGAGGGTTTCTCAAATTGGGGGTGGAGAAAAAAGTAGATCTAAGAGATAAGGGTTGTGTGAGTGTTAAAAGAAGACGAAGAGAGGGAGAGGGGGAAGTGGAGAAGTTGACGGCGGCGACGGAGTAAGAGGGGAAGGCGAAGAGGGGAAGGCGAAGAGTGGGGAAGAGAGGAGAGGGGAAGGCGGAGTAAGAGGGGAAGATGAAGGTGCGTGAGAGAGAAAAAGAAACTCAGCGTTTTTAAAAAGCGGCTGGGTATTGGGAGCAGCGTGACCCAATACCCAGCGTTTTTAAAAAGCGGCTGGGTATTTGGAGAAGCAGCGTGAAGCCATACCAGCGTTTTTAAAAAGCGGCTGGTATTGGGAAAACAGCGTGAAGCCATACCCGGCGTTTTTAAAAAGCGCTGGGTATGACTAGTGCGTTTAAAAGCGATGGCGACATTTTTTAAAAACACTTTGGGTATGGGTTATTTGTTTTGGCCATCCGTGGCGTTTTTACTTAAAAAGCTATTTGCTTATAGGGAGCTCTTTTTGACAAATCGGCGTAGTGATAACGTCTTATTCTTTGTAGCACCTAATCTTTGCATCATTGAACATACCCTTAATTGCATTTTAATGAAGCTATCGATGTAACACCTAAATGATTTAATTAATTATTTGATTAAATTATTTAAGTGTTGCATTATTTTTAATTATATTAAATTATAATATAGTCTTTAATTTTATAATTGAAGGGAGTGGTATCAATAATTCCGGGACAGCAAGCATTGGCCCAAGAGCCCAAGCCCAGTGACTTAGGCTCCTAGGGTTGGTGCATTTCGCACCATTTGGAAAAGAAAGAAAGAAAACAAAAAAGAGAGAGAAAGGAGAAGAGAGAGGTGAATTCGGGCGCAAGCAAGAGAAAGAGGAGAGCTTGATCGCACGAGGGAAGGAGAAGAAAAGCTTCCTTTATTCTTTGTGGTTTTGTTGGTGACTCCGTAGAGAGGGCTTTTTTTCGGTTTATTCAAGGTAAGGGTGGGTCTTGCTCTATAATAAGGGATATAATGGGTTGTAGGTTAGGATTAGGATGTTAATTGCGTGTTTGATGTGTTTTAATTGATGAAATTGATTTTTGAACGATTTCTTGATTGATTGAATTTGAGATTTGATATGGAAATTGAATTGTATGTGAAATTGTGTATTGAATCATGTATTTGATAGTGTTAGGATGATTATGAGTGTTTTTGATATTGTTAATGATGATTGATCATAGGAGAAATTGAGAAAATTGGGTTTTAGGGAACCCTAAGTGTCATAGGGCGCCATGTGCTAGGGGAAATGGCGCCACTGTCTTTGTGATGTGTGATGTAGTGCGTGTGTGCCCTTGTGCGTGCGCGATTCTTTGCCAGAATGGCGCTGTGTGCGCTGTGGCTGTGTGTGTGTGCGAGGGTGCCAAATGGGCATTTGCCCAGCGCGCCCGAGATGGCGCTTGGTGTGCAAGAGTGTCTTCTTGTGTGTGAAGTGTGCGTGAGTGGTGCTTTGTGTGGGCGCCAAAGTGCGCGAGAAATGGCGCTCGTGCGCTGTGGCGAGTGGAAAGCGTGCAGTAGGCGCCAAGTCTTTTGTAATAGTGTTGTGTCACAGAGTGCGGGCGCCAAAATGTAGCTGCCCATGCGCGCCGTGTGTGCGCCAGATTCTTTGGTTGTGTGGTGTGTCTAAGTGTTGGCGCCAATTTGGCTGCCCATGGCGCCTAGTGTGGCGCCCAGTGTGTGGCGAGAGTGCGTGTGTGCATGTGGCGCGGCCACGAGTGCCAAATGGGCGCCTTGGCGCGCCCGTATTCTTGCACATGTCTAGGTTGGAGCCCCAATGTTCTTTTGCCAGGCGCTTTGTGTGCGCTTTGTGTCTCGAGGTATGTCTCGGTTTGTGTCTTAGTTTGTGTCTAAATGCGTATTTGCGTTCTGGCGCCAATGTTGCCTTGATTTGGCGCTGTGTGGGTGTGTTGCCCGCAGAGCGCGATTTCTTGTGTCTTTGGCGCTATGTGCCTCATGTTGCCTGAGGCGCCCGATTTGTTGTTGTTTTGGCGCTGGTGATTGTGTGTTGCCACTTTGAGGGCGCGGTTTTGCTAGAGTTTTGGCGCTGGTGGTGTGTTGTTGCAGGGGGCACGATTTTGGTGGTTTTGGCGCTCAGTGCGCCATTTTGTGTCTTAAGTCTTTGTTTTGGTCCCTAAGTGATGTTTTAGTCCTTGATGTGTTGTTTTGGCCCCTAAGTGCTATTTTAGTCCTTAGGTAATGTTTTGGTCCTTGATGTCTTTGTTTTGGTCCCTAAGTGCTATTTTAGTCCTTAGGTGATGTTTAGGTCCTTGAGTGATGTTTTTGTCCTCTAGTGGAGTTTAGTCCTTGTGACATATTTTATAATGATGAAGTGGATGATGTATGAATAGACGATGATGTTATTGTGATGGGTCTATTGACCAAAACTAAAAATGATGATGAAGTTATTGTGATGGGTGCATTGACCAAACTAAAATTGATGATAATGTGGGATGTGATATTGATGATGCATGAATGATGCTTGTTGGTTGCTCATGGAGTCTCATGCATACATGTGCATTTATTGGCGATGATCATTGGCGATGTGAGGCTTGGCCTTGAGCTATTGGCGATGATAAAGCTCAACTATTGACGATGATGCCCATAGTGGCTAAAACTATTGACGATGAATGGTACCACATGCATGATTGCATTGCATTGCATTCATTACCATAAATGATAAATGTTTTGTTGGATGTTATCGATGTGAATGTGATTCTTTGTATGAATGATATGTGATTGATTAAATCCTATGAACCGATTTCATCGCTTATTATAGCCTTTATTATGTGGTTTGAGACTCACCCACTTACGTTGTTATTTACCACGGGTAACCATGAGTGAAGGCTTATTTCCTTCATTCCCAGAGTCGATGCTGCTCGATCGTAGCACCTAGAGGATGGGCTTAGGATTCTAATTTGTTTAGTCATTTTTGGTACATTGAACATTATATTTGATATTTTTATGTTACTGATGAGATTGCTGTTTATCTCTCTGAGACTGTATTTTATTCTGCTGCGTGATGTATGAATTTTCTAGTGCGTGGACTAAAATAATATATTTTTGAGGATCCTATTTCCACTTGATTTGGTGTTACGTATTATTTTGATTAAAGAGATGTTTTGTTTTATTTTGTTGTTGTTTTAATGAAGTAAGTGTAGCATCCCGTTTGGATGAATTAAAGAAATAAATTTTTAAAACTCTGATTTTTATTATAAATTGCCGGGTAGAAATGGGGTGTTACATTAGTGGTATCGAGCAAAAGTTCGGTGCTGTCAGGCCAAGTCATGCTGTCATAGTGTTTTATGACAACTAGGTGTTGCTAGACTAGTTCTAAATTGTTGTTCATCTTTGCAGTGTTAGGTGGAAAATGGCTAGGAGAGGTGATCTTTGCTCTTGCTTCTTTGCTTTGCAAGCTATAGCAATTTGTGAGAACCAGTGAGAATGTTGGTGAGAATCTTTGGAACTCGTAGTGCGCCACATTTCAAAGGAGAACCCTCCTACATTCAAGGGAGGTACAACCTAGATGGTGCCTTAGCATGGTTGAAAGAGATTGAAAGAATTTTTGGGTCATGGGTGCTGCAATGATGAGCGAGAAGGTCAGGTATGGTACCCACACTCTAGCAGAGGAAGGCGATGGTGGTGGTTGGAGGTCGAGAGAGGTTAGGGACCGCCAATGAAGAAGTTACTTGGGTGTGTTCGTAGGGAGTTCTTGAGGAAGTATTTTTAGGAGGATGTCGGGGAAGAAGGAGCTTGAGTTCCTTGGTGAAACAAGGAAACATGGTATCACAGAATATCTTTGCCAAGTTCACTTTGAATTGGCTAAGTTTTATCCCCACTACACCGAAAGTGGTTACGAGTTCTCAAGTGTATCAAATTTGAGAATGGGTTGAGGCGGACATCAAGCAAGCTATTGGGTACCGGAAGATCCGAGTTTTCTTTGATTTGATTGATAGTTGCGGGATCTATGAGGAGGATAGTAATGCTCGCTTGAGGTCATGAGGATCGGAGGGTAAGTTCGAACCGTAGTAAGCCATATGAGGTTTCTGGCGATGCAGAAGTAAGCAGAGGTATCTTTGGTGGTAGTAGGTCTTGATGATAAGAGGTCCTTGAGAGGCAATAAGCCAAGTGGGGGAGATGCTCCCGCTAACATTGTGTGTTTTAAGTGTGGTGGCCAAGGTCATAAGAGCTTCGATTGCAAGTGCAGGGGAAGAATGTGTTTCCGTTGTGGCAAGGAAGGCCATTTGGCATCGATTGTGACCGCATGAGGAGGTAGTTTGTTTTAATTGTGGGGAAGGGGTCATATTAGCACCAAGTGTCCTAAACCAAGGCGGGAGAGGTCCGGTGGAAGGGTATTTGCTCTAGCGAGTTTTTAGGAGGCCAATGAGATTAGAGGTACTTGTTTTATTAATGGTACCCCATTAATTGCTATTGTTGATCTTTGGTGCTACGCACTCTTTTATTCTTCTTTGTATGTCTTTGAAAAGTTGAATTTAGTTATATCTTCTATGAAGAGGGAATGGTTGTCGACACTCGGCTAAGGGTTCGGTGACTACCTCTCTATTGTGTGCTAAGTGTCCTCTGTCAGTCTTCGGCAGAGATTTTCTAGTTGATCTTATTTGTTTGCCATTGGGTGGGTTGGGCGTCATTCTTGGTATGGGTGGTTAGTAGATAATCATGTGCACATCAAGCTGCTTTTGACAAGTTCGTGAGTTTCCTTCCTCAAAAAAGAGGAAGAGTCTGTTTTGTTGTCTGCAGGCCAGCTGCATAAGGTAATGAAGAAGGGTGGTCATCTGTTTGCTTTGATGGCATCATTGTCTGCTGAAAATCAAGCCATAGTGGAAGGGTTGCAGGTGGTGCGTGAGTTCCCTGAAGTGTTTCCTGATGAGATTCCTAGTGTGCCGCCAGAGAGGGAAGTGGAGTTTGGGATTGATCTTGTACCTGGTACCCGGCCTGTGTCTATGGCACCGTACCGGATGTCAACTTCAGAGTTGTCTAAACTGAAGAAGCAGCTAGAAGAGTTACTTGAGAAGAAATTTGTGAGGCCTAGTGTGTCACCATGGGGAGCTCCGGTATTGTTAGTGAAAAAGAAGGATGGGAGTATGAGACTTTGTGTGGATTATAGGCAGCTGAATAATGTAACAATCAAGAACAAGTATCCTCTTCCGAGAATTGATGATCTGATGGACCAGTTGGTAGGTGCTAAGGTGTTTAGCAAGATTGATTTGAGGTCGGGTTATCACCAGATCAAAGTGAAAGATGAAGACATTCAGAAAACAACATTCAGAACTAGATATGGGCATTATGAATATTCTGTAATGCCGTTTGGTGTTACCAATGCACCAGGGGTGTTTATGGAGTATATGAACCGTATCTTCCATAGTTACTTGGATCGATTTGTGGTGGTATTCATAGATGACATTCGGTGTATTCTAAGATCGAAGAGAGACACCAGAGCACTTGAGGTTGGTGCTAGAGGTATTGAAAGAAAAGAAGCTATATTCTAAGTTTCAAAGTGTGAGTTAATTTGAATGAGGTAAGCTTCTTGGGGCATATTATTTCTGGTAATGGTATATTTGTGGATCCAGCCAAGGTTGATGCAGTGTTGCAGTGGGAGAGCCCAAGGTCAGTGACTGAGGTCAGAAGCTTTTTGGGGTTGGCTGGTTACTATAGGAGGTTCATTGAGGGTTTCTCTAAGCTAGCCATTCCGTTGACCCAATTGACGTGTAAGGGAAAAGCTTTTGTGTGGGATGCGAAGAAAGCTTCAATGAGTTGAAGAAGAGGTTGACAACATCTCCAATTTTAGTGTTGTCTGTGCCGGATCAACCATTTGTTGTGTATTGTGATGCTTCCAAGATGGGTTTGGGAGGTGTGTTGATGCAGGATGGGAAGGTAGTAGCTTATGCATCCAGACAGTTGAGGACACATGAGAAGAACTACCCTACTCATGATTTGGAGTTGGCTGCGATTGTGTTTGTGCTGAAGATTTGGAGGCACTATCTGTATGGTACTAGATTTGAGGTGTTTAGTGACCACAAGAGTTTGAAGTACCTATTTGACCAGAAGGAGCTGAATATGAGGCAGAGACGTTGGTTAGATTTCTTTGAAAGACTATGATTTCGGCTTGAACAATCATCCCGGCAAAGCTAATGTCGTGGCTGATGCTTTAAGTCGGAAGACTTTACATATGTCAACAATGATGGTGAAGGAGTTGGAGTTGATTGAGCAATTCTGTGATATGAGCTTGGTTTGTGAAGTAACACCGCATGAGTGTTAGACCGGGTATCTTGAAGATTGGCAATGACTTTTTCACTAGTATCAGAGGCGCTTGGAGGTTAGATGTGAAGCTTGTTGACTTGTTAGTTGCGGTGATCAAGCCGTGAATGGGATTTCGAGTTGGATTCCCGTGGTGTGTTGAGATTCGGGGATAGAATCGTGTTTCCGATGATCTTTGAGATGAAGAGGATGATTACGAGGAGAGCCATAGGAGCAAGTGAGTATTCATCCGGGGGCTACAAAAATGTATCATGACTTGAGGAAGTTGTTCTGGTGGCCTGGTATGAAGAAGGATGTGGCGTAATTTGTATATGCCTGTTTGACTTATCAGAAGTCAAAGGTTGAGCACCAGAATGGAAATGGGATAGCATTTCCATGGATTTTGTGACTGGGTTGCCAAATACCGTAAGGGGGTTTGATTCTATTTGGGTGATTGTGGATAGGTTGACGAAGTTTTCTCACTTCATTCCTATCAATATCACGTATCCGGTGTCGAGGTTGGCTGAGATATATATTCAGGTGATTGTGAAGCTGCATGGTGTCCCGATGAGCATTGTGTCTGATAGAGATCCTAGGTTCATTTTCGAGTTCTGGAGGAGTTTGCAAGAGGCATTGGGGTCCAAATTGAGGTTGAGTTCAGCTTATCATCCTCAGACTGATGGACAGACAGAGAGAACCCTCCAGTCATTGGAAGATTTATTGAGGTCATGTGTTCTAGAGCAGGGAAGTGCGTAGGATACACATCACCCATTGATTGAGTTCACTTACAACAACAGTTACCATTCGAGTATAGGGATGGCTCCTTTCGAGGCATTATATGGTCGGAGGTGAAGGACTCCGTTGTGTTGGCATGAGTCTGGAGAGAGTGTTGTTCTTGGACCTGAAGTTGTTCGGGAAACTACGGAGAAGGTGAAAATGATCCGTGAGAAAATGAAAGTGTCGCAGAGTCGACAAAAGAGTTACCATGATAGCAGGAGAAAAGATTTAGAGTTCCAGGCTTGAACATGTGTTCTTGAGGGTTACACCTATGACTGGTGTTGGGCGTGCGCTGAAAGCAAAGAAGTTGACTCCTCGATTTATTGGTCCGTACCAGATTACTGAGAGGGTTGGAAATGTTGCCTATAGGGTGGCTTTGCCGCGCTAACCTTCGAACTTGCATGGCGTGTTCCACGTGTCACAACCGGAGTATGTTAGGACCCATCTCATGTGATTCACATGGATGATGTGGAGGTGCGAGAGAATCTCCTTTGTGGAGACTATGCCGTAAGAATTGAAGATAGAGAAGTGAAGGTTACGAGAGGAAGGAAATTGCTTTGGTAAAGGTGGTTTGGTTGAAATTTCTTGGTGACAAGCATGACTTGGGAGCCTGGAGAGCAAGATGCGGGAGTCCTATCCGAGCTTTTGACTCAGGTATGAATTTCGAGGACGAAATTTCCTAAGTGGGGGAGAGTTGTAACACCCTAAATGATTTAATTATTTAAGTGTTGCATTATTTTTAATTATGTTAAATTATAATATAGTCTTTTATTTTATAATTGAAGGGAGTGGTATCAATAATTCCGGGACGGCAAGCATTGGCCCAAGAGCCCAAGCCCAATGACTTAGGCTCCTAGGGTTGGTGCATTTCACACCATTTGGAAAAGAAAGAAAGAAAACAAAAAAAAAAAGAGAGAAAGGAGAAGAGAGAGGTGAATTCGGCGCAAGCAAGGAGAAAGAGGAAGAGCTTGATCGCACTAAGGGAAAGGAGAAGAAGAGCTTCATTGTTGCTATGGTTTTGTTGGTGACTCCGTAGAGAGGGCTTTTCTTCGGTTTATTCAAGGTAAGGGTGGGTCTTGCTCTATAATAAGGGATATAATGGGTTGTAGGTTAGGATTAGGATGTTAATTGCGTGTTTGATGTGTTTTGATTGATGAAATTGATTTTTGAACCATTGCTTGATTGATTGAATTTGAGAAATGATATGGAAATCGAATTGTATGTGAAATTGTGTATTGAATCATGTATTTGATAGTGTTAGGATGATTATGAGTGTTTTTGATATTGTTAATGATGATTGATCATAGGAGAAATTGAGAAAATTGGGTTTTAGGGAACCCTAAGTGTCATAGGGCGCCAAGTGCTAGGGGAAATGGCGCCTGTCTTTGTGATGTGCGATGTAGTGCGTGTGTGCCCTTGTCTGGCGCCGATTCTGCGCCGTAATGGCGCTGTGTGCGCTGTGTGGCCTGTGTGTGTGTGTCGTGGTCGCAAATGAGTGCCCGCGCGCCCAGATGGCGCCAGTGTGCAGAGTGTCTTCTTTGTGTGTGAAGTGTGCGTGAGTGGTCTTTGTGTGGGGCGCTAAAGGTCGCGAGAAATGGCGCCGTGCGTGCCGTGGATCGAGTGAAGGCGCTGGTAAGGTGCAAGTCTTTGTGTGGTGTTGTTAATACAGATGCGGGCGCCAAAATGTGGCTGCCCATGCGCCTGTGTGTGCTTGTTCAAGTGCAGGGCACCAATGTGGCTGCCCTGTGGCGCCTGGTGTGGCGCCAAGTTGCTAGTTGTGTGGTGTGTCTAAGTGTTGGGCGCTAATTTGGCGCCCATGGCGCCTAGTGTGGCGCCAGTGTGTGTGAGAAGTGCGTGTGTGCATGTGGCGCAAAGACAGGCGCCAAATGGGCGCCTCGCGGCGCGCCAATATTCTTTGCAGGTGTCAAGTGGCGCCAATATTCTACGCCAAGGCGCTGTGTGCGCGCGTGTGTTCGAGGCGTGTCTCGATTTGTGTCTTAGTTTGTGTCTAAGTTCGTATTTGCGTTCTGGCGCCAATGTTGCCCGATTTGTCGCTTTGTGTGGTTGTGTTGCCACGGGGCGCCGATTTCTTGTGTCTTTCGCGCTTTATGTGCTGTGTTGCACTGAGGCGCCGATTTGTTAGTGTTTTGGCGCTGGTGGTGTGTTGCCAGCTGGGCGCTAGTTTGCTAGAGTTTTGGCGCTGGTGGTTTGTGTTGCCACGGGCGCGATTTTGGTGGTTTTGGCGCGCAGTGCGCCATTTTGTGTCTTAGGTCTTTGTTTTGGTCCCTAAGTGATGTTTGGTCCTTGATGTGTTGTTTTGGCCCCTAAGTGCTATTTTAGTCCTTAGGTAATGTTTTAGTCCTTGATGTCTTTGTTTTGGTCCCTAAGTGCTATTTTAGTCCTTAGGTGATGTTTAGGTCCTTGAGTGATGTTTTTGTCCTCTAGTGGAGTTTAGTCCTTGTGACATATTTTATAATGATGAAGTGGATGATGTATGAATAGACGATGATGTTATTGTGATGGGTCTATTGACCAAAACTAAAAATGATGATGAAGTTATTGACGATGGGTCTATTGACCAAACTAAAATTGATGATAATGTGGGATGTGATATTGATGATGCATGAATGATGCTTGTTGGTTGCTCATGGAGTCTCATGCATACATGTGCATTTATTGGCGATGATTATTGACGATGTGAGGCTTGGCCTTGAGCTATTGGACGATGATAAAGCTCAACTATTGACGATGATGCCCATAATGGCTAAAACTATTGACGATGAATGGTACCACATGCATGATTGCATTGCATTGCATTCATTACCATAAATGATAAATGTTACATTGGATGTTATCGATGTGAATGTGATTCTTTGTATGAATGATATGTGATTGATTAAATCCTATGAACTGATTTACGCTTATTATAGCCTTTATTATGTGGTTTGAGACTCACCCCTTTCTGTTGTTATTTACCACAGGTAACCATGAGTGAAGGCTTATTTCCTTCATTCCCAGAAAGTCGCTTCGACTACGTCGTAGCACCTAGGGGATGGGCTTAGGATTCTAATTTATTTAGTCCTTTTTGGCTGTTGAACATTATATTTGATATTTTTATGTTACTGATGAGATTGCTGTTTATCTCTCTCAGACTGTATTTTGAGGATCCTATTTCCACTTGATTTGGTGTTACGTATTAGTTTGATTAAAGAGATGTTTTGTTTTATTTTGTTGTTGTTTTAATGAAGTAAGTGTAGCATCCCGTTTGGATGAATTAAAGAAATAAATTTTTAAAACTCTGATTTTTATTATAAATTGTCGGGTAGAAATGGGGTGTTACAACTGAAGTGAATGCATCTCAGCTTGTTCTCATCACTGATTTTCATTGCCCTTTACTTTTTACTACTGTTTATGTTACCCAAAACTTGTGTGTCATTTACTTTCCACACTAATTTGTTAATCAAATTAAACTCTCAAAGTTAAGCATAATTCCTCATGGGAACGATCTCACTTACTCTTTATTACTTGTTGACAGTGTACACTTGCACTGTATATCACGTATTTTTCACAACACCTGCCGCGGTGGTGGTACCTAGAAGCACTTTGATGCTTAGGTCGGGAAGAGAAGTGGAGAGGTATGCAAAAAATGAGAACGTACCTGATCTTGGAGGTGTATTGTCCTATATAAAGAAGTCGGAGCCACTGCCAAATCATTTGGATGGGGCACTTCAACTGAGCCGTTCGAGGCGTCCTTCGCTAGGGATGTTGGTTGGCCGAGCAGTCGCGCATTGGCCGGGCCCGGCCGAGCAAGGCTTGGCCTAGTCCGGAACATTTAGTTTTTCTCTCTGGAGCTTGCACCTAGAGGCGGGATTGACGCTTAAGATGATGATGATATTACATACACGTGAACATTTTTTTAATTGTAAAGTTTAGGTGAGTTGGACTCGGACGTCATACTTGAACATTTAATGTGTAGGTTATCATATTAACAAGAAAAAAACAAAGAAGATTAATTTTGGGCTTTACGAGCTACCCAAAGCCCGATGGGCTAGCCCAATATGAGCTTAGGCTTTTTTAGGGTCGAGCTATAAAACTCGAATATAAAAAGCGAGTTTGATTTTATAGGCCCAAACCCTATGTTTTTGACGTTTTTTTGGGCGACTTTGCATTATCTTTAACTTTTGAGATTATATATATATATATATATATATATATATATATATATATATATATATATATATATATATATTATATAACCATGGATATTCCATGTCACCATCCACATAGTATGACACGTCACTAATTACATCATCAACTAAAGCGGTAATTGAACCCATCCCCTTCTAAATTCGGTGCAATATTCTTAACCAAAAAAATTACCTACCTATTTGTGTTGTTTCATAAAGCGTAACACATTATTATTAAACCATTCTTCATTGTTATATTTTAAATAAAAACCTTGGTACATTATTTTATATTTTTGAGAATGTTATGACTTGAAATTTGTTCAGATCTTACCTACTTTTTCACGTGTTTAATGGTTGTTAGGTACTTATTTTATATTTAGGGATTTGATTTAAATTTGATGAGTAATGAGTTTAGTTAAGTTATCATCAATAGACAAGTTATGTATTACTATTTAGGTTTTTAAATATTAATTTTTTATATAATCTTAAAGATTTTTATATAAAGATTGCATCTACGAATAGGACTAGATTTTTCATATTCTAATAATCTCCTAAAGTGTTAGTTTGATTTTTCCCGTTTATAGTTTCTTTATAGGAATATACAAAATACCATAAGGATTTTTTCGCAATATTGAATATACATATATTAAATCGAAATTAACATTTAAATAGTCAAATAATATAAAAAAATACTCACTATGTTGGCAAAAGTAGGATGATAATTTATAGATAAAAATACTCACTATAAAAAAATTCTTTAAGAACCCATATAAAAAAAATTCTTTAGGACGAGATTATAAAAAAAATACTCACGATAAAAAATACTCGCTATATATAAAAATAAATAAATGTATAAACATATATATTATATATCATAATGAATGGATAAAAAAGGCGATTGTCATCAGAAATCGATACGTCATATAACACACGAAAACATATAATTGCATTTTTAAAGGTGCCAGAAAATAATTTAAAATTTTATGATAAAATGAGATATATACCTGTGTTGCTTCACTACAACATTTTGTAGATATGGCAACGCCCCCTTTTCAAAAACTAAAAAAACGTTGTTATACAACAGTTAAATAGAACGGTTAAGGTTATCTAAAAAAAAATAGAACTGTTCAAAAATCTAAATTCATGATCCACCTGTTATTGTTTTTACGCTGTAGCCTGTTTATTTCCCCATCGCGCTCTTCTCTCGCTCATCTCGCTCTGGCTCTCACGTCATCAATCGCTCTGCTTCATCACTCTCGCTCATCACTCGCTACCCATAGAATTTGAGATCTGACTCTTTCACCGTCACTCCGCTCTCGCTTCATCGCTCTCGCTCGTTTTGGAGGTACAAATTTCTTCAGGTTGAAGGTCGAACAATGAAGTAACTGTAAAGTGAGCACCTCTCTCTTCCCCCTCTCTAGCTTGCATCGAAGTTCTTCTAAGCTGAACCCTAATTTAGCTTGAACATCGCACCTTTCTATGTTGATTTCAGTTTTTTAATTTTGATTGATTTAGGTTCTTTCCCCCCTTTCTTGAACCCTAATTCTTTTCCCTCTTTCTTGATTTTGATTGATTTAGGTTCAGTTTAATTCAAATGTTGAATAATTTCATAATCGTGTTTTTCATAATTTAGTTCAGGTTTAGTGTATGAGAGGAGGCTGTGTCTTCCCCCCTTTCTGGAACCCTAATTCGTTTCCCCCTTTTTTGATTTTAATTGATTTAGGTTCAGTTTTATTCAAATCTTGAATAATTTCATAATCTCGTTTTTCATAAATTAGTTCAGGTTGAGATCAACATTGTGAACAGATACTAATACTATATTCATAGTATTGAAAAGTATTGTGAATATGGTATTGAAAGTACCTGGCTCATTCTGGAGCTGGAACCTCAATTATGCGTTATTGTGAGATTTATAGTTGAGGAGTTGAAGGATGTAAATTCTAAAATTGAGTTGTGCAGAGAAGCTTTGGAAAATAAGAGTTTATGATGTCCCCTTTTGAATGCATGCCATTGCTTAGTGAAATTCTCATTGTGAAATTCAAGAGAGGCTTATGAGTCTTTTGGTTTGTACCTTGCAGGTTTTGGTAAAACTGCTAGTGCAAGTGAAATAGTGAGAAGCTAATTTCTTAGTATATTGTTTGATTTTTCAGTGCATACTTCTTATGAAACCAATGTTCATTTTATACACTTCTACTTATTTCAGGTTGCTTCTGCACTTCATGATAATTTTAGAGCTGTTCTTGTTGGAAAACGCACATATGGCAAGGTTTATAAGTTTCATTCATCTTTGCTAAATCTTTTAAACAATGTGTCTACATTGTTTCATCTTTGTACAAGTATAAACTACTTGGCTTATCTTGATATATTTGTAACAGCCTCTTGGCACTATAATGTTCAGTCCTAAGTCATGAAAAGTTTTTATTCTTAACTGGATATATTACTCATACCAGTGAAATTAAAAGAATAGAGTTTAAATTTTTCTTGTTTCGTCTTCTTAACCTGTAGGTTTGTGAAATCATGTCGCGCTCTCCGTGCTATGTTTCATTGCCGCTACTGATGCTGTTTTGAAAATGCCAATCGTTTGTGAATGTAGGGTTTTCGAAAAATGCTATATCAATCCTCACCTTTCGATTCGGGAAATGTCAGATCTGCTCCTTGTGGTGCATGTGAGCTTGTTTATGGTTTTCGATTATGTTTTGTAAAATTTTATGTTTGCTGATTTTTCTCATTTTTGTAATGATGTAGATCTTTAGTCGTCGATCTCCAAAATGAAGAAATCTCCACAACAAATTACTCAGCACATATGCAGTTGATTCATCATGATGAACATGTAAAGTACCCCAAAATGTTCTTCTGGTTTGAGTTTTATATTACTGTTATACTATGTACATGTTAGTAACGCGCAAATGTGCAATTTCAATGATTATTGAGTTTAATAAGTATCAATATTGATGATAACTACCTGGTTGCTATTGAAAGTCTTGTATATGCTATTGAAAGTAGAAAGTAGAGTTTGCTAACTTATGAGACATTGTTATAAACCATGCCATATGCTAGTGAGTGAATGAACTAAGACATTGTTATAAAGCATGTCATATGCTAGTGAATGAATGAACTGAGATTTTAAAATGTATGCAGAACCGTTTTCTTCATAAACATTGCAGCTGCAGTAGGTGGGAGGGAGTGCTTACATCAGTTTTTTCAAGCAGCAACATGAGTCATGCACATTCTCATATGGTTTGTTCTTTTCCTCTGGAATACAAAATCAAAATGGACATACCTAATTAAATCTGTGTATTGTTGTTAACTTCTTTCTATTGCCTATCACACTTAATGATGTGTTAGTTCTTTGAATTGCTTGTGAACCAGTTAGTATCTTCATTATTAACAGAAACATATGCCATCTTCGTGCTTATGTAGCTGCAATAAAGCCTTTATTTCCAGTTTATCAATACATTGCGACTTGCAACTTGCAAGTCAATTGGTTAAAGATTATTAAAATGTGATTAATTAGCTATTTCTATTGATTTAATTAACCTCGGGAGTGCATGAATTTTTCTAAATCCTTAGCATTTTTGACAATAATTATTCTGCTGTACTTAAAGTGGAAATTCATTCATATTTCTCTTTCAATTGTTTACTTCCAACATTTTCAACCATGTCCCTCCTCACAATCCTTTCTCTGCAAACTAACTTTGCAAAGTTATAATTTGTAGACTTAGATAGGAATTAGCAGAATTACAATAAACCTTTAACTTGGATTTTGGCTTGTTAACAATTCATGGCTTTACTTATTGTTTGTTGAAGTCCTCTTTTGTTGTTATTTCTTTTTGGAGTATACTTTGCTTAGAGTTCTTATTTTTTGTGCAGAAACAGAATGAGGATGATCGACAAACAACATCTTGAATAGAGGCTAAGATTATTAGTTTTACTAATATAGTGGTTTTTATCACTAATGTGAGCTTTGAGATTTTTACTTATTCTCTTCCTTGTGTTGATGGGATATATTGGTCAATGTAATTAATTAAGTTTTGGTGTATTGATTTGTGTAATGAATCAAATTTTGTCTTAAATTTGAATATTATATCTAGTTTTTGTTCTCTTGAATATGGATAAAATGTGCATCTAGAAGTGATTAATATTTTTTTTAAATTTTATTTTCTTTGGCAACGGTTCTAAACTGTTGGATATGAGTAAACAGACAACGGTTTTTTATTAGACATCGGTTTAAAACCGTTGTCATTGACTGCAACGGTTTTATACCGTTCTCATATAATATTACAAAAACTGTTGTCTTTGTACCCTCAATGGCAACGGTTCTGTGATGGTGTTGCCTTTTCTGGCAAAAAACCGTTGCCTAAAGAATAGGCAACGCCCGCACATACCACGGTTTCAAAATCGTTGCCTAAAGATACAACAACAGTTTTTTGACTTTTGACAACGCTTTTCAGGCCCTTCTTTCTTCTTTCTTCATCTCCTGAAACATAATATACTTCCATTCTCACTCTTCTTTCTTCTTTCTTCTTTCTTCTTTCTTCTTTCTTTGAAACATAATACTTCCATTCTCACTAGTTTTTTTTTTTTTGTTGATATACCCATTCTTACTAGTTTTTTTTTTTGAGGGAACTAACCGCACTGATATTGTTACCACTAACTATTGTTAAAAAAAAACCACTGATATTGCGACTACTTCCCTATTCCCATATTGTGTATGTCGATCGTTGGAAAGCTTGTGATCATACTATATTCACCATTTTTGTGTTGATTATTCCTATGTTTATATTCTCACCCGACTCATCTGATTTCATTATTTTTATTTTCTTATTTCTTGTGATCTTATTGTTAGTTTTAAAGTTCTGTGCAAGAGTAGAAATACATCACGATGATGCGCGATACAACTTTCACGACAATGAAAGAAGTGAATCTCAATTTGCGACCGCTAGGGCTCAATTAGTTACTGATAGGGCTGAGAGGGAACAATATACACAAGGTCATGCACGAGTCATATCTTTCTTCATGAGAGCACAAATGAAAGAAGAATTCAAGAATGGAGAGTTAGTTCAACCTTTTGGATCATGTCCTCATGAATTTCATTCAGCATGTTTAAACTCTTGGCTAATAAGTGCAAAAACCACTTGTCCCGTTTGTCGTGAGGATTTGTCAAAAAATGTAAGTAATCTTAGACAAAACTTAAGTTAACTGTTCTTATCATTGACTATATAGACCTTAGGTTACCATTGATGTAAATAACTCTATCATAATCAATATTATTTCATTTATTTTATGTCTCTTCTTTTCTTCCTTATTCATGGTGTTGTTTACATCAAGGATTGTAATACGGTATATTCCAACAACCAATTTTTTTAAACGGAAACCATGGTTATTTTCTTTACCCCTTCAAAATATAAGCGCTGGTTGAATATGTTTAGATTTATTTCATTCCAAATGGCAATGTTGGTAAATAAAATATTCGTTTATTGTCAAAAAAATTAAAACCAATCAGAAAGTATATTTTTTTAAGAGCAAAATATATGTATATTGATATAAAAAAGGAGGAATACAAGGAGTACTCAGCCTAGAAGCAATCGTGTCTTAGATGAAACAAGAAAAGACAGAAACCAAAACACTGTCTCCTAGAGATACAATATATAGGATCGACTATCCATTCATACAATAAACACGGAGGAAATGTACTCCTATCAAGAAACCACCTCCAAGAAAGGGCAAGGATCCAGTCAATACATCCTCGAAAGTCAGGAATGACGCCGGAGAAGATGAGACGGTTTCTCAAATCCCAAATGACCCATACAACTGTATGCCATATGAGAGCCAAGCTCAGTATGCCTCTGGTAAGCCCTCCCACATGAGTAAACTGCCAAAACAAGGACGGGATATCCTGCAGAATCACAAAATCAAAACCCAACCAGCTGACAATGAAATACCATATACGTGAAGAGAAAGCACATCCACAAAGAGGTGTAGTGTAAACTCCTGGGAAACACCACAAAGAGAACAATAAGTTGTAGCAACATTTGAGAGTACCCATCTACTAAACAACTTTGTCCGAGTCGGCACACTGTCTAAGAGAAGTTTCCAAGAGAAGGAAACAACTCTAGAGGGAGCAAAACTCTACCAAATCATATTTAGAGTGTCAATCATCTGATCCAAAAGTCTCTCAACAAGAAATGTAGGCTCAGTCAGTAGATGGTAGGCCGAGGAGGCAGAGAATAACCCTAAACCAATCACAAAGTATTGATTAATTTTACTATTCTTCATTTGTTTCTCCCCTCCTCATTGATAAAGGGGTTACAAAACTATACTCACTAGTGCAAAATTGACTTTAGAAAACACCATTTAGCATCGGTTGTTTGTAAAGCCGATGCTAAATGTAGAGACGGTGGCAATTTTGCAATTAAATGGAACTTTTCAATTTTCACGCCTAAAATTAGCATCGGTTGTTTATACAACCGATACTAAATATGTATAACATACACATTTAGCATCGGTTATAAACAACTGATACTAAAGGTCCCCATTTAGCATCTGATTTTCGTTCTCTCACATTAAAAAAAATATGTTCTCTCGTCCCTCTTTTCTCAATACGCTCTCAACTCTCAATCTCTCTCGTTCTCTCACTCAACTGCGCCCTCCACCCATCGCCCTCCGCTTCTCTTGCTCTGCTTTGCTCCGCCTCCATCTCTGCTTCTCGCTAGTAAGTTTTCGAAACTAACCCACCGTGGTTGTGTTGAATGTTCTTCCAATTTGTTGCAAAAGAAACAAACCCTAACTCACCAAAAGCAAAATACCCTAACTCACCATTGATCTGATCTGAAAACCCTAAGTCAGCCACTTTCTCTTGAGTGAGTCATGTGAGTTACTTGTTGACGGTTGTTAGTACTAGCAGGGGAGAAGTGGATTCTCAACATAGCGAAATTCAGATGCATATGTCTGAAGTGCTCGATTCTAACGGTAATCGTGTTCAGCTCGTAACTAATTCCGGTAAGAAGGTGAGTTTTTATGTTGATTATGCTTGTTGCGTGTTGGTGTTTTTTTTTGTGGTAATTGTTGATGATTAGTTTTCAGTTTTGGGAGGTGTGGTTGTGCAGGTTGTTGTTTCGCCGGAGAAATTGTGTCTTAGGGATGCGGATGAAGAAGAACATGGGGGATATGAAGATATGACGAGGTTAACTTATTTGAATGAACCAGAAGTGTTGTATAATCTTCGTAGGAGATATGTGCTCAATGATATCTATGTGAGTGTTAATTGAGTTTTAGATGTTCGATTGAGGTTAATTAATAACTGTGAGTTTATTTATCAATGTAGATTTTTGCAATTGTAACTCTATTATTGGAACTGTTGAACAACAAGTTCTTGAAGTAAGCTATTCTTGAACCCAAATCAATTTGTTTCGAAGTTTCAATTGTTATTTGGCATTGATATGGGGTGCTAATGTTGCTTTTGCTTGATTCAGTCGAATCCACTTCTAGAGGCATTTGGCAATGCAAGGACTGTTAGGAATGACAAATCAAGGTGAATTTGGTTCTCTTTTTCATGTTTGATTTTTTTCCCACTCCATTGCTTGCCTTTTATGTTGCATTCCATCATTTGCAAATTTCTAGGTATCTGCTCTCTCCTATCAAAATTTAATGAATAAACTTAGCACCATTTGATCTGTTCCACCATTTGTATCTGTTGAAAGCATACTAGTGAGAGTGTAATTTTATGGAAGTGTTGAAAACATGTGTAAAACGTTGACATGAATGTTTAATCAGTATCCAAATTAAACGGGATTGTTTGGAGAGGAACTTTCTAATCATCTTTTAATCTTTTTTCTTTATCTGTACCTGGTTTGCAAGCGTTGTTACCGTGGATGCGGAGAATCTCAAAATTAGTAGAATTTAAAGGGGATGGATGTTCTTCTATTTCATAAGAAATTGATGAGTCTGTAGATGCTAGTGAACTCAGATTCTGAAGGAATCATTATAGGCATGTCATTGTTTGTTTTGAGTGATTCTGCATTGTTTTGAGGCATGTCTAGGAGTGTCATATACTCTTCGATTGAATTTGTAATTGCTCAATGCTCATAGCCTATACTATGTTATTTGTTACATGATCGATTTGGGAAGTTTGTTGAAATTCAGTTTGATAAAAATGGTAGAATATTTGGTGCTGCAATCAGAACTTACTTATTCGAAAGATCACGAGTTGTGCAGATAACAGATACAGATAGAAATTATCACTGCTTCAATCAGTTGTGCGCATCCGAAAGGGTATTCAGTTTCTTTTAAAGCCTTATTGTTTAATTTTGTATTTTGGGGTTATCATTGCACCATAATGCGATAATTTGCATTGTGCATCTGCATGTGCAGGTTATGGTTTTCATTATGTCATGGTCGAAGTATTAATTGTTATACTTTATAATTGGAATGCTTCATTTTAGGATGCAGAGAACTATAAGTTAGGACATCCAAGTCACTTCCATTATTTAAATCAAAGTAAATTATATGAACTAGATGGTGTAAGAAATGCTGAAGAATACGTGAAGACAATGGATATTGTTGGTATCAATCACGAGGATCAGGTGTAATATTGTTTTCATCAATGTACTCTTGCTTTATTTTATACTTTAATCATTTAATTTTGATAGTTTTGTTGCTGGCCAC
This sequence comes from Oxytropis ochrocephala, assembly GCA_020916435.1. Classification (NCBI taxonomy): domain Eukaryota; kingdom Viridiplantae; phylum Streptophyta; class Magnoliopsida; order Fabales; family Fabaceae; genus Oxytropis; species Oxytropis ochrocephala. Next base: position 20,863,108 of record CM037094.1, on the reverse strand, counting down.
CCCCTCATAATTTTTCTTTCTTCTTGCTATCAGGAAGCCATATTTCGTGTCTTAGCTGCAATTTTACACTTGGGAAACATTGAAAATTTTCACCTGGAAAAGAGCACGACTCATCAGTAAGTAGTGAAGGATGAAAAATTAAGATTTCATCTGCAGATGGCCTCTAATCTTTTCCTCTACGTAATTTATACCTCGGAAAATAAATTTATGATAGGTAGTTGGGTATCATGGGCTGCAAAAGTCCTACGTTGAGTAGTATGGGATGTTCATGGGGTACTTAATTGGCTTGGTTCTCACCCCTTAAAAGCTAGTTTTAATGGGATGGTTCGCCCCCCCCCCCCCCAAGTGCTCGAGTGTTTATCAATTTATTCTTGTTGTGCAGTTATTTATGATGCTGCTAAACAAATTTCTGATAGTGTGACCCTGTAGAGTGTAGAGTATATTGACAGTGTATACTGTATACAACTAAAAAACTCAGTTAAGTTACATTGCATACTATTTTCGTCTTAAAAACTTAAAAGAGGTGAGTTACGTCGTCTTTAGAGATATTTTTGGCCACATCTTGGTCGAAGCATACATATTGGTTATGCATGAACACTTTTTTCTCTTGACACCTAAGGTTAGGTAGGTGCTAAGCGAAATTGTCCAAGATAATTGAATCTTGTTTTTCTGTCAATTTTAATGCAAAGACCAGAATTTTGAAAATTAGCATACAAGTGTTATTTGAAAATGAAGCAAATCTACTTAAGAACTGAAACTAGCTATAGTTGAATTAACTCAGTAAGCTAGAAAGTTGTAGGCTTGTTCAACACATTGTTTTCTTCGTTATATCATGATAATGAAGAAGACACCTATACTTAGTACCATTTTTGTGACTACTGTATTGCACGGGTAACCTATTTTTACTTTTTGATTTCAAAGAAGGTATTGAATTCGTTTGTTTTTAGTTTTTTATACTAATTTGTTTTTTTTGCTTTCTTTCTGGCTGCACGGTCTGGCTTTGGTGCTGAGAATAATTTTTCTGTCTGTCTAATTCAAGAATATGGCTGCTTTGTCCGTTGTGAAGATCGGTGTTGTGTGTGAAATTGTAATTTATGTCGCCACTGGTGAACTAGACAACGCCTGTAACTGTTTCCATCTTTTAAACCTGTTTGTAACGTGTCAACTATCACCACTTGGAAGTTTTTTGATTTGTGTGTAATATTTATCATGTGATATTTTAGTTATATTATTATACTTTCGAGATTCCCAGAGGCATTGAATGTTTTGGTGCCCCTCCTCTGCGAGTGCCATAAGTTTAATTATAAGTGACAAAAATAGTGGTTAAGTCGGTTATCTAATCGGGTCGATCAGCGTTCTAAGACAAATGAGAACATGCAGATTCAAGAGTCTTAGAACACCTATTCTAAAATCGACTCCACACCAAGTCAATTTTTCTCAAAAAACTCAAAAATTTATTTTCAAAAAGTAAAAAGACTAAGTCGGTTGTACAATAGGGGTTAGTAAATCATTCTAGACAAATAGGTTATGCAGATTCGATAATCCTAAAAACTTGTAAATAAATCATTTTTCCCAAAAATAGGACTAAGTCGGTTGTACAACCTAAGGTTAGTCGACTTTCTAGGACAAATGAAATTTACATGCAGATTCAAGAGTCCTAGAACACCTATTCTAAAACCAACTCACCTCACATCAAACAAACTTCTTTCAAAAAACCTCAAAAATACTTTCAAAAGTAGGGGACTAAGTCGGTTGTACAATCGGGTTAATCAGCGTCCTAGGAATCAGTGAGCTGTACAGTTCAAGGAATCCTAGGACCCCTACAATAAAAAAACATCAACCCACAAACCTTTTTCAGGAAGAACTACGTAGTTTTGATTCCTCCATTGTATCCGGAGGTACGTAGGAGCAAGAATCCACTCTTGTCAAGCACTAAAAATTAAAAATTTAATTAAGACTTTTTCACTATAAATAAAAAGGGTAAATATTAATAAAACATAAATAATTAGACAAAGGATGTCGTGGGGTGCTAATACCTTCCCACGCATAACGACTCCCGAACCTTAAACTCAGCCTTTGCAATAAAAAAATTCAATGTCGCATGTATTTTTATGACCGTCTAAGAATTAAAAGCTTTATTTTGGAGAGAAGCCATGCATGCTAAAGTCAAAGTCAAACTTTGTACTTTACTCTCCAAACGTAAAACTTATAATTCCCCGGCGCGATAAATAAAATCATATATTAGCATTTCATGCACGTACATTATCATTACATTCGCATTTCACATACATCCATTCGCATATCATGCACATTCATTCATCGCATACTTACATCATGCATTAAAAAAAACAATATAAATTTTAGAGAAAAACTATGATGAGAGATGAGGCGTTCTTGTGAAATAAATTACTCTTCTTTGGAAAAGTTTAGTCTTACTTAGTTGCAAGCTCAAGGTGTTTCAAGGCACTCAATTTTTTATATTAGCAGCTCGTTCACATTTTTTCTAACAAAGTGTTGCATCCCATGATGAATGACCGAAATGGTCTGTCAAAAATTTCTTTAATGCTTTAACTAATGTTAACTCTCTACGAAACATTTGTATAGTAATTTGTGTGTAACATGTGTCTTCATTCTTGTTTGAGTCAGTTAATGTCCGTACCTTATCATCATCCCCCGTCCAAGTCTAATCCCACCCCGACCACCCTAAAGTACATACTCCCCTACCTAGTCGACTTTTTGGTTTGTTCTCACTAATGAAATAACGCTTTAGGCCCTCCATACTGGGGAAAATTTGTGATCTCTAAAATACCTTGTCAACGTTGTGTTCTCTTGGTGCAAGTCCTTTACAAAAAAAAATCAAAAAGGCCCGTTAGGTTGAAAACTCGTAAGAGCGGCCTAAGCAAGAATTAGGGCGTAAAAAAAATAAAGAAAAAAGAGCAAATATATAAAAGTAAATAAATTATTGTCCTTAAGTTAATTTTTGAGAAAACGAGCAAAAGTAGTAGAAATTGTGAGCTGATACTTTGTACCATTAAACACATAAAAGATCCTTGTCGGAAATCAACTCTCAAATACTTCCTTTGGCCTCAATATCCTACCCTCCACAAACCCTTGGCCAAGTGACAATCCTAAACAGGTCCATTCTACCATGAGGCACATCAATTACTGTCTCAATAAAACCTCAAAACACTCATTTGAGCCTAATAACCATTTCCTTCATAAATCATTACCCGTTAGCCAAGTTACATCACCAAATAAAAATCATTTGTTCTATCAATCATCAAACACTTCTTCGAGCCCAATTATCCCTTCCTTCATAAACCATTAACCATCAGCCACAATACAACTCCAAAAATCCATTACGATCAATGATGATTGCTTTTGTTTTCTCAAAGTTTAAATCTTAGGACAAATAAGTTTATTTATTTACAATATGTTTGCTCAAAAAAAAATGTATCTCAAAAAAAAAAACTCAAATAAAGAAAAAAAAATCAAAGGGCTTGCACTCCAATGGTTCATTCAAGTTCCATTGATATAAAGGCAAGGTTTAGTGATCACCAAGTGCGATTTTCATCATAATAAACTAAGGACTATCATAGTCCGAGAGTCGTTCTAAAGACAACCAAAGGCTTACGCTAGGATCGTCACCTAGATCCTAAATTGGGGCATCTCTTTCACCATATGCTCCACTTAAGCTTGGGGAAATGTGTCCAGCATCCATACCACACCCAGTCTACCCAATCATATTTGACCAGCTCCTAAACTCATTACCCTAACTCTGTCACTCTCCACAACCTCACCAAAACAACCGTTTGAAATCCCATTATCAAGTGGGGCAACCCCGTCACCCTTCACTCCACCTACAATTGGGGAAATTCACCTACACCCATCTCATCGCCATCATACTCCCATCCATAAAACCATACAGGGCAATTTCTCAACTCATTACCCTAAAGGTTGCTCCTCTAGTCGTGGAAATCTTGTCCTTACCATAAATGGGGCAACACTAAACTCTATGGGTTGAGACAAAATTTCTCGCTCGGTGCATTCCCAATTTATCATTTTCTACACCCTTAGCTTGTCACCACTAGGCAGGGGCAAGTTATGCACTCACCGTCATCAAATCTAAATTGAGGGCGATCCCTGCATTCCTTGGCTTGGAAAAACCTACCTTTCATGACCTTGACAAAGATCATCGAGTCATTCACCCTTTCATATGCCACAAATGTCCTCACCCTAAGCCTTTAGAACCGTAAGTTAAGCCGACTCATTCATCTATACTTGCACTAACATACGTCTTTACTCAACAAAGCTTCAGAGAGAGAAAACACAAGTTGATCATGTGATGCTAAAAATCCACTTAGGTAACCGTGGACATAAACTTCGGTCATCATGGGGCATCATAATAGAGAAGAAAAATAAGCGAGCCCGCAAATACGGTCAAGTACTTTTTCATATCGATTAATCGTGAGATAACGACCTTGAGGTTGTCGAAGTTTGAATCAAAACTAATTTTTCCAAAGAATGATCAATATTCACCCCTGCTTCTCGCATCTCATCATAAAAAAAATGTTTCCGTATCCTAGCCACCATATCATATCATCACCTCATGCACCATAGCATTTGCACCCGAGCATTTCATTTGCATCATATTCACATTTGGCATTCATCATTTTTCAAAAAAAAAAAAAAAAAAAAAAGCAAAAGAGAAAAGAAAAAGTCATTCCACATCCTACCGGATACCAATCATTGCTTGCACCATTAATTGCTTCATCAAACGTAGACTGGTTTTCCCCTTCTCAGTAGATGCATTCGTTAGGTGTGCTCGGATAAACACATAAAGTGTCAATCCCTATATTTTGTTCCTCTAATATCAACGCTTTAAGCGTTGATCTCATATCGTATCACAGATCACCAGGTTGATCCCTCAGACCCCTATAGACCCCAAGTGGTCCTTCAGAGCAGTGCTCTAAAGTGGCCCAGGTCGCAACGTCGAGAATCGAGCCCGAGCGGACCTTCGCGAACCCGCGTGGTCCTTCGGACTAGTTGTGTCACCTAAGACATAGTGGGCGTCCTTCAATGGTCAACATATCAGTTCTAGACCTGATCTTGACCCATCATGGCCGCTCGAGTATAAAGGCCCCTATAGACCGTTTAACTAGTACCGTAGCTAGTTGCGCTCCTTCAGACCACGATGGTCCTTCAAATAAGGCCTAGGCAGCCTTCCAGACCCTTAGTGGTCCTTTAGAGCCTTAGTGCTTCTTCAAACCCCGAGTGGGCCTTCAGAGCCTTAGTGCTCCTTCAGATCCCGAGCGATCCTTCATTTTGTTCTCGGTTAATGCGCCAAGTGTTAATCGTTCCTCCTCCATTCTCAAACCCTTCGCTTCCTCTTTACCAGACAAAATTGACGTCTATTCTATCTTTATTTCTATTTCTACTACGAAAATTTGAATACATTTCACCTTTTCTAGTAAAATATAAATAAAGAGGGGCCGTTGTTATACCCCAATTTTGTTCGTCTTTTTTTTTGTTTTAGTCGTTTAATTTATTTTGAGTAATGTATGGTCCAAAAGTGTCAAAAAAAGCTAATTTATTTTTATTACAATTTAGGAGTGTCCAAAATGTCCCAATCTCTAAAATACAAAAAAAAACAATAATCAAAAATACAAAAAATATAAAAAAACGAAAATTAAATAAAAGGAGCGGCATCAGTAATCTCTGGGAGTGCATTCTCGCTCTCAAGAGGCGCTTTCGGCAGTTCCACATTATCGGATCTACAAAAGCCGGTCAAAAAGCGAATAAAGCAAACAATTAATGCTAAACCTAATTTCTACCTATAAATAAACAATCAACCTAGAGTCTAAAGACACAGACAGACTTTGAAATACACTGAAAAATAAGGATTAGGGTTTCACATCGAAACCCTAACCACCAAAACACTAAACTCAAATTTTCGAGAAGCACGGAAAGGCGAAGAAGATCAGCAAGCAGTAGCAGTAATGTTTAAATAGAAAAGAAGTTCAGAAGCTGGAAACTTAGTAGATGATTGGAGAATAAGTGGGATCGAAAAAGGCAGGATTTCATCATCACCGGATGGGGGGAGGTAGCGTCTCTGGACTTACTTCTTATGGTACTGTTCATGTCTGACTTTTTTTTGTTTGAGTAATAGGTTTCTAATTTCCTTTAATTGTCGTGATTAGGCTTTGCCTTATAGTTGTGATTTTCATTTTTTTGACAAATGGGTGAAACTTTATTACTTTGGTTGTTTGAAACTTTGTAGTATTTATTTAGTTTTACTTTTTAATTTCAAAGAAGGTATTGAATTCGTTTGTTTTTAGTTTTTTATACTAATTTGTTTTTTTTGCTTTCTTTCTGGTTGCACGGTCTGGCTTTGGTGCTGAGAATAATTTTTCTGTCTGTCTAATTCAACAATATGGCTGCTTAGTCCGTTGTGAAAATCGGTGTTGTGTGTGAAATTGTAATTTATGTCGCCACTGGTGAACTAGACAGTGCCTGTAACTGTTTCCATCTTTTAAACCTGTCATATTTTTAGCAAGAGTAATAATAATAGTGCTATTGAACATGAAACTTTTTCTATGTAATTGCTTATGAATAAATCTCCGATTAACGAGTGACTTCATGACAAGATAAAAATAGCACTAACGACGGGTTAAAAGATTTCAGCCAAATGGTATATTTTGGTTAATAAAAATGAGGAGGTTTTACTTGTCAACGCTGTTACGAACCATTAACGAGTGATTTCATCTCTCATGACTACTTATAGCTCTCACAACTTGTGTGCTTCCATGACATTATGAAGAAGCTCTTATTGCATGATGTTTTTAATTTTGTCAACATATCTGTTTAGTGCATGAATTGAAATTTGAAACCACTCTAATGCTTTTGTATCTTTGAATAGTTGTATTTTCGTTAGCACCATTCTTGCTGCATTATCACTATGTGATGGATGTGTTGACCTATCTGTTTGTAACGTGTCAACTATCACCACTTGGAAGTTTTTGATTTGTGTGTAATATTTAGGCTTTTTTCCCACCCCTCATTATCAATCCCACCCCATAAATAGCAATATCCCGAAAATGCCCTGTCATTTAAAAAAAAACGAACCGGACCTACATAATCAAAAAATTCGGAATTAACAAAAAAAAGGTATATCCGGAAGTTTGGAGGTGAATTTTCCGGATTTAAGCGCGAGAAAGTTGGTATTTAGGTTCACGATTTTTGAAGGAATTATCCTGAAAAGGTAATTCCAAAATTTTGTATTTTGAAACTAAATTTTTTTCGGAAATACCTTTTTCAGAGGTAATTCGGTTCACAATATGTGAACCGGATTTTTATTTATTTAACATTTAATTTTTTTAAATAGATGGTTACTATGGATTTAACCGATGCCTTTACGACATCTGAGATATTTCCCACTCGAGATGCAATGACACGTTGGGCTAGAGATACCGGGAAAGCGAACGGAGTCATTGTGGTTATTGTTCGAACAGAGACGACGGAGAATGGGAAAGGGAAAAAGAACAAGGTTGTTTATGGCTGTGAGAGACGGGGCACATACAGTCGAGTAGATGTTGGGTGTTCTGCTTTTAGACACAAGAGTTCGAAAATATGTGGTTGTAGGTTTCAATTGAAAGCTAAACCAATGTTACCTCCTAGTTCTGATTGGAAGGTGAGAGTGGTGGATGGGATTCACAATCATGAGCCTCATAAGACTTTGTTTGGAGCAGCTATATTTGGTAAGTTTACCAAGGACGAGCGGTCAGTTGTAGGGGAGCATCTGTCTTTGGGAGTGAAAGCATCCAAAAGTCTTGAAGCATTGAAGGCCATATTTAAGAACAACTTGAGCAACATTACTCAGTTGTGTAGAACCCGCAACAATATCCAGAAGGGAAAGAGAGGTAGTATGGTGAGATCACGTGACTTATGACGATTGGAGCAAACCATTACTTGTGTTGGGCGAGGCGACTTAAAGGTATGCGATATTGTTGAGGAGATCATGTGGTCACATCTCGATAGTATCAAGTTATTGAGGATGTTTCCGATTGTTTTGATTATGGTATAGACTTTAAGACCAACAAGTATGCATTGCCTCTGCTTTGGAGATTGTTGGTGTCACTTCCATCGAGTTGACATTTCTGTTGCGTTTGCATATCCGTCTCATGAGCGTTATGATGACTACACGTGGGTCTTTGCAGAGCCTACAAGATTTGATCTTTGTGTGATATTTCACTTCCTCAAGTAAGTCAATGCTAAGCGACTTTAGTTTTTGCCATTACATTATTGTTTTTATTTTTTCCATTTCTAATAGAGCGTGTGGATTGTGTTTCTCGAGTTATCCACTTGATTGTGAGGAGGCTTTGATGAGTGCTATCAAGGTTGTATTTCGGAGGCAACGAATTTGCTTTGTCGATATCATATCAACAAAAATGTCATGCTCAAATTAAAATTTGGTGAAGGGAGATAGAGTGGAGTCACTGATGATACTTTGGCATCATGTAGTTGATGCTACATTTGATGATGAGTTTAGTGAGGCTTTGCATGATTTGGAGCAATCGTCTACTGACATACCCCCGCTTATTGCATATGTGAAGAAGCAATGGTTGTATCCTCACAAGGAAAGATTTTGTGGCCGTGGGACGGATAAATTAAGACACTATGGAAATACCACGACTAATAGAGTGCACGCAAATTGTTTTCTTATGTGCTTTATGTATATGATTGTGGTTTCTTTATTTTAATTTTTCCTTACGTGCCATAAGGTTGAGGCTGCCCATTGGGCATTGAAGTAATCATTGGGTTCTAGTGGTGGTGATTTATGCAAAAGCTGGGAGTCAATGCATGGGATGATCAATGCACAGATTAATAAAATTGTGGATTCTTTTCAAAAGAGCATCAACCGTATAGATGCCCAATACAACATTCCATTCTACAAGAATCTACGGTTTAGTGTCTATTGAGGCGTTGAATCATATTCTTTGGGGAGTTTGATAACATGATGGATGGTGTGGGAACGGATAAGAAAAAGTGTGTTGGTTGTGTCATTAAAGTTACTCATGGGTTACCTTGTTCTTGTGAACTTGGTAGGTTACACCTAATGGGACTACCAATACCATTGGACATTATTGACTCTCATTGGAAGAGACTGAGTTTGGAGGCAATGGATGAGGAGCGGATCAAAGAAGCGTCGAGAAGGAGGTGAATTAAGCTATCTGATGAGAGGAGATTTGGAGGCAATGGAATGACATGCACCTTGAGGAGAGATGTGTTTGGAAGAGAGGTCTTGATGATTATGTATTCAGAGGCACTACATCCATGGTTCCACCTAGCCACAAAGTCAAAACTAGGGGTGCACCGAAGAAGGGGAAGAAGAAGAAAGAGTATGATGTGAAGAGAGATCCATCTGCGTGGGAGCACGTGGATGCATCTTTAGAAAAACCCACACAGATACCTCCCCAACAGTCCTTACAAGTACCATCAGACAGACCGTCAAAGATACCTCCCCGACGGTCCTTACAACTAGCATCACAAGTACCAACAGAGCTACCGTCACAGAGGTCAGCAAAGGAGCGGGCACATCATGACATCCACTTGGTAAGTCACTTTCCAGATTTCTTACATAAGTATATTGACGACATTATCAATGTGGAGGGGGATGGAAACTGTGGCTTTAGATGCATCTCTACTTCACTAGACTGGTTGGAGCACAGTTGGCAGATGGTTCGGAATGATTTAATTAGTGAGATGGACTCCAACTGGTTTCAGTACACACAGGTTATGGGTGACAATGTTCAGAACATTAGAGATTCATTGTTTCATGTCCCAAACAGACAGGAACAACCTATTGAGAAGTGGATCACCATGCCAGACACAGGACATGTCATAGCTACTAGATATCAGAGACCCCTGGTTATGTTGTCGCCTCATGAGAACTGGACATTCTTCCCTTTGAGGAGAGATTGTGTTTCCAGTCGGAGTCAGTTGGTTTGTGTTGGGTTCATCCATAGGAATCATTGGATTCTTGTCAAGTTGAACCACACTAGCCCTATCCCTCCTGCACATCCTTCTTGGGGTCGATACGCCTCATATGAAGCTAGATCGTGGCAATATCCATACATTGGACGCATGCAGTTATGGTCTTCTTTTGTTCCAGATTATGTTCCAATGACACCATTTGATTATGTAGACATCACAACTTGATTGTTTATATACTTTTACATTATTATTTGTTGCCACGTGTCAAAAAAAATCGAGTAACGGATAGAAATAATAAACAAGTGTCAAAGAAATTTAATCGACGAAAAAAAATATGTCCACGTGTCAAAAAAATCGAGTAAGGGATAGAAATAATAAACAAGTGTCAAAAAAGTCATTTTTAACACTAAAAAACATGTTTTTTATGGCACTTTGGTGTACAATTACAGCTCGTAAATAATTTTGCAACTCGTCTTTTTTACCTCAATATCGTAGTATTATACTTTTTCTACAAGTTTGTAATTTTTTAAAAAAATGACGCATGGTAAAAACTGACCAGAACATAGTTAAAAAGTCATTTTTTTAAAGTAATAAAACATTTTTTTATTTGATTACTAATTAACGGCCTAGATCTTGCCGACAACTTTTAACGATCTAGATTTTGCCGACACTTTAAAGGGTCCAGATTTTGCCGACAACTTTTCATCAACGGTGGAAATCCATTCAAGGGTTTCATTTCTCTCTATAAATAGACCCTTCCATTTCACTTATTTCACACACAACACTCTCATGGACACTCTGAATACACAATACTCTCGTGATTCTGCACTCACTGCCCTTCACCACCAGGGCACAATCACAAACAGAGAAAATGGTGTCCATTTCGAGAGTCCAAACCCCATTTTATGCGGGCTTAACGATGACATCACCTTTGAAGCTCGAAAGAAAAATAACAACGAAGGTGCAGCTGGAGGGTGACGAGCAAGAAGTCACCCGGATCATTTATCGCTACCCCACTATGGGCGATAATAATCGTGTTCAGTGGTCCACCATGGATGTGAAGAACAACGATGACGTTCGAGTGATGATGGACCGTTTTGACATATTTCAGATGCGGAGTCCTATTCATTTGTATGTCGAAACCGTATGAAGGGCGATTCTTGAGGTCCTTCGACGTCTCCAACCACCATCTCACTAGTTTCTACTGTGTTTTTATTTCGTTTGTTGTTGCGTTATGTTATTTTTTTTCATCAATTTCATGTATTGTATTGTTTCGTTTTGTGATCGAAAACGCGTCTTTAATTAATTTTATTTTTTTTCCAGAAATACCTTTAAAACGAGGTAATTCCGGTAGGGGGTTAAAAGTTTTACGGAATTACCAAAAATTGAGATAATTCAGGTTCACATTTTGTGACGGAATTACCTCAATTTTAGTAATTCCGAAAACTTACTAACCTACCGGAATTACCCATTCGCTAAGGTAATTCGAAATTTGATATATTCTTTGGGGAATTTTTGTCCAAAACGTAATTTATGGGGTGGGATTGATAATGAGGGGGTGTGAAAAAGCCTAATATTTATCATGTGATATTTTAGTTATATTATTATACTTTCGAGATTCCCAGAGGCATTGAATGTTTTGGTGCCCCTCCTCTGCGTGTGCCATAAGTTTAATTATATGTGACAAAAATAGGGGACTAAGTCGGTTGTACAACCGGGTCAGTCAACATTCTAAGACAAATGAGTTGTACAGTTCAAGAGTCTTAGAACACCTATTCTAAAATCGACTCCACACCAAGTCAATTTTTCTCAAAAAAACTCAAAAATTTATTTTCAAAAAGTAAAAGACTAAGTCGGTTGTACAACCGGGTTAGTCATCATTCTAGGACCAATGAGCTGTACAGTTCAGTAATCCTAAAAACTTGTAAATAAATCATTTTTCCCAAAAATAGGGACTAAGTCGGTTGTACAACCGGGTTAGTCAGCGTTCTAGGACGAATGAGCTGTACAGTTCAAGAGTCCTAGAACACCTATTCTAAAACCAACTCACCTCACATCAAACAAAATTCTTTCAAAAAACCTCAAAAATACTTTCAAAAGTAGGGCACTAAGTCGGTTGTACAATCGGGTTAATCAGCGTCCTAGGAATCAGTGAGCTGTACAGTTCAAGGAATCCTAGGACCCCTACATTAAAAAAACACCAACCCACAAAACTTTTTCAGGAAGAACTACGTAGTTTTGATTCCTCCATTGTATCCGGAGGTACGTAGGAGCAAGAGTCCACTCTTGTCAAGCACTAAAAATTAAAAATTTAATTAAGTCTTTTTCACTATAAATAAAAAGGGTAAATATTAATAAAACATAAATAATTAGACAAAGGATGTCGTGGGGTGCTAATACCTTCCCACGCATAACGACTCCCGAACCTTAAACTCAGCCTTATCTTAAACCTAAAAGGGATTTTCCGAATTTGCCCTTAAACTAGATATTGGTGGCGACTTCCTTTGAACCTTCGAAGAATCCTTTCCCGGATTTTTCGGTCGCTACAGCTAGCCAATTAGAAAACACGCTAGACAGATCCCTAGCGCTTTTATTCAAAACGCAAGCCAATTAGAAAACACGCTAGATAGATCCCTAGCGTTTTTAGAAAGCGCTAGGTATTTAGAAAACACGCTAGACGGATCCTAGCGCTTTTATTCAAAACGCTAGCCAATTAGAAAAAAGCTAGATAGGTCCTAGCGTTTTTAGAAAACGCTAGGTATTTAGAAAACACGCTAGACAGATCCCTAGCGCTTTTATTCAAAACGCTAGCCAATTAGAAAACACGCTAGATAGATCCCTAGCGTTTTTTAGAAAGCGTTAGGTATTTAGTAAACACTCTAGACAGATCCCTAGCGCTTTTATTCAAAACTCTAGGTATTTAGAAAACACGCTAGGTATGGTTAAATAATTTTTTTTCATTTCCCATTGAGCTACTTCCTTCTCTCAGCGAACACACTCACCCAGAAACGCAAAATCAATCACCCAGAAACACAAAACCCTAACATCCTAACGCAAAACCCAGAAACGCATGGTGAGTTTTAGCGAGTTATCACGATTTTAATAAGCAAGGTTTCTGCGATTTTGGAAGTCTTGTTTAGTGTTCAGCGATTTCTCTCAGAAAACATCATCTCTCTCAACAAAAATCATCTCTCTCAGTGAACATCATCTTTCTCAGTCTCTCACTCAGACAACATCGGTGAGTTTTCTGTTCCTTTCTCTGTTTCGGGTTCCTTTATTTCGTTCCTTTCTCTAATTTATGATGAAAACATATTTCTTGTTAGTTGTTACCATGAGAGTTGCTGATATTCATATATACTGATGTGGGTGATGAATTAATCTGTTAAAAAATTATCAATAAAGCTACCTATGCATGAATTATCCACTGAATCAACTCTGGAAAAGCTACCTATGCAAAACAAAGATAATTGTCCAATTTGGATGCAGCCTTCCTTATCAAAGTTGTCAAGGATGGGTGTTTAGACAGTCGGTATAATGTGTTAGTGTCTAAAAGTATAAGGGAATATGAAAAGAAGTTTACCCTGTTACCTTGGATATACTTTAAAAAGATATTTATGATCCTTATTAAGAAGATATTTTGCGATGGGCTTCATCCTCTTTATGATCCTCAATTTGTAGGATCATTGTAGCTTTTTTCCATTTGTTTTGGGTGGCTCTTCTTCTCCAACGACCACTTTCACGTCGTTGGCTCCTACTAGTACTTCATCTTCTTCTTCTTCAGGTTGGTTTCGTTGTTCGCCTATTTGGTGTTTGTTTCATGTTTCTTCTGTTGCAATTTTTTCTTGTAAATTACAATTAGTAAAGTTGTTAGATATTAATTGTGGGTTCTAGTTTGAAAATATATTAGTTTTGTCACTTGTGCACACTAGACTCTTATTTTTTTTTTTTACCACTAGCCTCTTCTTGTTACACATAAAGTTCATTATTTGTAAGACTAGACTATGGTTCCTTTGTCTTGACCAAATGACCGAGAATAGAAATAGAATATGAGATAGATATAGCTTGGGAAAATAAGGAGTGGAATTGAAAAAAATTTAAAAGAGGAAATTTAGTTTGTTTTTTTTATATGAATTGATTCTTCGTTATATTCGAATTGCTTGATGGGTCATATGTTAAAGTTCTCTTCTCAGGATTTTATTATAAATATTTGGAAATTATGGATAGAAATTGGATGTCTGCCAATCGTCTGTCCAAGGAGTATGCCGCTGGAGTGGATTATTTTGTGAGCTGTGTTGTTGAACGTTTAGGGACTTCTAGTGGTATGAAATGTCCTTGTTTAAGTTGTTGTTATGTAAAATCAGTTACTGCAGAGGAGTTGGCACAACATTCAAAGGCGAATGGAATTGATCAAAGTTACACTTGTTGGATAATGCACGGTGAGAAAAAAGGTGAATCTTCAAATATGAATGATATTACTAAGAGATATGCGCCGTCGGTTGACACCGGAACACATTCATTTGGTGCGAACGAATTTGAAGAGATGGCAAAGGTGGTTGAAGAGGATCTTAATGATTGTCTGAAATGTTTGAGAAGTTGATAAGCGATGCGAGAGACACCTTTGTATGCGGGTTGTCTTGAATTCACAAAATTATTGGTTTGTGATCAAGTTGTATAACTTGAAAACTTGCCACAGATGGACGGATAAGAGCTTTACCGATTTACTCGCACTTCTGAAAGAAATGTTGCTGAATGATAATGTGCTTCCTTCTCGGACGTATGATGCAAAGCAAATGTGACAATTAATTAACTAATCTTTTGCTTTGTAGTGTCCTAAACAACCAAATAACAATGATTGTGGGTACTATACTATGAGATATATGAGAGAGATTATCACTCACGACAAAGTAGTAATTCCAATCAAGGTAACTACTTAGATTTCTTTTTTATATTGATATTATAATACTTACTCACATTTAATAACCATTTTAATTCTAATTTTATTTCATTTTATTTTTCAGTATTTTCCTCATTGTCATCACATCAAGCATTACTCTGATGAACAACTTACAACAGTAAGGGGGGGAGTGGTGCTGTTATGTTTCTAGCTTTTTGTAGCAATTTTTGAGTTTCATAATGTTAGTTAGTTATTATATATGTTGTATATATGATTTGGATATATATTATGTTGTAAGTATTTGTTAGTTTAATATGGTCTTTTGGTTATATGTACATATGTGTGTATCTATATTGGATTGGAATGATATTGCATTTGAATTTTGTTGGAATGATATTGGATGAATTTTGATGAATTTATAAAAATCAGTCGATACGTAGCGTTTTATAGAGAAAACGCTAGAAATGAAATTAAAAAAATCATTCAATACCTAGCGTTTTATAGAAAAAACACTAGGTATGGACAAAATGCACTAGAGGATCCCTAGCGTTTTACAGAAAACGCTAAGTATGGACAAAATGCGCTAGAGGATTCCTAGCGTTTTAAGGAAAACACTAGCTATGGGAAAAATGCGCTAGAGGATCCCTAGCGTTTTAGGGAAAACGTTAGTTATGGCCAAAACGTGCTAGAGGATCTCTAGCGTTTTAGGGAAAACGCTACTCATTTCAAAAGGCGCTAGAGGATCCCTAGCGTTTTTGCGAGAAAGTGCTACGTATGTCCAAAACACGCTAAGGAAGATCGGCAGCGTTTTATTTCAAAACGCTACGCATTTTCGACAATCCTAAGCGTTTTTAAAGCGCTACTAATGGGGTACACATCCGTAGCGCCATCTTTTCTAGCGTTTTAAAAGCGCTACCAATGCCCAAAAAAACGGCGCAAATCCTTAAATGCATTTGTAGTGTAACCGATACTAATTGTATGTTTTCAAGACATAAAAACACCAAAAAAAAGCGTCATTTAGCATCGGTATTTTGAAAATCGATGCTAAATGTCGAACATTTAGTATCGGTTGAATTAGCATCGACGGATAACCGATGCTAAATGTGCAAAATAACCGATGCTAAATGTCTTTTCTGCACTAGTGACTATTTTAGATGAATAAATTATTGGAAACGCTTTTTACAAATTGGTAAATATAATGAAACAAATCCAACATTGTATATGGATCTTCTAATAAATAAGCTCTCTATGCCTTACTTTGTGTCAAACAAATTGCCAAGAACACATTAAACATTATATTTATGCTAAATTTTCTCTTGTTGCTGGGAATGGTCAAAGAACTAGATGTGGTCTTCTCCAGATTTGGGAGAATCTTCTGCAAAAAAGATGGAGACGATACCTTGGTGTTGGCTCAGTGGGGATTCTATTGGCCTTAGAGTTAAGTTATGTTCTTATTTTTCTCTGTAATTTTGAAAAAAGCATATGTACAATCAAGTAAATGTATCGACCGACACATGCATTTGTACAATGCTACTATATTTTAGTTGTTTGAATGACACTTGAACAAAATTATATTTTGGTTACCTTTCTGTTAACCAATCGGTCGACACATGCATTTTTAATTTTTTTTTTACAAAAACAAATCCGCCACAACCGGCTATAATTCCGCCGCAACATTTTTATTTTTATTTCTTACAAAAAAAAATTCTGTCGCAAATACCTATAATTCCGCCACAAGCATACGCGTTTTTTTAAAAAAATTAAATTTCGAGCAAATGCTTATGAACCCGGGAAATGTAATTATTAAAAAATTTTAAATTATTAAATTTCAAAACGCCTTAAAGACTGGATTTTGAATTTTAAAAGTCCCTCCCTTTTTCCAAATTGTGTTTGCGGTGGATTGGACCGCCTTTTTGGTGGATCCTTTTTTTTCCAACTTATAATCTGCCACAAATCCTATAAATCCGCCGAAAACACCAAAATATCCGCCAAAAAGTTTATGTCGAATTAAATCCACCAAAAAATACAAAAATCACATGAAAAGTTTCAGGGGATTAAAATCCACTTGAGAAAGTCTGGCTTTGATCCGTTCATTTGAATTTTGCGGATATATATATATATATATATATAGACACACACACAAGCATATACTATGAGCATCGGTTATTTTTCCTATTCCTCTTCCTCCGTGTTTCATCTTCGTCCTCTTCTTGTTTCAACCACGTCCCTATTTTTTCTGCAGGATTCTCTTGGTGCTTTTCAAGTTTTCCGACTTCTTCTTTCCATGTTTTGTTCTCTCTAATCCTGCTATGACACGGATCCTTATCCCCTACTTGTTTATCGCTTTCCTTTTGCTTTTTGCTTTCTTTGTCTTTTCGTTTTTAGCTTATCGTTTTAGAGTTTCTTTCAGTGTAAATGTCTTGATTTGAAAAGTAGGGATAGTGAAGAGGGGATTACCTCAATTGTTAGGTGGCGTAGGCTTGATAGTTGTCTGGGAAGTGTATTGTTTTCCTACCGAATAAGATAGAATATGTAATGGCGATCTAAAAAATGGAAGGATATTAATAGGTAGTTCTCATATGCTTTGTTAGGGCTTTATTAACCGATCAACGGGATGTCTACGACTCAACCTCGAATCGGGAGTAGATTGGGAATCTGGCCATCCTTTTTGGATAGGTGAAGGATGAGGTGCGGCAGGCTCAATCGAACGTCACCATCGATGAGAAGGCTCTAGAAATCCAGGAGTTGCTTTGTCATCCAACTGATGTCGCGGGGAGGTCGTTACTCGGTCTATTACTTTTGAGGAAGTTGTTTGCCATTCACCCGTGGCCGAAGGGTAACCTCTTTTTACCTTTATAAATAAGGGTTTGTTCAAGGACTTAATCGTTCGTCTCTTTTTTTCCCAATTTTATTGTCTTGTTCTCCAGATCATGAATGTGGCTCCTACTCAGCTTCACCCGAACGGTTAAGCTTCTATTTGGGTGTTTGAATATTTTTGCAAATTCTTAAACATAGAAGCCACGACATAGAAATTTTTATGTTTCTTTTGGGTGCAATCATCGAGGCCACGAACGTGGGATTCTCTGTGCAACATTTCTCATCACCCTTTTATGTCCACTACAAGAGTAGTTATAAAAACTTTAAGGAAACCATTTTTAGACTAGAGGTGGGACCCTCCCACTCTACCCTGCTAGTTGATGAGCATGGTCCGAAGCGGTATCCCCTCTACTAGAGTTTAAAACCTCGCAGGGGAGTTTCATAGATGAGTGAGATCTTCTTGCATCCGTTCGAGTGGACATTGAGTGCCTTTGGGGTGGGCACACCGAGAAAAGCGGTTCATTTGCTTAGTTGTGTGGACTTGGAAGTAGTGTTGATCAAATATTTGAGTAATTTTCTCCTTCACTTCCATAGTTATTTTCCTTTGTCGCTTCTTTTTTTTAATTGTGGCCTCCTTTGCTTTTTCGATTCGTTAGGCATGTCTCTGATGAGTGTGGAAGAGAGGAGGCGCATTCAGGTAGAGGTGATACCAATGTGTCTCCATCCGCCAATGCTTCCCCCTCGGGAGTGGTAACAATAGAAGTGCCAAACTGTATTCCTCCTCTAAAAACCAAGACAAAGTCATTCTCACCTTCCTATCCCCCTATTGTAAAGAAGCAAAAAAGGAGTGGACTCCCCCAAATATTCCACTAAACTCATAATGCAGCAGGAGACCAATTGACCAACTCCTCCACGAGCTGGCATCTGAAGTGTCAAACTAAAGCCACTGCCAAAGAACATGTCAAGACTGCCTGAGATCCTCTAAACAAAGTGTTGAGCAGAGTCCTCCCGTCTGGTGATCTGGAAAAGCATCTACCATGGGTTTCGGCCCTACCATGGTGGCTATCAAAACTTATGGTATGTGGAGCTCGCTTTTGGCTCACCTTGCCGAAGGTACTTTCAGGAAAGATGCGGAGGGGTACGAGAGTTGTGAGGGCGAGCCGAACCGTGCTAAGGAAGAGTTGAAGGCTTGTCGAGAGAAGTGGAGCAGTGGAGGAGGATGTGAAGAAGTCTGAGACTAACAAGAAGATCAAGGAGGCTAAATTGGGAAAGCTTGGGAAGGTAGCAAAGGAGACTTGGTGAGGATAAAATGGCTTTGGAGAATGACTTGGAGATTGCTCGGAGTGAGTTGAAGATAGCTAACTTAAAAACTGGAGAAGGTTGGGGCGCGGTGATCTTTGGACTTTGAGGTGGTGATGATTCTATGTGTGGCATTGGTGGAGTCAATGCGGAGAGCGTAGAATCTTTTGAGACCATCTTTAATTCTTCTTTAGCTCATATTCAAGTGGTACATTTGTAACACCCCCTTCTACTTAATATTAATTTAATAAATAAAAATCGAGTTTTCAAAAGACTTTTCCACGCACCTGAAAAAGAGAGTGCTACATTCCTTCAAAATCACCTTACATAGCTCCAAAATAGTAGTTAAAATAAAACTCCAGTATATGATATATAGCACCAACAAGTTTGAGAATTAAATTAGTACAACAGTGGAAGTTACTATCTTAACATAATAGTTCAAAACATAATAAAATAACAACTACTAAATATTCCCCCCGGTGCTACATGTATCGAGGCCAGGCTCGACCACACTAGAAGAAGGATCTCTAAACACCTTTAGTCATTTGTCACTGCGAGTTGCGGCATACGAGGCAACACGACGCAGTAGGGTGAGTCTCTTTACACAAATAATAACAAGTAAGATAAGCATTATATTAGGAAAGCAACTAACAACAACACCAATCCACAACAATTAAGGCATTTATCATTTACTTGCAACACCAAGAAATAATAGTAATAGATCAATTAAAGCGTCACCAAGACTTACCTAAGAAAGCATGAGTATATGCATGTGTGCAATATGCATGTGGATCCATCGTCATCGCTTTGGCGAAGCCCTCGTCACTTTGGCGAAGCCCACATCGTCATTGAATATGCATGATTTATGTGACACCATGACAATGCAATCACAACACAATGAATTTATCACAACAATCATTAACTCACCACTTAATCGTCTTCACAACACAACTCGTCGCTTACTCATCACCACAACACCCCGCACCTCATTTATTAAATTAAATCTCACACCAAGAATTAAATCTCACCTAAGGACCAAATCACCTCTTAAGGACCTTTTCAACACCTAAGGACCATTTCAATACACCCAAAATTAATTTAGTACCTAAGGAATTATTTGACACATTATGATTAATTTGGTACTTAGGGAATTATTTTGACATATTAGGATTAATTAGACACTAAGGGACTATTTTGTCACACCAAGGATTAATTTAATACTTAGGGACTAAAATCATCACTTAGACTCCATTAGGCACATCTAGACGCCATGGGGCAGCCAATATGGCGCCCTAGCACACACACACGGCCTAGACACTACACACCCACACCCTAGGCGCCAGATTCCCAGGGAATTGGCGCCCCTGCACATGCCCAGAGACGCCACGGTGACCCTGGCGCCACATTCCCCAGCAAGTGGCGCCCCCCCTTCTCTGCGCGCGTTGCACTCTGCCTAGCCACTCACCTGGCACCATTTTGCCTAGCAAATGGCGCCCTTGACCTGACACTTACCCACGCACGCATCACAGCACCCAGACCTAAGCACCAGGCACCAACTTCACAGAGAATTGGCGCCCTCCCTGCACAGACACACGCACAGCCACACACACAGACACAGGCGCCAAATTCCTAGTGAATTGGCGCCCCTACACCCTGCTTGCCCAAACACAGCACACCTGGCGCCATTTTGCCTAGCAAATGGCGCCCCCCTTTTCAGCAACAACCCCAACCGAACAAAACATCATACTAGGCGCCATTTCCTTGTGAAATTGGCGCCCCCTTAAACATACCTAATTAAAACAACTCAACCACATTTTTCATTCAACAATTCAATTCTCAATTTAATAACACTCATCTAGACAATTAATCAACATCATTTAATTCACCCATTCTCATAATCCTTCACATTGAAGCTTTTAAACAAACACATGGCATGCTTATTTCACAACACATTTAATTCCAACATCAAGCATCATTGTATCACCAATTTACAACATCAAATACAACAACAAACATATGATAAACACAAAATTCACACAATTAAACATCCTAGAGCTATTCCACACATAACACATATCATACAAGCTATTATATAGGTAAAGTAGAGCCCCCTAACCTCAAATTGAAGAATCCTAGTGTTCCCTCCTTCACAACCTCAAGAACCATTAAAACTAGCTTCTCCTACACTTTGAGCTTCAAATCCTCTCCCATGGCAAAGTAGAAACAAGAGGGAATTAGTGATTAAAACTTATACTAAGAGATAGAGCATGAAAAATGAGGAAGATTGGTACCCAACTCACTTACCCCAAACCAAGAAGATGAATTTCTCCTCCCCTCCTCCATGAATAGCTGCGCGCGGCCTCTCCCTTACTCCCTCTCTCTATTTTTCTGTTTTTCTTGGCTTCTAATGAAATGAGACACCCTACCATAGTTTAAGTCATGAATTGGGCCTATTTAGTGGGCTTGGGCCCCCTTATTTACACCCTCAAGGTACTTGCTCACATCCTCCCAATTTAATTAAAAATACTCTCCACTTAACTAAAATACTCACCATTTATTTATCACACCTCTCCTTAAATTATTTACTTACCCTATATTTATTTTAATATAGATAAGTAAAATATTACTTAATTAAATTGGTCAGACAAACACTTAATTAAATTAACTAAATAATCACCTAATTAAATTAGTTAAATACTCACCTAATTAATTTTTGGGGTGTTACATACACCCTGGTATTGATCTTTCATAGGTGAACTTGGACAAAGTGGTTGTGAATGGTTAGTTAGTTGATCTACCTAGTGGAGAAGATCAAGAGCGCCAAGAGGGAGCGACAGTAGCAGTTGGATAAGTAGCGCCTGAAAGCACTACTAATGCCTAAAAAAGTGCTATTGATATCTTTTTCTGTTGTAGTGACCAACTCGGTGGCTTGGTGGAAGGCTAGTCGAGGTAACTCTTGATAGGCTCGGTCGGTCCCTAAATACATTGTAATTGTTACTCCCTCCATTCCTAATCTTTGGTACTTTTAGGCTTTTATTTGTGTTCCAAAACAATAGTACTTTTAGAAAATCAATGTACAATTCACTATACTTTCCAAAATACACGTTTCATATTTATTGAGTATTTGTAGAGCTCCCAAGCATGGATTAATTGTTCAATACACCTTTATTTTGATTTCAATTATCCCAAGACAACTATAAAAGGGGTATTTTAATACTTAGCTAACAAAAATTAATAATACCTTAATTTATGTGTAACAAGACAAAAACACTAAAGATTAAGAACAGATGAAATACTAAGGTCTGCGAGGGATCTAGGATTGACTTAAAATTTTTTTAAGAGAAATTTAAAAACAATTATAAATAAAAAAAGACGTTGCTCTAAATGTTTTTATGGAACATATGGTTTTTCTCATTAAAAAAAATTCATCAGCCACAATACAATACCTCAAAGGGTTATACTACATTGTATATATGAGTTACAATCTTTCAAAAAAGGATCCACCAAAAAATCTATCAAAAAAAATGTTTGTTTCAATTTAAACAGGTTATCATATATTTCTTTTCCATAATGACTCAAGTTGCATACTTTAGATTAAAAATGGTAGGACATAATACATTCATGCAGTCCCATTTCTCAATTATAGATAGAATCCAACAACATAAAATAGTGTTTATATATAGTGATCTCTACTATCCAATACAATTGCTTGCTGCTTCAAAAGAAAATACAATTGTTTGTGCATATGATTTAACTAAATATTTATAAGATTGTGTAACTGGGTTCAGTCTTATCATGCAGTCGAATAACATAGGTGTCATTGACTTTGGCTTATGACCATACCCCAAAGGAATAAGATTTATGCCTAAAGATGGAAAATTACCTTGGAGGAAAAAAAACAAATTCAAAAAAAGCATGGTTATGTTAGTAGCTTGAAGATATTCAAAAGTAAAAATTCCGGAAGGGAATGAATGGAAAGAGAAGAGCGACTCTAAAGAATACAAAATCTATACTTTTTGTGATATCACTATTTTAACATGTAAATAGCAAGAGTAGCTAGTGGAGAAGATGGTCTTTTCCTTTGTACCACTAAGTTCAAAATTTCAAATAGCAAGAGTACCAAAGTATATTATTAGAGGCTCACATGATCAATGTTTTTGCCATATCACTACTCTAAAATTTAGCAGTGACATTACGGGACATTGTAACTAAAATTGAATTTCATAACAAAAACTAATATTGGTTTTATGGTGTTTTTTTTAAGAGAATATTTATTTATTTAATTTTATGCTTTTTTTTTGTAAAAGAAGTTGGTTTTTTGAAAGAATATAAATAAGAAAAACAAAAAGGGGCTGCAATAGTAGAACAGAGGTGCAATTAGAGCGAGTTGTATTATTAATGAGAGATTTGCGAATCAATGAAGCCCAATTGACATTTTCAGGTTTTAATAAGTGGCATGAAATTTGGGCTTTCAAGAAGGCGATATAATTAAAAGAATGGAGTGTAAAACTAAATCTGATATTTTTTAAAATAAATAATAAAATAATAAATAAAGAATTAGTATTTATGACTCATTAATTTTGGTGAGAGAGAGTGAGTGGTTTGTAATGATAAATGCAAAGTTGAAAACACAAATAAATACAATTAAATTTGAATTCAATATATTGGTTCCTATTTTTAGAGATTTGGTTAGCAACAATGTTATTAATCGACCGGTGATTGACCGAAGCGAGGACACTGGGTCACTCGGGTCAATGGTCGAAGTGAGGGGTCACTGATTGACTCGCGTGACCCGGTATTAATCAATTTGATATTAAATTAATATGAGAATTAGACAAATGTATGATATTATAAGTCAATATTTTTAATATAATTGAAAATTAGAAACAAATTTTAACATGAATAAAATTACCCATATTTAATAACATTCTAGTTAATAAATATATAGAATCTAAAATCTATGGAATGTGATACAAAATATTAGATGTCAAATAAATATAATATATAATAACAAATATATAAGTATTTTTTTTGACAAACAAATATATAAGTATTAAAACATATAATAAATAGATATAAATAATAGGTAAAGGGTTTTGCAACCAAAGAATGAATAGGGTAAATTAATTGTAATACGCTTCAGTACCATCAAAATGTGGTGGCTCAAATATTAGCGTAAACAGGCATTAGCATGAGGGAATGAGTTTGATTCTCTCCTTCCGTTTTTTTGGTGATATATTTCAAAATTAATTGTGGTAAAAGCTTGGGGATTAAAATGGTGATGTGGATTAAACTGAGGTGACGTGGATTAAAATAGAGGTGACGTATTTAATGATGTAGACGGCTATGTGGATGCATAGGTGGAAGATTCATAGTTTAATATAATAGAGATAGTAGCATATGCGCGGACTAGTGAAATTTGATTTTCATTAGTTTTGCAAATCTTAAGAAAGTTGAAGATTGCAAATCTAAAGATCGTAAGCGGCTTAACATGCATAAAAAAAGGGGGTAGGAATTTTTTTCTATTTTCCAAATTTTTGGTCAATTTTTTTTTCTTTCCCAATTTACCTTTTTTTTTGTTATAATGTAATTGGTGTGCAATTTTCATCAGTTTTACTTAGTGCATAAACGATTTTGAATTTAAACCTATGATGTTTCAATACTGATAAACTAGAAATGAAATAATTAACTAATCGGTCGGGCACTTAAAGCACAAGAGGAAACTCATGAAGAAAGTGTTGAAAATGATGACAACACTGATGAAGAAGATGAAATGTCTATAATGTCCAAAAGATTGAGAAGATGGGCTTTCAGAAAAGTTGACTGCACTGAAGAAAAGAAAAATGCAGAAAAAATCAATGCACAAAATCACTGATTACTCCCATGGTACAGACAAGAGGCCATCTTCTCACACTCATTTTTTAGAAATCAAGAGTTAATAAGAATGAGTGTTTGTAAAAACATCTTTATTGAACTAGCTTTAATGAGGAATTGCTTGTTAAAACCATGTTAAGTCCTAGACATAGGATAGCATAGTTCTTAGGGTGATACAGTGGGAGCTTAAGAGACAAGAGTGAACCTATTTAGCATGCCTAGACATAGGAAGCTTGTAATGAAACTCTGAAGAAAGTGAGATTAGAAGATGGCAAGACAATGTGATGTGTGAGTTCGCACTTCACTCCATCTTTCCCTTTTCCTTTGAGCTCCCTCTCTCGCCTAATCATTTCATTTCTATTTTATCAGTATTCTAAATATTATAAGTTTGAATTTGTTTTTTTTTCCTCCAAGGTAATTTTCCATCTCCTCTTTTCAAACAAGAACATTTCATCGCGAGATAGAGGCGAGTTGATCTCCGTTATGAAAGAGGTCAATTCCAGCCGCGCCAACGTGCGGTAGAGCGGAGAACCTTCTACTCTAGATCGCCCCAAAGTCTTCCGATCTTCAAGGTTGATTGATTCACACGTTATCCAAGGAAGTACTATTGTGTTGTTTATGTGTGTGGGTGAATTGGCAGTTGAGGGGGGTGCCTTACGGGGACGCTCATTTGTTACCCCTTCTTGAGTCGTTGCGAGAGACGTCTCTAATTCCTCCATCTCGATAGTCTTCAAACTCTTCGCGAGAATCCCGGGATCTACTTCTTGACCGCCGGTTCACAGTCAAAACTTTTTCGCGAGAAAGAGACATTGATAGTCTTCAAACTCTTCGCGAGAATCCCGGGATCTACTTCTTGAAAATCAATGTCTCTTTCTACCCGAATGTCGAGAGGTGCCTTTTTGGTGATAGGGATGAGAAACGGTGCATGGACTGGACTTGTTGTTTGAAATTCTATGTGAGCTCGAGAATCATACTCTAAATGCTCAAGCAGCGGTGAGCAACCTTTGAAAAATAGTGTTTTACCAATGTGGTGAGAATTCATTGACCAATGCATTTGAAAAATTCTATGGTGAGAAACCAAATGCATTGATAAAATTCTATGTGAGCTGAGAAACCAGTGCATTGATAAAATAGTGAGAAACCAATGCATTTTACGTATTTTGGCTACGCCTTGGGAATTTTTGCAACATATTCATTTGAAAAATAGTGTTTTCAAAGGTTGCTCAATCCGCTCACATTGGTTTCTTAATTCTATGGACATTGACCAATGCTCAAGCAGTTCATGGAGAAGCTCAGAATATGCTGCATATGTCTAGGCAAGCTAAATAGGTTCACTCTTGTCTCTTAAGCTCACGTTCTTCTAATAAAAGCACGATTAATGAATATGCTGCAAAATTTGAGAAGTGGGGCCGCTGCTGAGGCCGCCGCTGCTGGTGAACACTCCTCTTTATACTTTTAAAGAGGAGTTTTGGAACTCTTTATGATGTACTCTTGTCTTTTCATAAAAAATTGGGCCATGAGTGGAGGTTATACCCCCATTTCATCTTTTATGTGCTGAAAACCATCAAACCATAAAAAATTCACCAGAAAATTGTCCCAATTTCTGTTTCTTTTGTACTGGTTTTATCACATTTCTTCGATCATGGAATCATATTGAGCTTCTCATCACGCAATGACTGGAGGTTATACCCCGTTGAATGATTTTCCTTCTTTTCCCATCGATGCTTAATTGTCTTTCTGAATGGGAACGCTGACTAACCCGATTGTACAACCGACTTAGTCCCCTACTTTTGAAAGTATTCTTGAGCCTTGGGTTGGTTTTGATAAAACTCCCTATCGGGAAGAGTCCACCTTGAGAATCGGCCGCCCTCGGCATTCGAATTGTAGTCTGGAGAAGCGTCCTCAGCGGCGGACCGGGCCCAAGTCCCCTGGAAGGGGGCGCCGGAGAGGGTGAGAGCCCCGTTGTGCCCGGACCCTGTCGCACCACGAGGCGCTGTCGGCGAGTCGGGTTGTTTGGGAATGCAGCCCCAATCGGGCGGTAAATTCCGTCCAAGGCTAAATACAGGCGAGAAACCAATGCTCAAGCAGTGCATTGATAAAATTCTATTGACATTGGTCAATCCACTCACATTGGTTTAAGAGTGATAAAATTCTATGGACATTGCTCAAATTCTATGGACATTTATTTTTGGGTGGTCTGGCTTCCAATACAAGTGTTGGCTTTATTTTTGTCAACATCAATTCCCTGGTTATGAAGCCTCTACAACTCCTTATTTTCGGGTGGTGTGGTTTCCAATACAACTGTTTTATTTTTTGTCACCATCAATTCCCTGGTTATGAACTGAGAAACCTAAGCATAAAAATCAACTGGTACAGGTATCCGTTGGTTGAGATCGTTGGTGTAACCTCAACTGAGAAGACTTACTCTGCTGCATTTGCTTATGTCAATTGGGAGAGGATGGATAACTTTGCATGGGTTCTTGAGAAATTGAGGGGTTTATTTAGGAAACAGGATGAACTTCCACAAGTCATACTTACTGACAGAGACACAGGTATGATGAATGCTCTGGCAGCAATATTTCCAACATCTGCAAACTTGTTGTGCCAATTTCACATTAAGAAACCAATGTGAGCTGAGAAACCAGCTAAGTCTATGTGAGCTGAGAAACTCACATAGAATTAAGAAACCAATGCTCAAATGCACTGGTTTCTCAGAATTTTATCAATGCATTGGTTTCTCACTATTTTAATAAAGCATTGGTTTCTATGGACATTGAAACCAATGCATAGATTGTTGACTATTTTATCAATGCACTGGTTTCTCAGCTCACATAGAATTAAGAAACTAATGTGAGGTGACAAAATTAGGGCGGCCACAGCAACGGCCCCAATTTTTTAGATTAGAACGGAGCCTCCAAGCTTGAAAATCAATGTCTCTTTCTGCAAATTTTTACAAAGTCTAATTAATAATCACACAGGTTTCTCATTCCTAGACATAAACCTAACGACATTGTCTATGAGAAGGTCAGGTGGTTGGCAGTTACAATATTCCCAACTACTTCATCAAACTGGCCAACAGAAATATTCTGAGCCTCTAATCTTGTTCACAGGTATCCGTTGAACAAGATTAGAGGAGTTTGCTTTAAGAACTCCTCTTGACATTCAGCTGATAAAAGTATAATTAATTGCCCAATTTATTTTTCAGCACATAATATCTTTACTATTAAATTACAACGGTGTTGGACAAGGACATTCACAAAGAGAAAAGAGAAGACATTAGACAATCAAGATAAAGTTCAAATCATCTAAGTGAATTCCTATCAAGAGGAGTCCTAAGAACCTAATGACTAGATTTATCAAAGGAGTCTACAAGTCTTTGCATAGAAGATTCTCATAGTCATTAATTGGGTTATATTCTACCAATGCTCTCTTACTCAAATGTTCAAAAGCTTATCTAGAAGCATATCAAAGAGCATGACTAAAACAAGCAAGAAGTCAAGGGTAGAAATAAACATAAGAAGGTTCATGTATGAGAAGATTCAACAGTTTCTTAAAGCAACTGATAAAATAGTGAGAAACCAATGCATTTTACGTATTTTGTGACAAAATACGTAAAATGCACTGGTTTATTAGATCCGTTGGTTGAGTTCCAGTGCGTCATAAAGTTCCTTCTTTTGACATGGTCAAACCTTCTCAAATGATTTATTCCTCAACTGATAAAAGTATAATTAATTGCCCAATTTGCTGGTGTGGAACCAACTGGTGTACTTGTTCCAAGATTGGTCCTTGACCGCCCTAAACCGATGGCTCTTGGCGAGGATTGCCTTGGGATTCGTGAATGGTAACTGGCACGCCCTCTGGGGTCTGCCGCGGACGAACGTCTTGTCCCGTAGGGTCGTGCTGCGTCGATGCCCGCGTAGTAGGTCTCTTCGGGGCCATCTTAAAGGTAGGATAGCGCTCGGGCCTCCCACTGTGGTCGCCAATTGATCGTGCTTTGATCACTGATAAAAGTATACAAGTCAAAACTATTTCATTACGTGCTCGTTGAAGGTCTGTGAACTTGCTGCAGCACCTCTCGACATTGTCTATGAGAAGGTATACATGCAGTGGTTCTTGTGGGAAAGTGGGAATATGAGAGGCTGAAGTTAACAACCTCCAAGCTTGGATTATGTTGGTTGAACTCAAGACACTCAGAACAATTGTCTTTATAATATTTGTCATTCAAATGTTGTATATGGTAGTGCTTATTGGGTATTCACATGTCATAATAGACGTGTTTGGGTTTTGATGATGTTAGAATTTTAGTTAATTATTCATTATTATGTACTACACTAATCTAATTGTGTAATGCTTCATGTAATGTAGAAATCAAGATACAATATATGTAATGAAATAGTTTTGATTTATTCCAATCATTTCATTTCTATTATCAGTATTCTAAATGCAGAAAAAATCAATGCACAAAATCACTGATCAGTATTCTAAATACTCCCATTTTCACCGTTCTTGGCTTGGTTAAACCTTCTTTTGACATGGTCAAACCTTCTCAAATGATTTATTCCTCAAACAAATAAACTTTGATGCTTCTAGGAAGAATCATTGATTACCTCTTCTTCAATTCATCAAATGAGAATGATTGTTCTTGAGTTGTTGCGATTTCCTAGATAGAGTAGGTTGCTTGTTTAATTGAACCTTCTTATCTTTGAACCTTCTTCAACAGATTTTAACCTTCTTTAATCTGTTGAATCTTCTCATACATGAACCTTCTTATGTTTATTTCTACCCTTGACTTCTTGCTTGTTTTAGTAATGCTCTTTGATATGCTTCTAGATAAGCTTTTGAACATTTGAGTAAGAGAGTATTGGTAGAATATAACCCAATTAATGACTATGAGAATCTTCTATGCAAAAACTTGTAGACTCCTTTGATCAATCTAGTCATTAGGTTCTTAGGACTCCTCTTGATAGGAATTCACTTAGATGATTTGAACTTTATCTTGATTGCCTAATGTCTTCTCTTTTCTCTTTGTGAATGTCCTTGTCCAACACCGTTGTAATTTAATAGTAAAGATATTATGTCTTCATGAGGCTTGCATTACTATTCTTGTTATTTGTTGGTGCTACTTTGATTTGGGAGAATCTTCTACAAAAAAGATGGAGACGATACCTTGATGTTGGCTCAGTGGGGATTCGACTGGCCTTAGAGTTAAGTTATGTGCTTATTTTTCTATGTAATTTTGAAAAAAGCATATGTACAATCAAGTAAATATATCGACCGACACATGCATTTGTACAATGCTACTATATTGTTAGTTGTTTGAATGACACTTGAACAAAATTATATTTTGGTTACCTTTCTGTTAACCAATCGGTCGACACATGCATTTTTAATTTTTTTTTACAAAAACAAATCCGCCACAACCGGCTATAATTCCGCCGCAACATTTTTATTTTTATTTCTTACAAAAAAAATTCCGTCGCAAATACCTATAATTCCGCCACAAACGCGCGCGTTTTTTTAAAAAAAAAATTTAAATTTCCACCGCAAATGCGTATGAACCCGCTGGAAATGTAATTATTAAAATTTATTTAAAAATTTTTTTTAAAAAAAAATAAAAAATTTAAATTTTTAAATTTTAAAACTCCTTGAAGACTGGATTTTGAATTTTAAAAGTCCCTCCCTTTTTCCAAATTGTGTTTGCGGCGGATTGGACCGCCTTTTTGGTGGATCCTTTTTTTTTTCCAACTTATAATCTGCCACAAATCCTATAAATCTGCCTAAAACACCAAAATATCCGCCAAAAAGTTTCTGTCGAATTAAATCCACCAAAAAATACAAAAATCCGCCAAAAAGTTTCCGGGGGATTAAAATCCGCCAGAAAGTCCTGCCCTGATCCGTTCATTTGAATTTTGCGGATATATATATATATAGACACACACACACAAGCATATACGTATGAGCATCGGTTATTTCCCCTATTCCTCTTCCTTCGTGTTTCATCTTCGTCCTCTTCTTGTTTCAACCACGTCCCTATTTTTTCTACAGGATTCTCTTGGTGCTTTTCAAGTTTTCCGACTTCTTCTTTCCATGTTTTTGTTCTCTCTAATCCTGCTACGACCTGGATCCTTATCCTTACTGTTTATCGCTTTCCTTTTGCATTTTTGCTTTTTTTGTCTTTTCGTTTTTAGCTTATCGTTTTAGAGTTTCTTTCCCGTGTAAATGTCACTGATTTCGAAAAGTAGGGATAGTGAAGAGGGGATTACCTCAACTGTTAGGTGACGTAGGCTTGATAGTTGTCCTGGGAAGTGTATTGTTTTCCTACCGAATAAGATAGAATATGTAGTAACTGATCTAAAAAAATGGAAGGATATTAATAGGTAGTTCTCATATGCTTTGTTAGGGCTTTATTAACCGATCAGCGGGATGTCTACGACTCAACCTCGAATCGGGAGTAGATTGGGAATCTGGCCATCCTTTTTGGATAGGTGAGGATGAGGTGCGGCAGGCTCAATCGAACGTCACCATCGATGAGAAGGCTCTAGAAATCCAGGAGTTGCTTTGTCATCCAATTGATGTCGCGGGGAGGTCGTTACTCGGTCTATTACTTTTGAGGAAGTTGTCTGCCATTCACTCGTGGCCGAAGGGTAACCTCTTTTTACCTTTATAAATAAGGGTTTGTTCAAGGACTTAATCGTTCGTCTCTTTTTTTCCCAATTTTATTGTCTTGTTCTCGGATCATGAATGTGGCTCTTACTCACCTTCACCCGAGCGGTTAAGCTTCTATTTGGGTGT
Organism: Oxytropis ochrocephala; assembly: GCA_020916435.1. Taxonomy (NCBI): domain Eukaryota; kingdom Viridiplantae; phylum Streptophyta; class Magnoliopsida; order Fabales; family Fabaceae; genus Oxytropis; species Oxytropis ochrocephala. The sequence continues at coordinate 20,831,439 of CM037094.1, read as the reverse complement.
TTGAATATTTTTGCAAATTCTTAAACATAGAAGCCACGACATAGAAATTTTTAAGTTTCTTCAGGTGCAATCATCGAGGCCACGAACGTGGGATTCTCTCGTGCAACATTTCTCATCACCCTTTTATGTCCACTACAAGAGTAGTTATAAAAACTTTAAGGAAACCTTTTTTTAGACTAGAGGTCAGACCCTCCCAGTCTACCCTGCTTGTTGATGAGCATGGTCCGAAGCGGTATCCCCTCTACTAGAGTTTAAAACCTCGCAGGGGAGTTTCATAGATGAGCGAGATCTTCCTGCATCCGTTCGAGTGGACATTGAGTGCCTTTGGGGTGGGCACGCCGAGAAAAGCGGTTCATTTGCTTAGTTGTGTGGACTTGGAAGCAGTGTTGATCAAATATTTGAGTAATTTTCTCCTTCACTTCCATAGTTATCTTCCTTTGTCGCTTCTTTTTTTAATTGTGGCCTCCTTTGCTTTTTCGATTTGTTAGGCATGTCTCTGATGAGTGTGGAGGAGAGGAGGCGCATTCAGGTAGAGGTGATACCAATGTGTCTCCATCCGGCAATGCTTCCCCCTCGGGAGTGGTAACAATAGAAGTGCCAAACTATATTCCTCCTCTAAAAACCAAGACAAAGTCATTCTCACCTTCCTATCCCCTATTGTAAAGAAGCAAAAAAGGAGTGGACTCCCCCAAATATTCCACTAAACTCATAATGCAGTAGGAGACCAATTGACCAACTCCTCCACGAGCTGGCATCTGAAGTGTCAAACTAAAGCCACTGCCAAAGAACATGTCAAGACTGCCTGAGATCCTCTAAACAAAGTGTTGAGCAGAGTCCTCCCGTCTGGTGATCTGGAAAAGCATCAACCATGGGTTTCAGCCCTACCATGGTGGCTATCAAAACTTATTGTATGTGGAGCTCGCTTTTGGCTCACCTTGCCGAAGGTACTTTCAAGAAAGATGCGGAGGGGTATGAGAGTTGTGAGGGCGAGCCAAACCGTGCTAAGGAAGAGTTGAAGGCTTGTCAAGAGCAGTGGAACGAGCTGGAGGAGGATGTGAAGAAGTACGAGACTAACAAGAAGATCAAGGAGGCTAAATTGGGAAAGCTTGGGAAGGTAGCAAAGGAGACTTCAGTGAGGATAAAAAGGCTTTGGAGAATGACTTGGAGATTGCTCGGAGTGAGTTGAAGATAGCTAACGAAAACCTAGAGAAGGTTGGGGCCGCGACAGTGCTGGACTTTGAACTGGTGATGATTCTATGTGTAACGCCCCAAAATAATTTAATTAATTCATTTAATTAAGTTATTTAAGGCTTGCAACATTTATTTAAATCAATTAATTAATTTGGAGTTTATTTTATTTAGGAGGTGTTATAGTGATTAGTTATATTTAAAGAATAATAGGGTGTTTAATATAACCAAGAGGTGTTGGGAAGTAAATAAGGGAGTGGTGATTTAATTATGTCAGGGAGTGGTTGAACTAACTAGGAGGTGCAAATAAAGGGCCCATGGCCCACTAATAGGCCCAAATTCAAGAATTAAACTTTGGGGTGTAGGGTTTCCCTTCCCATTTGAAGAAAGAAAAGAAAAAGGAGAGGTAGAGAGATGGAGGGGGTGGACGGCCAGTGTTTGGAAGGAGGAAGGGGAGGAGGAAAAATTCCAATTTTGCTTGGGGTAAGTGGTTTTGGGTACCAATCTTCTCCATTTTTGATACTATTTCTATTAGTGTAAATTTCATACACTAAATCCTTCTCACTTTCACTTTGCCATGGATGGGGTTTGAAGCTCAAAGTGTTGGAGAAGCTATTTTTGGTGGTTCTTGTGTTGGTGAAGGAGAGACTACTTGAGTTCTTCACTTTTGAGGTTAGGGGGCTCTCTTTCATTCATAATAGGTTATATGATGAGTATTTTATGTGGGTTAGGTTTTAGGATAGTCAATTGATTGATTTATGTGTTATTTGTGTTGGTTGGTGTTGTGTTGAACTCAATTTGATGAAATGCCATGTTGATTTTATTGGGTGTTGATGATGAGTTTTACTTGTTTATGGATTTTGTGTGTTTTCTGGACACTGTTTCGGTCTTTCTCAAACTGGTACTGTTTGGTTGATCCAAAAATTATGTGGCTAACTGTTTTTGAAAATAGATTTAAGGCCGGTCGTTTTGGCACTGTTTTCGTTCAATTCGGAGTTGTGTAGCTCAAGTTATGAGTCTCCAAAGTTAGGTCAAATTTCTGGAATCAAACTGAGAGTAGGTTCGGTTTTTGCAGGTTTTGTGTTCTCAATTGAACTCCGTTTTGAATGATTCTTATTTCATTGAAAAGTAGACTTAATTCTCTACGAAATAGGCACGGGTTTCACGAAATTTCATTAAGAAATGAGAAAGAAAATTTGGTTGCAAGTTGGGTAAGGAGTTCTGTCCGATTTTGGTACCTCAGTGTAGTGTTTTGAAAAACTGTACCAACTGGATACTTCTTTTGAAAAATAAAATCATAGGTAGAAACTACACTCAGAGAGCTTTCCAATGAGTGGTCTTTTGTTGAAATCCGATGTCGTTTGCTATTTTAATTAATTCGCCGAAGTAAGTGCATCTTTGTAGGGATTCAAAGACATTGTGCCACTATTTTGTTGTTTAAGTGTATTGGTGAAGTGGGTGTATGGGTGTATGTTGGTGAAATGGGTGTGTGGGCATATGTTGTGGGGAGAGGGGCGCCAAAGTGGCATGCCCGTGTTGCCCCGGTTGGGCGTGTGTGTCATGGTGTGGCTTGTGCCTTATGTTAAGTGCTGCTGAATATTGTCTAAGTGCTGTCAAGTGTTGCTGAATATTGTCTAAGTGCTGTCAAGTGCTGCTGAATATTGTCTAAGTGCGGTGAAGTGTTGTCAAGTGCTGCCCAAGTGCGCCTGTGCGCCTGTGTTGTGTCTAAGTGCTGTCTAAAAATGTTGTTTTGGTCCTTTTGCACCGTTAGTCCTCAAAAATGCTATTTGGTCCCTATGCACTATTGGTCCTTCTAAGATGTTGTTTTGGTCCCTATGTGACTGTTTAGTCCCCTAGGTGACCGTTTAGTCCTTGTGGGTGTCGGTTTAGTCCTTAGGTGACAAGTTGGTCCTTTTGTGAGAGTTGGTCCTTGGCATTGGTGTTAGTCTAGAGCTATGTTTTGGGTGTTAGCCTTAGAGCTAGTGGTTGGGATGTCTTGGTGAGTTTAAGGTGGTTGTGTAATATTCTATGGTGGTTGAGTAATATTTTATGGGGGTTGATTAATATTTTATGGTGGTTGATTAATATTTTATGGCGGTTGAATAATATTTTATGGTGGTTGATTAATATTTTATTGTGGTTGAATAATATTTTATGGTGGTTGATTAGTATTTTATGGTGGTTGATTAATACTTGATGGTGGTTGTTTAATACCTTAAGGTGGTTGTTTAAGGTGATTGATTAAGGTGGTTGTTCAATGGTGGTGGTATTTTGCACATAATGAGATTGTATGTGATTGATGCATTTGTTCATGGTGTCTCATACTTCATATGCATCAAAAGGTGGTTGTAGGCTTCGGCCTTGATATCGTATGGTGGTTGTTGATATCTATTATGGTGGTTGTGCCCTCAAGGCAAAATTATGGAGGTTGATGGTACCACATGCATACTTGCATACATGCATACATTCATGAAATTGGTGTTGCTTTATGATGTTTGTGAGCTGATGTGCCATACTTAATGCCATATGCTAATTGTTGGAATGTGATTGTTGCTAGTTGCCTTCCCTAATATAATGCTTATCCTATTTGCTATTATTTATGTAAAGAGACTCACCCTACTGCTTTCGTGTTGCTTCTCATGTCGGCAACCTGCAGGTGATAGCGAATGACGTAGTCAGGTTATGGTCAAGCTCTGATATGTAGAACCGGGACGGGGTGTCTTAGTTATTTAGTATTTTGTTTTGATGTTGTTAGACTGTCATTTAGCGATGTATTAAATACTTCTAGACTTGCTGGTATTCCGATGTGCTGGTGAATTATATTCTAGTTGCTGTAAAAACTAAAAAGATGTTTTTGAGGATTCACCCCATTTGGATGTGCTATATATCACACACTAGTTGTGTTTTGAGCTTTTAAATGCTATTTTATGTTGATTGATGAAAATGTAGCACTCTCTTTGTGGTGCGTGGAAAAGTTTTTGAAAAATCTGATTTTTAATTGGCTAATTAGTAGTAATTAGAAAGGGGGTGTTACACTATGTGTGACATTGGTGGAGTCAATGCGGGAGAGCGTAGAATCTTTTGAGACCATCTTTAATTCTTCTTTAGCTCATATTCAAGTGGTACACCCTGGTATTGATCTTTCATAGGTGAACTTGGACAAAGTGGTTGTGAATGGTTAGTTACTTGATCTACCTAGTGGAGAAGATCAAGAGCGCCAAGAGGGAGCGACAACAGTAGCAGTTGGATAAGTAGCGCCTGAAAGCACTACTAATGCCTAAAAAAAGCGCTATTGATATCTTTTTCTGTTGTAGTGACCAACTCAGTGGCTTGGTGGAACTGGTCGAGGTAACTCTTGATAGGCTCGGTCGGTCCCTAAATACATTGTAATTGTTACTCCCTCCATTCCTAATCTTTGGTACTTTTAGGCTTTTATTTTTGTTCCAAAACAATAGTACTTTTAGAAAATCAATGTACAATTCACTATACTTTCCAAAATACACGTTTCATATTTATTGAGTATTTGTAGAGCTCCAAAGCATGGATTAATTGTTCAATACACCTTTATTTTGATTTCAATTATCCCAAGACAACTATAAAAGGGGTATTTTAATACTTAGCTAACAAAAATTAATAATATCTTAATTTATGTGTAACAAGACAAAAACACTAAAGAATAAGAACAGATGAAATACTAAGGTCTGCAAGGGATCTAGGATTGACTTAAAATTTTTTTAAGAGAAATTTAAAAACAATTATAAATAAAAAAAGACGTTGCTCTAAATGTTTTTATGGAACATATGGTTTTTCTCATTAAAAAAAATTCATCAGCCACAATACAATACCTCAAAGGGTTATACTACATTGTATATATGACTTACAATCTATCAAAAAAGGATTCACCAAAAAATCTATCAAAAAATATGTTTGTTTCAATTTAAACAGGTTATCATATATTTCTTTGCCATAATGACTCAAGATGCATACTTTAGATTAAAAATGGTAGGACATAATACATTCATGTAGTCCCATTTCTTAATTATAGACGAGTAATCCAACAACATAAAATAGTGTTTATATATAGTGATCTCTACTATCCAATACAATTGCTTGCTGCTTCAAAAGAAAATACAATTGTTTGCTGCATATGATTTAACTAAATATTTATAAGATTGTGTAACTGGGTTCAGTCTTATCATGCAGTCGAATAACATAGGTGTCATTGACTTTGGCATATGACCATACCCCAAAGGAATAAGATTTATGCCTAAAGATGGAAAATTACCTTGGAGGAAAAAAAACAAATTCAAAAAAGCATGGTTATGTTAGTAGCTTGAAGAGATTCAAAAGTAAAAATTCGGGAAGGAACGAATGGAAAGAGAAGAGCGACTCTAAGGAATACAAAATCTATACTTTTTGTGATATCACTATTTTAACATGTAAATAGCAAGAGTAGCTAGTGGAGAAGATGGTCTTTTCCTTTGTACCACTAAGTTCAAAATTCCAAATAGCAAGAGTACAAAAGTATATTATGAGAGGCGCACATGATCAATGTTTTTTTGCCATAATAGTACTCTTAAATTTAGTAGTGACATTACATGACATTGTAACTAAAACTGAACTTCATAACAAAAACAAATATTGGTTTTATGGGTTTTTTTTAAGAGAATATTTATTTATTTAATTTTATGTTTTTTTGTAAAAGAAGTTGGTTTTTTTGAAAGAATATAAATAAGAAAAACAAAAAGGGGCTGCAATAGTAGAACAGAGGTGCAATTAGAGCAGGTTGTATTATTAACAGAGATTTGCGAATAACAGAAACCCAATTGACATTTTTTGGGTTTTAATAAGTGGCCTGTGTAACACCCCCTTACTTTTAATACTACTTAGCAAATTAAATCAGAGTTTTTCAAAAACCACTCATAAGAGAGTGCTACATTTTCTACAAGACAATCAAACAAACAACAATGGCGCACATCAACAGTTATCAGCGTGACATATAACACCTCGGCTAAAAGGAACGAGTTCATAAAAACACATGTTTTAATTTACAACACAGTCGGAATAAAACATGTTCCAAAATAACATCGAGTTACATTTCAAAAAACCAACCCAAAACGACCTCTAAACTACTCGGCCCCTAGTGTTACATATCAGAGCAATGACGACGCCAAACGACACTGAGTGAGGACACCTCTACTCGGGGGTACCTACAAGTTGCCAACATGAGAAGCAACATAAAAGCAGTAGGGTGAGTCTCTAGATACATATAATAAGGGTTATGACAAGCATTATGCTAAGCAAACACATATAAACATCTCGACACAACACACAAATAACACAGTTATTTAGTGCATGAGTTATATGCATGATGCAGACCCAAACTCCAAGGGCATATGCATGATGGATCCATTAAGACCAAGTCTTCGCTATCACCTTAGGACCGAAGTCCTCTGCTTTCACCATAGGACCGAAGTCCTCTGCTTTCACCATTATGCTTATGATTTATGCGACACCATGAACAATGCATAACACACAAAGATATACATCATTCAATTAAATCATAACACAATTCCAAAGACTCACCATTTAGACCCGCTTACTGCTCATAATTAGGACCTAAGTCCTCTCGCTTCACCTCTAGGACCAAGTCCTCTGCGTTCACCCTTTTCGCTTATTTAATGCCCCTCGGGGACTTCAACATTTATTACTCCTCTACTTGTAGCCCTACGGCGAAACAACTCTCACACATCATTACGGCACTAAGGCCGGCGTCTCGCATCGGCCTCTGGCGCTACGCAAGACTGTCGCCTCACTCACCAAACATCTCGGCTCCAAGTAGTGCCCGTAAAGTCACCACGAGGACTACCATGACACTTAGGACTAAACGTCAATTAGGGACTAAAATGACTACACCATTTAACCCCTCACGCACTTGGCACTCAAAACGACGCTCACGATTGCGCCCAAAGAACAACTGCGCTTACACTAGCGTTAAAACATCACCTCGGCACCTACAAAGACACCTCAAGACACTCGGCACCTCAAGACGCTTGGCACCTTGGCATGCCCACACTCTATTCCATTCATAGTCACTTCATTTCACACGAACGTATTTTACTTCCTCTGTAATACCACCTAGTTACTCTACGCTTGAACACATCGCGATTGAACGCAACGTCTCACCTCGGCAAGTACACCTAGGTATGATATACTCTACATCTCGGCCATAACCCATCGGTTGCTACACGCTATACGTTATCAAGGCACTTCAGCAGCTACGCCTAAGTACTCTATCTCGGCCTAAGCATTCTCGGCCTACTTACCCTACACCTTGGCAAGTACAAACCGATACTTATACCTAGTCTCAGGTACTCATACACTTAGTTCTGGTGCTCTATCACTCACCTCGGCTCCTATGACCTCGTTACTTACGTTCTTGACACTTACGATTATTCACTTAAGTTCCAGCTTACGTATGGCAAGTAACTTCACCTCGGCAATCCTAAACCGACTACTCCATTTAACTCACACGCACACTCGTCACTTTATGATGTACGTTTTCAGCTACTCCTCTGTTATCCTAAGCCTATTCTTTAAGAACCTCTCCATGATTATGTTGCTCACCCTCACTCACTCTAGCTCACTGGGACTGAGAGTTTCCTCAGCTCCCATTTCACTCCTTGATCCCTCGTATGATCAACTCTCTCATCCACTCCACACAACTCCACTGAAGTGAGCCAAAACACAACATCAAAAACATCAAAACACACCAAACATGCAAAACAACTCAGCAAACATAACTACAATCTACTCACACATACAAGTCATCATAACACAAAATTATACTTGAGAAGAGAGCCCCCTAACCTTGTTCAGTTGAGTAGAACACCCTCTCTTCACTGAAACCCTCCAGTTAACACTGCAAAGAACTCTTTCTCCTTGAGCTTGAGCTCCTTCTACGCCGAAAGCTCTTCCTTCTCTCTAGAAAATGATCTCACCTACCAACTTCTCTCTCTTACTTTCCCTTTGACTTTTCTTGATAATTTTTGGTAATGAATGCTCCCTCTCCTTCGACACTCTTCTATGAGTCAACAACTTGGGCTTCTAATGGCTCATGGGCCTCTCATGGCTCATGGGCCTCTACGCCCACCTTCCACATTCACCTAAGCATCTCCTAAATGAAATAAAATTCTAATTAATACTTGACTTAACTAAAATGTTGTAAACCTTAAATAACTCAATCAAATAATTAATTGAACTATTTTGGGGTGTACAACTCTCCCCCACTTAGAATATTTCGTCCTCGAAATCTTACCTGAAGCAAACAACTCAGGATAGGCTTCCTACATCTTGCTCTCCAGCAGCTCCAAACTAAACCACCTTCACTAGCTTGATCTCTTTTCCTCTTAAAGTCTTCACTTCTCGGCCTTCAATCCTGATCGGCACTGTCTCCACAGTCAAGTTCTCCCTTACTTTCACGTCGTCCATCTGAATTACATGGGACGGGTCTGAAATATATTTCCTCAGCTGAGATACATGGAACACATTATGCAAATTTGATAGGTTAGGTGGCAAAGAAACTCGGTAAGCCACCTTCCCAACTCTCTCTAGAATCTGGTATGGACCAATAAAACGAGGGGACAACTTCTTAGCCTTCAAAGCTCGACCCACACTGACCACCTGGATTGACTCTCAGAAACACATGCTCACCGACTTGAAACTCCAAATCCTTCCTCCTCTTGTCATGGTAACTCTTCTGCCTACTCTGCGAAGCCTTCATTTTCTCTTGAATTTGCTTTACCTTCTCGGTGGTCTCTCGCACGACCTCGGGTCCGAGTACCACACCTTCTCCTGACTCACTCCAACACAATGGAGTCCTGCACCTCCTCCCATACAATGCCTCAAAGGGTGCCATCCCTATGCTAGAATGAAAATCGTTGTTGCACGCGTGAACTCAATCAGTGGTAGATACGAATTCCACGCTCCTCCTTGCTCAAGAACACACGCTCAAAGCCAAGTCCTCCAACGATCGGATGGTCCTCTCTGACCGACCATCGGCCCGTGGGTGATATGCCGAGCTCAGCGTAATTTCGCACTCCAACGCGCCTTGCAAACTTTCCTGCACTGAAGTAAACCTTGGGTCTCTCATCTCAAATAATAGTTGGAGGAACCCGTGTAGCTTTACGATCACTTGGATGTATATCTCGCCAACCTTGACATCGGATAGGTGAGGTTGATGGGAATGAAATGAGCAGACTTCGCCAATCTATCCACCACTACCCAAATGGTATCAAACCTCCTTACTGTACTCGGCAAACAAGTTACAAAATCCATCGCAATCGTCCCACTTCCACTGAATCTTCAATGGTTGCAACAACCCCTTTGGCTTCGATGTTCTACCTTGGACTTCGACACACCGCATAAGCGTACACAAACCGGGCTACATCACTCTTCATACCTTGCCACCAAAACAACCCCTTCAAGTCTTGATACATCTTAGTCGCGCCTGGGTGAATACTCAGCTTACTCCTATGACACTCTTCCAAGATTGCTCTCTTGATCTTCTCGTCATCAGGGACACAAATCCGAGTTCTATACCTTAGCAATCCTTGCGCATCCAACTCAAAATCTCCGTTCTCGGCTCGGCCAATACACCGCCGCCACGCCTACAAGCTTGACGCCCACCTTCTGCGCTCTTTGATGTCACTCGTAAATTCATTTGTGATTTTCAAAGATTCCCAACTTAATGCTTTGAGGAGTTAGCTCACACACTAAACTTAGGTCTCTGAATTGCTCAATTAGCTCTAGCTCTTTTACCATCATTGCTGATGCATGCAACGATTTCCTACTTAGCGCATCAGCCACCATATTTGCCTTCCCGGGGTGATAGTTCAACCCAAAATCATAGTCCTTGAAGAGCTCCAACCATCTCTCCGCGCCTCATGTTCACTCCTTCGATCAAACAGACATCGCAAACTCTTATGGTCACTAAACACTTCGAACCTTGAGCCATATAGATAATGCCTCCATATCTTCAATGCAAACACACCACAAAGAAGCTCCAAATCGTGCGTAGGTAGTTCTTCTCATGAATTTTCAATTGCCTTGAAGCATAAGCAACTACCTTACCTTTTCGTGCATCAAGACGTTGCCCAAACCCAACTTAGACGCATCACAAGACACCACAAACGGCTCATTTGGATTAGGCAACGTCAGACAGAGACGTTGTCAATCTCTTCTTCAATTCTTGAAACTTTCTTCACACCGCAAGGCCCCACACAAATGCCTTCCCTTTACAGTCAACGAGGAGTTAGTGGCAACGCCAACTTGGAAAACCCCTCAATGAACCTTCAGTAATACCCACCAAACCGAAAACTTCTCACCTCGGTGGCGACTTGGGTGCTTCCCATTGCAAACACGGCTTCGACTTTGGAAGGATCAATCGCTATACCTTCTTTGGAGATCACATGACCTAGGAAATTCACCGCCATCAACCAAAATTCACACTTGGATAACTTGGCGTACATCTTCTTATCCTTCAATACCTCCAACACCAATCTCAGATGCTTGGCGTGCTCCTCCTCTGACTTGGAGTAGACTAAAATGTCATCAATGAATACGACAACAAAACGGTCTAGGTACTCATGAAATATACGGTTCATATACTCCATGAACACTCCAGAGCATTCATCACACCAAATGGCATTCTGTATCACTCATAGTGCCCATACCGAAGTTCTAAATGTCGCCTTAGGAATGTCCTCGCCCCTTACCTTGATCCGATGGTACTCGACCTCAGTCAATCTTCGAAAATACTTGCGCACCCACCAATTGGTCCATCAAATCATCAATTCTTGGGAGTGGGTACTTGTTCTTAATTGTTACCTTGTTCAACCGCATCGTAATCCACGCATAATCTCATACCTCCATCCTTCTTTTTCTCACAATAATAACACAGTGCGCCCCAAGGCGACACACTTGGCCTTATGAACCTCTTCTCCAAAGAACTCTTCCAATCGCTTCTTCAACTCGACTAGCTCATTGCAGACATCCTATAAGGTGCCATAGACACCGGCCTAGTTCCTGGTACTAACTCAATGCTGAACTCGACCTCTCTTTCTGGTGGAACCTCAGGAATCTCGTCTGGAAACACTTCTGCGAACTCTCGCACCACTAGCACTTCACCAATTTTAGCTCGGCTCTCTGCAGACAATGTCACACTCAGCGCAAACAACGTAGCCCCTTCCTTCATTACCTTGTGCAGCTGCTCGGCAGACATCAGAACAGATTCTTCCACCTCGGAAGAAGGGAAACTCACAGTCCTCTCAAAGCAATTGATATGGACATGGTTATCCACTAACCAATCCATACCGAGGATGACATCCATCCCCTCCAAAGGTAGGCAAATCAAATTAACAATGAAGTCTCTGCCAAAGACTGACAGAGGGCACTTCGCACACACCAGAGAGGTAGTCACCGAACCCTTGGCTGGAGTATCGATAACCATCTCCCTCATCATAGAAGACAAGACTAAATCCAATTTCTTAGCACACAAAGCAGAAATGAAAGAATGCGTGGCACCAGTATCCACTATTGCAATCAAAGGAATGCCATTTATAAAACACGTACCTTTTATCTCATTCACCACCACCTCGGATCCAAAGCAAAGAGCTAATACCTTTCCAACATTCTTTTCTTCTTCGTCTTGGGACACCTCGAACTAATATGCCCCCGCCTCCCCCACGGTTGTAGCAAACTATATCCTTCTTCTCACGATGCTGAGCCTTGTGGCCCACCTTGCCACACTTAAAACACTTAACGACTAAGCACTCAAAACTTTTGTGACCGTGTTTTCCACATTTGAAACACACTATACTCGGAGGAGCTCCCCACACTGGCGCCTTGGCCCAACCAACTTTCCACTTTCCTTTACCCTTTCCACGTAACCCTCGTAAGGCTTAGCACGATATTGAGAATTCTCGCTTCTCCTTCCAGCCTTTATAGGTGGTAGTCGCGCCACCTTGTCTTCCTCGAAGATTCTGCGACTATTCACCGGTGAGCAAACACCACCCGTGATCTCTGTTGATACCCAATGGCCTGCTTGATGTCGGGCCTTAAACCATTCTCAAACTTAATACACTTGGAGAACTCAGCAGTAGCTCCAGTGTAATGGGGGTAGAACTTCACCAATTCGGTAAACTTTGCCGCGTACTCGGCCACTGACTTACTCCCCTGCTTCAGCTCTAAAAATTCCATTTCTTTCTTTCCTCTAACATCTTCAGGATAATACTTCATCAGGAACTCTCTCTTGAAAATATCCCAGGTGATTTCTTCTTCAGCAACCCCCAACCTTTGAAGATTTTCGAGCCACCAGTCATCTTCCTCCTCGGCTAGCATGTGGGTACCAAACCTCACCTTTTGCGCAGTCGAAGACTCCATCACTCGAAAGATCCTTTCTATTTCCTTTAACTGTGCCATAGCTCCATCAGATCATACCTCCCTTTGAAAGTAGGAGGATTCTCCTCTCAAACGTAGCCAACCTCCTCGCTCTAGCATCCGGCACGTCACGAGGTCGATTCCCATATGATCGCCATCGCTTCCAAAGCAAAGCAGCCTATGGCGGCGCTATTCCTCCCGACTCTTCCGGCCATTACACTAAACATATAAACAAAATCTACTTAGAACGAGCCATAAAACTCGAAATTCTTTGAACTCAAGACTCAATACTTGGTCGGACAAGACCGGACTATTGCTCTGATACCACTATTGTAACACCCCCTTACTTTTAATACTACTTAGCAAATTAAATCAGAGTTTTTCAAAAACCACTCATAAGAGAGTGCTACATTTTCTACAAGACAATCAAACAAACAACAATGGCGCACATCAACAGTTATCAGCGTGACATATAACACCTCGGCTAAAAGGAACGAGTTCATAAAAACACATGTTTTAATTTACAACACAGTCGGAATAAAACATGTTCCAAAATAACATCGAGTTACATTTCAAAAAACCAACCCAAAACGACCTCTAAACTACTCGGCCCCTAGTGTTACATATCAGAGCAATGACGACGCCAAACGACACTGAGTGAGGACACCTCTACTCGGGGGTACCTGCAAGTTGCCAACATGAGAAGAAACATAAAAGCAGTAGGGTGAGTCTCTAGATACATATAATAAGGGTTATGACATGCATTATGCTAAGCAAACACATATAAACATCTCTAAGACAACACACAAATAACACGCTTATTTAGTGCATGAGTTATATGCATGATGCGCATCGAAACTCCAAGGGCATATGCATGATGGATCCATTAAGACCCAAGTCTTCGCTATCACCTTAGGACCAAGTCCTCTGCTTTCACCATAGGACCGAAGTCCTCTGCTTTCACCATTATGCTTATGATTTATGTGACACCATGAACAATGCATAACACACAAAGATATACATCATTCAATTAAATCATAACACAATTCCAAAGAACTCACCATTTAGACCGCAGCCTTCTGCTCATAATTAGGACCTAAGTCCTCTCGCTTCACCTCTAGGACCAAGTCCTCTGCGTTCACCCTTTTCGCTTATTTAATGCCCTCGTGGACTTCAACATTTATTACTCCTCTACTCGTGAGCCCTATGGCCAAACAACTCTCACACATCATTACGGCACTAAGGCCGACGCCTCAGATCGGCCTCAGCAACGCTAAGTCCGTCGCCTCACTCACCAAACATCTCGGCCCAAGTAGTGGCCCGTAAAGTCACCACGAGGACTACCATGACACTTAGGACTAAAACGCCAATTAGGGACTAAAATGACTACACCATTTAACCCCTCACGCATTTGGCACTCAAAACGACGTCACGCTAAGGCCCAAAGAACAACTCGCGCTACACTAGCGTTAAAACATCACCTTGGCACCTACAAAGACCTCGGCACACTAGGCACCCTCAAGACGCTTGGCACCTGGCATGCCCACACTTTATTCCACTCATAGTCACTTCACTTCACACGAACGTATTTTACTTCCTTTGTAATACCACCTAGTTACTCTACGCTTGAACACACCGCGATTGAACGCAACGTCTCACCTCGGCAAGTACACCTAGGTATGATATACTCTACATCTCGGCCATAACCCATCGGTTGCTACACGCTATACGTTATCAAGGCACTTCAGCAGCTACGCCTAAGTACTCTATCTCGGCCTAAGCATTCTCGGCCTACTTACCCTACACCTCGGCAAGTACAAACCGATACTTATACCTAGTCTCAGGTACTCATACACTTAGTTCTGGTGCTCTATCACTCACCTCGGCTCCTATGACCTCGTTACTTACGTTCTTGACACTTACAATTATTCACTTAAGTTCCAGCTCACGTATGGCAAGTAACTTCACCTCGGCAATCCTAAACCTACTACTCCATTTAATTCACACGCACACTCGTCACTTTATGATGTACGTTTTCAGCTACTCCTCTGTTATCCTAAGCCTATTCTTTAAGAACCTCTCCATGATTATGTTGCTCACCCTCACTCACTCTAGCTCACTGGGGGTGAGAGTTTCTCACTCCCATTTCACTCCTTGATCCTCGTATGATCAACTCTCTCATCCACTCCACACAACTCCACTGAAGTGAGCCAAAACACAACATCAAAAACATCAAAACACACCAAGCATGCAAAACAACTCAGCAAACATAACTACAGTCTACTCACACATACAACTCATCATAACACAAAATTATACGTGAGAAGAGAGCCCCTAACCTTGTTCGGTTGAGTAGAACACCCTCTCTTCACATGAAACCTCCAGCTTAACACTGCAACAACTCTTCTCTCCTTGAGCTTGAGCTCCCTTCTACGCCGAAAGCTCTTCCTTCTCTCTAGAAAATGATCTCACCTACCAACTCTCTCTCTTACTTTCCCTTTGACTTTTCTTGATAATTTTTGGTAATGAATGCTCCCTCTCCTTCGACACTCTTCTATGAGTCAACAACTTGGGCTTCTAATGACTCATGGGCCTCTCATGGCTCATGGGCCTCTACGCCCACCTTCCACATTCACCTAAGCATCTCCTAAATGAAATAAACTTCTAATTAATACTTGACTTAACTAAAATGTTGTAAACCTTAAATAACTCAATCAAATAATTAATTGAACTATTTTGGGGTGTTATGACCATGAAATGGGCTTTCAAGAGGCAAGATAATTAAAAGAATGGAGTGTAAAACTAAATCTGACATTTTTTAAAATAAATAATAAAATAATAAATAAAGAATTAGTATTTATGACTCATTAATTTTGGTGAGAGAGAGTGAGTGTTTTGTAATGATAAATGCAAAGTTGAAAACACAAATAAATACAATTAAATTTGAATTCAATATATTGGTTCCTATTTTTAGAGATTTGGTTAGCAACAATGTTATTAATCGATCTTGATTGACCCGAAGCAGACACTCGGGTCACCGGGTGAATGGTCGAAGTGAGGGGTCACCGATTGACTCGCGTGACCCTAAGATAAGCAATTTGATATTAAATTAATATGAGAATTAGACAAATGTATGATATTATAAGTCAATATTTTTAATATAATTGAAAATTAGAAACAAATTTTAACATGAATAAAATTACCCATATTTAATAACATTCTAGTTAATAAATATATAGAATCTAAAATCTATGGAATGTGATACAAAATATTAGATGTCAAATAAATATAATATATAATAACAAATATATAAGTATTTTTTTTGACAAACAAATATATAAGTATTAAACCATATAATAAATAGATATAAATAATAGGTAAAGGGTTTTGCAACCAAAGAATGAATAGGGTAAATTAATTGTAATACCCTTCAGTACCATCAAAATGTGGTGGCTCAAATGTTAGCGTCAACATGCCTTAGCATGAGGGAATGAGTTTGATTCTCTCCTTCCGTTTTTTGGTGATATATTTCAAAATTAATTGTGGTAAAAGCTTGGGGATTAAAATGGTGACGTGGATTAAACTGAGGTGACGTGGATTAAAATAGAGGTGACGTATTTAATGATGTGGACGGCTATGTGGATGCATAGGTGGAAGATTCATAGTTTAATATAATAGAGATAGTAGCATATGCGCGGACTAGTGAAATTTGATTTTCATTAGTTTTGCAAATCTTAAGAAAGTTGAAGATTGCAAATCTAAAGATCTTAAGCGGCTTAACATGCCGCAAAAAGGGGGGGGGGAGGAATTTTTTTTCTATTTTCCAAATTTTTGGTCAATTTTTTTTTTCTTTCCCAATTTACCATTTTTTTTGTTATAATGTAATTGGTGTGCAATTTTCATCGCTTTCATCGATGACTAATCTACACCGGGAAGCCGATCGCCACGAGTACTCTGGCTTTTTCGGCTTGTGTGGTTATCTCTTCCCAAATGCACTTTTTTCTCACACCCAATGTTCTTCTTTTATATTTTAAGATTCTGCATTTTTTCCTTTTTTATATTTTAAGAGATACTTTACATTCTCGAAAATTTTTACATGTTTATGTTGAGATAAAATCCTTTTTGATATATGGCTTTAATGATAACAAACCTTATGAACTAAAGCTTAAGTATTCTGAATGGTGTTCTACTAATGGGTGCTCTTGAGTAGAACCAACAAAGAATTTGTTGAGAGAATAGATTTCCTACAAATGGACATGCTAGAAGAAAAATTAGATCAATCCAATGCATGTCATTCTCAACAAATTGAAGAATCAAAGTAGCACCAACAAATAACAAGAATAGTAATGCAAGCCTCATGAAGACATAATATCTTTACTATTAAATTACAACGGTGTTGGACAAGGACATTCACAAAGAGAAAAGAGAAGACATTAGGCAATCAAGATAAAGTTCAAATCATCTAAGTGAATTCCTATAAAGAGGAGTCCTAAGAACCTAATGATTAGATTGATCAAAGGAGTCTACAAGTCTTTGCATAGAAGATTCTCATAGTCATTAATTGGGTTATATTCTACCAATGCTCTCTTACTCAAATGTTCAAAAGCTTATCTAGAAGCATATCAAAGAGCATGACTAAAGCAAGCAAGAAGTCAAGGGTAGAAATAAACATAAGAAGGTTCATGTATGAGAAGATTCAACAGTTAAAGAAGGTTAAAACTGTTGAAGAAGGTTCAAAGATAAGAAGGTTCAATTAAACAAGCAACCTACTCTATCTAGGAAACTGCAACAACTCAAGAACAATCATTTTCATTTGATGAATTGAAGAAGAGGTAATCAATGATTCTTCCTTGGAGCATCAAAGTTTATTTGTTTGAGAAATAAATCATTTGAGGAGGTTTGACCATGTCAAAAGAAGGTTTAACCAGGCCAAGACTTAGCAAACTAAGGCTCTACCAAGGATCTACCATGGTCTAAAATATTGGTATATTATAAAGGTAGAAAAGCCTTAAGAAGGTTACTTTATGAGAAGCTTAAATTAAATCAACAGAAGGTTTAACCAAGTTACAGAAGGTTGACCAAAAGTCAAACAGAAGGTTGACCAAAAGTCAACAGAAGGTTGACCAAAAGTCAACAGAAATTTGACTGAAGTCAAAAGAAGGTTGACTAACAAAACACCTTGGAAGTATAAGTTCAATGTTGAGAAGGTTAAAGTGAAGGAAGATATAATGTTAAGAAGGTTGCTGGAAACCATATAAAATTTATCCCAAACACATTAACTCTTCTTGAATGATCTTAAGGTGAATTAAATGAAGATTCCAAGTCATAAAATGTGCTGGAAGTTTGAATATAAAAGAAGGTAATGCATGATTATTCCTATGGCACATTTTAGGTGTTTGTTCATGCTAGGAAGCTTGAGAAGTTTACTTTAAATCAGTTCCAGGCTGGCCAACTGTTACAACCTGAAGCATAGCTGTTTAGTAGGCTACTAGATGAGTAAAATGTCAGCTGAAGAAGGTTGAATGTGTATGTTAAAGCATAAAGACAGACTTAAGAAGGTTCAAAAGCTGTCAACTGTTTTACCTTACTTGTAGTCACTCCTATGGACGAAAGGATACTCCAAACAACTCCATTCAAATTTCTAACAAATATATTCAGTCTCCAAGACGATTTAAAGGCTGGAACTCGAAGTTTCAAGGCATGGGATTGTGTTGGAACATCTCATCATTCAAGCTTCTCAAAGTACATCCAACCATCTCATCCCACACTCAAAGCTTCAAATGTAAAAATTTTGGGATTCTTTTAGTGAGTGTGTGTTAGCTTGATAAGCATCATTGTATACACTTTGTGTAATATATTCTCAAGCTCTTAAACATCCCAAAACCCAAAACCCTTATTGTAAACATTATCTTGTAAACATTTCACCAAACTACCTAGAAGAAAGGTGAGGGTTGGTGGTGATTCTACTTGATAAGGTGACTCTTAGGAAACTAGTAGAGAGTTTCTAAGAGGGTGTAAACAACTAGTTGTGGTGTGTAAGAGTACACTAGGTCTGTTGTGTGTGATCAAGCTAGTGGTGGTGAAGTCTTTTATGTGTTGATCAAAAGCAAGTGTAATAGCTATTTGGAAAATAATGGAAATACTCACGTGAACGTGGGGAGAGGAGTAGCCAGGTTTGGGTGAGACATTATTATGTTACCACGTGAGCAAAAATAGCTAGAGAATGTATACTAACCCATAAGGACCCAAAGGAATGGATACCAAAATCATTTTTGTTTTGTTATGTAGGAATACTCATTGGATGATAAAAGAAGAAGAAAATGCCTCTTGGGAGTTAATGATAAAGAGATAAAGACCAACTCATAAAACTCAAAAGATGCTCAGAAGTTTAATTTGAAACTTCATGGTAGTACACACATTGTGAGATGATGAAGGATGAATCTGAGAAAAACATGTTGGAATGACTGAAATCCTTCCATGGGCTTCAATATGAGAGGATCCAAGAAGCAGAGAAAATTCATAAAGAAACTTGGAATCATCTCAGGGGGAGCATGATGATGATCTCATATGAAAAGGATTAGCAAGATGAAAATATGTTCTATAACAGAGAACCCTTTCCTGATGACGAAGTTGCTGACTCAGTTGAGAAAAATTTCAAAGTTACTCAAACAATAACCTTTTCCAAAGCCTACTGCATATCAACCTTCTCATGAAGTTGATATGACCACTGCTGAAGCTTCTCAACTAAATAAACAAGTGGTAGTTGAAGAGAGAAACTTGAATGTGGACCCCTCCACTATCAAGATCTGTGAAAAAAATAATCTGGAACAACCATCTTCATCCATCAGTCAGTTTTTCACAAAGTACTATGATGATAGATGAATGAGCTTAAACTGATACTACAAAGTCCTTGAGGATGCTCTTATCATAAGAAATCTTCAAAAAAAAGTCATTAAAGGAGGTATACTCAATCTCATCATAATTTTATTTTGATATATATGAATTATGTGTGCATATATGATATGATAAGATTGATTGTTTGTTCCTATGAATGCATGCTAAAATGATTGTTGCAATATATGATCTTAAAAGCTTAACTGTATGCATCACCATTTACTTTGAACTTGAATGTGCATGTGCCTAGTCCTACATAAAATATGTTTGCACAATCTCTAGTTCTAAGTTTCTCATACTAATATAGTGATCATAATCAAATTTGCAATTCGGTTGATAATTGATATTATTGCATGATGCTTTAAGCTTTATGAACACATGTTAAAAACTTGTTTAAAATGAAGTGTTCTTTAAAAAGTGTTAGATAAGATGTTGCAATGGCAAGTGTCATTCTTTGCAGAAATATAGACTCACATACTATATTAATATCTATGATGTGGTGCTAAATGTTATATGTGTTAATAATTCTTATGAATAATTCAATGATTGAAAGAATCTTGTTCCACAACCTTTGATTCTAAACATTCCATATTGCTGTAACTTTCATGAACCTTTGTGGATATATGGTTTGTTGTCTTAAATAGCTTCATTGAGTTGTAGGCCTGGTAAACATGTTTCAATAGTCAATGTGAATTGAATCTTTCAAAGTGTTAGACCATTTAATGCATTGTTGAGTCCCATGTAAATCATGTCTTACAAAGATGCATCTATGGTTTATCATGTGATTTCTTTTGGTGTAGAAAATGGGTGAAAAAGGTTTCAGATCATCAATATAAAATTAACATCTCTCAAAGCAAGTTTTCAAATATGCACTAATCATATTATTGTCAAATTCTGATATGTGCTTTCTAAAGAACATGTTCTTGTGAAAATCGTTTGAAGTAAGGAGTTATTTTCTCAAGTCTGAAATGTGATTAGCTTAATATCTTGAGAAGGAAAAATGACAAAGTCTCATGTTGATCATTTAATCTAAGTCATATTATATCTTTTATCAAATTTGATTTTGGTGCATATTTATTGTTATATCTGCTTTCCAAAAGCCTCATGTGCACTTATAGATCTAAAGACAAAATATTGAGAGAATCAAAGCTAAACTTGCATATCTTGAGAAGCCTATACTTTATTTGATGCCTAACTCTAGGAATATGATCTTGGTTTTACAAAAACTTGAGATTCTGATATTATGTTTACAAAAGATCCTTCTTCAACATGTTCTATATTGATGTCCAATCATTGGACTTAAGATTGGAAGGTTTTCAAATATTGTTTCTCATTTTTGTTTCTCCATGCGAAATTGATTGCTTTCTTGAAAATGTTTGATATTAAATGAGCACTAAGTGCTAAATCTGATTTATGGAAAATGAAACTTCTCACAAATGCTTTGAATATTTATTTGACACATTCTAAACAAGAAAGATCTGTTTTGAAATAGTTATATGATAATCTTGTTTAACTTTCATAGTCTCCACTCAAAAATAGATATGTGAGCTCCATATAGCATATGAATGCATGTTTCTGCAAAATGTGTCTTGATTGCTGCATAATCTTGTTGTGATATATGTTTTAATAGTGTTTTTAAACAATGAAACTAGTGAAAATAAAATCTATGATATACCACAAACTCTGACTACTTTGAGTAAGCTTAAGAATGTGCATTATGTTCACTTGTGTGATTGCTGAAATTTGAAAGAGTGTATAATTTTAAATTTTAGTTATCACTATCATGCATTATGCTTTATATGTCTTTGTAGAACTAAGTATGGTAAATTGGTTATCCCCCATTGTTTATATCCAAGGGATTATTGCCATATATGGGTTGAGGAAAAATAAAAATGTCCTATATATTGTTTTCTTCTAAGGCAAGAGGGTTGGGAAAGAACTTTATATTCATTGAACCCTATACAAAATGCATTATAAGAGGTTTTACTCTTATATATAAAAGGCTTTCATTCAAAGCCTAATAATGAGAGTAATAATAAGGAAAGAGTTGCTTCTAAAGATAGGAGAATAATGATCCCTAAAAACCCAAAGGGAGAGTTTTTGAACTAAAGAAGGTATATGTTATTCAATGTCTAAACATGCTAAGTTCAAATCTCTTTATCTATTCCTAGTGGATCAGGTGAATGTGCTGAATTACTTGATACAGTTATATTGCTTCTAATTACTATGATTCCTTATGTCTATATTGCAATATTAACTAAGATCTTTTCTGACATTGATTATGCTTATCATGTTAAATGCAAACTACTTTAGTTTGATGTGTTAATCCTCCTCCCCCCTACTTTTTGATTGATGTCAAAAGGGGGAGAAAAATAAAGATAGATATAACAATAAAGAATGTTGCTAATTAACCCCATGCATAAGTTTAGGGGGAGTTTAATTTTATAGCAAATCAACATTCTTGGATGTATTATTATATCCATCCAGAAAACTTAAGATTTGTTCTTAAAGGTTTGTCATCATCAAAAAGGGGGAGATTGTTGAGATAAAATTCTTTTTGATATATGGTTTTAATGATACAAACCTTATGAACTAAAGCTTAAGTATTCTGAATGGTGTTCTACTAATGGGTGCTCTTGAGTTTGTTGAAAAGAACAAGGTTTCCTATAAGTGGACATACTAGAAGCAAAATAAATCAATCCAATGCATGTCATTATCAACAACTGAAGAATCAAAAAAGAACCAACAAAAAATTTGTTGAGAGAATAGATTTCCTACAAATGGACATGCTAGAAGCAAAATTAGATGAATCCAATGCATGTGATTCTCAACAAATTGAAGAATCAAAGTAGCACCAACAAATAACAAGAATAGTAATGCAAGCCTCATAAAGACATAATATCTTTACTATTAAATTACAACAGTGTTGGACAAGGAAATTCACAAAGAGAAAAGAGAAGACATTAGGCAATCAAGAGAAAGTTCAAATCATCTAAGTGAATTCCTATCAAGAGGAGTCCTAAGAACCTAATGATTAGATTGATCAAAGGAGTCTACAAGTCTTTGCATAGAAGATTCTCATAGTCATTAATTGGGTTATATTCTACCAATGCTCTCTTACTCAAATGTTCGAAAGCTTATCTAGAAGCATATCAAAGAGCATGACTAAAACATGCAAGAAGTCAAGGGTAGAAATAAACATAAGAAGGTTCACGTATGAGAAGGTTCACGTATGAGAAGGTTCAACAGTTAAAGAAGGTTAAAATTGTTGAAGAAGGTTCAAAGATAAGAAGGTTCAATTAAACAAGCAACCTACTCTATCTAGGAAACTTCAACAACTCAAGAACAATCATTCTCATTTGATGAATTGAAGAAGAGGTAATCAATGATTCTTCCTAGGAGCATAAAAGTTTATTTGTTTGAGGAATAAATCATTTGAGAAGATTTGACCATGTCAAATAAAGGTTTAACCAAGCCAAGACTTAGAAAACTAAGGCTCTACCATGGTCTAAAATATTGGTATATTATAAAGGTAGAAAAGCCTTGAGAAGGTTACTTTATGAGAAGCTTAAATTAAGTCAACAGAAGGTTTAACCAAGTTACAGAAGGTTGACCGAAAGTCAAACAGAAGGTTGACCAAAAGTCAACAAAAAGTTTGACTGAAGTCAAAAGAAGGTTGACTAACAAAACACCTTGGAAGTATAAGTTCAATGTTGAGAAGGTTAAAGTGAAGGAAGATATAATGTTAAGAAGGTTGCTGGAAACCATATCAAATTTATCCCAAACACATTAACTCTTCTTGAATGATCTTAAGGTGAATTAAATGAAGATTCCAAGTCATAAAATGTGCTGGAAGTTTGAATATAAAAGAAGGTAATGCATGATTATTCCTATGGCACATTTTAGGTGTTTGTTCATGCTAGGAAGCTTGAGAAGGTTACTTTAAATCAGTTCCAAGCTGGCCAACTGTTACAACCTGAAGCATAGCTGTTTAGTAGGCTACTAGAGGAGTAAAATATTAGCTGAAGAAGGTTGAATGTGTAAGTTAAAGCATAAAGACAGACTTAAGAAGGTTCAAAAGCTGTCAACTTTTGTACCTTACTTGTAGTCACTCCTATGGACCAAAGGATACTCCAAAACACTCCATTCAAATTTCTAACAGCTATATTCAGTCTCCAAGACTATTTAAAGGCTGGAATTCGAAGTTTCAAGGCATGGGATTGTGTTGGAACCTCTCATCATTCAAGCTTCTCAAAGTACATCCAACCTTCTCATCCCACACTCAAAGCTTCAAATGTAAATTTTTTGGGATTCTTTTAGTGAGTGTGTGTTAGCTTGATAAGCATCATTGTATACACTTTGTGTAATCTATTCTCAAGCTCTTAAACATCCCAAAACCCAAAACCCTTATTGTAAACATTATCTTGTAAACATCTCACCAAACTACCTAGAAGAAAGGTGAAGGTTGGTGGTGATTCTACTTGAAAAGGTGACTCTTAGGAAACTAGTAGAGAGTTTCTAAGAGGGTGGAAACAGCTAGGCGTGGCTGTGTAAGAGTACACTAGGCTGTTGTGTGTGATCAAAGCTAGTGGTGGTGAAGTCTTTTATGTGTTGATCAAAAGCAAGTGTAATACTGATGTGGACGTGGGGAGAGGAGTAGCCAGGTTTGGGTGAACCTCTATAACTCTATTGTGTTATTTACTAGCTTTCCTTACTATTTTCTAACATGCTATAACGTATTTACCATTGTTCAAACTAAGAGAAGGTTAATTTATTCAACCTTCTCAAAACGGTTTTTAACTAAGAAATTATAATCTATGATTTAATCTCAAGTTAAAACCAACACATCTCTTACAAACTATTATTCATAACTATCCCTCACTGTTAAGAAGTTAGTATTCTATATTGATTATCTATTGATGCTAACCTTCTTATATCCTAAATTGACTATATATTGTTACTAACCTTCATTGAGAAGTTAGTATTCTACATGGATTATCTATTGTTACTAACTCATGTATTTTATGCATAAATCATATACAGGTTTAAAAGAATTTAAAGAAGCTTCAATCTAAAATGATTTCATCCTTATAAGCTTCACTACATTAAAGTGTTTATCCTTTACATATACATCTCTTGATAATATGCTCCTCAAGTTTTGAAGTACTAAATGATCATGTTCACCAAAAGGATAAATTTCATAAGATGAACAAAATGTTTCTATGCATAAATACAACACAAGACCCAAAGTGGCTAATCTCCATTCTTGAGATTAGTAGGTGATTTTATTAGTTGATTGAATATGTTTGAATAAATGATTGATAATTTTATGACTTAATTGAGTTGATTGAGCATGTTTGAATTGATGATCTTAAATTGCCTAAATGTGTTATTTGTATGCTTGGTGTATTTGATTGCTAATTAGTAGTGGTATTATGCCAAACAGAGAGAAGGGGTTGCATTTAGAAAATAGGGGTCATCTAATAGTGGGCTTGATGAGAAACCAACCCATTAGGGAGAGTCAATAAACCCAAGCCCTCCACTTAAATTCTCAGCTCACAAAAACACTCACTCACACCTATTAAAAACACTCACTCACTTCAATAACACACACACGATCAGTTTTGGAAAAAGAAAGAAAAGAGAGTTGTGGGAGAGAGAAAGAGAACGAAGGAGAGAAAGAAAAGAGGAGAAAACCCCAAAGCTCAACTCTTTCCTTCCCATCTTCAGCCACCATTTCTCACCATTTCCTCTCCACCTTCATCTTCCAAACCCCATTATAAAGAGAGAGAAGAGATATATAAGAGCTGGGTTTGAGTTTGGAGCAATTGGGAAGCTTGTGGGTGACTAGGAGTCAATTTGGGGTTTTTTGGAGTCATTTTGCTGTCAAAGCTTTTGATTCCGCTTGATACAGGTGAGTTCTATACACTTAGGTTTTTGTTTTGAACTTGAGTCTTTATATGAATCTGAAGTTGGTACTGATTGTGTTTGATATTGTGTTTGTTATGTGAAATTTAGTGTTAATTTGAGTGATTTTGATGTTGAACTCACTGATTTGGAAACTCTAGACTTAGGTTCGGTATTTTTGAAACTGGGAATGTTCTGTTATTTTAAAAATTATGTGTCTGATTTTGTTAGAAATTAGACTTAACGCCGTTTGGCGCTGGTTTGGTTCAATTTGGAGTTATGTAGCTCGAGTTATGAGTCTCCAAAGTTAGGTCAAATTTCTGGAGTTAAACTGAGTATAGGTTAAGTGTTTTAGGTTTTTTGCTCTCAATTGAACTCCGTTTTGAACGATTCTTGTCCCATTAGAAGCTAAGCTCCATTTGCTTCTGTTAGGGCTCAAGTTTCGTGCCATTTGGTCAAGTTTAGGTCATTTGAAAGGGAGTAAAAGTTGAAGGACAAAAACTGTCCCGTCTGGGAACCATTCAGATTGTTTCTAAAAACTGTACTACTTGACTAATTGTTTTGAAAATCTAAAGACATGGTCAGAAACTATACATTCCTAGCTTTCCAAAGAGTGGTCATTTGTTTAAATCCAATGTTGTTTGATATTTTAAATAAGCCGCTAAAGTAGATGTACTACTGCAGTAAATTCTGCACCTCTTCTATTTGTTTAAATGTTTGCTTGTGTCACTTCAAAATATTGCAATGTATTGCTTGATAAATTGAGACTGTATGGACTGGAATTGGACGCAGATGGGTGAGCGAAAACGAGGAAAATGAGACACAAACCAATTATGGCCCCGTGTTTCAGTTTCTCGTTTCGTGGTCCCGTTCGATTCCAAACCTCTTCTAATTCATTCCTCAACCCTTCCCCAGGTTTTTATGACTGATATGGCATGATTTGGAGTATGATTGAATGTATTTTAAATAAAATGCATGACGATAAAGAATTGATGAAAAACTGAATAAATAGTTACTCGCGAGAGCTCACTGAAATTAATTCTTTCACATGGTTCTAAGTTAATAAATGACTGTATTATGTTAAAAAGACTGATTAAAAGGGACGTACTTAGGTTGAGAGGAAACTCTCAACGCTATTGGCCAAGTCGGAAAGGAATTGGGTGCGTCGTAAACAATCATATGGTATTAATACATGGAACTATATGTTCCAAATGATTGATTGACTGTTTTTGCATGGTATGGCTTCACAGACAGGGATATATATAGATATATCATTTGACAGACATGGATTGGGTGACAATTCAATCAAAAAGGTAGTATACTAGGGGAGGGGAAGTCATGAGCCCCATAACCTAGACCTCGTGATCGCTTGAAGCTAGCATATGCTAGTGGAGAGGTTCACCAGAAAGGCGTGGTTTTTGCCGGTGATGTACTAAATCAAGAAAAGCCTTAGACTGTTTGAAGCTAGCTTAGGCTAGTGGAGAGGTTCACCGGTAACTGCATGGTCATTGCCGGTGATGTACTAACTCATGAAAGGTTTATGCACGTAGTATCCTCTTGGGCTACGATTGTTTGAAATTAATAAATGAACTGAGAGTCATGATAAGGGGTTACGATAGAATTCACTGAGATTATGTAATCTCACCCCTCATTGTTGTTGTTTTTCAGACAAACAGGTAAAGACTAAGAAGGGGAGACGATAAAGTAGAGATTCCATTCTACGAGGATACTTAATAGAGGAGATTAGCATGTCATATTGTGCTGAACGACATGATTTTTTAACACATTCAACTAATTTTAAGGGCTTAAGATAGGTTTCAGGTTTAAGGGCTTAAGTGGTTGGTAGGACTACTGTACTGTTAGTCATCTTAGACTAGATAAGGTCTTTCCTTTCTCTGGTGCATGAAAAAGAGATTCTGGCTTGAGTGCTTAACATCAATTGATTGTACTACTGGTCAGATAGTCTAGGTAACATGCTTGAATGATCATGGAAGGTTTCATTCCATACCTTTTTTGTTTTGAATCAAAAACACCCTGCACTATAACATGAAACCTTTGCTTTATTTATTCTCGCAGATGAGAAACTAGTGATAGATCCTTCAAATGCTAAAGAATTTGAGAAGTTCAACTCCAATACCAGATTAGATGATCACGTTGTAAAAATAGCTCTTCAAACAATCAGTGAAAGATTCTCACTCCCTAAATTAGATAGCGCCTCAACTCACTTTGAAAGTGCACCATCATCCCGAGAAGGTCGAGTCTTTAGGTTTGAATTTGCTCTTATGCGGGCTATAAATCTCATGAGCAAAGAAAAATATAGATTTCATTTTGGCAAAAAGTTTTGTACTATTCATCAAGCAACATTAGAACTGCTCTAATTGTATAGCTTCAGGATCAGTAAATATAATTTCATTCGTTGCTTGTTGTCAAGCGATACATTATCGTCTCAGATTTCACCATTTATGTGTAAGAGTTTTACTCTTCTTCATGCCCCGAGGCCAACTTATTCATAATGCAACTGATTTGTCAATGAAAATCATTTCACTTCTAGATTCATTTTCTAGGTAGTTACAACTCTTTATATTACTAAACTTTTACTTTTCCAATACAAATTGAATGTAATATTTTGGGCAGAATGGGTTGAAGAATTAAAATTATGATTTAATTTTTTTTAAATTTTTTTATAATATTTTGCGATGGATTTGCGATGAAATTTATGACGACTTTGCCACGGATATTTGCGACGGGCGTATTTGCCATGGGGAATTCCGTGGCAAATGATTTGCGACGAGCGTTTTTGCCACCATTTTTGGTCTGTGGCAAATGTTGTTTTGCCACGGAAATTGCCGTGGCAAATCAGTGATTTTCTTGTAGTGTCCATGCTGGGCATAGAGGTCAAACGAATACTCGTAGACCAGGGTAACTTCGCCGATATCATGTTCCAAGATCTCCTCCCCTAACTCCAGCTATCTTCAGCCGACCTAAGCCCCTATCTCGACACGATATTGTCCGGTTTGGGGCGAGAGCAATCTCAACCGTTGGGCTATCTTGTTATATTGGTGACTTTTGGACAACAAAAATTATCCAGAACAATCAAGACCGGGGCCTCGGTCTTGCCTTTGACATCCCTCTACAAGTGCATCATAGGAAGACCGACTTTTGCCAAACTCGGCACTATGGCATCGACAGTACACCTCAAGATGAAGTTTTATTTGTTAACGGATGAAATCATAACTCTATCCGCCGACCTAGAGGCAGGTGAGAGATGCCACTACTCTCCATCAAAATAGTCTGACATTAACGCCAAGATCTCCCTGACTTGCTATTGTTGGCCAACAGAGTGAATCTCACGGACGTTGATGCCCGATACGACCCGGATAGTTCCGAAGATGAAGATGATGATCAGCTAGCGAGAGAGATCAAGAAGAAAATCAAACGTCTTGAGCCCCACAGGGAGTTCCTCAAAACCCCTTAGGAGATGACCCCGCAAATACGGTTAAATTAGGGGCCGACCTATGTGACAGTGTGAGGGAAAGTATGACAGCATTCCTGTGGCCGAATGCCGACTTGTTTGCTTGTTCTGTCACCGATATGCCGGGGATACCTCCCGAGGTCGCTTGTCACCACTTGTAGGTAAATCCCGAAGCAAAATATGCTTATTCTAAATCCAGGAGGGTTGGATCAAGGAAATACACAAAGCGGAGGATTCGTAAAAGAGGTTAAATACACCACATGGAAAATATCAGTCAAATACACCATATTGAATTATTCCTAATCTCTTCGAGTTGATAATGTTCTCCCCTTGTGCAGGAGGGTCCAAAGCGGAGGATTCAGAAAAGAGGTTAAATACACCACATGGGCTGTCCAATATTGTGTTGGTAACGAAAAACAATCGAAAATGGAGGATGTGTGTGGATTACACGGATCTCAACAAGGCCTATCCGAAAGATGCCTTCACGGGCCCCCCTGTTGATAGGCTCGCCGACAATGCCTACGGTTTCCGCCTCCCGTCCTTTCTCGGATGTGTATTCCGGTTATAACCAGATTGCCATGAACCCGAAAGACCAAGATATTACTGTAATTCATGATGCATCGAGGTAACTATTGCCACAACGTGATGCCCTTCGCCTCAAGAACACCGGGGCCACCTAAAAACGAATGATGAATAAGGTAATTAAAAACCAAATTGGTAGTGGTCGTTGAAGTATACCTAGACGACATGATTGTGAAAAGCAAAGTGGACGAGGCCACCTAGCCGACCTAATCGAGATATTCGCAAAGGCCGTGAAGAACAACCTCGGTTCAACCCGAGAAATGCACTTTGGTGTCGAGCAGAAAGTTCTCTGATTCGCCTCACAAAAAGGGGAATCGAGGCTAATACTGGAAAATGCATGGTCTCGATCGACATGTGTCCACCTACCACTAAGAAAGAGGTACAGAAATTGATGGGTATGATAGTAGCATTGTCGAGGTTCATGTCGAAGGCATCTAATAGGTCACTCCCTTTCTTCAGAATCTTGAAAAAGGGTGACAAATTCAGCCAGACACCAAAATGTGAATTGGAAAGCCTAACCGGGAAGATTTATTTTTATATGAGTTTTATTTCTATTTTGATTGGAAAGACGAAGAGGTTTGCTCCTTTGTTATGGATCAAGATTTCTCAAGAGATGGTTTCAAGGCCAAATAGCAAGAAGGAGTTGAGGTCTTTCTTATCTTAATCATGAAGGGAAAAGTAATTTTTATATTAAGAAACTATGATAACAATGTGTGAAAAAATAACCCGCTACTATAAGCTTGCACACGTCAGGAAAACACTTTAACTAGTGAAAAAAATCATACGAGCTAAGTGAGAAAGTTTACTTGCCAAATAACTCTCGTGAAAGGGCTAGCAACCATTAATTAAATTCATTAAATTAATTTATTATAATTGAATTAGCATATGATACTTTCTTAAATTATATAAGACCACCGAAAAAAGTTTACCTAGGGTTTAATTTTCACTTGCAGTATTATTTCTATAATTTTGAACTATGAAGATTGATTTAAATTAATACTAAAAATATAAAAATGTTAATTGTTTTATTATTTTGCTGTAACGACTATTACTTTTTAAACCGCTACTTATTAGTTATTTAATTGACTAATTATTTTCATGATTGACTTGAATAGATCATCATATAAAACAAACAAGGAAGATTTATACTAGGATAAGTGAATTATAAAAATAGGAAATAGGAATTATGAATAAAAACTAATTTATTATAGTTTGACATAATTGTCAAGTCTTCAAAGTACATTTTCTTAATTAGAGTCTCATTAGCATTCAAATTACTTATTTTTGTTTATTGTAAGCCTCCAAGCTAAAACCAATGTATGTCCGCACTATGCGAGGCCCTGTTAAGACAAACCAACAAATTAATTTAATAGTAAAAAAATATTTAAGTTTGTTTTTTTACATAAAAATAATTAAAAATTGTCACAAAAGACTAGATATAAGATGAGAACAACCTTAAAAGGTTGCATCGGCAAATGCACGCACTTCCTTCGACAACGGTTAGTGCATTTGTTCAAATCAGCTAGATTCTTTCCAACACATCGTGTGACACACTTAGTCATACACTCAGTAAAAGGACTATTATATTGAAGAAACTTAAAAGGTCTATTTGGATTAACTTCTTGATATTGTTTGATATCCTTATGAGCTTGTGTTACAACTAGCATAATCATTAGCATGATCAAAATACATTTTTTCACATCACTCACTGCCATAACTCTATTGAGTTCTCAAGTTTGGGATGTCTTTTATTTTACACAATAGCTTTATTTATAGCTAGTCATGCACAACCAATTCCTTTTTAAAAATTTTCTAAATACTTAATAAAATGAATTAATAATATGATTTAGAAAATACTTGTTTGAAACAAAAAGTAATTACATACGCAAATATTCTAAGATGTGTAATTATTAAAATTTCAAGAAAAGACAAATTATTTTACATTGTATGAAAAAATCTATTTTAAGGAGATTATACATTTTTTCGTAAACAACATAAAGTGACTTCTCAAAATAATGAAAAAGATGATTATCTTTAAGAGGTTGAAAAGACATGTTAAAAATGTTAAAAAAACCAAATACACTAAAAGTTAAACTAAAAGCGAAAACTAATCCATTATTAGATTAATTAAAAGATTAAAATGTTTACGCAAGAGATAATGGAATGTCATGTACATTCTGTTTTAATGGCTTTAGACTATGCAAATGGGTTAAAACTAATAAATTAATAGTTCAAGAACATTTTTTTCTAATGCTTTAACCTCAATTTTGTTTTTAAAATAATGCTAATGCCCCAACGTTTAATAAATTGTGTCTAGATTGACATGATAAATTTGCCTTTTTTTTAAAATAACGTCACTTCGATTTTTTTAAAATTTTCATTAGTTACACCAATTTTTCTAGTAAATAAGTGTTGCTACGGAAATAAAGAAATCAAATCCAAATTTTTAATAAATTAACGTAATTATTGTAGGGTAAAGAAATAAATTACCATAATTAATCATTATTTTCATATTACCATTCAAATGATGAGGAGAATAAAGAGTTTTTCGTTAAAGTTGGTTTACACTAGCTATTGTACGTAGTAGATTTTTTTCATTAACAACTATTTTTTTAAAAACAAATTGGGATCCTCTCGCGCACAACCAGTAGAGACTAATCCTCGAATCTCCAGTAAAACCACAATGAGCGGAAAAGTGAGCTCTCCCATAAACGATTCAACACTACTGCATGTCCAAGACTGGATTCGAACCCAACATCTTCGTTATGCTATAAGAGACCCCTACTATCTCATCTACTGTGGCGAATTCAAGCTTTTCACTACAAGGCCAAATAAAATAAAGTTTTGCTTTAATTTATATTGTATTTTTTTATTTGCCCCAAGTAAAAAATAGAATTTTCCCTCATTAGTATCTAACTATTCAAATACACAAGCCTAATTTATTCTAGTAGATATATTAAGAGAGATATTTTCATAATATTGACAACTGAAATATCGTAAAACACTTTTAGACAATGCAAATATATAGAGAACAACTGTAATTTGTAGATTGATAGAAGTTTGGATATCATTTTTATTGTTTTTTCATCACGTACGTGATTATTCATTTATAAAAATCTTTTAATTTTGGCTTAAATATCATTTACCCCCCGCAAATATCACCATAATCCATTTACCCCTCGTAAAATAAAAGTTTTAAAATGCCCCTTACAAATATAAACATTTTATTTGTTACCCTCACGTTAGATTATGTTGACAAATATAAGTGTATAATGGGTATAACTGCTTATTTGTTACCCTCGCAAAATATAAATTGTTTATTTGTTACCCCGTAGAGGGGGTAACTAGAAACACTTATTATTTGCAAAGGGCTTTTTAAAATTTTTGTTTTTACAAGGGGGTAAATGGATTATGCTGATATTTGCAGGGGGGTAAATGATATTTAAGCCTTTAATTTTTTTATGGGTTAATTTTTTTTTTGTGTCTATAAAATTTGAGTCTCACAAAAAGAATTCACTTACTTTCAGTTCTCCACTTTTTTTTGCCAGCAGATTTAGTCTTTCATGACTTTTAATAGCATTTTTTGGGTCTTTTTTAGCATTTTTAAGTGTTATTAAAAGTCATGAGAGACTAAAACTGCTAACGAAAAAACGTGGACACCAAAAGTAGGTGAAAGTTCTTTCAGGAACTAAAACCAAAAAATTCAAATTTTATAGAGACTAAATAAATGATTAACCTTTTGTAAAAAAAAAAAGAATATTTAACCCTATTTTATTCTAGGAAATATTTAATACATACAAATTATCTTCTGCCCCCACAGAAGAAATTTTCTAGATTCACCACCACTCATCTAAGTGCTCTTACGTGATTAACAACTATTTTAATTCTAATAGATAAGTGTTGTGACATTGTGAAGGATATTAAGTTTTTTTGGTAAAGAAAAAAAAAAGAGGACAAGGAAATGTTTTTGGTTTAAGTTGGTTTTTTCTTTTTGTAGAAAATGGCAGAGTAGAGAGTACGCTTTAAAAAAAATAGAGTTTTGTCCTCTAGTCCAAACTTTGGGTTATGTCATCTCACTCTCATTTTCTTTGTGTTACTTTTTTGTTTGACCAGGTTTTCATTGTGTTATTGTGAAGTTTGATTTGCATTTATTTCCTTACACTACAACATTTTTGACTTTTAGCCACACCAATTTACCATTATTTAAAAACCGTACCGAACAAAGGAATAGCCACGCGTTTACAAATGTGGAGAATGAGATAGATATTAGCCACGGTTTCATTAACTTGCTAATAGGCTACGGCTTAAAATCAGATAGCCACTTGGTTAAGCAAGTGTGGATACCTACACTACCGCTTGTTTCACCGTTGACTTACAAAATTTATTCTAAAATGCTTAAAACCGTGGACTATACAATTTTTATTTAGAGACCACAGTTATAAAACCGTGGACTAAAACTAAATATGACTAAATAACTTACTAAGAAAACCGTGGACTAAATTTGTCTAAAAGTTGGGCCCAAAACCTTTTACAACCGTGGACTATACCCAGCAGAAACAAAAAAAATTGACCCGCTATTCACTAAAAAAAAACAGCGCTAAGTGAAAATCAAAAAAAGGCACCGCGTACAAATTCAACAAAAAGAACTTCTCTTCCTCAAACCTCACTCTCGGCTCTTCTTCAAATCGCAACTTCTTCAACTCTCACTCTCGATCAAACAGCAACTCTCACTCTCATCTTCTTCAAATCGCAACTTCTTCATCTTGCAATCGGCTTCTTCATCTTGCAACTGATCTTCATCGCAGCTGATTCTCTTTCATTCTTCTTCAAATCGGCTCTTCCTTCCTTCCTTCGAATCAGCAGGTTTCCCTTCAAATCGGCTCTTCTTCAAACCTTGCAGAAACAAATCGCAGGTTTCCCTTTCTCAGGTTTTTAATTTCTGACCCTTCTTCTTCTTCACAACTTCTGTGTTGATTTATCCCAACTTGATTAAGCCAATTTTTTTGCTATAAACCCTAACTTCTTCATATAGTTATGCATAAAAACCCTGTAGCAAGTTCGATTCTGGTTTATTTGTGTGTTAGAATTTTAGGGTTTTGTTTTCTTTCGGTGATTGACATTAAAATGGCTAATGCCTGTTAGCAGGTTCGGCGAACGCTGTCCAGAATTCATTGCAAGCTTCGTTCGCAACAGTAGTTATCGAGGTAAATTAAACTCTGCTGATTCATGAGTTTCCTGCATGTTTATTTAGTTTTCTGATTGTGTACCGTTGTTATCTCTGATGATTAATTAGTTAATTTATTTATATATATATATATATATATATATATTTATATAAATTCAATTCAATTCAATTCGCAGCTGAATATAAAGAGATGAATGAATGTATACGGAGTGGGAGAGTTGAGTTTGATTTGAATATAAAACTGTTGTGGCATTGTATGCAATTGCCATGTCCCTTAGAAACGGCCAACGTGTTATCTACACTTCCCCTATTAAGGCACTCAGTATCCAAAAATATAGGGAATTCAAGGAAGAGTTCTCTGATGTTGGTTTGATGACCGGTGATGTCACTATTGATCCCAATTCCTCTTGCTTGGTAGGTACTATACTATGCCCAGTTGCCCAATTCCTCTTGCAATGCAGGTAAGTTCAAATCGCTATTTGTTGTTAAAAGTATCTCTTCACCTCGCCCTCTCCATTCTTCCATGTCTCTGACTATCTGATGTCTCCTATGATATCTGCAGATGGCGAAATTGGACCTCAATGGGGATGAAGAGAAGGACAACATAGAAAAAATATTTTGGAGTGCTATGGATATGCTTTCAGATGATGATAAGAAGCTGCCACAGGCAAGCTACTTCCTTAACTTTGGTTTTGTCTCCCTGTGGGCACATTCCTATGCCTCATGCAGAGGTTATTATTATTGATTTAAGTTAAAACTTAAAAGCAGTCCCTTTGTATTCTTGGAGGCAACGGCTGAAAACCAAACTCATTTTCCTCTTGTCAGTTTTATCACACCTACTGAGTAAGCTTCGTCGAAGTTGTGTATCTAAATTGAAACATAGCTTGTTTGATGAAGTTATAAAAATTTTCATCTACTGAAATGTTCTCCTTCAGTGTTTGTTTGCCACAGAGACCTTCAGCATTGGTTTGAACATGCCTGCAAAAACTGTTGTTTTTACAAATGTCCGAAAATTTGACGGGGACAAGTTTAGGTGGATTTCCAGTGGAGAATATATACAAATGAGTGGTCGTGCTGGTAGACAAGGTATTGATGAACGAGGGGTATGTATCCTCATGGTTGATGAGAAGATGGAGCCTTCTACTGCTAAGTCGATGGTTAAAGGGGCAGCTGATAGTTTAAACAGGTAAATTGTTGGTCTAATTCATAATTTAAAGAATTATACATCACACAACAGGCTGCCAAATAATGATTGATTTGTCCATTTTGTCAATGCCTTATTGATTGTGATGCTTTACTAACTATGTTTAGTTGGCAAACTTTTTATTGTAGTGAAGAATATAATGCTATATGGGGTATTGTTGTCCATCATGGGTTCACCATTAAAGCCCATAAGTGCTCCCGTGAGTTTGGTTTGAATAAAACCTTCTAAGAAAGGATTCCCCTAGTAAATTATCTTCTTACTGTCTTTGTCTTGATTTCCCCAAAATTCTGATCTTTTTATTTCCCTCTTTGATCGCCTTCTTTCTGTCTCCATATCTTGCTAATATTATGTTCAACTCAAGGCTCCAAGCAATATTCGAATGTCGCCTTATATAAGTCTATTTCTTTGGGCTGCAGATCTTCAATGGTGTCTTTCTCAAAGTCAACAAAGCCACCGTCCATATGCTACAGAGGGTGGAGCCTTATGTCACCATGGTCCATTATCACTTTCGGGATGGCTTCTTAATATATGTAAATTGATTTCAGGTACCCTAATTTGAAGAGTGTCAGAGAATTGATCTACAAGAGGGGTCACGGAAAAGTTAATCAGCAGAGAATTGCCTTGACCGACAACTCTATCATTGAACAGGTTTTTGTTTATGGCTGGGCTATTGTTT
This sequence comes from Oxytropis ochrocephala, assembly GCA_020916435.1. NCBI lineage: Eukaryota > Viridiplantae > Streptophyta > Magnoliopsida > Fabales > Fabaceae > Oxytropis > Oxytropis ochrocephala. The sequence goes on along the minus strand of CM037094.1, from coordinate 20,794,892 downwards.
TTCTTATTATCATTGAATGTTTTTTGTTGCACTTACATATATCCACTGAAATTATATTTGATGACAGACCTTGGGAAAGCATGGGATTATTTGCATTGAAGATCTGATCCATGAGATATTGACAGTTGGACCTCACTTCAGGGAGGCAAACAATTTTTTGTGGCCTTTCAAGCTCAAAGCTCCCCTAGGTGGTTTGAAGAAGAAAAGAAATCATTATGTTGAGGGTGGTGATGCTGGCAACAGAGAAGACTTCATAAATGAACTTATTAGAAGGATGAATTAGGTTTTGTCATATTGTTGTTAGTTTAAGATTAATTATCCAACCTAAGACATTGTTCAGTTATTACAGTTTTGCTTTAAAGGATTTTTGTTGTATTGATTTTAATGATGTTTGAGCAGATACTAGTTCATTGCTTCCGGTGGAGTGAAAGGTTGCTCGTTTTATTGAGAACTTGGAAGTTTGAATTTTGATGCTTACTAGTTCAATCAATGATAACATTTAAATAAAAGTAGTAAAAATAAATAAATAAAAGCAACTTATAGGCCACACTTGAGAAAGAGTAGTTTTAAAGTGGTTCCTACAGTTGGAAAACCGTAGCTTAAACGTATCAGACAACAGTTTTTAAACTGTGGGTTAAACTTATAAGCCACGGTTATTTACGTGTGGCCAAATGAAAACCGTGGCCGGAAGGTAGACTACTAAACCGTGGCCGGAAGGTAGACAACAAAACCGTGGCTGGAAGGTATACTGCTAAACCGTGGCCTGTTTTAAGCTACTTTTTGTTGTAGTGTTATATATACCAAACTTTTTTATTGACAACCCGTGGCACAGAGTTTCGTTTGGGTGTACAACGTAACAGTAGTTAGTTGATTCATTGTTAATGATAAATTTTTTTTGTTACTATTGTTAATGTTAATTTGATATTGCATATTATATTATTATAAATATAAAAATAAAAATCAAAAGGCAATGGAGAACATAACATTTTAAATTTTTTTATAACTTCTGTATTTTAATTTAAAAACACAATAAATAAATTGAGTCAATAACCTGAAAATAAATGTAAGGGAAGCACAATTAAAAGAAGCAACACAATGTGAAATGAATAGCTTTTATTAATTGAAGTGGAACGGAGTACTGATTCAAGTAGTAATAACTCAGTACAATTACAAGCTATGGAAAATAGGAATAAAGTGCAATGGTGAAAGTAAGAGAGAGAGACAGAGAGAATAGAAGAGAAGATATGAGATCATAACAAACTTTTCACACCTCACTCGATTCTTCTCTTTCCATATATTCCTTCACACATAGTGGTCCCAACGAGAGTGTATTTTCCTCTCTCTCTCTTGCTGACTCTACGGTCCATGTGCTCACGTTGAGGTGTTCCTGTGCCATTGGTCCTCCTTGCCACGTCATCATTCATTACATTACCCTCCCCTTCAAAAGCAATCTTGTCCTCAAGATTGAGGTTCGGGTAGTTGTCCTTCATGTCCCGCACACGGCTCCCAAGTGGCTTCACCGCTTGGTATTTGTTGCCATTTAACTAGCACTTGCTTCACTTGTTGACTTCCCTGCAACACAGTTCTACTGTCCAAGATGCCTTCAGGCGCCAAAATTGGTCCCTCCACTGCAGTAGTCAAGGGTAATGGCATGTATGGTGCTGATTGCTCTCCTTTGAAAAGCTTAAGTTGAGAAATGTGGAACACAACATGTATACGAGCACTGTCTGGCAAGTCCAACTTATAAGCAACTTTTCCCACCTTTTCAATCACCTTAAAGGGTCCAAAATACCGCATCCCCAGCTTTTGATTCTTGCGTAATGCCACGAGTTACATGCATGCGGTTGCAATTTCACCAACACTTGGTCTCCTACAAAGAAAGGACATATCTCGTTTCTTCTTATCAAAGATAGTTCTTCATCACTTGTTGTGCTCTCTGCAAGTTCTCTTTCAACTGCAGAATCAATTGATCTCTATCTACTAGCATCTGTTGGAGTTCCACATTATCCTTAGCATCAGGTACATATCTTGTCAACATGGGTGGATCACGGCCATAGAGAGCTTTAAAAGGGGTCATCCCGATACTAGTATGGAAACTAGTGTTATACCAAAATTCTGCCCAACATAAAGCCTTGGACCACTTAGTTGGTTTGTCAGCAGTTATACACCTCAAGTACATCTCCAAAGTCTTGTTGACAGCCTCTGATTGCCCATCAGTTTGTGGGTGATATGCAGAACTCATTGCCAAAGTGGTCCCCTGCAGTTTAAACAAGTGTTTCCAAAATTGACTTGTGAAGACTTTGTCTCTATCAGAAATAATCGACTTTGGAACACCATGTCACTTGACTATATTGTTCATGAATATCTCTGCAACTGTCTTGCTAGAATAATCTGATTTTAATGGCATGAAGTGAGTATACTTTGTTAATCTATCCACCACCACTAAAATAACAGTGAAACCTCCGGATAAAGGAAGCCTAGTGATGAAGTCCATCGTGACATCTTCCCACACTGGGTTGGGCGCAATGGTCGCAATAATCCTGCGCAGCAAACTAGTCATGTGTTTGGCTTGTTGGCAAATCACGCATTCACCGATAAACCTCTCGGATATCATTCCTCATTTTTGGCCAATAGAACTCAAAGCGCTAATTCTTGCCATTGTTCTCGTGATCCCTGCATGTCCACCCACTCGTGAAGCGTGGTATTCATATAAAACTTGTTGTATCAGTTGGCTCTCTGCAGGTAAAACCAACTTATTCTTCCAAAGAAAGCGATCCATCCTCATCGCATAATTACTATCCACATCGCAGAGTTAGCATTGCATCGTTGAACTATAGCTTGCAAATGCTCATTATCAGCCAATTCCTTCTTAAGTTGTTGCAGAAATTTGCTCTCTGGTATAGACCAAGACAAGGTCATCACCCTAGACAAAGCATCAGCAGCTACATTTTCTTTGCCTAGCTTGTATTCAATCTGAAAATCATAGCCAATAAATTTGTGCAACCATGCTTGTTGCTCTGGAGTTTGTAATGACTGGTCAAGCAAACTCTTCAGGCTCTTCTGATCAGTTCTTAATATAAATCTATGGCCAAGCAAATAATGACGAAATTTTGCCAGAGCAGAGGTTATAGCATAAAATTCTCTTATATAAGCAGACTGCAATTGCATTCTTGGCACCATTTTCTTTGAGAAGAAGGCAATTGGATGACCTCCTTGACTCAATATTGCACCTATGCCCGTTCCTGAGGCATCGGTTTCTAAGACAAAAGGTTGAGAAAAATCCGGCAAACTCAAAACTGGTGCTGAAGTTAAAGCTGTCTTCAAAGCATCAAAAGCTCTTTGAGTCTCTTCATTCCACAGAAAAGGTTCTTTCTTAAGTAGATTAGTTAAAGGATTTGCTAGTGTAGCATAAGCTTTAATAAATCTTCTATAATAGCCTGTGAGTCCCAAGAATCCTCTCAACTGTTTTAAATTCTTAGGAATAGGCCAATCAATCACAGCCTTCACTTTGGTTCAAGTAGTAATAACTCAGTACAATTACAAGCTATGGAAAATAGGAATAAAGTGCAATGGTGAAAGTAAGAGAGAGAGACAGAGAGAATAGAAGAGAAGATATGAGATCATAACAAACTTTCACACCCTCCACTGATTCTTCTCTTTCCATATATTCCTTCACACATAGTGGTCCCAACGAGAGTGTATTTTCCTCTCTCTCTTGCTGACTCTACGGTCCATGTGCTCACGCTGAGGTGTTCCTGTGCCATTGGTCCTCCTTGCCACGTCATCATTCATTACAATAAATTTGTTGCATCTAAATAAAATGATTCAAACATATTTCTTTGAAATTAAGAGTACAATAATAATGGAAAGTAAAATTTCCGGTATTAAATAAAATGATTCATATACTTTTTGGTGAAAAAATAAGTAAAAATGATAATACACACAGGTAAACTTTGTTATGAAATTTCATCAAAAATTGTAACCTCGTTTTACACTAATTTTTTAAAAAATATCTTCCTTTTTTTATATAGTGTTTTTATTTCCTCTCAATAATACAAAAAAAAAAAATACAAATCAAATAAAATACAATATAAAAATAATTAATGTGATTTTTTTAAAGAAATATTAAAAAACTTAAAATTAATGTGATGTCTTGTTAATTTTTTTGTGATTATTAATGTGATGCCTTGTACCAAGTCCTAAAATTAATTTATAAATCAAAATTACAAAACTAAAATAAAAACATTTTACCAAGTCCCACATGGCCAGGGGTGGTTGGCAGTACCATAAGCTTTGACTGTAAGGTACAAGTTCTCTTTTTTGTTGTAAGATTCCGTTGGTAATTCACAACACCCACATAGTACACTGCTGGTGCACCACACTTGTGCCACCACTCCTTTGCTACACCACGCCTCTACTCAATTCTACATTCACATTTCCATCCCAAACCAACAACACACATTACCTATATAGAAGAAAAATAATAGAAAGTAACTCACCATTACTAAGAGCAATCACAACAGCTTCAACCACCACCGCGAGCACCACCGTCTCTCATCACACCGTTGTGGACCGCTTCGTGCGACACCACCGCAATCTCGTTCACCTCTCAACCCCGGTTTCTCTCTCTCCCAAATCTTCCTCTGTAATGTTGGCTTGGTCTCTCTCTCTCTCTCTCTCTCTCTCTCTCTCTCTCTGTTTTTGTTTTTCATCCATCCACTCGATCATCAATATATTTGACCACCACCAACTACCACGCAAACCACCACCGACCAACGCTAACCACCACTTCGTCACCGCCGAACACCAATCCGACCACCGCCAAACACCACTCCGACCACCGTCAATTAAGAACTTGAGCATATTTCTCTCCAACGGTTCAATAAATTAAAAACTTAAAATGAGCTCCACTTTCCAAATAAAAAAAAAGAAGGAAATTTCCTTAATTATTTTCCAGTATTAAAACAAATCCTCTCCTCTCACTCACATCACACTCACCGTTCTTCACTCTCAAAACCAAATCGCACCCAAATCGTTTCACCATCATCAACGCTTCTTCACTCTCTCAGAACTCATCACATCTCTCACCATCACCACTCACCATCGCCACTAACCAAAACCCTAACCATAGCCACACTCCAAAACTTGAGCTTTGTGGTCTTCTCCTCTTCCTTCGGTGTTGCGATTTCTGGTTTTGGCCAGTAGCTTCATTCCTCTGTGTTGTGATATGTTCTATCTCTCTGGTAAGGGTAGCAATGGAATTGTCAAATCCACTGATTTTCTCTTGCAACTCTTCTATTTGAACTTCCCTATCTTTGAGAGTTTCGCTAGCGCGATTCATTGGGCGTTTATTCTAAAAAAAAAAATTGGTGTTCAGCAAATAGATTCGAAACTCAAGGCCACAGACAAAACAAACAATTCCTTTTAATTCAGTGTGGGTATCAATAACCTAAAAAAGAAGCAGTGCAAGTTCCTCCGAACTTAGTTTCTACAAGAAACAGGAAGAGGACTTAGAATAAACTCATAAAAGATAAGATCGAGTAAATGCCATCAATATCTATTACCTCCGAACTTGCGTCAGAAGAAGAACCTTGTGTAAGATCAATCTTCGTTGGAGTTGAAGAAGACTTAGGCGAAGTGAAACTTTGAAGATGTTTTCTCTTTTAAACGAGAGCGGGGGATGTAAGTCATTTTTTAGAAGCATGCGATTTCTTCAAAGATAATTTATCTGTGGGGTTTGAAGCTTTCCTTTGTGAAGAAGAAGCAAGATCTAAAGCTGCGCAACAAGGAATCATCATTAGTAGATGATCAAGCAAGAACCAAATCAACTAAGGTATGAAGTTAAAACTTTCCTTTGGTGCTTTTCAATATCATTTTTGCACTAGACAGTGTATCTTTGTGCTCTATAAATCCTACTAATTTCTTTTTGAACTCAATGACATCATTGGAGAACCACCACGAGGAAAGGACTCTGACCCCTTGTATTTCTTCGTCCTCCTAATTTGGGTGCTTGTGGAGGAGTGTGAATGTTGCGATCGTTGTTGGATTTGGTGACCACACCACATTGTGTTCTTATTCATCACAAAGTCAATAGTTGGTGTTGATTGTTTTTCTTCTTTCTTAGGGTTTAGAAAACCTCATTTTTGCTTAGCAATGTCTGTATTGGAGTATTTGACTGGCTTATTTTAACTTTTACATCACCTAATCAGAGGTAATTCTTGTGATTGTAAACATTTTATCTTAACTTTTATATGTGTCTAAGAATATTTATAGTAGCTGACAAATCCTAACGACAACCAGAATAAGTGGTTTTTCCACCAAGTAACCAAGAGTTTAGACATGACAAATGAATTTTACGAGCACATGATCCAAAAGTTTGAACAAACCCCCCATTCTTGAATTCTTCATGCAAATAGGAAATACAACAGTTTCTCCCCATTGAAGATTTTAATTAGGGGCAAGAGTACTCTAATAGCACTACAAGAAATTTGACGTATACCAACAGTCGCCTATAGTGATGGTAAACAAAACCGTAGGTATATGTGTCGTACACCTACAACCGAATAAACAAAGCGTGGGTATAGGTAATTTTCTATACCTATGGTATCATACTTCGTGAGTATAGGAATTAGCGTGGATCGAATTCCATGGGTATAGGCATATCTTAATTTTTTTTTTACATTCTTGTCAATCTAAAATTATTACTGCAGTGTTTTGTAATAAAAGAATTTATTATTGCAGTTACTTTTAAAAAAAAAATTTGTTCCCCCTAAACCCAAAAATTTCCCACTCTTTTATTTTTTTTACCAAAAATTCCCGCTCTGTTTTTTTACCAAAAATTACACAGAGACAGAGCTCACAATCCCCATGAGCATCCCTAAAACACAACTCACTCTGCTTATGGATGAAGAGATTGCCTCAATAGTTAGAAATGAGACTTGGGAATTAGTAGACTTACCAGTTGGCTCGAAAGTGATAGGGGTTAAGTGGATATACAAGACTAAGCTTTATGAGCTTGGTGAGATAGACAAATATAAAGCCAGACTTGTGGCTAAGGGGTATTCTCAGAAACAGGGTGTTGACTACAATGAGATCTTTGCTCCTGTGAGTAGATTAGACACTGTTAGACTGATTCTTTCCTTGGCTGCTCAAAGAAGTTGGACTGTGTACCAACTTGATGTCAAATCTGCTTTTTTGTATGGAAAATTAAATGAAGAAGTATATGTGGAACAAACCAAAGGGTATGTGGTGAGAAGAAGTGAGTCAAAGGTTTACAGGCTTCACAAGGCTCTCTATGGATTGAAACAAGCACCTAGAGCTTGGTTCAATCACTAGTGGAAAATTGACATTAAAAAGCACCATTTAGCATCGGTTGTTTGAACACCCGATGCTAAATGTAGACGCGGTGGCAATTTTGCAATTAGATGGAACTTTTCAATTTTCGAGCTTACATTTAGCATCGGTTGTTTAAACAACCGATGCTAAAAGTCTTTGCATCAGACTTTTAGCATCGGTTGTTTAAAACAACTGATGCTAAATGTCTATCTCAAACACATTTAGTATCAGGTGTTTTAACACCCGATACTAAAAACCACCTTGTTTTTGCATGTTCTCACTCACTCAACTCTCGCTCTCGTCTCTGAACCTCACTTTCAACTCTCAACTCTCGTTCTCATTCTTTTTCTCAACCATCGCACTCAACTCTCAATTTTGCCCTAGCCTCCATCTTCCTCACAATGTTGCCCTAGTCTCCATCTTTTCTCTCCCTCTTCCTCTTTTACTCACAAATACCAAACCCTAGCCTCACAAATCAAAAACCCAAATAACACTGAAGAGAAAACCAACGTCGTGTTCTTTGCTCGCTGTTAATGTCATTCGCTCGCCGTCGCCGTCGACGTCTCCTTGTTCACTGTCACCGTCGCCGCTGATCAGTTCTCTCTTGTAGGATTGTTCACTCATGTTTTGGTATTACTTTTTTTAGCATCCATTGCTTGCTGTTAATGTTAGGGTATGATGCTTTTTCAGTAATTGCCATGCTTTTTCACCTACTTTATTGTGGATGTTAACTAATAGAACAAAACATGTATCATGTTTGTTTGGGTTGTTCTATCGCCATCTACATGATGGGCTCTAGGGTAGGACAACCGTTTCATGGATTTGGAATTTCATTCATTAATATACTTTTGAAAAACTTTGGGCCACGCTAATGCTAGTGGTCCTCTGTTTTACCTTATTTTTGACAGCAAAAACAAAACTATGAAAGAATGGCATATACTTAATAAATACTAGTACCATATACTTAAGTTCATACTTTATAATTTTGTGCATGGGATTGTGTATGTGTAACGAACCAAATAATTCAATTATTTATTTAATTAAATTGTTTAGGTATTGTATAGGTATAGTGATTAAAATACTAATGGGGTACTTCTTTTAAATCCTGGGGTGGTGTTTAGTAATTAAGTAAGTGGTAGAAAAAGGTGGTGTTTAGTAATTAAGAAGTGGTAGAAAAAGGTGGTGTTTAGAAATTAAGTAGGTGGTAGAAAGAGGTGGTGTTAGTTACTATTTAAGTGGTAGGAGGAGGCCCATGACCCAAGAGCCCAATGATATAAGCACTAGGGTTAGAGCCAATTGCTCATTCGGAGAGCAAAAATAGAAAAGAAAGAAAGAAAAGAGAGAGGGAGCGGAGCAAGTGAGAGGAGAAGAGAGGGAGAGTGAGGCGCCCAAGAGAAGAGAAAGAGAAGAAGAGGAAGCTAGTTGCGGTGGTTTTCCTTAGAGTGCGTGGAAGAGTTCTTTATTCGACAAATTCCAAGGTAAGGGTGGGTTCTAATATTATAATGGGTTGTATGACGAGGTGTATGTGGGAGATTAGGAAATATAATGCATGTTAGGTGTTTGATAATATGATTGAATGATTCTTGCATGAATATATGTGGTGTTTAATTTCGTTTTGGTGTTAAAGACTTGTGTATGATTTGATGGTGAATTGATGCACCTTAGGTGATTTGATTATGTTTGATGTGCTATTTGATGATTTTGATTGTATTTGTGATGATTATAATTGGTTTTGGTGATTGATCATGTTGAGTGTTACTTGCTTGGGGTTTCGTGTGTTTTCGACACCGCTTTTGGTCTTTTCGAAGCTGCATCGCATTTGGTTGATCCAAATATTTTGTGGTCGATTGTTTTGAAACACTACACATGAGATCTAGTAGATGGGCGGCGTTTTTTTCATCCATGGCGCGTTTTTTTGAGTGGCGAACGCGTGCGCTGGTATTCACTCCAACAATGGGCGGCGCGCTCTAAAAAGCGCCACCCATTGCAAAACACGTCCTCCCAGATACGCAGCGCTTTTTAAAAAGCGCCGAATATTTGCAAAGCGTCCTCCGAGATCTGCAGCGCTTTTTAAAAGCGCGAATATTTGCAAAGCGTCCTCCAGATCTGCGCAGCGCTTTTTAAAAAGCGCTGAATATATCCCCATTGCCTTCCCGGATCTGCAAGCGTTTGTAAAAAAGCTACTGAATATTTCTTATACTGTGGCGCTTCACTAAAAGCGCTGAATATTGCCTATTTGTGTTACTAAATACCCAGTAGCTTCATTAAAAGCGCTGAATATTGTCTAATTTTTTTTTTTAATTTTTTTCGCTTTTTGTGTATTTTCTATTTTATATTTGCAACAAAAAAATTAAATCATACATCCAAAATATTTTTAATAGTGATATCTATGAATTTGTTGTATTTAAACTCGAATTAAATCATACATCATAAAAAAATTAAATCATACATCCAAAAATTAAATCATACATCCAAAATTAAATCATACATCCAAAATAATAAGTTATAATCTCTTGGTACAAGAATACTAAGTTAGTTTACTTGATACAATTGAACTACAACTCAATATGTACATTATCCATGTTAGTCACTCACTGGCATCTGTCACCAAACTAAATATTGATTAAGTAATAAATAAGAAGATTACCAAATTCAACTGCAACACAATAACTAATTATGGTTTTGCAAATGAATGTAATATATAACAAACAACAACATAAGTCAAAACTTCAAATCTAAAACTACTTTAGCTTTAACTTCAGGATATCCAAGTGTTAGCAATACTTCTAGTAGCCAAGTGTAACTACCTCTTCACCTCAACCAAATTCTCAAACTGAAAGTTTTCTGGACAGTTAGCAAAATAGATGTGAGTACTTTGCGCCACTTATTCTTAGTGAGTCCATGCTACTTCCCAGCATGCGCATATATGCCAAAGAACCAAGCCAGTCGGCACCAAAGCTGAATACATGAAAGAAAGGAATATTTAAGCAAACATGAATAAATCTTAAAACAAAGGATGTTAGAATCTTGGAGGCATTGAGCTATTGGAATAAGATATTTGCGAATTTGCATGGTTTTTCAACAGAAAACAAAATAAGTTATCCAACACAAAAAAAAGGCAACATGTTCAGAATCAATGACCTATCCCTTGCCTTGATTCAGCATACTGAATTCATTGATAGAAACCTGAATTCATTGATAGGGAAAAATTAACTATACACAGCAAAAACAACTTAATATTAGGTATGTCTCCACTTCACAGGTCTTTTATCAAAATCCTGAAGTCCAAAGTGAGAGCAATTGAATATGGTAAACCTGTTGTAATGGACTGAGATTGAAAAAGTTACAGATGATTGTAACTCTGATAATATCCTTATTCTTCCAAATCATGCTATGTTACAAATATTACAAAGTTAAAAAAACATAAAAGTTCAATTGCATCAACACTCACAATTCACAAAACAAAACAACTCACCTGAACTCAGAAAACTACAATAGATAGACAAAAAGTAAGAGGAAGAGAACGAGAGACCAAGTGCTCCTCAATGTTCCAGAACCTGCATCATCTGGAGATTCTGCATCTATTTGAACTTCACAAATACACACTAAACTTCACAAATAACATGTCTTGAGTATTGTAGAACATTCTCCCTCCTAATAAAACACATAAAAACATGTTAATAAAAGTTAGGTAAAGGTTTGACTAGAAGGTTAGTTAAAGCTTAAAGCATTAATTAATTAAGATCATTACCAAGTTGAAGATCATATTGGTCTCTAGCATCAAGTCCAGTAGGAGTTCCACAAGGTGAATAATCTCCTCTTTCCACTTGCTGCTGCTTCCTGAAAACCACAAGAATCATGAGCATGTTTGAGAGTTGACTACAACAAAGAAAAAGTCAACAAAAAGAGAGAAGGTGCCTGTACTTCTCTGGAACTTTCCCTTTCTCTTTGTAAGGCTTAACAAGAACTCTAGCATCACACACAAAATGAGGGTTTCCTTTGGATAGAATGAGCTTCATTGTCTCAGGATAAACAAAAGTAACAAAACCAAACATACGTTTCTGCTGATATGGAATCCTCACATCTTGTACAGGTCCATAAATGCTTCAAAAATATTCAAAAAACCAATGTTAATTAACATAACATCTTTAAGTTTAGCCACTGCTAAATTATGCAGTATATTCACAATTAGGACCAAACCTGAAGTAATTAGAAACATCTTCTTCTCTAAAAGTACTATCATCTGGGAAAGTCAAATAGATATGTCTTGAAGCTGGACTAATCATCCCCGTAGGACTATTCAAAGCAAAATCATTTCTTTCAAGTCTAGATCTTCCAAATTACACACTAAACTTCACAAAAGAAACCATTGAACTTACCAATGTATGTGTTGGCCCATCAACTTCTCAAAACAACTATTCTGATAAATTACTTACAAATTCCCATGACATTCCTTTCTGATAAGTAATCACCAAGAGCTTCCACACATCTCCGGTTTGACGTCTTTGAAAAACAAATATTCATTGAAGTATGAGACAGAACACACATAACAAAGAAAACATAAAACAATCCATAAAACAAGATAACACACATAACAAAGAAAACATAGACTCAATTAGGTTTAAAGCAATCCATAAAACAAGATAATATCTCCAAAGATTTATAATTTGGCTCACCAATCAATGAAGTATTGAACACAACTTCACCAACTTGAGTTCTGAAGCACCAAATGATTTAGCTTTCCAAATTGAACCATCTTCTAACACAAGTCTAGCATCTGAATTTTTCCAAGGCCTTTCTCCATTAACTATATTCCAAGGCAAAACAATAACAAATACTCCGAATAATAATAATAAGGAAAGAGGAAGGTGGAATCGTAGATGTACGTGACTGACCAAGGAAGTAATCGGATCGAGGATATGCATTTCGCTAATCCGAAAGAGGACGAAGTATCACGATACAATTCCGATACAGTAGAAGTCACGGCAATTGAAGCGGCATTCGAGGAAGAAAGCGATTCGACGGTGATCCACGATCAGATCTGGTGGAGAAGAAGTGTTAACCCTAGATTTGTGAAAATGAAAAGGGGGAAGACGGAGAGGGGGAAGACGAAGAGGTGCGTGAGAGATACGAAGAGGTGCGTGAGAGAGAAAAAGAGAGAAACATAAACTCAGCGTTTTTTAAAAAACGCTGGTTATTGGGAGAACGTGTGACCCAATACCCAGCGTTTTTTAAAAAGCGCTGGGTATTGGGAGAACGCGTGAAGCCATACCCAGCGTTTTTTAAAAAGCGCTGGGTATTGGGAGAACGCGTGAAGCCATACTCAGCGTTTTTTAAAAAACGCTAGGTATGACTAGTGCGTTTAAAGACGATGGGCAGCATTTTTTAAAAAAACGCTGGGTATGGGTTAGCTGTTTTGGTCATCCGTGGCGTTTTTACTTAAAACGCTGCTTATAGGGGCGCCCTTTTTTAGCCATTCTGGCGTAGTGAAAATAGACTTAAGGCCCATCGTTTTTGCACTGGTTTCGTTCAATTTGGAGTTGTGTAGCTCCAGTTATGAGTCTCCAAAGTTATGTCAAATTTCTGGAATCAAACTGAGAGTAGGTTCGGTTTTTGCAGGTTTTGTGTTCTCAATTGAACTTCGTTTTGAATTATTCTTGCTTCATTGAAAAGTACACTTAATTCTCTACGAAATAGGCACTGGTTTCACGAAATTTCATTAAGAAATGAGAAAGAAAATTTGGTTGCAAGTTGGGTAAGGAGTTCTGTCCGATTTTGGTACCTCGGTGTAGTGTTTTGAAAAACTGTACCAACTGGATGCTTATTTTGAAAAACGAAAATCATAGGTAGAAACTACACTCAGAGAGCTTTCCAATGAGTGGTCTTTTATTGAAATCCGATGTAGTTTGCTATTTTAATTAATTCGCCGAAGTAGGTGCACCGCTGTAGGAATTCAGCACTTGTCTTTGTGTTCTTTACTGTGGTGCACGTGTTGCCACCAGCGCCATTTTATGTCTTTGTTTGGCGCTAGGGGTGCTTTGAGTTGCCACTAGGCGCCAATTTCTTGCTGTTTGGGGTGTTACATTAGTGGTATCAAAGCAGTTCGGTCCGTACTGGACCATTTGTATTGTCTATTGTGTCTTCCGATGTGTGAACTCTGAGTAGAGTTGCATGCATTACTTGTTTGACACTTGGTAGTTATGAGGATGGCCAACTTAGTTGGTGAAGTTCTCAAGATAATAGGATGAGTGGTAGATATTCTTTAGGCCGTGTGTTGTGTGTCTATGGTGTTTTCTCTGGGTGAACTCAGTAAATATTCTTCAATTTGTTTTGTAACGGTTTCTTAATTTCGGCTTTATTAACTTAGATCTATGATTTGACTTTGTAGTTGTTAAGATATATTATTTGTAATTTGTGTGGTTCGGTGATCTATGATTGAAATGTGTACTTAGTTGGCTTGTAAGCTTCTATTAAACTAGTTTATTGTTGAGTACACATATATGTACTTGATTTGTTTTATTTAATCGGCACTAAGTATTACGTAAAGTTGTTGTTGTAGCGTGTTTTATATATGTATTGATGTCTAAGACTAAATGCCTTGTAAATTGTTTTGTTGATTATTTTATGGTATTACTTCACTAATAATATAACTTTCTACGAAGTTTTAATCAATACGAGTAACGATGTCTTGGTTCAGATGCTACAGTTATTGTCTCTTTATTGCAATTAATTGTCATGATTTTATTCATTGACTTCACTTTATGTTATGAATACCTTCATCTATTTTTCTCGTCTTCCATGATCTTGATTTTTATCATTGTGTGCAAACTCTTATAGTTAAGATATAGCATGTACAACACACGTGGAGTATCAAAAGATTATTTTGTGCTATATAAAATCAGTATTAGTCCCTGAATGTCATGGAGTGAACAACCATATTAACTGTGGGAAGTTTTGTTGCTTAATTAATTTAGCTAAACATAATTCGCACAATGCATTATTTATTTCTTATCTTTCTAGTTAGGCTCTAGAGATGTTATAATAGATTTACCGAGACTGAAGTTTATGTATAAAATTCCTAACGTTAAACATTAGGAATATTTTCAGTTTTGATTATATTTAATAGCATGCAAATAATTTGTCTTGGAGGTATTATATGTCCCATTTTTTTTTTATAAAGCGTAGTGAAATAACATCTTTGGTAATTAATTAAAGGTAAATGCTAGTTGATAAGAAGGTTGATCACAATGTCTACATGTTTGTTGTTCTAAGTCATCAACTTTTGTGTATGCTATTTATTTGTTTGTTTTGAGAGTGGTACTTAATATCATTGAAATAAATTTTTATTGTGTGGTGATTGCTTAATGGTATTAGAAATAAGACTAGATTGATATTGTTTTCATGGACTTGACGTAAATTTCGAGGACGAAATATTCTAAGTGGGGGAGAGTTGTAACGCCCCAAATAATTCAATTATTTATTTAATTAAATTGTTTAGGTATTGTATAGGTATAATGATTAAAATACTAATGGGGTACTTATTTTAAATCCTGGGGTGGTGTTTAGTAATTAAGTAAGTGGTAGAAAAATGTGGTGTTTAGTAGTTAAGAAATGGTAGATAAAGGTGGTGTTTAGAAATTAAGTAGGTGGTAGAAAGAGGTGGTGTTAGTAACTATTTAAGTGGTAGGAAGAGGCCCATGACCCAAGAGCCCAATGATATAAGCACTAGGGTTAGAGCCAATTGCTCATTCGGAGAGCAAAAAAAGAAAAGAAAGAAAGAAAAAAGAGAAGGAGCGGCGTAAGTGAGAGGAGAAGAGAGGGAGAGTGAGGCGCACAAGAGAAGAGAAAGATAAGAAGAGGAAGCTAGTTGCGGTGGTTTTCCTTAGAGTGTGTGGAATAGTTCCTTATTCGACAAATTCCAAGGTAAGGGTGGGTTCTAATATTATAATGGGTTGTATGATGGGGTGTATGTGGGAGATTAGGAACTATAATGCATGTTAGGTGTTTAATAATATGATTGAATGATTCTTGCATGTATATATGTGGTGTTTAATTTCGTTTTGGTGTTAATGACTTGTGTATGATTTGGTGGTGAATTGATGCACCTTAGGTGATTTGATTATGTTTGATGTGCTATTTGATGATTTTGATTGTATTTGAAATGATTATAATTGGTTTTGGTGATTGATCATGATGAGTTTTACTTGCTTGGGGTTTCTGTGCGTTTCTGGACACTGTTTCGGTCTTTCTGAAACTGGTACTGTTTTGTTGATCTAAAAATTGTGTGGCTGATTGTTTTTGAAAATTGACTTAAGGCCGGTCGTTTTGGCACTGGTTTCGTTCAATTTGGAGTTGTGTAGCTCGTTATGAGTCTCCAAAGTTAGGTCAAATTTCCGGAATCAAACTGTGAGTAGGTTCGGTTTTGCAGGTTTTTTGTTCTCAATTGAACTCCGTTTTGAATGATTCTTGTTTCATTGAAAAGTAGACTTAATTCTCTACGAAATAAGCACTGGTTTCACGAAATTTCATTAAGAAATGAGAAAGAAAATTTGGTTGCAAGTTGGGTAAAGAGTTCTGTCCAATTTTGGTACCTCAGTGTAGTGTTTTGAAACACTGTTCCAACTGGATACTTATTTTGAAAAACGAAAATCATAGGTAGAAACTACACTCAGAGAGCTTTCCAATGAGTGGTCTTTTGTTGAAATCCGATGTCGTTTGCTATTTTAATTAATTCGCCGAAGTAGGTGCACTGCTGTAGGAATTCAGCACTTGTCTTTGTGTTGTTCACTGTGTGCGTGTGTTGCCACCAGCGCCATTTTATGTGCTGTTTAGCGCTAGGGGGTGTTGAGTTGCCACTAGGCGCCAGTTTCTTGCTGTTTGGGGTGTTACATTAGTGGTATCAAAGCAGTTCGGTTCTAACCGGACCATTTGTATTGTCTATTGTGTCTTCCGATGTGTGAACTATGAGTAGAGTTGCATGCATTACTTGTTTGACACTTGGTAGTTATGAGGATGACCAACTTAATTAGTTGGTGAAGTTCTCAAGATAATAGGATGAGTGGTAGCTATTTTTTAGGCCGTGTGTTGTGTGTCTATGGTGTTTTCTCCTGGGTGAACTCTGTAAATATTCTTCAATTTGTTTTGTAGCGGTTTTCGTAATTCGGCTTTATTAACTTAGACTTCTATGATTTGACTTTGTGGTTGTTAAGATATTATTTGCACCGTGTGGTTCGGTGATCTAAGATTGCAATGTGTACTTAGTTGGCTTGTAAGCTTCTATTGAACTAGTTTATTGTTGTGTACACGCATAGTCCTTGATTTGTTTTATTTAATCGGCACTAAGTATTACGTAAAGTTGTTGTTGTAGCGTGTTTTATATATGTATTGATGTCTAAGACTAAATGCCTTGTAAATTGTTTTGTTGATTATTTTATGGTATTACTTCACTAATAATATAACTTTCTACGAAGTTTTAATCAATACGAGTAACGATGTCTTGGTTGGATGCTCTGATTATTGTCTCTTTATTGCAATTAGTTGTCATGATTTTATTCATTGACTTCACTTTATGTTATGTATACCTTCATCTATTTTTCTCGTCTTCCATGATCTTGATTTTTATCATTGTGTGCAAACTCTTATAGTTAAGATATGGCATGTACAACACACGTGGAGTATCAAAAGATTATTTTGTGCTATATAAAATCGTATTAGTCCCGAATGTCATGGAGTGAACAATCATATTAAGCTGTGGGAAGTTTTTGTTGCTTAATTAATTTAGCTAAACATAATTGGCACAATGCATTATTTATTTCTTATCCTTCTATTTAGGCTCTAGAGATGTTATAATAGATTTACTGAGATGAAGTTTATGTATAAAACTCCTAACGTTAAACATTAGGAATATTTTCAGGTTTTGATTATATTTGATAGCATGCAAATTATTTGTCTTGGAGGTATTATATGTTCCATTTCTTTTTTTATAAAGCGTAGTGAAATAACATCTTTGGTAATTAATTAAAGGTAAATGCTAGTTCCTTCGTTAGGATAAGAAGGTTGATCACAATGTCTACATGTTTGTTGTTCTAAGTCATTAACTTTTGTGTATGCTATTTATTTGTTTGTTTTGAGAGTGGTACTTAATATCATTGAAATGAATTTTTATGTGTGACTGTTGCTTAGTATACAAGAGAACCTTAATGATATTAGAAATAAGACTAGATTGACATTGTTTTCATGGACTTGACGTAAATTTCGAGGACAAAATATTCTAAGTGGGGAGAGAGTTAACGCCCCAAATAATTCAATTATTTATTTAATTAAATTGTTTAGGTATTGTATAGGTATAGTGATTAAAATACTAATGGGGTACTTCTTTTAAATTGCAGGGTGGTGTTTAGTAATTAAATAAGTGGTAGAAAAGGTGGTGTTTAGTAGTTAAGAAGTGGTAGAAAAATGTGGTGTTTAGAAATTAAGTAGGTGGTAGAAAGAGGTGGTGTTAGTAACTATTTAAGTGGTAGGAAGAGGCCCATGACCCAAGAGCCCAATGATATAAGCACTAGGGTTAGAGCCAATTGCTTGGGGTTTTGGTGATTGATCGGATGAGTTTTACTTGCTTGGGGTTTCGTGCGTTTCGCACGCACACTGTTTTGGTCTTTCTGAAACTGGTACTGTTTGGTTGATCCAAAAATTGTGTGGCTGATTGTTTTGAAAATAGACTTAAGGCCGGTCGTTTTGGCACTGGTTTCGTTCAATTTGGTGTTGTGTAGCTCCAGTTATAAGTCTCCAAAGTTAGGTCCAATTTCTGGAATCAAACTGTGAGTAGGTTCGGTTTTTGCAGGTTTTGTGTTCTCAATTGAACTCCATTTTGAATGATTATTGTTTCATTGAAAAGTAGACTTAATTCTCTACGAAATAGGCACTGGTTTCACGAAAGTTCATTAAGAAATGAGAAAGAAAATTTGGTTGCAAGTTGGGTAAAGAGTTCTTTCCGATTTTGGTACCTCAGTGTAGTGTTTTGAAAAACTGTACCAACTGGATACTTATTTTGAAAAACGAAAATCATAGGTTGAAACTACACTCAGAGAGCTTTCAATGAGTGGTCTTTTGTTGAAATCCGATGTCGTTTGCTATTTTAATTAATTCGCGAAGTAGGTGCACTGCTGTAGGAATTCAGCACTTGTCTTTGTGTTCTTTGCTCTGTGAGGCTGTGTTGCCACCAGCGCCATTTTATGTCTTTGTTTGGCGCTGTGGGGTCTTTGAGTTGCCCCTAGGTGCCAGTTTCTTGCTATTTTCCGCACTCGATATTTAATAAAACGAAGCGGGTAGATTTGGGGTGTTCTGGTGATATTTGGAATTAAAGAACAAGTAAGGTTTCTTACATAAACTTAAGTTCATACTTTGACATGTTGTCTCTCTTTTAGAATGATCAACATATTGCAAATATATTTTTGTTGCACATTAAACCCATTGAATATGGTAGATCAACGTTATGTTTGGGTCATAATGCTTTACTGCAATTACTGTTTTATGAACTGTATTTTTTTTCCTCAGTTTAAAGGTTCATCGCTTCATGTCTTTACCAATTAAGTTGTTTATTATTGCTTCCAGGAACAGTGTTGACGCTGATCCTCGCTGGTGCTACACATACCTTCTTGATCCTCGGATCCTTTATTGGTTGAAATTGGGAAGCTTTTATTAGAAAACAAATTAAAGATGTGTCCAATTTCTCTATTTTTCCTTTCTTTGTTATGAGCATCTTTTTGGATAGGTGTTGCGAAAGTCTGTTAGGTGAAAATGAGGTGATCATTATTTGATCACTATAACAAATTTGGTCCATGTAACAACTAGGTTGATGATGAGGTAATAGCATGTGTTTGTCAGATTTGGGTTTGTCTCCTTCTAAGCAAACATAATCTTATACTTAAACTACAAGAGATAACTATATATGATTGCATGAGGGTATTTTATGAGTACACGAAAAGTAGGGCAAGATGGTAGTTTGTACACCTGTTACAATACCAGGATGAGATAACTGTAGGTTATTCAAGTTTCTGAAGAAAAATGAAAAATCCAAGGGAATGAGGCAATGAGCTGACGTGAGTTGCTA
This sequence comes from Oxytropis ochrocephala, assembly GCA_020916435.1. Lineage (NCBI taxonomy): Eukaryota > Viridiplantae > Streptophyta > Magnoliopsida > Fabales > Fabaceae > Oxytropis > Oxytropis ochrocephala. The sequence goes on along the minus strand of CM037094.1, from coordinate 20,775,448 downwards.
TAATTGAGATTAATATATTTGTAAATGAAATGTGTTTGGTTAACTAGAACCCCAGAGGCAAAACTCCAAGAGCCTTCAAACAAAATTCACGCCTAAAAAGCCCGAACACAAACAGAGCCTGCATCAGAACTTGCTCCACTCAACCTAGTGATGAGTATCAAGAAAAGGGTAATAGTAATTTGCAATCATTGACCTTATTTGGTGGAAGTGGTAAGGATTCAACATGTGAAACTAGTGGTGAAAATAGTACATATACTGTTGAAGTACCTGCTCCTGCTAGAAGAGCTTATGATACCTTTGGCCAAAGAACTTCAATTTATTGTTGTGTAACAAGGTAGGGTAGTTCATCAACTCATTTTTAGCTTCTGTTCTAACTTTTGTCAAATAAAAAACTTTTGCTCTAAATGTGCAAAAAAATGTGTATATATACATATACAGACATAGATGGACTGGAAGGTATGAAGCTCATTTTTGGGATAATAGCTGTAGAAGGGAAGGAGAAAAGGTCGCCAAGGTAATTATTTGTCCTTCATACTAATAACTTTTTATGGTTTTGTTCTTTTTTTTTTGGAGTTCTATTAACACATTTCTTCTCATGTTTTGCTTTTGATTCTTCTCAACTCTTCTTCAGTCTATTTGGGTAAGTTGTAATGAACTTAAATGCTAGAAATGCCACGTGGACTAAAAGCCAAAATGAAGTGGGACCAAAAGGAGAAGCTCACAGCAGCAATACGGTTAGGATTGTTGAGAGTTTTTACATGAGTGGGAGTATAAGAAGTAAGGAGGGTAATAGAACTAAGCATTGATGAATATTGTGATGTAATATCTCTCTCCTTCTCTCTGGACTCCTTCTTCTTCCTATTGTTTCAATTCTTTTCGTTTAACTACTATGCAAACAGCTTCTAGAAGAGTGTCAGAGAATTGATCTACAAGAGGGGTCACGGAAAAGTTAATCAGCAGAGAATTGCCTTGACCGACAACTCTATCATTGAACAGGTTTTTGTTTATGGCTGGGCTATTGTTTTTCTTATTATCATTGAATGTTTTTTGTTGCACTTACATATATCCATGAAATTATATTTGATGACGGACCTTGGGAAAGCATGGGATTATTTGCATTGAAGATCGATCCATGAGATATTGACAGTTGGACCTCACTTGGGGAGGCAAACAATTTTGTGGCCTTTCAAGCTCAAAGCTCCCTAGGTGGTTTGAAGAAGAAAAGAAATCATTATGTTGAGGGTGGTGATCTTGGCAACAGAGAAGACTTCATAAATGAACTTATTAGAAGGATGAATTAGGTTTTGTCATATTGTTGTTAGTTTAAGATTAATTATCCAACCTAAGACATTGTTCGATTATTACGATTTTGCTTTAAAGGATTTTTGTTGTATTGATTTTAATGATGTTTGAGCAGATACTAGTTCATTGCTTAGGTGGAGTGAAAGGTTGCTCGTTTTATTGAGAACTTGGAAGTTTGAATTTTGATGCTTACTAGTTCAATCAATGATAACATTTAAATAAAAGTAGTAAAAATAAATAAATAAAAGCAACTTATAGGCCACACTTGAGAAAGAGTAGTTTTAAAGTGGTTCCTACAGTTGGAAAACCGTAGCTTAAACGTATCGGATAAACGATTTTTAAAGCGTAGGTTAAACTTATAAGCCACGGTTATTTACGTGTGGCCAAATGAAAACCGTGGCGGAAGGTAGACTACTAAACCGTGGCGGAAGGTAGACAACAAAACCGTGGTGGAAGGTATCTTACCGCTAAACCGTGGCTGCTTTTAAGCTACTTTTTGTTGTAGTGTTATATATACCAAACTTTTTATTGACAACCCGTGGCACAGAGTTTCGTTTGGGTGTACAACGTAACAGTAGTTAGTTGATTCATTGTTAATGATAAATTTTTTTGTTACTATTGTTAATGTTAATTTGATATTGCATATTATATTATTATAAATATAAAAATAAAAATCAAAAGGCAATGGAGAACATAACATTTTAAATTTTTTATAACTTCTGTATTTTAATTTAAAAACACAATAAATAAATTGAGTCAATAACTTTTGAAAATAAATGTAAGGGAAGCACAATTAAAAGAAGCAACACAATGTGAAATGAATAGCTTTTATTAATTGAAGTGGAGCGAGTCTTGATTCAAGTAGTAATAACTCGGTACAATTACAAGCTATGGAAAATAGGAATAAAGTGCAATGGTGAAAGTAAGAGAGAGAGACAGAGAGAATAGAAGAGAAGATATGAGATCATAACAAACTTTCACACCCTCCACTGATTCTTCTCTTTCCATATATTCCTTCACACATAGTGGTCCCAACGAGAGTGTATTTTCCTCTCTCTCTCTTGCTGACTCTACGGTCCATGTGCTCACGTTGAGGTGTTCCTGTGCCATTGGTCCTCCTTGCCACGTCATCATTCATTACATTACCCTCCCCTTCAAAAGCAATCTTGTCCTCAAGATTGAGGTTTGGGTAGTTGTCCTTCATGTCCTGCACCAGCTCCCAAGTGGCTTCACTGCTTGGTATTTGTTGCCATTTAACTAGCACTTGCTTCACTTGTTGACTTCCCTGCAACACAGTTCTACTGTCCAAGATGCCTTCAGGCGCCAAAATTGGTCCCTCCACTGCAGTAGTCAAGGGTAATGGCATGTATGGTGCTGATTGCTCTCCTTTGAAAAGCTTAAGTTGAGAAATGTGGAACACAACATGTATACGAGCACTGTCTGGCAAGTCCAACTTATAAGCAACTTTTCCCACCTTTTCAATCACCTTAAAGGGTCCAAAATACCGCATCCCCAGCTTTTGATTCTTGCGTAATGCCACAGAGTTCTGTCTGTACGGTTGCAATTTCACCAACACTTGGTCTCCTACAGCAAAGGACATATCTGTTCTCTTCTTATCAGCATAGTTCTTCATCACTTGTTGTGCTCTCTGCAAGTTCTCTTTCAACTGCAGAATCAATTGATCTCTATCTACTAGCATCTGTTGGAGTTCCACATTATCCTTAGCATCAGGTACATATCTTGTCAACATGGGTGGATCACGGCCATAGAGAGCTTTAAAAGGGGTCATCCCGATACTAGTATGGAAACTAGTGTTATACCAAAATTCTGCCCAACATAAAGCCTTGGACCACTTAGTTGGTTTGTCAGCAGTTATACACCTCAAGTACATCTCCAAAGTCTTGTTGACAGCCTCTGATTGCCCATCAGTTTGTGGGTGATATGCAGAACTCATTGCCAAAGTGGTCCCCTGCAGTTTAAACAAGTGTTTCCAAAATTGACTTGTGAAGACTTTGTCTCTATCAGAAATAATCGACTTTGGAACACCATGTCACTTGACTATATTGTTCATGAATATCTCTGCAACTGTCTTGCTAGAATAATCTGATTTTAATGGCATGAAGTGAGTATACTTTGTTAATCTATCCACCACCACTAAAATAACAGTGAAACCTCCGGATAAAGGAAGCCTAGTGATGAAGTCCATCGTGACATCTTCCCACACTTGGGTTGGAACTGGCAATGGCTGCAACAATCCTGCAGGCAAACTAGTCATGTGTTTGGCTTGTTGGCAAATCACGCATTCACTGATAAACCTCTGGATATCATTCCTCATTTTTGGCCAATAGAACTCAGCGCTAATTCTTGCCATTGTTCTCGTGATCCCTGCATGTCCACCCACTGGTGAAGCGTGGTATTCATATAAAACTTGTTGTATCAGTTGGCTCTCTGCAGGTAAAACCAACTTATTCTTCCAGTAAAGCAGTCCATCCCTCACTGCATAATTACTATCCACTGCAGAGTTAGCATTGCACTGTTGAACTATAGCTTGCAAATGCTCATTATCAGCCAATTCCTTCTTAAGTTGTTGCAGAAATTTGCTCTCTGGTATAGACCAAGACAAGGTCATCACCCTAGACAAAGCATCGTGACTACATTTTCTTTGCCTAGCTTGTATTCAATCACGAAAATCATAGCCAATAAATTTGTGCAACCATGCTTGTTGCTCTGGAGTTTGTAATGTGGTCAAGCAAACTCTTGAGCTCTTTCGATCGAGTTCTTAATATAAATCTATGGCCAAGCAAATAATGACGAAATTTTGCCAGAGCAGAAGTTATAGCATAAAATTCTCTTATATAAGCAGACTGCAATTGCATTCTTGGCACCATTTTCTTTGAGAAGAAGGCAATTGGATGACCTCCTTGACTCAATATTGCACCTATGCCTGTTCCTGAGGCATCAGTTTCTAAGACAAAAGGTTGAGAAAAATCCGGCAAACTCAAAACTGGTGCTGAAGTTAAGGCTGTCTTCAAAGCATCAAAAGCTCTTTGAGTCTCTTCATTCCACAGAAAAGCTTCTTTCTTAAGTAGATTAGTTAAAGGACTTGCTAGTGTAGCATAAGCTTTAATAAATCTTCTATAATAGCCTGTGAGTCCCAAGAATCCTCTCAACTGTTTTAAATTATTAGGAATAGGCCAATCAATCACAGCCTTCACTTTGGTTCAAGTAGTAATAACTCAGTACAATTACAAGCTATGGAAAATAGGAATAAAGTGCAATGGTGAAAGTAAGAGAGAGAGACAGAGAGAATAGAAGAGAAGATATGAGATCATAACAAACTTTCACACCCTCCACTGATTCTTCTCTTTCCATATATTCCTTCACACATAGTGGTCCCAACGAGAGTGTATTTTCCTCTCTCTCTTCTAGCGACTCTACGGTCCATGTGCTCACGTATTTGAGGTGTTCTGTGCCATTGGTCCTCCTTGCCACGTCATCATTCATTACAATAAATTTGTTGCATCTAAATAAAATGATTCAAACATATTTCTTTGAAATTAAGAGTACAATAATAATGGAAAGTAAAATTTCCGGTATTAAATAAAATGATTCATATACTTTTTGGTGAAAAAATAAGTAAAAATGATAATACACACAGGTAAACTTTGTTATGAAATTTCATCAAAAATTGTAACCTCGTTTTACACTAATTTTTTAAAAAATATCTTCCTTTTTTTATATAGTGTTTTTATTTCCTCTCAATAATACAAAAAAAAAAAATACAAATCAAATAAAATACAATATAAAAATAATTAATGTGATTTTTTTAAAGAAATATTAAAAAACTTAAAATTAATGTGATGTCTTGTTAATTTTTTTTGTGATTATTAATGTGATGCCTTGTACCAAGTCCTAAAATTAATTTATAAATCAAAATTACAAAACTAAAATAAAAACATTTTACCAAGTCCCACATGGCCAGGGTGGTTGGCAGTACCATAAGCTTTGACTGTAAGGTACAAGTTCTCTTTTTGTTGTAAGATTCCGTTGGTAATTCACAACACCCACATAGTACACTGCTGGTGCACCACACTTGTGCCACCACTCCTTTGCTACACCACGCCTCTACTCAATTCTACATTCACATTTCCATCCCAAACCAACAACACACATTACCTATATAGAAGAAAAATAATAGAAAGTAACTCACCATTACTAAGAGCAATCACAACAGCTTCAACCACCACCGCGAGCACCACCGTCTCTACTGTCACCGTTGTGGACCGCACACATGCGACACCACCGCAATCTCGTTCACCTCTCAACCCCGGTTTCTCTCTCTCCCAAATCTTCCTCTGTAATGTTGGCTTGGTCTCTCTCTCTCTCTCTCTCTCTCTCTCTCTCTCTCTTTTGTTTTTGTTTCATCCACCTCTGATCATCAATATATTTGACCACCACCAACTACCACGCAAACCACCACCGACCACTGCCAACCACCACTTCGTCACACGCGCGAACACCAATCCGACCACCGCCAAACACCACTCCGACCACCGTCAATTAAGAACTTGAGCATATTTCTCTCCAACGGTTCAATAAATTAAAAACTTAAAATGAGCTCCACTTTCCAAATAAAAAAAAAGAAGGAAATTTCCTTAATTATTTTCCAGTATTAAAACAAATCCTCTCCTCTCACTCACATCACACTCACCGTTCTTCACTCTCAAAACCAAATCGCACCCAAATCGTTCACCATCATCAACGCTTCTTCACTCTCTGTAACTCATCACATCTCTCACCATCACCACTCACCATCGCCACTAACCAAAACCCTAACCATAGCCACACTCCAAAACTTGAGCTTTGTGGTCTTCTCCTCTTCCTTCGGTGTTGCGATTTACGGTTTTGGCCAGTAGCTTCATTCCCTCGTGTTGTGATATGTTCTATCTCTCGGTAAGGGTAGCAATGGAATTGTCAAATCCACTTTGATTTTCTCTTGCAACTCTTCTATTTGAACTTCCCTATCTTTGAGAGTTTAGCTAGCTAGCGCGATTCATTGGGCGTTTATTCTAAAAAAAATTGGTGTTGGCAAATAGATTGAAACTCAAGGCCACAGACAAAACAAACAATTCCTTTTAATTCGAGTGTGGGTATCAATAACCTAAAAAAGAAGCGATTGCAAGTTCCTCCGAACTTAGTTTCTACAAGAAAGCAGGAAGAGGACTTAGAATAAACTCATAAAAGATAAGATCGAGTAAATGCCATCAATATCTATTACCTCCGAACTTGCGTCGGAAGAAGAACCTTGTGTAAGATCAATCTTCGTTGGAGTTGAAGAAGACTTAGGCGAAGTGAAACTTTGAAGATGTTTTCTCTTTTAAGCGAGCGGGGATGTAAGTCATTTTTAGAAGCATGCGATTTCTTCAAAGATAATTTATCTGTGGGGTTTGAAGCTTTCCTTTGTGAAGAAGAAGCAAGATCTAAAGCTGCGCAACAAGGAATCATCATTAGTAGATGATCAAGCAAGAACCAAATCAACTAAGGTATGAAGTTAAAACTTTCCTTTGGTGCTTTTCAATATCATTTTGCACTAGACAGTGTATCTTTGTGCTCTATAAATCCTACTAATTTCTTTTTGAACTCAATGACATCATTGGAGAACCACCACGAGGAAAGGACTCTGACCCCTTGTATTTCTTCGTCCTCCTAATTTGGGTGCTTGTGGAGGAGTGTGAATGTTGCGATCGTTGTTGGATTTGGTGACCACACCACATTGTGTTCTTATTCATCACAAAGTCAATAGTTGGTGTTGATTGTTTTTCTTCTTTCTTAGGGTTTAGAAAACCTCATTTTTGCTTAGCAATGTCTGTATTGGAGTATTTGACTGGCTTATTTTAACTTTTACATCACCTAATCAGAGGTAATTCTTGTGATTGTAAACATTTTATCTTAACTTTTATATGTGTCTAAGAATATTTATAGTAGTGACAAATCCTAACGACAACGAGAATAAGTGGTTTTTCCACCAAGTAACCAAGAGTTTAGACATGACAAATGAATTTTACGAGCACATGATCCAAAAGTTTGAACAAACCCCCCATTCTTGAATTCTTCATGCAAATAGGAAATACAACAGTTTCTCCCCATTGAAGATTTTAATTAGGGGCAAGAGTACTCTAATAGCACTACAAGAAATTTGACGTATACCAACGATCGCCTATAGTGATGGTAAACAAAACCGTAGGTATATGTGTCGCATACACCTACAACCGAATAAACAAAGCGTGGGTATAGGTAATTTTCTATACCTATGGTATCATACTTGTGAGTATAGGAATTAGCGTGGATCGAATTCCATGGGTATAGGCATATCTTAATTTTTTTTACATTCTTGTCAATCTAAAATTATTATTTGCAGTTGTTTTGTAATAAAAGAATTTATTATTATGATTACTTTTAAAAAAAAATTTGTTCCCCTAAACCCAAAAATTTCCCACTCTTTTATTTTTTTACCAAAAATTCCCGCTCTGTTTTTACCAAAAATTACACAGAGACAGAGCTCACAATCCCCATGAGCATCCCTAAAACACAACTCACACCTTTGCTTATGGATGAAGAGATTGCCTCAATAGTTAGAAATGAGACTTGGGAATTAGTAGACTTACCAGGTTGGCTCGAAAGTGATAGGGGTTAAGTGGATATACAAGACTAAGCTTTATGAGCTTGGTGAGATAGACAAATATAAAGCCGGACTTGTGGCTAAGGGGTATTCTCGAAGCAGGTGTTGACTACAATGAGATCTTTGCTCTGTGAGTAGATTAGACAACATTGGTGATTCTTTCCTTGGTGCTCAAAGAAGTTGGGTGTGTACCAACTTGATGTCAAATCTGCTTTTTGTATGGAAAATTAAATGAAGAAGTATATGTGGAACAAACCAAAGGGTATGTGGTGAGAAGAAGTGAGTCAAAGGTTTACTGGGCTTCACAAGGCTCTCTATGGATTGAAACAAGCACCTAGAGCTTGGTTCAATCACTAGTGGAAAATTGACATAAAAAGCACCATTTAGCATCGGTTGTTTGAACACCCGATGCTAAATGTAGACGCTGTGATGGCAATTTTGCAATTAGATGGAACTTTTCAATTTTCGAGCTTACATTTAGCATCGGTTGTTTAAACAACCGATGCTAAAAATCTTTGCATCAGACTTTTAGCATCGGTTGTTTAAAACAACTGATGCTAAATGTCTATCTCAAACACATTTAGTATCAGGTGTTTTAACACCCGATACTAAAAACCACCTTGTTTTTGCATGTTCTCACTCACTCAACTCTCGCTCTCGTCTCTGAACCTCACTTTCAACTCTCAACTCTCGTTCTCATTCTTTTTCTCAACCATCGCACTCAACTCTCAATTTTGCCCTAGCCTCCATCTTCCTCACAATGTTGCCCTAGTCTCCATCTTTTCTCTCCCTCTTCCTCTTTTACTCACAAATACCAAACCCTAGCCTCACAAATCAAAAACCCAAATAACACTGAAGAGAAAACCAACGTCGTGTTCTTTGCTCGCTGTTAATGTCATTCGCTCGCCGTCGCCGTCGCGTCTCCTTGTTCTTCATCGCCACCGCCTTGCCGATCGTTCTCTCTTGTAGGATTGTTCACTCATGTTTTGGTATTACTTTTTTTAGCATCCATTGCTTGCTGTTAATGTTAGGGTATGATGCTTTTTCAGTAATTGCCATGCTTTTTCACCTACTTTATTGTGGATGTTAACTAATAGAACAAAACATGTATCATGTTTGTTTGGGTTGTTCTATCGCCATCTACATGATGGGCTCTAGGTAGGACAACCGTTTCATGGATTTGGAATTTCATTCATTAATATACTTTTGAAAAACTTTGGGCCACGCTAATGCTAGTGGTCCTCTGTTTTACCTTATTTTTGACAGCAAAAACAAAACTATGAAAGAATGGCATATACTTAATAAATACTAGTACCATATACTTAAGTTCATACTTTATAATTTTGTGCATGGGATTGTGTATGTGTAACGAACCAAATAATTCAATTATTTATTTAATTAAATTGTTTAGGTATTGTATAGGTATAGTGATTAAAATACTAATGGGGTACTTCTTTTAAATCTGGGGTGGTGTTTAGTAATTAAGTAAGTGGTAGAAAAGGTGGTGTTTAGTAATTAAGAAGTGGTAGAAAAAGGTGGTGTTTAGAAATTAAGTAGGTGGTAGAAAGAGGTGGTGTTAGTTACTATTTAAGTGGTAGGAGGAGGCCCATGACCCAAGAGCCCAATGATATAAGCACTAGGGTTAGAGCCAATTGCTCATTCGGAGAGCAAAAATAGAAAAGAAAGAAAGAAAAGAGAGAGGGAGCGGAGCAAGTGAGAGGAGAAGAGAGGGAGAGTGAGGCGCCCAAGAGAAGAGAAAGAGAAGAAGAGGAAGCTAGTTGCGGTGGTTTTCCTTAGAGTGCGTGGAAGAGTTCTTTATTCGACAAATTCCAAGGTAAGGGTGGGTTCTAATATTATAATGGGTTGTATGACGAGGTGTATGTGGGAGATTAGGAAATATAATGCATGTTAGGTGTTTGATAATATGATTGAATGATTCTTGCATGAATATATGTGGTGTTTAATTTCGTTTTGGTGTTAAAGACTTGTGTATGATTTGATGGTGAATTGATGCACCTTAGGTGATTTGATTATGTTTGATGTGCTATTTGATGATTTTGATTGTATTTGTGATGATTATAATTGGTTTTGGTGATTGATCATGTTGAGTGTTACTTGCTTGGGGTTTCGTGTGTTTCGGACCTTTGTTTGGTCTTCAAAATGAGTGCATGTTTAGTTGATCCAAATATTTTGTGGTGATTGTTTTGAAACACTACAATGAGATCTAGTAGATGGGCGGCGTTTTTTTCATCCATGGGCGGCGTTTTTGAGTATTGGCGACGCGTGGCGCTGGTATTCACTCCAACAATGGGCAGCGCTTCCTAAAAAGCGCCACCCATTGCAAAACACGTCCTCCCAGATACGCAGCGCTTTTTAAAAAGCGCTGAATATTTGCAAAGCGTCCTCCCAGATACGCAGCGCTTTTTAAAAAGCGCTGAATATTTGCAAAGCGTCCTCCCAGATACGCAGCGCTTTTTAAAAAGCGCTGAATATATCCCCATTGCCTTCCCAGATACGCAGCGTTTGTAAAAAAAAGCTGAATATTTCTATACGCTGTGGCGCTTCACTAAAAGCGCTGAATATTGCCTATTTGTGTTACTAATACCCAGTAGCTTCATTAAAAGCTACTGAATATTGTAATCTTTTTTTTTTTTAATTTTTTTCAGTTTTTGTGTATTTTCTATTTTATATTTGCAACAAAAAAAATTAAATCATACATCCAAAATATTTTTTAATAGTGATATCTATGAATTTGTTGTATTTAAACCTGAATTAAATCATACATCATAAAAAAATTAAATCATACATCCAAAAAATTAAATCATACATCCAAAATTAAATCATACATCCAAAATAATAAGTTATAATCTCTTGGTACAAGAATACTAAGTTAGTTTACTTGATACAATTGAACTACAACTCAATATGTACATTATCCATGTTAGTCACTCACTGGCATCTGTCACCAAACTAAATATTGATTAAGTAATAAATAAGAAGATTACCAAATTCAACTGCAACACAATAACTAATTATGGTTTTGCAAATGAATGTAATATATAACAAACAACAACATAAGTCAAAACTTCAAATCTAAAACTACTTTAGCTTTAACTTCAGGATATCCAAGTGTTAGCAATACTTCTAGTAGCCAAGTGTAACTACCTCTTCACCTCAACCAAATTCTCAAACTGAAAGTTTTCGGACAGATTAGCAAAATAGATGTGAGTCTAGCATCTTTGCGCCACTTATTCTTAGTGAGTCCATGCTACTTCCCAGCATGCGCATATATGCCAAAGAACCAAGCCAGTCGGCACCAAAGCTGAATACATGAAAGAAAGGAATATTTAAGCAAACATGAATAAATCTTAAAACAAAGGATGTTAGAATCTTGGAGGCATTGAGCTATTGGAATAAGATATTTGCGAATTTGCATGGTTTTTCAACAGAAAACAAAATAAGTTATCCAACACAAAAAAAAGGCAACATGTTCAGAATCAATGACCTATCCCTTGCCTTGATTCAGCATACTGAATTCATTGATAGAAACCTGAATTCATTGATAGGGAAAAATTAACTATACACAGCAAAAACAACTTAATATTAGGTATGTCTCCACTTCACAGGTCTTTTATCAAAATCCTGAAGTCCAAAGTGAGAGCAATTGAATATGGTAAACCTGTTGTAATGGACTGAGATTGAAAAAGTTACAGATGATTGTAACTCTGATAATATCCTTATTCTTCCAAATCATGCTATGTTACAAATATTACAAAGTTAAAAAAACATAAAAGTTCAATTGCATCAACACTCACAATTCACAAAACAAAACAACTCACCTGAACTCAGAAAACTACAATAGATAGACAAAAGTAAGAGGAAGAGAACGAGAGACCAAGTGCTCCTCAATGTTCCAGAACCTGCATCATCTGGAGATTCTGCATCTATTTGAACTTCACAAATACACACTAAACTTCACAAATAACATGTCTTGAGTATTGTAGAACATTCTCCCTCCTAATAAAACACATAAAAAACATGTTAATAAAAGTTAGGTAAAGGTTTGACTAGAAGGTTAGTTAAAGCTTAAAGCATTAATTAATTAAGATCATTACCAAGTTGAAGATCATATTGGTCTCTAGCATCAAGTCCAGTAGGAGTTCCACAAGGTGAATAATCTCCTCTTTCCACTTGCTGCTGCTTCCTGAAAACCACAAGAATCATGAGCATGTTTGAGAGTTGACTACAACAAAGAAAAAGTCAACAAAAAAGAGAGAAGGTGCCTGTACTTCTCTGGAACTTTCCCTTTCTCTTTGTAAGGCTTAACAAGAACTCTAGCATCACACACAAAATGAGGGTTTCCTTTGGATAGAATGAGCTTCATTGTCTCAGGATAAACAAAAGTAACAAAACCAAACATACGTTTCTGCTGATATGGAATCCTCACATCTTGTACAGGTCCATAAATGCTTCAAAAATATTCAAAAAACCAATGTTAATTAACATAACATCTTTAAGTTTAGCCACTGCTAAATTATGCAGTATATTCACAATTAGGACCAAACCTGAAGTAATTAGAAACATCTTCTTCTCTAAAAGTACTATCATCTGGGAAAGTCAAATAGATATGTCTTGAAGCTGGACTAATCATCCCCGTAGGACTATTCAAAGCAAAATCATTTCTTTCAAGTCTAGATCTTCCAAATTACACACTAAACTTCACAAAAGAAACCATTGAACTTACCAATGTATGTGTTGGCCCATCAACTTCTCAAAACAACTATTACGATAAATTACTTACAAATTCCCATGACATTCCTTTCGATAAGTAATCACCAAGAGCTTCCACACATCTCGGTTTGACGTCTTGAAAAACAAATATTCATTGAAGTATGAGACAGGAACACACATAACAAAGAAAACATAAAACAATCCATAAAACAAGATAACACACATAACAAAGAAAACATAGACTCAATTAGGTTTAAAGCAATCCATAAAACAAGATAATATCTCCAAAGATTTATAATTTGGCTCACCCAGTCAATGAAGTATTGAACACAACTTCACCAACTTGAGTTCCTGAAGCACCAAATGATTTAGCTTTCCAAATTGAACCATCTTCTAACACAAGTCTAGCATCTGAATTTTTCCAAGGCCTTTCTCCATTAACTATATTCCAAGGCAAAACAATAACAAATACTCCAGAATAATAATAATAAGGAAAGAGGAAGGTGGAATCGTAGATGTACGTACTTCGCCCGGAGTAAGCGGATCGAGGATATGCATTTCGCTAATCCGAAAAGAGGACGAAGTATCACGATACAATTCCGATCTGATGAGAAGTCACGGCAATTGAAGCGGCATTCGAGGAAGAAAGCGATTCGACGGTGATCCACGATCAGATCTGGTGGAGAAGAAGTGTTAACCCTAGATTTGTGAAAATGAAAAGGGGGAAGACGGAGAGGGGGAAGACGAAGAGGTGCGTGAGAGATACGAAGAGGTGCGTGAGAGAGAAAAAGAGAGAAACATAAACTCAGCGTTTTTTAAAAAACGCTGGTTATTGGGAGAACGTGTGACCCAATACCCAGCGTTTTTTAAAAAGCGCTGGGTATTGGGAGAACGCGTGAAGCCATACCCAGCGTTTTTTAAAAAGCGCTGGGTATTGGGAGAACGCGTGAAGCCATACTCAGCGTTTTTTAAAAAACGCTAGGTATGACTAGTGCGTTTAAAGACGATGGGCAGCATTTTTTAAAAAAACGCTGGGTATGGGTTAGCTGTTTTGGTCATCCGTGGCGTTTTTACTTAAAACGCTGCTTATATGGGGCGCCCTTTTTTAGCCATTCTGGCGTAGTGAAAATAGACTTAAGGCCCATCGTTTTTGCACTGGTTTCGTTCAATTTGGAGTTGTGTAGCTCCAGTTATGAGTCTCCAAAGTTATGTCAAATTTCTGGAATCAAACTGAGAGTAGGTTCGGTTTTTGCAGGTTTTGTGTTCTCAATTGAACTTCGTTTTGAATTATTCTTGCTTCATTGAAAAGTACACTTAATTCTCTACGAAATAGGCACTGGTTTCACGAAATTTCATTAAGAAATGAGAAAGAAAATTTGGTTGCAAGTTGGGTAAGGAGTTCTGTCCGATTTTGGTACCTCGGTGTAGTGTTTTGAAAAACTGTACCAACTGGATGCTTATTTTGAAAAACGAAAATCATAGGTAGAAACTACACTCAGAGAGCTTTCCAATGAGTGGTCTTTTATTGAAATCCGATGTAGTTTGCTATTTTAATTAATTCGCAAGTAGGTGCACATTGTAGGAATTCAGCACTTGTCTTTGTGTTCTTTACTGTGGTGCCTGTGTTTGCCACCAGCGCCATTTTATGTCTTTGTTTGGCGCTAGGGGTGCTGAGTTGCCACTAGGCGCCAATTTCTTCTTTGTTTGGGGTGTTACATTAGTGGTATCAAAGCAGTTCGGTCCGTACTGGACCATTTGTATTGTCTATTGTGTCTTCCGATGTGTGAACTCTGAGTAGAGTTGCATGCATTACTTGTTTGACACTTGGTAGTTATGAGGATGGCCAACTTAGTTGGTGAAGTTCTCAAGATAATAGGATGAGTGGTAGATATTCTTTAGGCCGTGTGTTGTGTGTCTATGGTGTTTTCTCTGGGTGAACTCTGTAAATATTCTTCAATTTGTTTTGTAACGGTTTCTTAATTCTGGCTTTATTAACTTAGATCTATGATTTGACTTTGTAGTTGTTAAGATATTATTTGCACTGTGTGGTTCGGTGATCTATGATTGAAATGTGTACTTAGTTGGCTTGTAAGCTTCTATTAAACTAGTTTATTGTTGAGTACACATATATGTACTTGATTTGTTTTATTTAATCGGCACTAAGTATTACGTAAAGTTGTTGTTGTAGCGTGTTTTATATATGTATTGATGTCTAAGACTAAATGCCTTGTAAATTGTTTTGTTGATTATTTTATGGTATTACTTCACTAATAATATAACTTTCTACGAAGTTTTAATCAATACGAGTAACGATGTCTTGGTTCAGATGCTACAGTTATTGTCTCTTTATTGCAATTAATTGTCATGATTTTATTCATTGACTTCACTTTATGTTATGAATACCTTCATCTATTTTTCTCGTCTTCCATGATCTTGATTTTTATCATTGTGTGCAAACTCTTATAGTTAAGATATAGCATGTACAACACACGTGGAGTATCAAAAGATTATTTTGTGCTATATAAAATCAGTATTAGTCCCTGAATGTCATGGAGTGAACAACCATATTAACTGTGGGAAGTTTTGTTGCTTAATTAATTTAGCTAAACATAATTCGCACAATGCATTATTTATTTCTTATCTTTCTAGTTAGGCTCTAGAGATGTTATAATAGATTTACCGAGACTGAAGTTTATGTATAAAATTCCTAACGTTAAACATTAGGAATATTTTCAGTTTTGATTATATTTAATAGCATGCAAATAATTTGTCTTGGAGGTATTATATGTCCCATTTCTTTTTTTATAAAGCGTAGTGAAATAACATGCTGGTAATTAATTAAAGGTAAATGCTAGTTGATAAGAAGGTTGATCACAATGTCTACATGTTTGTTGTTCTAAGTCATCAACTTTTGTGTATGCTATTTATTTGTTTGTTTTGAGAGTGGTACTTAATATCATTGAAATAAATTTTTATTGTGTGGCTGATTGCTTAATGACTGTTAGAAATAAGACTAGATTGATATTGTTTTCATGGACTTGACGTAAATTTCGAGGACGAAATATTCTAAGTGGGGGAGAGTTGTAACGCCCCAAATAATTCAATTATTTATTTAATTAAATTGTTTAGGTATTGTATAGGTATAATGATTAAAATACTAATGGGGTACTTATTTTAAATCCTGGGGTGGTGTTTAGTAATTAAGTAAGTGGTAGAAAAATGTGGTGTTTAGTAGTTAAGAAATGGTAGATAAAGGTGGTGTTTAGAAATTAAGTAGGTGGTAGAAAGAGGTGGTGTTAGTAACTATTTAAGTGGTAGGAAGAGGCCCATGACCCAAGAGCCCAATGATATAAGCACTAGGGTTAGAGCCAATTGCTCATTCGGAGAGCAAAAAAAGAAAAGAAAGAAAGAAAAAAAGAGAAGGAGCGGCGTAAGTGAGAGAGAGAAGAGAGGGAGAGTGAGGCGCACAAGAGAAGAGAAAGATAAGAAGAGGAAGCTAGTTGCGGTGGTTTTCCTTAGAGTGTGTGGAATAGTTCCTTATTCGACAAATTCCAAGGTAAGGGTGGGTTCTAATATTATAATGGGTTGTATGATGGGGTGTATGTGGGAGATTAGGAACTATAATGCATGTTAGGTGTTTAATAATATGATTGAATGATTCTTGCATGTATATATGTGGTGTTTAATTTCGTTTTGGTGTTAATGACTTGTGTATGATTTGGTGGTGAATTGATGCACCTTAGGTGATTTGATTATGTTTGATGTGCTATTTGATGATTTTGATTGTATTTGAAATGATTATAATTGGTTTTGGTGATTGATCATGATGAGT
The DNA here is from genome assembly GCA_020916435.1 of Oxytropis ochrocephala. Classification (NCBI taxonomy): domain Eukaryota; kingdom Viridiplantae; phylum Streptophyta; class Magnoliopsida; order Fabales; family Fabaceae; genus Oxytropis; species Oxytropis ochrocephala. Next base: position 20,758,904 of record CM037094.1, on the reverse strand, counting down.
TTTACTTGCTTGGGGTTTCTGTGCGTTTCTGGACACTGTTTCGGTCTTTCTGAAACTGGTACTGTTTTGTTGATCTAAAAATTGTGTGGCTGATTGTTTTTGAAAATTGACTTAAGGCCGGTCGTTTTGGCACTTTGGTTTCGTTCAATTTGGAGTTGTGTAGCTCGGTTATGAGTCTCCAAAGTTAGGTCAAATTTACGGAATCAAACTGTGAGTAGGTTCGGTTTTTGCAGGTTTTTGTTCTCAATTGAACTCCGTTTTGAATGATTCTTGTTTCATTGAAAAGTAGACTTAATTCTCTACGAAATAAGCACTGGTTTCACGAAATTTCATTAAGAAATGAGAAAGAAAATTTGGTTGCAAGTTGGGTAAAGAGTTCTGTCCAATTTTGGTACCTCAGTGTAGTGTTTTGAAACACTGTTCCAACTGGATACTTATTTTGAAAAACGAAAATCATAGGTAGAAACTACACTCAGAGAGCTTTCCAATGAGTGGTCTTTTGTTGAAATCCGATGTCGTTTGCTATTTTAATTAATTCGCCGAAGTAGGTGCACTGCTGTAGGAATTCAGCACTTGTCTTTGTGTTGTTCTTTACTGTGGTGCTGTGTTGCCACCAGCGCCATTTTATGTCTTTGTTTAGCGCTAGGGGTGTTGAGTTGCCCCTAGGCGCCAGTTTCTTGCTGTTTGGGGTGTTACATTAGTGGTATCAAAGCGATTCGGTTCTACTTAGGACCATTTGTATTGTCTATTGTGTCTTAGATGTGTGAACTATGAGTAGAGTTGCATGCATTACTTGTTTGACACTTGGTAGTTATGAGGATGACCAACTTAATTAGTTGGTGAAGTTCTCAAGATAATAGGATGAGTGGTAGCTATTTTTTAGGCCGTGTGTTGTGTGTCTATGGTGTTTTCTCTGGGTGAACTCTGTAAATATTCTTCAATTTGTTTTGTAACGGTTTCGTAATTCTGGCTTTATTAACTTAGACTTCTATGATTTGACTTTGTGGTTGTTAAGATATTATTTGCACCGTGTGGTTCGGTGATCTAAGATTGCAATGTGTACTTAGTTGGCTTGTAAGCTTCTATTGAACTAGTTTATTGTTGTGTACACGCATAGTCCTTGATTTGTTTTATTTAATCGGCACTAAGTATTACGTAAAGTTGTTGTTGTAGCGTGTTTTATATATGTATTGATGTCTAAGACTAAATGCCTTGTAAATTGTTTTGTTGATTATTTTATGGTATTACTTCACTAATAATATAACTTTCTACGAAGTTTTAATCAATACGAGTAACGATGTCTTGGTTCAGATGCTACAGTTATTGTCTCTTTATTGCAATTAGTTGTCATGATTTTATTCATTGACTTCACTTTATGTTATGTATACCTTCATCTATTTTTCTCGTCTTCCATGATCTTGATTTTTATCATTGTGTGCAAACTCTTATAGTTAAGATATGGCATGTACAACACACGTGGAGTATCAAAAGATTATTTTGTGCTATATAAAATCAGTATTAGTCCCTGAATGTCATGGAGTGAACAATCATATTAACTGTGGGAAGTTTTTGTTGCTTAATTAATTTAGCTAAACATAATTGGCACAATGCATTATTTATTTCTTATCCTTCTATTTAGGCTCTAGAGATGTTATAATAGATTTACCGAGACTGAAGTTTATGTATAAAACTCCTAACGTTAAACATTAGGAATATTTTCAGTTTTGATTATATTTGATAGCATGCAAATTATTTGTCTTGGAGGTATTATATGTTCCATTTCTTTTTTTTTATAAAGCGTAGTGAAATAACATGCTGGTAATTAATTAAAGGTAAATGCTAGTTCCTTCGTTAGGATAAGAAGGTTGATCACAATGTCTACATGTTTGTTGTTCTAAGTCATTAACTTTTGTGTATGCTATTTATTTGTTTGTTTTGAGAGTGGTACTTAATATCATTGAAATGAATTTTTATGTGTGACCTGTTGCTTAGTATACAAGAGAACCTTAATGACTGTTAGAAATAAGACTAGATTGACATTGTTTTCATGGACTTGACGTAAATTTCGAGGACAAAATATTCTAAGTGGGGGAGAGTTGTAACGCCCCAAATAATTCAATTATTTATTTAATTAAATTGTTTAGGTATTGTATAGGTATAGTGATTAAAATACTAATGGGGTACTTCTTTTAAATTGCAGGGGTGGTGTTTAGTAATTAAATAAGTGGTAGAAAAAGGTGGTGTTTAGTAGTTAAGAAGTGGTAGAAAAATGTGGTGTTTAGAAATTAAGTAGGTGGTAGAAAGAGGTGGTGTTAGTAACTATTTAAGTGGTAGGAAGAGGCCCATGACCCAAGAGCCCAATGATATAAGCACTAGGGTTAGAGCCAATTGCTTGGGGTTTTGGTGATTGATCGGGATGAGTTTTACTTGCTTGGGGTTTACGTGCGTTTCGCACACTGTTTCGGTCTTTCTGAAACTGGTACTGTTTGGTTGATCCAAAAATTGTGTGGCTGATTGTTTTTGAAAATAGACTTAAGGCCGGTCGTTTTGGCACTGGTTTCGTTCAATTTGGTGTTGTGTAGCTCCAGTTATAAGTCTCCAAAGTTAGGTCCAATTTCTGGAATCAAACTGTGAGTAGGTTCGGTTTTTGCAGGTTTTGTGTTCTCAATTGAACTCCATTTTGAATGATTATTGTTTCATTGAAAAGTAGACTTAATTCTCTACGAAATAGGCACTGGTTTCACGAAAGTTCATTAAGAAATGAGAAAGAAAATTTGGTTGCAAGTTGGGTAAAGAGTTCTTTCCGATTTTGGTACCAAAGTGTAGTGTTTTGAAAAGCTGTACCAACTGGATACTTATTTTGAAAAACGAAAATCATAGGTTGAAACTACACTCAGAGAGCTTTCAATGAGTGGTCTTTTGTTGAAATCCGATGTCGTTTGCTATTTTAATTAATTCGCCGAAGTAGGTGCACTGCTGTAGGAATTCAGCACTTGTGCTGTGTTGCTGCCTGTGAGGCCTGTGTTGCCACCAGGCGCCATTTTATGTGCTGTTTGGCGCCAGGGGGTGCTGAGTTGCCCCTAGGTGCCAGTTTCTTGCTATTTTCCGCACTCGATATTTAATAAAAGCGAGCGGGTAGATTTGGGGTGTTACAAGATGATGATCGAATTAAAGAACAAGTAAGGTTTCTTACATAAACTTAAGTTCATACTTTGACATGTTGTCTCTCTTTTAGAATGATCAACATATTGCAAATATATTTTTGTTGCACATTAAACCCATTGAATATGGTAGATCAACGTTATGTTTGGGTCATAATGCTTTACTGCAATTACTGTTTTATGAACTGTATTTTTTTTCCTCAGTTTAAAGGTTCATCGCTTCATGTCTTTACCAATTAAGTTGTTTATTATTGCTTCCAGGAACAGTGTTGACGCTGATCCTCGCTGGTGCTACACATACCTTCTTGATCCCTCGGATCCTTTATTGGTTGAAATTGGGGAAGCTTTTATTAGAAAACAAATTAAAGATGTGTCCAATTTCTCTATTTTTCCTTTCTTTGTTATGAGCATCTTTTTGGATAGGTGTTGCGAAAGTCTGTTAGGTGAAAATGAGGTGATCATTATTTGATCACTATAACAAATTTGGTCCATGTAACAACTAGGTTGATGATGAGGTAATAGCATGTGTTTGTCAGATTTGGGTTTGTCTCCTTCTAAGCAAACATAATCTTATACTTAAACTACAAGAGATAACTATATATGATTGCATGAGGGTATTTTATGAGTACACGAAAAGTAGGGCAAGATGGTAGTTTGTACACCTGTTACAATACCAGGATGAGATAACTGTAGGTTATTCAAGTTTCTGAAGAAAAATGAAAAATCCAAGGGAATGAGGCAATGAGCTGACGTGAGTTGCTATAATTGAGATTAATATATTTGTAAATGAAATGTGTTTGGTTAACTAGAACCCCCAGAGGCAAAACTCCAAGAGCCTTCAAACAAAATTCACGCCTAAAAAGCCCGAACACAAACAGAGCCTGCATCAGAACTTGCTCCACTCAACCTAGTGATGAGTATCAAGAAAAGGGTAATAGTAATTTGCAATCATTGACCTTATTTGGTGGAAGTGGTAAGGATTCAACATGTGAAACTAGTGGTGAAAATAGTACATATACTGTTGAAGTACCTGCTCCTGCTAGAAGAGCTTATGATACCTTTGGCCAAAGAACTTCAATTTATTGTTGTGTAACAAGGTAGGGTAGTTCATCAACTCATTTTTTAGCTTCTGTTCTAACTTTTGTCAAATAAAAAACTTTTGCTCTAAATGTGCAAAAAAATGTGTATATATACATATACAGACATAGATGGACTGGAAGGTATGAAGCTCATTTTTGGGATAATAGCTGTAGAAGGGAAGGAGAAAAGGTCGCCAAGGTAATTATTTGTCCTTCATACTAATAACTTTTTATGGTTTTGTTCTTTTTTTTTGGAGTTCTATTAACACATTTCTTCTCATGTTTTGCTTTTGATTCTTCTCAACTCTTCTTCAGTCTATTTGGGTAAGTTGTAATGAACTTAAATGCTAGAAATGCCACGTGGACTAAAAGCCAAAATGAAGTGGGACCAAAAGGAGAAGCTCACAGCAGCAATACGGTTAGGATTGTTGAGAGTTTTTACATGAGTGGGAGTATAAGAAGTAAGGAGGGTAATAGAACTAAGCATTGATGAATATTGTGATGTAATATCTCTCTCCTTCTCTCTGGACTCCTTCTTCTTCCTATTGTTTCAATTCTTTTCGTTTAACTACTATGCAAACAGCTTCTAGATTCTCATTGATTGTAGTTGTTCATTTACTTAATTGAGTTCCATTACATTGGTGCTTTCATTGTCACCATGGTAGAGCACACATGTAAGGATAATATAGAAGCAAACACTGACTGATTTATGGCGTCAATGGAGAAATCACTGAAGAGAATCGAAGCACTTTTGAACAAATATTCGCTAACCTTGAAATTCTACTTCAACGGCACAATTTATCTTTGAGCTCTCTCCGTGGTGATGCGAACTCATCTAAAGAGATCATCGCGACGGCCCGGGCGGATGCAAGAGGAAATTGAGGTTTCGCACTCATTTGGATGTCGATGCTTTGAAATCATACGGAGCAGATTATGAGGACGAGATGGCGGCAACACAATTGCAAGACGATATGGATGCTTTGGAAATGAAGAACGCTAATCTTTCGCATCCGATTTGTTGCATGGTGTTTTGAAGCGTGGAACGAAGATCGCATGCAGTCGAACAAATGTTTACCTTGCATAGAGCATAAGACTCAGCGGATTGGTGTTCTTGAGGCGGAACCTTGGATCCGCCTCAATCCTGAAGGTGCAATCGATGAATCGCGAGAGGATACCATCATCGATGTAGCGAAGAATCGATCGAGGTTCGTCTCTAAAATTTGTTGTGCCTGTTGATCTAGACATTGCAAGTTTATTGGTAAATCAATCTAGAATAAAGCAATGTGTATATTCAGATGCATTTTTTGATGACTGCAAGATAGTCTTTGTGTCTCAGTATATGGTAATTTAAAGGTTGATATAATCGAATTCAACAAGATTCTAGGTTTGTCCCTCCTGATAATTTGGTTGGCTGTTGTAATAGTGTGAATTTGGGTAAAGAGGACAACACACCCACCACCTGTTTGAAAAAACGTAGATATGAAATGCTCAATCACAGTGCTAGTTATGCACACTGCAAAGCTTATGCAGATGAACAAGAGTGTTCGTTTTCAAAAATATGTTATTCATGGCATTTAGAATCTTTAAACAATGATTGGTTTACATTGGCTCTGTATGATATTGGAACAATAGGTATGGTTGAGGTTGTTGCTCCTAAATTGGGGATCACGTGGAATTACCTTGATAGTGTGATTGGGGTGGTTAAAGAACAACAGGTAGATAGTGCAAAGTCGTGAAGCCTTGTAGATAGAAGGTTTATGAGTCCAACTGGTAGTATGCATGATATTGATATGGCATTTCATGAGCATTTGGGGAAGGACCTAATGCAATACAAATGTGGACTATATTATCTTTCCATTGTTCCTTATTTGCACCAGTTTGCTAATGTTGTTGAGGTTGGCAAAAGAACTCATGCTTCAAGAATGTGGGAAATGGCTGGCTTTGAGTGCTAAAAACCATGAGGAAATCATTTTCATTGTGGTACCTTCTCCCTTGGCTTCATCACCTAATCCATTTATCCAACTAAGGACCATATATGCACGTAAGGCTTTGCTTAGAGGGGTGTTGGATCTCTCTTTTGGTATTTTTAAATATGAGGACCACTTGGACAGAAGCCAAGTAGCTTATGCTAGTACTGTGACTCTTAATTCCCATGCACCTGGGTATTTAGTAATTGATATGCATGCTACTTTGAAATTGCTGGGATTGGTCATTACTCGTGGTTATGAGTTTAATGGTGTCTTCGACACTCCATTCAAACGTCCAACACTGAAACCACCCGATTTGATATATCGTGCAGTGGCAATCCCTTTGCCGCCACCTAAACCACCGGATAGGCATGGCTGCACCGTCGTCGCCGTTGCCGCATCTAAACTTCCAATTGAGTTCAGTTATATTAGTTGCATTTGGGGCATTTAAGAATATTGCATTATAAAGGGAATTCATACGGTTCTGATGCATGAATACGTAAGACGACCCAGAGGCTCTTATCTGAGGATTGCACTTGCTAAATGGATATGCTTGCCCCATTGGAATCATTATTCTTGCCTTAAATTCGATCCTGTGTGTCAGTTTTGGCAAGGCAAATGACCTCTTTGGAGGCTTGCAAATGAAGGAATGGGAAGCACATTTTGCTTTGCTCTATTTGGTTGAAAGTTTGGTCACAGAGCCTTGCTTTGCTCTCTCGGATTAAGGTGACATTTGTATATCAGGAATGAGATGGTGGAAAAGTGTGGTGACCAAAAGGATGTTAATTGCTCTCCTTTTATGAGTTCTTCCGATATGAGCCGCATTAGCTGGTTCCACACAGTTTTTGCACAATTGTTGATGACAAGATGCAACCTCAAATTTTTGCTTGTGATATTTGTACCTCTAGCTGTTGTTCAAAGGACAGTGTGCACTGCTATTTCAGTGATTCAACTCTTTAAACAAAGCTATTTTTATGTTGTTTTTACCTCTACAACAGTGAAGTTATTGAGTACCACTGCCTCAAGCAAACTGGCGATTTCGGCTATGGTGGAGATGTCACTGTTTGGATTTTGGGGTTGTGGTTCACAAGTTAATTTGCTTGGTGCAAATATTATTGTTCTTATAGGGAATTTGAAGACATGGGAAATATTTCTACCCTCAATCAACATTACTATCTTGACTTCAACCTTGAGGACAAGGTTGCTTTTAAAGGGATGGTATTGTAATGAACTTAAATGCTAGAAATGCCACGTGGACTAAAAGCCAAAATGAAGTGGGACCAAAAGGAGAAGCTCACAAAGAACAATACGGTTAGGATTGTTGAGAGTTTTTACATGAGTGGGAGTATAAGAAGTAAGGAGGGTAATAGAACTAAGCATTGATGAATATTGTGATGTAATATCTCTCTCCTTCTCTCTGGACTCCTTCTTCTTCCTATTGTTTCAATTCTTTTCGTTTAACTACTATGCAAACAGCTTCTAGATTCTCATTGATTGTAGTTGTTCATTTACTTAATTGAGTTCCATTACATAAGTATCTCTAGCTATTTTAGATATTTTAATATGTTAAATCCCTTTCCATTTCTTTTGGAGATAGAGGATCAAAGTTTGTTTTCAATTTGTGATTTAATAATGGCAGGTGGATATGATAAAGAAGACAAAACTGTTTGGGCCTATGATTTAGTTGCACTTAAGTACTGAGGGGCTTCCACCACTACTAACTTTCCAGTAACTTTCCTTTCTCAATTAACCCTTCTAAGAAAATTAAGGACTTTTACATTTGCTACATTTCTATGGAAACCGAAGATAGCATTAAGTAGACTATGAGTTTTTGGAATAGGCTTCAATAAGTAAATTTCAAGCCTTGAAAGTTAAACAATCTATGGAAAGAGACTCATAAAGGTGATAGTGGAACAGTTGCATGTGAAAAGTTAAACTTAAGGTGTCTGCATATTTAGATGACTTAGGATGTCGCATATTTAGATGTTTATCTATTTAAGCATCCGAAAGTAATAGCAATGTGATCCTTTTCTTCTATCATGTTTTAATAAAATTGAGAGGCCTAAGTCTTTTAATAATATCATCTGAAAGTAATAGCAATGGTCTTAATTGACAGTCTCTTATAATTTTTTGTTGGGTAGTTGGAGATGCTCCAGTCATTTGAGTGTGATGCATGAGCTGTGTCAATAATTGTTCTTGCTGTAATATTATTTTTATCTACTTTGAATGTTTTTTTGGGTCAAAAAGTTTCTCCTGAATTGTACAAGCTAAATTTAGATGCCGCATGACCTATAAATGTAAAATGGGGTACTAGTGCTTTCATTAGAAATGAAGATGGTGTGGTAGTTACAAAATAGCTAGATTACATGAAGATGGTGCTTACAAATTCTAATTCTCATTGTTTTTGTTTCAATTTTAACCTTTTGTCTTAGCTATTTGGTTGATCATCAGTTGTTACTCATAGAAACAGAAACAAAAATTCTATGGAAAGAGAAACAAAAACACACGTGTCTCCAAAAAGTGTAACATCCTTTACTCATAGAAACAAAAACACACGTTACTCATAAGTACAAACTCTCTTCAACAGATTCTCACGTGTCTCCAAAAGTGTAGTTGATGTGTTTGATAATAATCCAAGTACTTTTGGAGCATCATCTGATGTTGATAATGGTAACATCCTATTGTGCCTTTCTCTATGATAAAAGTTGTATGCCTTCTTATTTTTTTTACTGGGTGTTGGCCTTCTTGTTTTGTTTCTGCCTCTGGAGTTAAAATGCAGATTGCTTGACCAGAAGAGAACATATTTGTTCACTTTGATTTTGGACTTAGATGATATGTTGTCTCTAGTTTCTAGATGTGACGCTTGTATTGGTTCTGGAGCTGCATGTTTTCTAAATTTATTTTTGGTTAAGTTGTTGCTGAAATTTTGCACCTAAATTTATTTTTGGTTAAGTTGCGACTGTCCTGCTATTGTTGATTTTTGAGAAAATGTATAAAATTTGGCTTCACATTTATACCAATACAACCGAATACATTTGATTGTGTGTATTAGTATCACTGCTATGTTTAATCGGTAGATAATTTGAAACTTGTAGGTATTTGATAACCCATAGGCATACATTAAAGAGGAACTTATGGCGATTTGTCAGCTTTGGGCACTACGCCATAATTGTAAAAAGAGATCGCCACCTTTAGTAGCGTTTATAAAAAACGCTACCCATTTTAATAACACGCTACACCATTAGTAGCGTTTTAAGGTAAAACGCTACCCATTAGGTAACACGCTAGACAGATCCCTAGCGCTTTTATTTAAAACGCTAGCCAATTAGAAAACACGCTAGACAGATCCTAGCGCTTTTATTCAAAATGCTAGCCAATTAGAAAACACGCTAGATAGATCCTAGCGTTTTTAAAAAGCGCTAGGTATTTAGAAAACACGCTAGACGGATCCTAGCGCTTTTATCAAAACGCTAGCCAATTAGAAAACACGCTAGATAGATCCTAGCGTTTTTTAGAAAGCGCTAGTTATTTAGGTAACACTCTAGACAGATCCCTAGCGCTTTTGTTCAAAACGCTAGGTATTTAGAAAACACGCTAGATAGATCCCTAGCGTTTTTCATAAAACGCTAGGTATGGTTAAATATTTTTTTTTCGTTTCCCATTGAGCTACTTCTCTCTCTCAGCGAACACTCTCACCCAGAAACGCAAAATCACTCACCCAGAAACGCAAAACCCTAGCACCCTAACGCAAATTAACATCATCTCTCTCAACGAAAATCATCTCTCTCAGTGAACATCATCTTTCTCAGTCTCTCACTCAGACAACATTGGTGAGTTTTCTGTTCCTTTCTCTGTTTCGGGTTCCTTTATTAATTTCATTCCTTTCTCTAATTACAATAGTCTCTTGTTGCAATTTTTTCTTGTAAATTACAATTAGGAAATTTGTTAGATATTAATTGTGGGTTCTAGTTTAGAAATATATTAGTTTTGTCACTTGTGCACACTAGACTCTTTTTTTTTTTACCACTAGCCTCTTCTTGTTACACATAAATTAAGTTCATTAATTATTTGGAAGACTTGACTATGGTTCTTTTGTCTTGACCAAAGGACCGAGAATAGAAATAGAATATGAGATAGATATAGCTTGGGAAAATAAGGAGTGGAATTGAAAAAATTTTAAAAGAGGAAATTTTGTTTGTTTTTTTTATATGAATTGATTCTTCATTATATTCGAATTGCTTGATGGGTCATATGTTAAAGTTCTCTTCTCAGGATTTTATTATAAATATTTGGAAATTATGGATAGAAATTGGATGTCCGCCAATAAATGCATCCAAGGAGTATATTATTGGAGTGGATTATTTTGTGATTTGTCTTTGTTGAACGTTTAGGGACTTCTAGTGGTATGAAATGTCTTTGTTTAAGGTGTTGTTATGTAAAATCGCCATCGCTGAGAGGAGTTGTACGACATTTAAAAGCGAATGGAATTGATCAAAGTTACACTTGTTGGATAATGCACGGTGAGAAAAAAGGTGAATCTTCAAATATGAATGATATTAGTAACAGATATGCGCTTGCCACGGTTGACACCGGAACACATTCATTTGATGCGAACGAATTTGAAGAGATGGCAAAGGTGGTTGAAGAGGATCTTAATGATTGTCCCTGAAATGTTTGAGAAGTTGATAAGCGATGCAGAGACACCATTGTATGCGGGTTGTACCGAATTCACAAAATTATTGGTCGTGATCAAGTTGTATAACTTGAAAACTCGCCACGGATGGACGGATAAGAGCTTTCTACCGATTTACTCGCACTTCCGAAAGAAATGTTGCGAATGATAATGTGCTTCCTTCTCGGACGTATGATGCAAAGCAAATGTTGGGGTCTATTGGCTTGAACTATGAGAAGATACACGCTTGTCCGAATGATTGCATTTTATTTTGGAATGAACATGCGTTGTTAAAGTCGTGTCCTAAATGTAATGCACCATGTATAAGAAGAAAGAGTCCGCTCCGAGAAAAGGTGTTGTGGTATTTTCCTATAATTCCTCGATTTAGGCGCATGTATCGTAGTTCAAAAGATGCAAAACACTTGACATGGCTTGAGGATGAAAGGATTAAAGATGGTATGCTACGACACCGGCATATTCTCCGCAATGGAAAAAATTAATATTGAGTATCCTAATTTGGGGATGACCCGAGAAACCTACGCCTTGCATTGTCTGTGATGGATTTAACCCGCACGGTATCGAGTAGCTCCCACAAGACATGGCACGTGATTTTGGCGATTTATAACTTATCACGTGGCTTTGCATGAAACGCAAATATATGATGTTGTCTTTGTTAATTTTTGGGCCCAAACAACCGATAAATGATATTGATGTATACTTGGCTCCTTTAATTGAAGACTTGAAGCAAATGTGGGAGACTGGGGTAGAGGTGTATGATGGGTTCAGAGAAGAAAGTTTCACCCTGAGGGCTATGGTCTTTGGCACAATTAACGACTTTCCTGCATACGGCAATCTATCTGGGTACAGTAACAAAGGGCAGTGTGCATGCCCTATATGTTAAGATAACACAGATTGGATGTGGTTGGAACATGGTAAGAAGAATATCTATCTTGTTCATCGTAGATTTTTGCCATCAACTCATTACTATCGATTGTGGAGAAAGGCATTTGATGGGAATACAGAAATACGTAGAGCTCCCCCGCCTTTGATGGGCGAACAGGTATTTGAAAAGGTGGAAGATTTGAACATTAAATTTGGGAAGCCTTTTGCAGGAGAGCGTGCCAAACGGGGGTGGAAGAAAAAGTCAATTTTCTTTGAGTTGCCATACTGGAAGTCATTATATGTAAGGCATTTCATTGATGTGATGCATGTTGAAAAGAATGTCTTCGAAAGTGTCATTGGTACCTTACTCAATATGTCGGGTAAGACTAAAGATACCATCAACTCAAGGTTGGATTTGGTTAGTATGGGTTTGAGACCTGAATTGGGTCCAGTAAAGAAGGGTACACGTACATATCTACCTCCGGCAGCTCATACTCTATCTAGAAAGGAGAAGACTGTCTTTTGTGAGTTTCTTCATGGAGTTAAATTTCCAGAGGGATACTCTTCAAATGTGGCGACTCTTGTATCGATTAAAGACCTCAAGTTAAAGTCTCTAAAGTCCCACGATTGTCATGTTCTCATGGAGCATTTGCTACCCATTGGTATACGATCCATTTTTCCTAAGAAAGTGTGTCAGACCTTAACCAAACTTTGTTTCTTCTTTAAGGCGATTTGTAGTAGAGTGATTGACCCTGGAAAGTTGCCAACATTGCAAAAAGAATATTGTCACTTTGTGTGAGCTTGAGATGTATTTCCCACCTTCCTTTTTTGTCATAATGATTCATCTAATAGTTCATCTGGTTAGAGAGACACAATTGTGTGGCCCATGTTACATGAGATGGATGTATCCGTTTGAGCGTTACATGAAGATATTAAAAGGATATGTGAAAAATCGATCACGACCTGAGGGTTGTATTGTTGAGCGCTACATAGTTGAAGAGGCTATTGAGTTTTGCACGGGCTATCTATCTAGTCTTGAATATTCTGTGGGACTGCCAAGGTCTCGTCATGTAGGAAGGATTAGTAAAGGGATGACAGGAACTAAATTAGTGATGGTATCAAGGAAAGAACTAGAGCAAGCACACTTGTACGTTCTTCACATTGATAGTGAGGTTGATTCATATGTTGCCAAGCACGAGGAGATTCTTAAGAGTCAATTCCAGGGGAAAGAAGCAAGTTTGGTTAGCAAAAGAACACATTAGGAGTTTCATAGTGTGGCTAAAACATCACATTGATGGTGAGTGTGTTTGAATCCTACTTCGATTTCAAAAGATTGAGATGGTTAGCAAAAGGTCCAAATATACATGTCTTCTCTTACAAATAAACTATCTAATGAACAGTGCACTTTCTATACAAAAGAACAAGATGACCGAGTAAAATGCAAAATAGTGGGGTGACTCTTGTAGCTCATTCTATGCATGCATCCAGTGCCAAAGACAGAAATCCCATATATGCGAATATGTCTTACTTTGGCTTCATTGAACACATATGGGAGTTGGATTACAATATGTTTCAGGAGCCTGTGTTCAAATGTGAATGGGTTGACAATAATACTGGTTTACAGATTGATGAATCAGGGTTCATGCGGGTGAATTTCAACAAGTTAGGATATAAAGATGAACCTTTTATTTTAGCATCGCAAGCTCAACAAGTGTTTTATGTCACTGATCCAGTTAATATCAATTGGTCTATTGTTCTATTGACTGACAAAAATTTGTGTATAACAATGATGATGATGAAGCACCCGATGATGTTGGTGTTGAGGACGACCCTTTCTTCAGAACATCAGAACCAATAATAGGGGAAAATACTTCTATAGAGGATGTTGTATATTTTAGAAAAGATCATAATGATGGAATTACTATTCGTCGGAAAAAAAATACCAAGACGCGAATTGCAAACAAAATTTTATCTAGGAAAAGGAAAAGGTAATATAGACTTAATGATATCTCGTTATTTTTTATTAATAGATAATTATATTGTTTTTGTAAATTTAACAATAACATGGATTATGTTATATTGCAGGTCAGATGGCATCACTTAGTGATCATGAGAGTGGTCAAGACAAAGAGTCATGAGGGTTGTCTTTGTTATGTTTCTAGCTTTAATTTGTAGCTACTTTTGAGTTTCATAATGTTAGTTAGTTATTATGTTGTATGATTTGGATATATATTAATTATGTTGTAAGTACTTGTTAGTTTAATATGGTCTTTTGGTGATATGTACATATGTGTGTATCTATATTGGATTGTAATGATATTGGCTGAATTTTGTTGGAATGATATTTGATGAATTTTGTTGGAAGGGAATGAATTTATAGGTTGTAATTAAAAGGGAGAATAAACAAAAATAAAAAAATATTTTTAAAAAAAATCAGTCAATAGGTAGCGTTTTAAAAAAAACGCTACAAATGAAATTAAAAAAAATCAGTCAATACATAGCGTTTTAAGGAGAAAACGCTAGAAATGAAATTAAAAAAAATCATTCAATACCTAGCGTTTTATAGAAAACGCTAGGAATTGTAAATAGGAGCTAGAGGATCCCTAGCGTTTCTGTAAAACGCAAGGAATGGTAAAGAGGAGCTAGAGGATCCCTAGCGTTTTATATAAAACACTAGGAATGGTAAAGAGGAGCTAGAGGATCCCTAGCGTTTTACAGAAAACACTAGGAATGGTAAAGAGGCGCTAGAGGATCCCTAGCGTTTACAGAAAACGCTAGGAATTGTAAAAGGCGCTATAGCATCCCTAGCGTTTTTACTAAAAACGCTAGGAATTGTAATTATAATTCCTAGGCTTCCCTAGCGTTTTTGCTAGAAAGCGCTAGGCATTGTTATTATAATTTTCACAAGGCGCGCTCTCTCATCTCTCTCACACAAACTCACGCAGTCTCTTCATCTACCTAACTCCTCTCTTGCGAAAACCCGAAACCTCTTCGCTCATCCCTTCTGCATGTGAGACCCAGAAACAAAATGACCCATCCTCTTCGCTCATCCTCTTCATTAATCCCTTCTTCGCTCATCCCTTGCGAACAACCCACACTCCACGTCTTCGTTCATCACCCGTAAACCCAAAAACGCGCGACCAGAAACCTAAAACCCGAAACCCCAAACGTACTCAGCTCTCCTCTCTCTCCTTGGTGCTATCTTACCACCACAGCTCCCTCCCATTTGTTTCTTTTTTCGCACTCTCTCTCCCTTTCAAAAGTATTTCGCACATACTCTCATTGGTTTTTTTATGGTTTGTTATGTAGTTCTCTTTTGTATGGATTTCTCTGTTACTTAGCTCAATGTTGTATTTAATTAGTTGTTAGATTAGTCTAGCTTAGCTAGCATTATTAACTTGACTAGTGCATGGCTTTCCTAGTGCATGACTTTCTCCGTTTCTTAGTGCATGGGCATCACTTAGTGATCATGAGAGTAGTCATGAGGGTGGTGATGGTGGTGGTCATAGAAACACAAAGAAGTTCACTCCCCGTGGAATGACAGCAAAAAAGAATATCATCCATCGGATAAGTAAAGGACACGAGAAATATAAGGTAAGTTAATTACTAATTATTAATGTTGTTCTCTACCTTTCAAAGTTATCTAATTATTTAATGATTTAATTAATGCAGGTGAGATGGAGTGTTAAAGGTTTGCCTATTGGAGAGAACGGCAAAAATTTGATTAGTTTTATTGGTACTAAGGTGAAGCAAATGTTCCAATTTCGATTAAAAGTTGGAATGAGAAAGATAATAGAGTTTTGCCTAAACTGAAAGATGATTTCTGGTCCTTAATACAAGTATATAATTTTAGACCTCTTTTAATAATCCTATTTAGTGATTTTTTAGTTATATTTATTTAATCCATTTTTATGTATAAGTAGAAACACTTTGACGTGGATGATGCCCGAAGAGATTGGATACTCAAGGAAGCTGGAAGGTTGCATTGGGCTTATAGAGGCGATGTAGGAAAAAGTATTCGAAACTTCCGATGGGACCATCGACAGAGCCTCCAGCATTGTATTAGGAATTATAAGTAAGGAGGATTGGAGCAAATTTGTACATATACGCACTACAGATCCGAATTTCTTGGTTAGTATATTAATTATTTAAGTTTAATGAATCTTTTAGAGGAGGTTCTAGTGGATATCAAATTCTCAAGATACATTGGTAAGACACAATTAGTTTAATTTATTATGATTTAATGAATCTTTTAATTTACTGATTGATTAACAATTATTAAACTTAAATAGTTATCGTGAAGAGGGGAAAGATCCAACTCAAGAATCCCTTGATCGTTGTCTTTATGCGTTAGAGGTCCGACAAAACAAAGATGGGGACATTGTGGATCCGAAAACTAAGGAGGTCAAGGACAAAATTGTAAGTATTCCAAAATTCAAGTATTGTAATTTGAATTTTATGATTCCTAGCAAGTTGGAATTTGTGTCCGATTATATTTTTTAATCCGTTACTCGATTTTAATTTTAATTTTAATTTTAATCACATTTACTCGATTTTTTTGACACGTGGACATATTTTTTATTGTCGATTAAATTTCTTTGACACTTGTTTATTACTTCTACCCGTTAC
Organism: Oxytropis ochrocephala; assembly: GCA_020916435.1. Classification (NCBI taxonomy): domain Eukaryota; kingdom Viridiplantae; phylum Streptophyta; class Magnoliopsida; order Fabales; family Fabaceae; genus Oxytropis; species Oxytropis ochrocephala. The sequence goes on along the minus strand of CM037094.1, from coordinate 20,742,514 downwards.
TCGATTTTTTTTGACACGTGGACATATTTTTTATTGTCGATTAAATTTCTTTGACACTTGTTTATTATTTTTATCCGTTACTCGATTTGTTTTGACACGTGGACATATTTTTTATTGTCGATTAAATTTGTTTGACACTTGTTTATTATTTCTATCCGTTACTCGATTTTTTTTTTACACGTGGACATATTTTTTATTGTCGATTAAATTTCTTTGACACTTGTTTATTATTTCTATCCGTTACTCGATTTTTTTTGACACGTGGACATATTTTTTATCGTCGATTAAATTTCTTTGACACTTGTTTATTATTTCTATCCGTTACTTATGTTTGTGCATCAGCAAAGCATATCACAATCTGTATCACAAGGAGATTTAACAGATTGTGATGGTGAACAAGTTGTTCTTGCTCGTTGTTGCGCCACGAAAAATCCGTTTGGATTTTCGTTTGACAACGTGAAAATAGTAGAGCCGCCACCAATATTTATTTAGGAAAACATTGAAAAAACCTTTTTTTGGGAAAAAAAGGGTGGTTTTGAAATGTTTGATTTGAAATAAATCGTTCTACTTCTTTTCTTTTATTTTTATTTCGAGAATTTGTTTTATTAAAAATGGGGGAAAAGGAATATTTTTGGTATCTTTGAAGAGCGGAACAAAACAAAGATTTTTGAAAAGGGTGCTTGACGGGACATGAACCCGGTCCTACGTACCCTCACTGGATGAGGGATCAAAGCTACGTAGTTCTCGTTTTTTGCGTCCGAAGACGGCTTTTGTGTTTTGGAGTTTTTCGGAAATAGGACTCAAGTGTTTACGAACACCAAACAAGCAAAGGCTTCGAGTGGCGTTCATTACTAACTTGAAAGAAAAGCGAGTTGAAACCGGTAATCAAACAAGCAAAGGCTTCGAGTGATTACAAGCGACAACATTGCATTACTTTTTTGAAATTGTTTTGAAAAAGGCGAGCATCAGTGATGATTATCACTAATAACTCATGTTATTTTTGAAATTTGGATTAGTTGGTGTTTGATTAAGGTGTGGGAGCTTTCATGATAGCCAAACAAGCAGAGGCTTCGAGTGACTACCACTAATAACTCCTCATTAGCGATCAAACAAGCAAAGGCTTCGAGTGATGACTAATGATTTATTTCAGAAAATGCCTTAGGATTTTTATTGAACAAGCATTTGATTTTGATTTGAAAACTAGTTTAGAAAAGAAGTTTGATTTGGAAAAAGACTTTGGAAAACAAGTAGAACATTTCAATCAACTCTGATTCCATAACCAGATGCAAGATGAATGAATGAAGCTCAAACATGTTCAATTAATCAAACAAAAAAGAACACATTGATCATCAATTAGGATTAAACATGCCCATATAATTAAGGGATTCAATTGTCAACAATGCGAGACAAAGTTCTAAAAGTAATTGTGCAAGTGTGTGTGAGAGAGGTGCAATTGTCTTAATGATTCTATGCTACACAAGTAGTAGGCTTACGTCTTCATATAAGGGCACATGCATGGGGGAGGGATAGCACACAATTAAGTCAAGATCCTTAAATGGCATCATGAACAAGTGATACAATTAATTATAGGCATAGGATATTCCTAATTGGATGATTGAACATGTAGGCAAAGATGTGTGATTAAGCAAGCATGTGAATGCATGAGTATACAATAGATGAATGCGCATTATAGAATGCAAGGCATGGCATTATTGGATGCATGATTAGGCAAACATGGGAATGCATGAATATACAAGGAATGAATGTGCATTTTTGGATGCAAGACATGGTATAAAGGAATGCATGAGCATTTAAGGATGGATGCAAAGCATACAAGGAAAGGAAACAAGGGACATAAACATATGAGAATGCATGACATAAAAGGAAACAATGGACATAAACATATGAGAATGCATGAGAGTGTTGCATAGACTAAGGATAAAGGAAGATGCATATATGTGCAAGTATTTTGGTAAGGAATAGTAAAAAGTTTAGGTAAGAAAGTGGTAAAATGTTTTTGGGTTTTAGTGTTTAGGAAATGAGATGAAATGTTTTTGTTTTGAAAGTGGTAAAAATGTTTTGGGGTTTATTTTATGAAGATAAAAGGTTAGAAATGCAAGTGAGAAAATATTTTGGGTATTTTTGCAAATTGGTAAGTGGTAAAACTTTAAGTAAAAAGTTAGTGAAGAGTAAAGTAAAAATGCATGAGGTGAATGGTAATTATTTAATGAGATGGTAAAGTAACAAGTTAAAATGTTTTTTTTAGTTTTGGTAAAAAGTTAATGAGTGGTAAGGTAAAAACATGAATGAGTGGTTAAAAGTGAAAACACATTAACACTATTATACACATCTACACAAGATCAAACACACATTTTAAGCACACAAATGAACCCTAAAAAGAGGCCTCTAAGGCCGAAATCCTATATGAACAAAACAATACATTATTTCATGCCAAAACTCATAATCAACACATAGAACAAATTATGCAAATCAAGCACATCATGCATTTTATTTACATAAATCAAGGAGTGAAAAGAAAGCCACAAAACCCTAACTTCTAAGGTTCAAAACCAAAACCCCTACACCCATAATCAAGACAAAATTCAACTTGCAAGTTATGATATGAACAAGAAGATGCATATAATATATGAAAATTCTCTATTCATGGAAAAGTGAAAAAATGAGTGTGAAAATGCAAGACATATGGTTAAAACACAAGAACACCCTCTTCAGGCCAATGGCTCACTTCAAACACCCAAGGCTCCCAATGTCCTTGACATAGTGTTTGAAATGAGCCCTCTAAGCCTCTTAGAGAGGAAAGAGCAGCGAGAAGAAGAATCTACATGCTAATAATTAAAAATGCAAGAGATAATAGGCTTACCTCAAGAAACAACTAGAAAAAGGAAGGAGAATGCAAAATAGAGGCAAGAACAAACTTGAAGGAAACCTCCAAGCAAATCTTCAAACCACAAGCTTTTGATGATGCAAATATGAACTAGAGTAGGAGAATATGGAAATGTATGGAGTAGTAGTAGATTTTGAGATGAAAAAGAAGAAGGAAATCAAAGAAAATAATGGAGGAGGAGGAGGGGGAAAGGCTACGGCCAAGAGAGGAGGAGGAGAGGAGAGGTTGGTTGCTAGGGTAAAAAATGAAAGTCCTCCCTTTTGGTCTCTTGTTTTTGGGTTTTATATGGGGTGCAAACTTAGGGGTATTTAGGACAATGTGCTTCTTGCAAACCAATAGGATTTGAGATAAAATTTGAATCAATGGTCAAGATGCAATGTCACATGGATTAAGGGCAATTAAAAAGCACCAAGTGAGGAGAGAGAGGGGCTGAATGCGCAGCTTAGTGAGGGTGGTGAAGGATAAGTTCATTTACAAAATTGTATTTTTCCCTAAAGCTTATTACACAAGTGCCATTTTAATTCAAATGAAGGGTAAGGATTGCACTCAAAACTTGAATGCAAGGCCAAGATTTAAACACAATTTGCAAACAATAAAAATAAATCAAAATTGAGTGGATTGGGGCTGAAGTATGCGCAGCTAGTGGAGGGAGAGTGAGTTGAAATGCAAATTGTACTATTGTACTATACTTGACCTTTCAAAATTCAAAAGAATATGGATTATTCCCTTCTAGATAGTTCTTCTAAATTCATGCCATTTTGGGCCATGTCCCATGATTCACTGATTGGGCTCTGAATTTTATGATCTCACAAATCCCAAAATTGATTTATTTACCCCACCTCAAAGGAAATGACCATTTTACCCTTCTATCCAAAAAAATGATTTTTATGCCAAAAGGTTTAATATTTATGCGCAAAAACAATCACCATTAGGCACAAACACTCCTCAAATAAATCATTGATGATCGTTCAGTGATTTGGGACGAAAGACCGTTTTTATTGTGAAATGACCAAAATGCCCTTTCACCCTAAAACCCTAGTTCTTTGCCCAAAGCACGTTTTCACTTCAAAAATGGCTTTTCACCCTAGGAATGACCTCTAATACCTTGAAATGCATTTTGAATGGCTTTTCCTGAGGAATTGTCCCTTATTTGCGAAATGACCAAAATACCCTTTTGCAATGCATGATGCTTTTTCCTTTTATTTATTTATTTTTGGGGAAAATTAGGATTTCGACCTAAGCCGGACAAAATTGGGGTATGATAGCTGCCCCTCTTTATCTAGATTTTAACAAGGAATATGAATTGGCCGAAACATATTCCGAGGCAAAATAGAGATAAAGAATTCAGAAATTATACTGATTTTGTCTACTTAGGGAAAAACCTAAATTTTCTTTTCCTTTTTTATCTTCTAGTTTTTCTTTTTTGGGTGAATGGATGCCAGCCAGAAATGACTGTGATGAATGAAGTGTCAACCCTCAGTAAGCCACAAAAGCAGGAGATAAATGGGTGCCAACCCTCAGGCGACAAAAGCAGGAAGAAATAAAGCGGTAAAGAAAACAATAAAGAAGGTATCGACCTCTAGTAAGCCGACAATGGCAGGAAACAAAGAATGCAGTAAAGAAGGAGCGTTTGTGGCTCGGAGGGAACACTTGGGTTCTGAAGGTGGCCTGCTCGAGCGGCCTAAGGTTCAATATCAAGTTGGGGAATTGATACGTTTTACCTTGATGGACTTACACTATGCTTTATACTGACACAGCTGGTCTGAAGGACATGAAGTCTGGAGGGCCGATCCGTCATGCTCCGTGATGACTTGGCGAAGTGAAGAACACGAGGTCTGAGGGGCCGATCTGTAACACCCCCTTACTCTTAATACTTTAATTTATAAAATCGAGTTCAAAATCGTTTTTCTTTTTCTTTTAAAGATACATTCTCAAGGAATGCTACGTTCGCAAACATCGCTCTTACTTAGCCAATAATACTTTTCATTTGTAAAATATAGTTGCGTGATACATATACGACTTAAATGGGGACGAACCCTCAAATTCTAATACATCAATCTATTACGCTTCAACACTAAACTTAAAAACTAATAGACTACCCGGCTTCCGGTTTGACGTCACAGAGCAAGACGCCACAACTAGGTGAGGAAGAAAGGACCTTCACTCGTGATCACGCGCACATCACCCGCTTGTCGCCACGAGAGCAGCAACATAAAAGCGAAAGGGGTGAGTCTCTAAACACAAATAGCAATGTTTATAACAAACCTCATGCTAAAACAAACATAAACAACACCTCAACTCACTCAAAACAAATCATCTCAGCAGGCTATGACACCTCAGTTCCTACCACAAAATAATACTACAATCAGTGCATGATTTATATGAATGATGCAAGCCCATACTTCAGTGGCATATGCATGATGGATCCATTAAGACCATCAAGTCTTTCGCTATCACCTTCTGGACCAAGTCCTCTGCTATCACCTTAGGACCAAGTCCAAGACCAAAGTCTTCTGCTATCACCTTATGCTTATGATTTATGCGACGCCATGAACAATGCATAACACACAACATATACATTATTCAATTAAATCATAACACAATTCCAATAACTCACCAATTAGACCGCAGCCTTTTATTCATAAATAGGACCTAAGTCCTCTGCTCACCTCTCTAGACCAAGTCCTCTGCATTCACCATTTTCATTTATTTAATGCCCTCGTGGACTTCATCATTTATTACTCCTCTACTGTGAGCCATATAGGGCCAACAAACACACATAAATCATTACGGCACTAAGGCTAACATTCCTACCTCGACGCCATCGGCTCCATAGTCGTCGCCCACTCAACGAGCACCTCGACACTCAAGCATTTGACTAACGGTCAATCCGAAAGTACTCCAACGCCACTTAGGACCAAAGCGACTCCTAAGGACCAAAACGACACCCATCGCTCCATCGTTTGGACTTAACGTTATTACCTTCGCACTCACCGTCACCTCTCGCGCAGTTGAAATACGCTAAACATAGCTCATACGCGCAAGCACCTCGGCACCCATTTGGCACCTCGGCAAAGACACAAGACCTCGGCACACCGATCGCACCTCGACTCACTACTACTTCGACACCTCCGCTTTCGTCATACTCAAACTACGATTACGCTAAGGTCGACATTTCCTAACGTGAAACCCACGCATTACTTCGCCTATTTACCGACTCCAACCACGCTAGACTCGAATCGCGCAAGACTTGGCTACACGGTTCGACTACACTCGCTAGACTTACGCCTAAGTTCGGCCACACTAGTCTCGCCTATACCGACTTCGACTATGTTGATCTCGGTTAAGCCTAATTTCGATGTACTAGTTTATAGCAACTCCACCTAAGTACATACACCACCCAACCCGGCATATACACCCCTGGCTTACCTACTGCAGACACCGGCAACCACAAACCGGCCTTACGCTTTGGCTTCAAATTCACCGATGTCATCACTTAGCTTACTTACGCACTACCGTCAATACTTAGGATTACACCGACCTCACCTATACATGCCTCAACTACACCGACTCCACCACTTTTGGTTAGCCAATTGCACTTCAACTCTTAAGTCTCTCTCAGGCGCCTAGTCTTTCTCCTAATCTTTCCCCTTAGTTCTCGCCTATGATCAAACCTACGCATCACTATTACACAAGTTCTTCTACGTAGCTAATCCAATAAACTCATCACCGACTCAACGAAGGTGATACAAAGAAGCCTAGCTCATCGGGACCGAGAGTTCTCGGCTCCCCGCCTCTCCCTTGCCTCTCACGATGATCAACTCATTACAAAGATCACCAAAATGAATGAAACATACCAACGCAAGCATCAAACAACACACATACAACTCTCGAATACAAACACATGCTTGCTCACACACAAAGTCTATCATACATACAGAACTATAAATGAATAGAGAGCCCCCTTACCTCAAAAGATCAAGAAGTAGCACTCTCTCCACCAAGCCTTCCCGATCTACCAAGAATCACCAAACCTCACCAACAATCCATTCTCCTCCTCCTTAACATTGAGCTCTTCCACGGCAAGCTTCCTCTTCCTCTTCTTCTTCTCTCTAAAAGCTAATCTCACCTACCACCTTCTCTCTTACTCTCCCTTTGACTTTCTTAGATTTTTATTGGAGTTAATGTCTCCCTCTCCTTCGACACACTCCCTTTAAGACATGCCTATGGGCTTCCAATGGGCAATGGGCCTAACTCTCATGGGCCTCTAATTACACTCCTCCATCACTTGCACTACTCCTCTTTTAATTAAATTACCACTCCCTTTCACTAACCACCACTCCTCATTTAAATCAAATACCTCCTAAATACCCTAAAACTCCAATTAATCCTTTGACTTAACCAAATGTTGTAAGCCTTAAAGAACCCACTAAATAAATAATTGAATTATATTTGGGGCGTTATAACTCTCCCCACTTAGAATATTTTTCGTCCTCTAAAATTTAGCTAATATAAGTTTAGTTATGCTCTATATAGTTCATACCCGAGGTTACATCCGACCCTACTCAATGACAATAAGCATAATTCACAAAGAAGGTCCCTATCGAATTGACAAGAGACACAGAAAGCACACCAAGCAATACAAGACTCAAAGTTCACAAAGATTTCGACCTTAATAAGACAAGGAATAGCATCGATATTGACAATAAATTCTACCAGACACCCTTAACTAAACGCTTCACGCTTTGTCACGCCTAAACGAGCGACACTTAAACTCCAATACCTCCACATCTCAACCCATACACCTCGGTTCATCTTAGGGACAAAGACTTATCACTATTCAACTGGCTACTACTCATTGGTCACTCAGAATCGACATCACCTCGCCACAACCCATCTCGGCTACTACCTCGTTACTCTAGGAAACCACATTTTCTTCGTCATTCACCTCTCCCATTTCACCTTTGATTGTCGGGCTACAACCGACACCACTTCTTCTACGACAAAGCGCGCTTTGCGCTGTGGGTTTTCTCAAACACCTTTTGGATCCTCAAAATCCCACCTAATTTATCCAAACACCCTTACCCTACCATTAGTGGAACCACACTATAGCAATTACTTAATGTACAAATGTTCATCTCTTACATTAATCTATATCCAAGCTACAAATAATACCCTCCTCATCCCTTCATCCTATATCTCATACTGAATTTTAATCCTTTAATCATCCAAAGTTACACTTAAGTATCTATACTTCATCACATACCTACAAAATTCTATAACCACCTACTCTCCCGGCACATAGCCACGACACTCGCCTCATCACTAAAAAAAGGTTGGCGACTTGCAAGATGGGCTCCATCAGACGCAACACAGCGGCTTAGGGCACGGTGATGGCGCCCGCTCTGCGCTAAGACTTCACTAGCACACACGCACGGCTACCCAACTCGGCACTCCAAGACAAAGTGCGCGCAACACGCCACTAAAAACAAAACGCAAGTGGGCATGCCATACTCGGGGCGCCCATTGCCTTACACGCCACGAGACACACACACCACACCGAGCACACACTCACTCCTCTTCACCTCACCTCGGTATCCTCTTACCTACTTCTCACGACATTAATCGCCCATACATACACTTCACATAAATACATCCATATCTCTACAACACTAGATTCGACATGCTTAAACTACATACCGACCACCAGTTCAACTCACTTATAGTTTCATCATCATTAATACCTCTTAACCTCGACAGTACATACCTCGACCAGCATACACTTCACTTAGATAACTACAAGTCGATCAGACGCTTTAAACTCGCATAACCCTTACACTATGTCACTACTATCTCTATGTCTATTCACAACTCACCGAGCTCATCGCCACCAACAAATGGTGGACTTCAACGCCACTTAAATCAGCAGACCATCGCCAAACTAAAACTCACCAACAACAGGGACCTCGCGCGTCACCTGGTGGCCAAACGACTTCGCTAAGGATCAACCATTTTCCTTGAAGGCTACCCCCACTTCTCGGCACAACACCTAAACAGACCGAAGCCTTCTCACTACAGAGAATGCCTAGAAGGCAACCCCAAACACCACGAGTACAACACAGAAAAACGAGGTCATAGACCCAACACTCAACGTCGGTCCCCTTGGAACCTCACCACTTAAACACTTCATCGCCACACTCTAAAGTCGACTTTCGCACCTCGGACAAAGCCCCATGGTTATCGCCCAACCTCCACTCAATACTTTCACAATCGCAGGTTCCCACGCTATCTCAACGCCCTCACACTAAACGAGCGGACTAAATATCCACTACAAGGACTACAACGTTACTCAGGACTAAAACGGACTATCCTATTTCAACCACTTAAGCTTTCTCAACACCCAACAAAGACTCCCGCCACGCTGCGGCGCGCGCTTGCGCGATCGTGGTTTCGAACGGAACCTCGGCACCATCCTCGGCCCCCGGCATACGCATCACTCACCTCGGCACACGTGCACCAGCCTCCTCTCTCGCACCATAATCATCTCGGTGATCTATACTTATACCACAACTACCTTACTTATTTCACCTTAGTCTTAACACAACTGGGTTACACTACTCGATCCACCCTCAATCACCCCGGTTCACCACCCTGGCCACGCCTCCACTTAGCGCGCACTACACTTTCAATGGCGCCCTTGCACGACCTCGGTTTCCTAGTTACTTCACTTAGCAACCTATCCTTCCTCACTTCTCTCGCCACTCGCCTCGATTCACCGAGGAACAAACCCATCTTCATCCACCTCAGATACCCACGCTAAACGCAAACAAGGATTTTGCTAACTTCACTTCGGCAACTACGAGTCGACTTTCATATGGGGTCTAAGCCACACCTACACCTCATCGTCATTTACCTCAATTTCTACCTCGCTTTGCCTCGGCTTATACCACAACGCCTCAAGATACACACCTTACCCTTCGCTTTCCACTACACAAAGACTGGCGCACCATATTGCACTCGGCAAGAATAGCTTAGACGCGTCCATGCACTACACCTCCTCAACTACACATAGGCTTATTCACAACTCACTTCATCATCTACACTTAGTCACTTCACACCTAACCACACAATTTGATTTACTACTCTTAGGCACAATACGTTTAAGAACTCACCACGCTCTCGGCTTATACGATACAATACCTCTGCTCTCTACCCCTGCGACATGTTAAGCTTCACTACACTTACTATTCAACGCACCTAAACCTCAAAGACACTAAGTACTAGGACATCAATATATTACATCTTAAAACTAAGTCAAAAGACTACTACTCTACATCAGTCCCCAGTTGTTACACTACCATACTTTTAAGAACAATTTTCTACCTTAGGCTTCCGTAAACCATATCTCTAAACTTTTTCCAAAAAGGCATGCTCTATTTTCTTTGCATGAACTTCAAACACAAAGTGTCAATCAAACTTGCACACATCACTCAATCAATCAAGTTGAAATTAGTACATATTCAAAATTTATAATAACTACGAGTTATTGTCACCTCTTTCATTGGGAATGAGTTATCGTGGGGTGATCAGTCCCTCCTACTCACGCATCCAATTTAGTTAAGGTCACAAAACTACATCCTTTCAAAAGTTACACCTTTCATATTGAAGGACTTTTAACGCAGCCAGTAGTAAGGCGCCGCCACGACTCCTACCCTTTGACGTCGTTAAAATGCTCTTCTAATCTCACATACCTCACTTAATACAAACAAATAATACAAGCATCTACAAGCAATGCTACAATCAATACCGCAGACAACCAAACAAAATCTACAACAAGGTCTCTCGTTGAGATCGACAAGGATCTCTCGAGACACTACGATCGACAAACTTGGCCGGATTGACCTAACTTTTGCTCGATACCAACTTGTAACACCCCCTTACTCTTAATACTTTAATTTATAAAATCAGAGTTCAAAATCGTTTTTCTTTTCTTTTTAAAGATACATTCTCAAGGAATGCTACGTTTCGCAAACATTGCTCTTACTTAGCCAATAATACTTTTCATTTGTAAAATATAGTTATGTGATACATAGCACGACTTAAATGGGACGAACCTCAAATTCTAATACATCAATCTATTACGCTTCAACACTAAACTTAAAAACTAATAGACTACCCGCTTCCCGCTTTGACGTCACAGAGCAAGACGCCACAACTAGGCCGGAGGAAGAAAGGACCTTCACTCAGATCACTCGCACATCACCCGCTTGTCGCCACGAGAGCAGCAACATAAAAGCAAAGAGGTGAGTCTCTAAACACAAATAGCAATGTTTATAACAAACCTCATGCTAAAAACAAACATAAACAGCACCTCAACTCACTCAAAACAAATCATCTCAGCAGGCTATGACACCTCAGTTCCTACCACAAAATAATACTACAATCAGTGCATGATTTATATGAATGATGCAAGCCCATACTTCTGTGGCATATGCATGATGGATCCATTAAGACCAAGTCTTCGCTATCACCTTCTGATCAAGTCCTCTCTGCTATCACCTTAGGACCAAGTCCAAGACCAAGTCTTTCGCTATCACCTTATGCTTATGATTTATGCGACGCCATGAACAATGCATAACACACAACATATACATTATTCAATTAAATCATAACACAATTCCAATAACTCACCAATTAGACCGCAGCCTTTTATTCATAAATAGGACCTAAGTCCTCTGCTCACCTCTAGGACCAAGTCCTCTCAGATTCACCATTTTCATTTATTTAATGCCCTCGTGGACTTCATCATTTATTACTCCTCTACTCGTGAGCCATAGGGCCAATAAACACACATAAATCATTACGCACTAAGGCTAACATTCCTACCTCTACCAACACTCCATAGTCGCCGCCCACTCAACGAGCACCTCGACACTCAAGCATTTGACTAACAACCAATCCGAGTACTCCAACATCACTTAGACCAAAGCGACACCTAAGGACCAAAACGACACCCATCGCTCCATCGTTTGGACTTAACGTTATTACCGCCGCACTCACCGTCACCTCTCGCAGTTGAAATACGCTAAACATAGCTCATACGCAGCACCCTGCACCACATTTGGCACCTCGGCAAAGACACAAGACCTCGCGACACCGACCGTATTCTCGGCTACCACTACTACTTCGACACCTCGCTTCGCCATACTCAAACTACGACACGCTAAGGTCGACATTTCCTAACGTGAAACCCACGCATTACTTCGCCTATTTACCGACTTCAACTACGCTAGACTCGAACGCGCAAGACTTCGGCTACACCGGGGCTCGACTAGACTCGCTAGACTTACGCCTAAGTTCGGCCACACTAGTCTCGCCTATATACCGACTTTCGACTATGTTGATCTCGGTTGCTTCTAATTTCGATCGTACTAGTTTATAACAACTCCACCTAAGTACATACACCACCCAACTCTAAGATATACACCTCTGGCTTACCTACTGCAGACACCTAAGCAACCACAAACCGGCCTTACGCTGGCTTCAAATTCACCGATGTCATCACTTAGCTTACTTTACGCACTACCTCATCTTCCAACCTCACTCACGCTTCATTTGGTTACGTTACCTGGCCAATACTTAGGATTACACCGACCTCACCTATACACGCCTCAACTACACCGACTCCACCACTCTTTGGTTAGCCAATTGCACTTCAACTCTTAAGTCTCTCTCAGGCGCCTAGTCTTTCTCCTAATCTTTCCCCTTAGTTCTCGGGCCTATGATCAAACCTACGCATCACTATTACACAAGTTCTTCTAACGTAGCTAATCCAATAAACCTGATCACCGACTCAACGAAGGTGATATGTTAAGCCTAGCTCACTAGGATCGAGAGTTCTCGCCTCCCCGCCTCTCCCTTGCCTCTCACGATGATCAACTCATTACAAGATCACCAAAATGAATGAAACACAAATCCAACGCAAGCATCAAACAACACACATACAACTCTGTAATACAAACACATGCTTGCTCACACACAAAGTCTATCATACATACAGAACTATAAATGAATAGAGAGCCCTTACCTCAAAAAGACTCAAGAAGTAGCACTCTCTCCACCAAGCCTTCCCGATCTACCAAGAATCACCAACCTCACCAACAATCCAGCTCCTCCTCCTTAGCATTGAGCTCTTCCACGGCAAGCTTCCTCTTCCTCTTCCTTCTTCTCTCTAAAAGCTAATCTCACCTACCACCTTCTCTCTCTTACTCTCCCTTTGACTTTCTTAGATTTTTATTGGAGTTAATGTCTCCCTCCTCCTTCGACACACTCCCCTTTAAGACATGCCTATGGGCTTTCCAATGGGCAATGGGCCTAACTCTCATGGGCCTCTAATTACACTCCTCCATCACTTGCACTACTCCTCTTTTAATTAAATTACCACTCCCTTTCACTAACCACCACTCCTCATTTAAATCAAATACCTCCTAAATACCCTAAAACTCCAATTAATCCTTTGACTTAACCAAATGTTGTAAGCCTTAAAGAACCCACTAAATAAATAATTGAATTATATTTGGGACGTTACACGATCCGTCATGCTTCGTGATTACTTGGCGAGATGAAGGTCGAGTTCAAAGTCGCTGTTTGGACTGTTGATTTGAACTAGACTGAAGGACCCAAGAGTCTGATGATTCGTCGGTGCTCGATAACGACGGATCCGGCGGACGATTGGTCCCGGCGGACGCGTGGTCTCCGGCGGATTCGCAAACTCGTTGATTGACCGATTGAGATGGGCAACGCCGTGGTATCGGATCGAGGGCGCCCGCCTCGCTAGTGGACTTTTCTTCAGCTTTATCTGGTAATGTGTACCTGCACATGTTAGCAGATGCAAATGCATGATGCATGGAATGTGAATGCATGTTATGCAAGGGCATGTTATGCAGGAGCATGTTATGCGAGTGCATGCAATGCTATGATTTTGGTGTGATGATGAATGCAATGAGATGCTATTCTTGATTTTCTTTGGTCAGCTTTCTTTTTTCCTGACTATGTGTGTTTTTTATTTGATTCTTTTCTGACCAGCTTTCTTTTTTTCTAGTCATCTGTTCTTTTTTTTTTTTTTTTTTTTTTGCTTTTTGCTTTTTGACCAAGGCTTATTCTTTTTTATCGGGTTCAACCGCCTCCGATACTCCCGCACAAGACCGAGAGGCCGATGGAAACCGTAGGGCTCATGAATCGAACGCAAGTTTGCTTTATGGTTCGCCATCCGAATGGTTTCAGGCGCAACCTTCTTTGTAAGATTAATTTTCTTTGGTCAGCTTTCTTTTTTCTGACTGTTTGTTTTTCTTTGTTTTCTCTTGCTCTTTTGCCCTGTTAACTTATCTTCTTGCTGGTTCAGCCAATCCGCGACACTCATGGCACGAGACTGAGGAATATATTGAACTTGCGGGGCTCATGGGCCAGGTGCAGGTGGGCTTTAACTTTGTCGTTCGAAGCAATCGTGGGCACAATCACTTTCTCTTGCATGACTAACTTGTTTTGGGGAATTGCCTCTTTCCGTGACTTTTAAGAATTTCGCAATGATTTGCAATGCTATATGATGTATGCACATGTTTTACAGTTCAGGATCATCATCATCATAAAACGTTTATTTTGAGCAGAAAAAGCAGTAAAATAATCAACAAAATGATATGAGAAAGTTTGAGCTTTATTGATGTAGAAACTAGTCGCACAGAAAGTTACGCCGACTGTTCAATGCATTTGAAAGTTTAAACTACAAAAAGACATGAAAAAGGAAAGAAGCTGATCTCTGACTGTCCGTCTCTGTGGAACAGTGCTAAACATTTTTGTCCTTGACTTTGGTCACTCCCTCATCCAAGTCCTCGTGGGAGTTGTATGCCTCTTGTGTACTTTTTTCATGCCCAAGCTTTCTCGACTAATTTTTGCTTTGATCGCCTTTATGGTTTTCAATCCACCTGTCGCCTCGATTTTGCCTAGCCGCTTTCTTTCGGTTTTCAACCTAGCGAGCTATTTTTACTTGGCTTATCTTTCTCTTTTTCGTCTATTTCTTTTAGGCATAATACTTCTTCACTTGATCGGCATTGATCTGGTTTCGAGATCTTCGCCATTCATATTTGTGAGTATCAACGCTCCTCCTAAAAAGGCTTTTTGACAACATATGGTCCATCATAGCTTGGAGTCCACTTCCCACGGGATCACCGATAGGCAAGATCTTCTAAGCACCAGATCACCTTGCTTGAATTCACTGGGTCGGACTTTCTTGTCAAAAGCCGCTTCATCATTCTCTCGCTGGTACAACCGCCATGACACAAGGCTCGCAATTCTTTTTTTCAATGAGGTTTAGCCGATCCAGATCGGCTTGAACCTATTTCCGCTTCTTCTAACTTGGTTTCCATCAAGACTCGCAGGAGGTATCTCAACCTCAATAGGAGGATCTGCTCCACCCATATACTGGAGAGAAGGGATTTGCCCTAGTTGAAGTGCGTACTGAAGTACAGTAGCCATGCAAAGCAAAGGGAAGCATTTGTTGCCAATCTTTGTAGGTTACCACCATCTTCTCGTGATAATCTTCTTGATGTTCTTATTGGTCGCCTCGATCGCCCCTAAATGCCTTCAAGTAAGGGAGAAGAATTATGATGCTGGATTTTGAACTCTGCGCACAGGTCCTTCATCATTTTGCTGTTCAGGTTGCTGCCATTATCAGTGATGATCTTGTTTGGAAGACCATAACGGCAAGATCTTTCCTCACAAATTTGGCAACCACCGAATCGTTATATCGAGTATGATACTTCAACCCACTTGGTTATCTCTAAAACTTTGCCTTGATATAATTGTAACTTGAATGAATCTTGGAGTGCAAGCCTTTTGATTTTTCTTTCCCCTTTTTTTTTTTGAGATTTTTTTTTTCTGGACAAACATATTTAAATAAATAAACTTATTTGTCCTAAAGCTAAAACTCCGAGAAAACAAAAGCAATCGATCATTGATCGGAATAGATTTTTGGAGGTTGTGGGTTTTGTGGAGGAAGGATGATTGGGTTTAATGAAGTGCTTGAAGCTAATGGTAGGATGATTTTTATTCGGCGTTAATGACGCTTGATGATTTATGATGGTTATTTGGCTTGATGAGGTGTTTGGAAGTTTTATCCTCGCTATGGTTGCGTGGAGGCGGGGATGCCGAGGTGCTAAGGGTTGGGGGAGGCAGGATGCCGAGGTCAAGCGGAAGTATTTGCAGTTTATTGAGACAAGGATCTCTGTGTGTTTCAGGGTAACGTGTATCACCACCACTTACATTTCTTTTGTATTTTTGGGATTTTCCTTTTTAAATCCCTTTTATTTTTTTTTCTTTTTGATTTTTTTTTTGACTCTGTGAGCTGATAAAGATGCACCTTTTTGATGTTTGAGGTGATCCTTCTCTAGGAGATTTTTGGATTTTGGCTTACATGGGTAGCATAGTTTTTTTCGAGAATATGGGAAGATGGTCAAACTTTATTTCAAATCATGATTGCTCGTTTTCTCAAAAATTAACTCAAGGACAATAATTTATTTACTCCTATATATTTGCTTTTTTTTATTTATTTATTTATTTTTTTTTTCTATTTCATTTTTTTTTTTGATTTTTTCTTTTTTTTTTGAAGGAGAAAATCATCTTTGGGACTAGCACGACGATTTAGATCTCTCAGAGTCAACGCACATTCGACCGCCTGGCCCTTAGCCGACCTGGACAATATTGGCAACCCATCGTGGTACTTGGCCAACGCTAGGAACCCCGCATCAAATTGCTTCTTCACTTTGTCTCGATTTTGACGGACATTTCAGCTTCATCCTTCTCAACTTCGCTTTACAAAGTAGCATTCAGCTTTGATCGGTAGCTTGTGTACCACAATGCTCGGTGTCCAACCCAGCGTATCTTGATAGGACCATGCAAACACACCCACATAGTCGCGCAACAGCGCACGAACCAACTTCATGCGATCTTCGTCATTCATGGTGGTACCCACTTTGACCTCTTTCTTGTTCTCACTGCACTCAAGTTGATCACTTCAAAGATATTCCCGTGGGGCTCGGATGACATTTTCTTCTTGCTCTATTACTCTCATCGCTTCCGTGAAGTTTCCCGCTTTTCTCAACATCCCCTCGCTTTGATTGATACAGTGATCAAAGTCGAAACGCGGATCGCTAGCACCGTTATTTTGAGAGACATTGTTGTGGATCCGCTTTTGCCGGCTTAAAAAGGTAATGAAAAGCTTAAACAAACAAGCAAACAATAATGAAACAGAAAAAGGACATGAAATATAGAGAAATGATTTTTATTGATGGAAATTCAAAAACAACGCTTTTATTGATGATGATGATTCCAAAATAAAAACATGCGTGTCTCCTAACAACTTGTCCTATGGCCTTGGGCAAGAGCCACGGTGGTTGCATTACAACTAATTACTTGAGTTGAAAGGTCACGGAAATCAAGCAGTTTTCCCAATTCTTCACCTCTTTTTTCTGACGAACCGCACTGCACTCCACCTTCTTCTGGTTTCGTGATCCACCACGATGGCAACAACTTGGTTGTGATTAAGCAAACCAAAGACTCACGAAGCTCTCTGGCGGATGTCACAGACAGAATGCTCGAGGCCGTGGATCTTGGCCTTTTGACTCACCCAACCATTCGCCACTTCTTTCCTCTCCGCCATTTTCCTTCTTTTGGCTAGACTTGGATTGTATCCCAACCCGCAATGGTCCTTGTTCCTTTTAATCGACGGGCGCAAGAATTCCTTGTCCAGATTTTCCAAGCCGGACTCCAACCCGCAATCGCGCCACAATTTCTAAAGTCGACTTTCGCACTCCTGACAAAGCCCCATGGTTATCGCCCAACCTCTACTCAATACTTTCACAATCGCAGCCTCCCACGCTATCTCAACGCCTCACACTAAACGTGAGCGACTAAACACTCACTACAAGGACTACAACGTTACCTCCAGACTAAAAACGGACTATCCTATTTCAACCACTTAAGCTTTCTCAACACCCAACAAAGACTCTGCCACGCTTTGGCGGCGCGCCACTTTCATGCGATCGTGGTTTCGAACGGAACCTCCACTCCCAGCAATTTTCTCGTTCAACCTTATAATTTTTTTTTTTTTTTTGCTTTTTGACCAAGGCTTATTCTTTTTATCGTTCAACCGCTCTCCGATACTCCCGCACAAGACCCGAGAGGCCGATGGAAACCGTAGGGGCTCATGAATCGAACGCAAGTTTGCTTTATGGTTCGCCATCCGGAATGGTTTGTCAGGCTTAACCTTCTTTGTAAGATTAATTTTCTTTGGTCACTTTCTTTTTCCGATCGCTTGTTTTTCTTTGTTTTCTTGCTCTTTTGCCTCGTTAACTTATCTTTCTTGTTGGTTCGCCAATCCATGACACTCATGGCACGAGACCGAGGAATATATTGAACTTATGGGCTCGTACAAAAGTGCAAGGTGGCTTTAACTTTGTCGCTCAAGCAATCGTGGGTACAATCACTTTCTCTTGCATGACTAACTTGTTTTGGGAATTGCCTCTTTCCGCGTGACT
Organism: Oxytropis ochrocephala; assembly: GCA_020916435.1. Lineage (NCBI taxonomy): Eukaryota > Viridiplantae > Streptophyta > Magnoliopsida > Fabales > Fabaceae > Oxytropis > Oxytropis ochrocephala. Next base: position 20,724,022 of record CM037094.1, on the reverse strand, counting down.
TTTAAGAATTTCGCAATGATTTGTAATGCTATATGATGTATGCACATGTTTTACAAGATTCAGATCATCATCATCGTCATAAACGCTTATTTTGAGCAGAAAAAGCGAAAAATAATCAACAAACAGTATATGAGAAAGTTTGAGCTTTATTGATGTAGAAACTAGTCGCACGTAAAAGTTACGCCGATCGCTCAATGCATTTGAAAGTTTAAACTACAAAAAGACATGAAAAAGGAAAGAAGTCGATCTCTCGATTGTCCGTCTCTCAGGAACAGTGCATAAACATTTTGTCCTGACTTTGGTCACCCTCATCCAAGTCCTCGGGAGTTGTATGCCTTGTGTACTTTTTCATGCCCAAGCTTTCAATCTAATTTTTGCTTGGATGCGCCAGCTTTGCGTGGTTTTCAACCACCGGTCGCTCCGATTTTGCCTCTAGGCGCCTTTCGGTTTTCAACCTAGCGAGCTATTTTTACTTGGCTTATCTTTCTCTTTTTCGTCTATTTCTTTTAGGCATAATACTTCTTCACTTGATCGGCATTGACTGGTTTCTGAGATCTTCATTCATATTTGTGAGTATCAACGCCTCGGAAAAATGCTTTTGACAACATATGGTCCATCATAGCTTGGAGTCCACTTCCTACGTGGGATCACCGATAGGCAAGATCTTCTTAAGCACAGATCACCTTGCTTGAATTCACTGGTCGGACTTTCTTGTCAAAAGCGATTTCTCATTCTCTCTCGGTACAACCGCCATGACACTGGGTCGCAATTCTTTTTTTCAATGAGGTTTATTCCGAATCTGCACCGGCTTGAACCCGTATCCGCTTCTTCTAACTTGGCTTCCATCAGGACTCGCAGGAGCGTATCTCAACCTCAATAGGAGGACTGCCTCCGACCCATATCTTGGAGAGAAGGATTTGCCCGGTTGAAGTGCGTCTTGGCAAGGTATCAAGTACAAGAGCTATTCAAAGCAAGGGAAGCATTTCTTGCCAATCTTTGTAGAGTTACCATCTTCTCGCATAATCTTCTTGATGTTCTTATTGGTGCACTTTGACCGCCCGATGCCGTCTTGAGCGGTAAGGAGAAGAATTATGATCTTTGGATTTTGAACTCTGCGTACATGGTCCTTCATCATTTTGTTGCTCAGTTGCAAGCCACATTATCGGTGATGATCTTGTTTTAAAGCACCATACTTGGCAAGATCTACTCCCTCACAAATTTAACCATCGAATCTGGATTTATCTTTGGAGTATGTAGCGGCTTCAACCCACTTAGTGATCTTCTCAAAACTTTGCCTTGATATAATTGTAACTTGAATGAATCTCTCTGGAGTGCAACGCACTTGATTTTTCTTTCCCTTTTTTTTTTTGAGATTTTTTTTCCGACAAACATATTTAAATAAATAAAACTTATTTGTCCTAAAGCTAAAACTCCGAGAAATGAAAAGCAATCGATCATTGATCGGGAATAGATTTTTGGAGGTTGTGGGGTTTTGTGGAGGAAGGATGATTGGGTTTACTGAAGTGCTTTGAAGCTAATGGTAGGATGATTTTTATTCGGCGTTCATCGACGTTTGATGATTTATGATGGTTATTTGGCTTGATGAGGTGTTCGAAGTTTTATCCCCGGCTGGTGTTGGTGCGGAGGCGCGATCTTGGGGTGCTAAGAGGGTCGGAGGCGACGATTCGAGGTCAAAGGGAAGTATTTGCGGTTTATCGAGACAAGGATCTCTTTGTGTTTTGTGGTAACGTGTATCACTCACCACTTACATTTCTTTTGTATTTTTGGGATTTTCCTTTTAAATCCCTTTATTTTTTTCTTTTTGATTTTTTTTGACTCTGGTGAGTCGATAAAGATGCACCTTTTTGATGTTTGAGTGATCCTTCTCTAGGTGATTTTTGGATTTTTGGCTTCATAGGTAGCACATTCTTTTTTCGAGAATATGGGAAAGATGGTCAAACTTTATTTCAAATCATGATTGCTCGTTTTTCAAAAATTAAACCAAGGACAATAATTTATTTACTCCTATATATTTGCTTTTTTTATTTATTTATTTATTTTTTGTTTTTTTTCTTTTTTTTTGATTTTTTTCTTTTTTTGAAGGAGAAAAATCATCTTGGGACTACCGCAGATTCAGATCCTGCATGAGTCAACGCCACATTCGACTCGATCCCCGGACCGAGAATAATGTGGCAACCCACTGTGGGTACCAGCATTAACAAGTAGGAACTCGTGATCAAATTGTTTTTCCACTTGTCTCTCGATTTTGATTTTGACATTTCGTGCTTTCATCCTTCTCAACTTCGCATTTACAAAGCGAGCATTCAGCTTGGATGGTAGTGGCTTGTGTACTACAAAATGCTCGATTGTCCAACCCAAAAGCGTATCTTGATAGGACCATGCAAACACACTCCACATAGTCGTATAACACTGAACCAACTTCATGCGATCTTCAATCATTCATGGTAGTACCCAGCTTTACTTCCACTTTCTTTCTGCTTCTCACTGCACCTAAGTTGATCACTTCAAAGATATCTCAGTGCGGGCTCGGTGACATTTTCTTGCTCTATTACTCTCCTCACGCTCGTGAAGTTTTTCCCGCTTTTTTCAACATCCCCGCTTGATTTGATATTATTGTGATCAAAGTCAAACGCAGATCGCTAGTAGCAATTATTATTTCGAGAGACATTCATTGCGGATCCGCTTTTCAAGCAAAACGCTGGAATGAAAAAGCTAAACAAACAAGCAAACAATAATGAAACAGTGAAAAAAAGGACACATGAAATATGTAGAAATGATTTTTATTGATGGAAATTCAAAAACAACGCGTTTATTTATGATGATGATTCGAAAATAAAAAACATGCGCGTTTTTAACAACTTGTCCTATGGCCTTGGCAAAGAGCCACGCGGTTCATTACATTGGCTAATTACTTTGAGTTGAAAGGTCACGGGGAAATCAGCAGCCTTCCCAATTCCTTCACCTCTTTTCGGACGCAATCCGCACTGCATCCAATTCTTCTTCTCGCTTCTGAGATCCACTCACAGATGGCAATAACTTGGATTTGTGATTAAGCAAACCAGCACTCACGGCTCCTCGCGGATGTCACGAGCATGTGAATGCTCCGAGGCCAAAGATCTTGGCCTTTTGACTCACCCAACCATTATCTTACTTCTTTCCTCTGCCCATTTTCGCTTCTTTTAGCTAGACTTGGATCAAAATCCTGCAACCCGCAATGGTCTTGTTCGTTTTTAATCGATTTACGTTAAGAATTCCTTGTCCAGATTTCTTTCTTCGAGCCGGACTCCAACCTTATACCTCCTTGATCCATCAAAAGTGATTTTAGCAATTTTTCTTATGACTTGCCCAAAGAAAATCTTCTATGGCATTAGTGGTTGGCCTACTCGCGCCCAGACAATGGGTTTGGCAGCTATGCTTGGACCATTTTGCTTGAATGAAATCCAATTGGCACGATTAGGGTCTTGCACCACATGCTTGAAGGCTTTACACTCTCCGCGCATGACCAACCCCTGATTTTTCATGGAAACCGTAAGTAGCATTAGCATTGTAACTCGGGAAATGGCGGTACGAACGACTTCTCATTGGCCGAGTGTTGACTAAGTTCTGCAGAGTTAAGTAATCAAAAAACTCGATGATATATCATTGGTAATTGATCAAAATCGGTTCTTTCTTGTCATCGATAACCTCGAGCCTTGATCAAAACATCGTGAATAGCGACTAATGGTGACATCCAGAGTAATAATGTAACTGAACGAAGTACAAC